>OY294049.1:9966220-10090829 GCA_958510825.1 Brachypterus glaber
GGTTTTGGCTATTTTACCGCCCTCAGAAACATAAACCTGATAAAAAATGCAAATATGGGGAAATTCGGTGCGGTCACTCAAAGTAGGTGCGGTCACTCTTCCTCTTCACGACCAAGTGGTGTTGGTTGTTGTACCGCCCCCAATGTTGCCTCCAGAAACAATTAACATGATAACATGAATTGGGCGCGGTACAACATCCAAAATTACTTTGTGCTAAAGAGGACCAGTGACCGCACCTACCCTGAGTGACCGTACGAAATTGCCCCATATGTGCATTTTTTATCACGTTTATTGTTTTTGGGGGCGGCATTGAGGGCGTTACAACAACCTAAACCACTTTATCTTGAAAAGGATGAGTGACAGCACCCACCCTGAGTGACCGCACCAAATTACCCCATATATGCATTTTTTATCTCGTTTATTGTTTCTAGGAGCGACATTGGGGGTGGTACAATAACCAAAACCACTTATAAGTAAAGAAGACGACCTAAGTGACCGCGCAAAATTGCCCCATATTTGCATTTTTTATCAAGTTTATTGTATCTGGGGGCGGCATTGAGGGAGTTACAACAACCTAAACCACTTTGTCGTTAAGAGGATGAGTGAGCGCACCCACCCTTAGTGACCGTACGAAATTTTCACATATTTGCATTTTTTATCACGTTTTTTGTTTCTGGGGGCGGCATTGGGGGCGGTACAATTACCAAAACCACTTTGTCTTGAAGAGGACGAGTGACCGCACCTACCCTGAGTGACCGCACCAAATTGCCCCATATTTGCATTTTTTATCACGTTTATTGTTTCTGGGGGCGGCATTGGGGGCGGTACAACATCCAAAACCAATATGTCCTGAAGAGGACAAGTGACCGCACCTACCCGGAGTCACCGCACAAAATTGACCCATACTTGCATTTTTTATCACGTTTATTATTTCTGGGGAGGAATTGGGGGCGGTACAACAACTAATATCACTTTGTCGTGAAGAGGACGTGTGACCACACATACTCAGAAAGACCGCATAAAATTGCCCCATATTGGCATTTTTTATCACGTTTATTGTTTCTGGAGGCGGCAGTGGAGGCGGTGCAACAACCAAAACCACTTTGTCGTGAAGAGGATGAGTGACCACACCTACCCTGAGTGACCGCACCAAATAGTCCCATATTTGCAAAATTTGTTGGGTGTGAGGGCGGCGCTGGGGGAGGTATTTTGACTCAAAGTATTCTATTCAGTAGAGCACATGTGACCGCACCTACCCTGAGTGACCTTACTCAATTGATTTGATATTCACCGAATAATAATTTTTTTTTAATTATTTTGAGTGTGATCATCAAATTAGGTAGACCCTATTCTAAAATTTAATACAAATTAGCTAAGTTGATCTGGCAACACTGTTCTCTCATACATACACTTTGGGTGTGTAATTAGCATAAGTTATCGTGGTGTGACAATAGCACATTTTATCATATACAGATGGGAGTGACAAGTACTTCAATTATAAGGGGCGTCACTATGACATTATATATATATATATATATATATATATATGAAGTATGCTGTATTGATAAGTGAAAATACCTTACCCTTACGATGGTTTTTTTTACCCCTCTTTTCTCTAATCTAAAATCGTAATGTTTGGACTTGTTAATTTATAAAATATGATTTATTTGTGGATTAATACTCTTATTAATCCCAATTTTTGGAACATGCAACTCCTGGTAAAGCAGTCGTTGCATTTTATGGGAGGATTGGCGTAGTGGACTACCGCGTCGTACTTGACGAGTTTACTACCCAAATAGCGTGAGTTCGATTCTCACCGGCGCCGATTTGCCTTTTTCAGTTAATTAATAATTGAAATTTGGCAAAGGCGTAAGTGAAGCGGACACTCCCTATAAATTGGTTCGAAAGTCAGTTAAAGCCGGTGATTCCCTCTACTACTAGCCCACACAAATTCTGGACTTAATTAAGTAGAATAGTACGAGGTTAAATAAAAATGTAAATGTATGTAAATTTTTGTCATTGGGATTAATATTCGTAAAATTTATGTAAAAAAACCACCGATACCTAACCCAGTATCACTTATGATATTACTCCTAAAAATAAAATTAAAATGTTCTTATCAGGCGCACCTATTTCTAGATGCGCTGGTAAGGTATTGCGTTTAAAATAATACTTATCTGCTATATCTTCTTTACCTAAAATATGTTATTAGTCAATACCTTACCAAAGTTTAAAAATTTTGCCTAAATAAAGAATTTTTAATAAAATTCTTGATAAAATAATTTAAAAAAAAAACGAAACGAAAAACTGAATAAAAGTTACATTAGTTTATGACAAATGTCAAAATATGTCATTTCGAGGTAATTGAAACAAAGACACCCGTAACAATAAAAATCTGTAGAGAAATTAATTTGAAAAAGGCGTTTTTATTAATAATATTTTGTTAACCCTTAGCCACAGACAAGGCCTAGATTTTACGCCTGGGTAGTATTTAATTTTTGATTTCTCCGCACTACGATTAGCTGCGTCTTTCCGCCTCCCAGTACCTTTCGGACATTCAGTTTAACCCCTTATCCGAGCGGGGAAGTGAATTTCACGTGCTCATTTAAAATTAGATGGCGTAAAATATACGCCATGTTTGTAAGTACCCATTGATTCTTTTTTATTTTATTTTTAGAATTTTATGTTTATGTTCTTTATTTATGATTAAGTTTTTAATTTTATCTTATAAATAATTCTTTCTTCTACCAAGTTATTTAAATAAATTTCCCTACCAAGTCAAAATTAACAAAAAATAATATTATAGTACAAATTATATTATATAAATAACTCATTTAAATATTATGTTCTATTGCATTTATAATTAGATAATTAAAGCTATAAAGAACATGTTTAATCAGGCCTATTCACATGTACCATTGAAATCTATTCAATATTGACAAAAATTACAATACCATGTAGTTTTAATACAGTTGACGTAAATGACCTTGCAATTTTCGTCAATATTGCCACAAATTTCAAAAAAATCTCAATGATACATGTGAACAGGCCTGCATGATAAATAATTGAAAATTAAAAAATTGACTTTTAAATTGTTTAAAGGAAGGCGTAATTTTTACTCAATGTATGTAGTAACGTTCCACGAATTCATATTAATATGTTTTCTGTGGATGAGGGTTAATTTTTAATTTTTTCAAGTTCAAATATTGTATCATTCTTATTATTAAAATGACTTATTTAAACAACTACCTATTAACGTTTTGATAATTTATTTTGTCATATTCAGGAGAAAGTTAAGCGAATAATCTGTTTGCACTAAGATAAGAGTTCCACTAAACAATTATAACTAACAATTTGGTAACTATACAGAGCGGTCCAAAAGTCACCCCCCCCCCCCTCTTAACTTTTGAACCAGTTGAAATATCGACTTCAAATTTGGAACTTTTAAATAAGACAACTTAAACTATCTTTTAGCATATATTTAATACTTTCAGCTCTTAAACTGTGGGCAGGGGGGCATGGGGGTACATTTTTTTAAATGGAAAGGGGGGTCGTATAATACATCATTTTAAAGCTTATAAAATTCTCCATTTAACTCCATATTTTTAAATTAAAAAAAAAATTGGGTTTAAAATGGGGTTGAAAATGGGTATTAATGTCAAAATTCCTCTAAAAAAAAACAAATAATTTTTTAAAAATGCCTAATTTCTCTATACAAAAATGTTAATTATACTTTTAAACTAATTTTAGTTGACATAAATAAAAATTTATAAAAAAAACTCAAAAAATCGAATGTTTTAGCACAAAAAATTGAAAAATCCAACCCTTAAAAACCATTTTTAAAAAATTTAAAAATGTTAGTTTAAATAGAGAATTTTATAAGCTTTATATATCCCCCCATGCCTGCCTGCCCACATTTTAAGAGCTGAAAATATCAAATATATGCTAAAAGATAGTTTAAGTTGTCTTATTTAAGAGTTCTAAATTTGAAGTCGATATCTCAACTCGTTCAAAAGTTAAAAGGGGGGACTTTTGGACTGCACTGTATACAAAATAATATTTTATAAAGAATAAAGTTTGGGCTAACACGCCTTATCTAGACTCGACTTCCAAACCAAAGCAAAAATAAGAAACAATTGTTTCATCCTTTAAAGGATTCAAAGAAAGATTAATATGGTTAGTTAATTGGTTCTTTCTTTGTTTTAGGATTTATTTTGAGGGTTTTGCTTATCATGCCTTGACCATATCTAATATAATACGTCATTTACTTCGTGTACAATAATATTTAATTAATATTATTGATCTGATATTACTGACCTGCAAGAAGCATAGTAGACAGAATGGCCGATTAGGGATCATTAGATATAAATTATACATCAGACCACCAAAAGAATTTATAAATTAGCAAATAAATACCTCGAAAGGTATAATTTTTTTGTCGGCTAGTTGGAAACAATCGGTCCGACCAAAGCCCTTCGAGGCATAAGGCGGGTATACCTACAACATGTGTCAGACCAGGTATTTTTAAATGCATGTACCTCTGCCAAAATTTATTAAAATTTATTCAAACTGGAGTTTTTGACTCGATTAAATTAACAAGCTTTTGTATTATTAGTATAGGTACTTATAAGTAAGTATACTTCTGAACCAAATTATTAATTTTTTCCCATGTAATGGAAATAATGTTTTTTTTGACTAAACTCCCATTTAGATCTTAAAAGTACAAATTTAATAATTTTCTAGGCAAGCTAGTGATAGGATCCACAATTTTTTCGGATATTTATTCCATTAAAATTATAGTTTCACATACATAGAATTTATATATCTAATATAATCAATTAATTTTTATTGCGTTTTGAAATTACTTTTAAGATAAAATTAATTATAAGGGGATAAATCGTTTAATCTTTCAATTCCTTATAAAAAAATATAGTTAAAAAGATAAAACATTGATTTGCTCTTAACTCTTAACCTATAGTATTTCCAAAAAAAGCTATATATTTTTTAAACCTTCCCTGTTGTAATCACTATAGCAAGGCAAGATAAGCATGCATCGTAAGCCAATTGGCAAGGTTCAATTTACACAACCGTCAAAAAGGTTGACTTTAATATACCATTAACAAGAAGAAAACAATAATTCTTTTTCTAAATCATTAGATTAAAAGTGATTTTATAAGCAAATTTTGTTTCTACAGGAATTATTTTTATACAAAAGTATTTTTAGTGAAAGCTTTATCAATTCTCCCTTTTTTTCACATCAAAACATCATGGAAAGATAAAATAGTTGTCAAACTACATAAATTATCGTCACATTTTGCCAGTTTTTCACCAAACTTTGCCCTCAAATTCAGGGGACAGCCTCCCGAAGATATTTTTAAAATTGAATTTAAGCATCCAAATGCTATGAAATACCTAAAAGGATTATTAAGTCTATTAGGATAAATTAATAATTTTCTAATAAATTATGTCCATGCTTTTTATTATAAAAACCTACGAATTAAAACAATTCTCATGAAAATTTTTAAAAATGATATGAAATGAGAAGTATTTATGGGTTTGGTTCATACAAAATCATTGGTATAAGGTACAAAATATAAAAGTTTTACTTGGTTATGTTGACATTTAAAACAAGCCAAATGCTTCAGTGTAAATCGCACTTTGTTACATATTTAGCGTCAAATTTAGCATATTTGGAAATGCTATAGCTTTGTATTATTCAAACAAGCACTTTTACGTAATTCAAGTTTTAACTTATTGGCTTTTTAAGATACGTAACTATTTAACTTCAATCAAGGAAAACATCTGATTTAAGACTTGACATACTTGCATGCAGATTTAGTCACTTGATCTGAATATTACGTACTTGTTTTTAGTAATCATTTCTCTGTGTACTTTTTTGTACACTGAGAGCTCCTTACCGTAGTAAATACTAAACGTTTTTGCTTATATGGAACCCCACAAAAGTTTAGTTAATATTCACTGGTTGTGTTACACAAACCCCACGAAAGTTTAGTTAATATTCAGTGGTTGTTATATAACCAGTGAATATTAACTAAACTTTCGTGGGGTTCCATATAAGCAAAAATCTTTAGTATTTACTACGGTATGGAGTTCTCAGTGTACGTAACTAAATATAAGCAATACTCCATATTTAGAATTAAACGCAATTTTGTTTTATTTATATAATAACAAGAATGAAGGGTTCGATAATTTTACAAAGAACTATTAAATTAGTAACGAGCACTTAAATTACGAGCTTGCCATAGGTTATGTTTATAACCGATATGTATATATAATCTGGCTTTAATTGCTACTAAACACCATACACATAAACTTTTAGATGTTCTAAGTTATACATGCATTCCAACGCGTAAAAAACAATCTAGCTGCCTCAGCCAGATAAATAGTAAAATATCACACAACTATTTTTCTAATAGCTCAAAATTCTGACTTCAAATACATATTTAATCACTAAAAAAATTAACAAAAGAAGTTCTGACCCAAAACCTTCAGAATCTAAAGGGTCTCTAGTTGGTACATCCAGAAATATGGTTGCTACAATCATAAATATGGTTACGCATACTATTTAACTTTCCATAATCCAGTCTTATATTGTTGTATCACTTCTGGATTATATTACCAGATAATTAATTGGTACAACCAGATTTTTGGATGTACCAGCCATTTTAAATAGTTGAAACTTGGCTGTTTTTTCAGTGCTTGAGGACAAATGTTTAGTTGCCATAAACGTTTAAACAGAATTCTGCTCTCATCAACCAAAAAAAATTGTTAGTAGAGACAACTAGATTGTTTTTCACGCAGCGTTAAAAAAATTAACTTGGGAAACAGTTATTGAATATAATAAGTTATTATTAATATTAATATTATTCTGATTGCAATACTCCAAAGATGGCAAACAATAACTTTTGTCCCGAGAATATTTTGCAGATATTCAGATATTTAAATATCTTACGGAAAACTATAATTCCTGTCGTATTTGTTTCTGTTAAACTTCCTGGTGCTCTTAAAATTAGTATTTTATGACTTGAAAGCTTACTCATAATTCACCAGGCTTCGTTTTAAAATTTTACTTATAAACAGTTCGAGGCAAAATAAATATATATGCGGATTCTATGAATGGGAAAACGTTATTTTAGCCACTGTAAAACTAAACAATCTGAAACATGAACAATTCTTTTCAGCAATCATTTATTATCTGATTGAATTTAAATAATCCATTCGGATTGAGTAGTAATAAATATTTTTACTAAGCACTAAAGGACGATATAATTAAAAAAATCTATAACAGATTCTAAAAAGCTTTCGAATGGAATATTAGACCTTAAAGGGCCAATGTTTAAAAGGATAAATATAGGAAATTTTACATACATAATATGTTAGCCAATTATTGCCATGTTCCTAATATTGCCACCTCATTAAACTTTTTAGTTCGTCCTCTGTGTCATAGATGGCACTACCAGTATATCTGTTATATCGAAAAGATGCCTGTAAATATGATTTATCTTGTTTACAAAACCATCAATTTTTATTTTACTATTACAGCCATTTTTTCAATGGTTGGTAAACTTTTTGTTAAGTAACGTGTTGACTACCTTACCATTATCGTAACCAAAAGTTTAGTATCGATTGAAATAATAACATACTTCTGGTAAAGAGTTTTATCCGCATTAAATAAGCTTTGGGATATAATAAAAACAAAGTTATTGCAAGGAAAAAAATACATTACTGAAAAGAAGCAGCCATATGATTTTACTCATGTGATGAAGCCACTTTCTGGTTATGAAAATTTAAAAGAAAACTACTACTATCGATTGGTACACCGGGTATACCAGCAACTAAACTGGTTGACAGTAATACATACAATCAAAATTTATGTATTCGAAAACGATAGACAATGTATTCAGGACGTTATACAGGCAGACTTTTAGAAGAGACGGAGAACTGAAAGTAGTAACTTAAATCAATTCAAAATTCTGGTGTGCAGTGGCACAAGTTAAAATTAAAATTTTTGTTATGTGTTATTTTTTAATAGCTTTCTTTGGATCATACCAAAAATAAATACTAATGGATCCGGTAGAGATTTTATTAACTTTTCCTCATCTCACATAATTTTATAATATAATCTAAGCCTTTCTTGTGCCTTTTTTTGTACCACGGTGTCAATTCTGGTTTTCTGGAAACGTGCCTTAACTCTCTCCAGCTCTTTCATATTTTGTTTATTTAATTTTATTATATAAAAAGTCATTATAAGATTTTTCTTATATCTGGTCTTAGGGCCACTTGCACCAATGATGGTTTAACTTTAAACTTGGATTAAATTGACGGCCGACCAATCAGAACTCAGCATTTTTAGCTTAAACTCGGTTTAGCTGAGATAATCCCGTACCAAAAGTTGGTGCAAGTGGCCCTTAATGCTCTATCATTATATATGTATATAAGACTTTACAACCCATAGGGGTAAAGCCGCTTTACATCAAGCTTTTAAAATCCATTTATTGAGGTGGATAAATCCTCATTTCTTTGTTTTACATCCTTTGGATTATTTTTCTCCATTCCTTTCTGTTGTGTACTAATCCTTGCCAATCTTTAACGCCTTCATTCCTTAAGTCTTCCTTTACTTCTTCTATCCATTTAGATGTTGGTCTTCCTACCCTTTTTCTTCCTTCCGGATTTCACTCTAGCATTGCATAGTTTAAACTTGTGTTTCCTGCCCTCCAAACATGTCCTAACCATTTGACTCTTTGTTCTTTAATTTTGTTGATTATGTCTTTTCCTCCTATTGCTTTTAATATCTCTTCATTATTTAATCTTCTGTATTTATATTCATTAACTTTCTTTGGTCCAAGTATTGTTCTTAATTTTCTTCTTTCTAGTATTCTTAGTTCTTCTTCTTCCTTTTTACTTAGTGACATAACTTCTTCCGCATACATAGTTACCGGTCTTATTATCGTGTATATTTTTATTTAACTTGTTTTTGAAAGTATTTTGCTTCCTTAGTTTTTTGTTGGCATAAAATGCTTTATTTTTCATTAATTTCCTTTCTTCTATCACCAGTATTTGAAATTGTTACTCCTAGATATTTAAAATTTTCAACTCCTTCAAATTACCATTCATTTATTTTTACTTTAGGTGTTGTTTTTGTTGTTTTACCTGTTTTCATAAACTTCGTTTTGTTCATATTTATTCTTAATCCCATTTTTTCTCCCTCTATTATTAATTCTTTTAGTATTGTTGATATTATCGTTCTATTCTTTGCTATTATTACAATGCCGTCCGCATAAGCAATTATTTGGCTGCCACTTGTTCTTAATGTTCGTTTGTTAATTTTTCTTAAAATCTGTTCTAGTGCAAGGTTAAAAAGATCTGCTGCTAGAGCATCCCCTTGTCTAACTCCTTTGTTTATTGTAAATTCTTCTGTCTCGCCCTTGTCTGTTCTTACTATGGACCGTGTTTTACTCAGTGTCATTCTTATTAACCTTCTTAATTTTGGAGATATTTTAAAATATACTAGTGCTTCTAACAGCCTCACTCTCTTTTTACCGAGTCAAATGCCTGCTCAAAATCAACAAACAACATTTCTAGTTCAAGGTTGCATTCTCTAGCCTTTTCCATGGCCTGTTTGATAACTTGTATTGCATCTATTGTTGACTTTCCTTGTATAAATCAATTTTGATATTGTCCTAATCCTAATCTCTAGCATTAACCAAGATATATATTTATTGCAAAGATTAACATAATACCTACGCATCTTTTAAAAAAAATGCGTTTAGCGTTCACTTTTTAATGTAGGTACAGTACTTTTTAATTTTATTCTTAGCATGTATAATAAATCTATTGATCAAATGGCTAAATTATTAGCCTCTAAAATTTATGAATACTTACAAGAAACACGCAACAATTTTCATACCTTTTGATTTATATTTATATAAGACCTCTTGTCCATAAATTTAATTTTTATTACATATAAAACTTATTATATACAATCTCAAACCTTTTATTAGATAAATTAAAATTGAGATTGCTTAATATTAACTTAATATACCGGGTGGCTTTTTTTAAAGCCCCAGTCTAAATATCTGTAAAACAAAAAAGAAATATTAAAATTATGAAAAAGTTGTCAATCCGATCAATCGCGGGGAAAAACTTGGCCTAAAAAAATGACCCCTCTCTTACGCTCTAAAGGAGAGGGGCTGGAGTATCATTTTAAAAAGCTCATTTGGGTTATTTCAGCAAATCGTGACATGACTGGCTTTAAATAAAATAGAGAATATTATTATTAGCTAGCTTAAGGCATTCATAAGTTATCATGCCCACAAGATAGTTTATAATGCAAAAATATATAGGGACTTTTAATGTAACGTAAGAAACGAATTCCCTTGTAACATAAGCCACATATATTTCATCTTTTAATTATGTATTAAAAGCAACTGTTAAATATTTAAAACATTTTAGCCTGATTTTTTAAACATGTTCAAATGCATATTTAGTTTTAAAAAGATTTTATATTCTGGAATAGAACAGAAATTATTTCTTTTAATATAATTGACACATTTATACATTTAAAAGTTAAAATAGGCGATGTAACGTAAGCAACGCTTACCCTTTTTATGTCTTGGTATATTTATATTTTTTTATTGCAAAAATTACTCCTTTTAAAAAAGATGTTAATATGATTTTTAAGGAAAAACCGTTTTGACATAAAAAAATACTTCTACTAGGTACGTTTTGACAGGAGCGCTATTTCTAAAAGAGAATATAATCACACTAAACGTTCTGGTAATTTGAAAGAAAACTTTGTCTTCATATTCTTTTTGCCTCAAATATTTTTACAATTTTTTGTGACAATAATATATAAATTTTCATCTGAAGCATTTTTTTAACTAATATAATTGCTGTCCCTATTTAGAAGAACATTTTCAATTAAAGAAACTATAAATTTGGTTAAAAAATTTCTCCGTATAAGACAGTTAAATTTTGACATCTAATTATCTTGCACTTGTACTTAGAAATCTGTCTGCTTTCTTATTTGTCGATTTCAACTAATTATATGATCTGTTAATAGGTTAATGGAATAAATTTAGTCAAGATAAAATCTCTAGTTAAAGTTGTCTCTAAGTACTCCAGAAAAAAATAAGATCGAATGAACCGGTAGAAAAAATCCTTCCTACACACTTTATAAGACATAAAACCAGTTTTTTTTTGTTTTAAAACCATGCATTGTCGATATGAATGCATGGTATAAAATGCTCTTGTTATCAAATATGAAATGGTCCCACTTTAAGTCACGGCGTTGAAATTGTATGTACTGAGAGCTCGTTACGGTAGTAAATACTGTAATAACGTTTTTGCATATACCCAGGTAGCAAAATAACATGACATTCACGTGAGTCACGTTAATATGTGATATGTGATGTTAAGATTGTAGTCTCATTTAACAAGAATGTAGCATGGTGGGGATGTCCTAAGTCCGGCCCTAATAACATCACACAATAACATCCCGAAAATAACGTGTTTGTGACATCATAAATCCACATTCCTGTTATATCTAATATCTTATGGATGCCGTTACTGGTACTTTAATATTTAAATAATATTCTAGGATATTAGCTTTTTCTAAATTAAAACCATTAAAAATGCTATAACCCTATAAAAAAATCAGATTTAAAATCAATCAGTAATTGAAACAATCACAGATTGAAACAGATATATAATAATTTACTCTATCAACATCATCTTATATCGATTTTTTTGCTTCGAACGTCGGTGAGAAGCAAAATAACATGACATTCACGTCAAAGCCACGTTAATATGTGACATGCGATATATTCACAGCGTTGCTAAATATTTGTTATTAAATAACATGGTTGTCACGTCACACGTGTTACGTTGCAAATGTGATGTTAAATACATGTTATTTTTCAATATTATGTGATGTTATGATTTAGTTTGAAAATACACCCAAAAGTGATGTTAATTTCTTGTAATATAACATCCCTTGCTACATGGGTATGGAACCCCACGAAAGTTTGGTTAACATTCACGGGTTGTTACAATTACCAGAACTATAACAACGTTTATTACTGTTACAACCAGTAAATGATAACTAATCTATCGTGGGGTTCTATACAGGGTTATTCAGAAATAAGTTCGAGAAATTTAAGAGTTGATTCTACGTTAAAAAATATGAAAAAAAGTTCGTATAAAGGGTGGTCCGGAAATGAGCCCTAAGGGAGCTATGATCCTGTTAAGGGTACATCTAAAAAGTAGTTTTTATTTAATATTTCTGGAATCATATAATTAACCACAGTAACGAATTTTTGGAGATGCCTTAACATTGATAAAGGCTATCATTTCAAGAAATTTTTATTTGGTAATTTTAATCAGGGACGTGCGAAATGGGGGGGGCGATGTCACTTTTTTGCCCAAAACTTTTTATCCGTAAAATATTAATTATTAAACAAAAGATTTATGGGGGGTAAACCTATTTTCAATTTTTTTTTTATTTTTTTTATTGTTTTTTTTTCTGACTGTTTGTGTTTAAAAAAAAATCTTATTTTAAAAAAAAATGTTAATTTTTTTTTAAATATATTTTTTTTTGCAAAAAGGAAATAAAAAAAATGTTAAAAAATATTTTAAAGCTTTTTTTATTTTTTTTTTGTAAAAATCTTTTTCAAATATTTGGGAAAATGAAATATACCATTTACTGTGAATAATATATCATGGAATGCGTAGCATTACATATCTTTACGGCTTGTTCGTTTTAACGTCTTTTTATTCCAAAGTTTATCCGTCCGTCCAGAGGCCTACATGGAATACCCTATGACAGATCAGAATCAAACTTTAAAGAAGGTTTTTAGTGGATTGCTCTGGAGGGTTTTCTTAATCTTTTTCTACTCTCCCCAAAGTGTAGTTTACTAAAAAGAATATGAATTTCTTAAAAATTGCTCAAATTTTGTACGTTAATGGTAAATTATAAATATAATAACCTGCCTTAACCAGTTTTTTTTTTAAATCACAAAAGAGCGTAAAATAGTTTTTTTTTGTTTTTGCGAAGTATAGGGTTATTTTTTCATAGTCACTGAAAATAAATCTAAACCTATTATTTAAATAACAACAAAAAACAATATGTCAAACTTATCTGCACATTTTTTCGAGAAAATAGGTGCGGGGAACCGTAATATTATCTGAAGTAATAGACATAGGCTTCTTTAAGGCTTCTTTAAGGAAAGTCTTATTGTCTAAGATAATTTACCTTACGATTTCTTTTTTTGAAACCTGCAACGATTTTTCCATAAATAATTCCAATTTGAATTTTTTAAATGGGACATGAATAAGTATGTTAGTATCGTTAGATAAAGAACTATGAGTTTTCTCAAATGAGTTCATGTCTAATGCTTAAAATTCTTCAAAGTAGTTAGAAGTGCTTTATTATTTACAAAAATAACATTACCCATATACTTTTTCTTTATGCAAGCATAGTATGCATAGTATATATATATACTATTGTTGAGCCACAACTTGATCTGGGATCGATTCACAACAGAAGTTTTCATATTGAAAATTTCATTGGTCTCTCTTGAATAAGTACCTGGTGTTGAAATCCTAGGGTAAAAATAGGAGGTTGAATCTGTGACTAGAAGTTTACGTACTAAGCTTCTAGCTGGGCCCTATAAACATCTTCTAAACTTGTTTTCTCCCAGAGCGTTGCAAAAGGGTATTATAATCTTTGCAAAAAGAGCTTAACGAAAATCACTCAAAGTTGTGTGAAATGGGACTTTGTCAATTTACTGTACAAAAATGCACTTGAGAACAAAACTGGATTGTCCATATTTGGTGGAATTTCTCACGGACTGGGTTACTAGATATACCATTGATGCTGAAAATAAAAGCTTGTCGTATCAACTCACACACGCAGATACTTAAGTGTTAATTTATTACACTGATTACTTCAGCACTATATTTATTGACGAAGTATTGACATGGTTTGAGTAGAAATTTCTAAATTATCTTTATTATTTTTTTAAGAATCGGTATTATTTGTACCTATGTGTTACCTCAACACATTAATAAATTAATTTATTACCGCGCATTAACTAATTAAAAAAAGTTAAGTATCGAAAAACTAGCTTTGTTGGGATTTTGAAAACATTGCTCTTGGGGCAAATTAAATTAATTTTAGTAAAAGTTCTCGCACTTCGCCCAAAGCAACGATCAGTTCTTTAGCCCATTAGTTTTTCCAACAAAAAGCATGATATTTAAAACAACCTACTCATGTGTAGATAGGGAAAGGGGGGAACACCGTGCCCCTAATAGAAAGGCTTGGTAAAAAATTAATACATACTGCAATATTTAATCGAGAGTGCCAAATTCTCTAACATCAAAGCGCCATTATTTTTTTAACCAAGGTTTGGACTTTGAATAGTATTTTAATCCAAAAGAAAATGAGAAATACTTTACAAAGAAATAGTTATCCTATTTGGGGCTCTACACGACACTGTATAGAATTTATCAACTAATTAGATAAGTAAATAATATTACAGAGTGTAAATCTTATTATAAGATAGAATGGAATTAAAATTGCTTAAATCAGTAAATCAACTGGTATATTGATTATAATACTCAACACTCAAAAATTTGCCGACTCCATTTTAGTTGCATGCGCTAATTTCGGAACCTCTTTTCGTTTTTCTTCATCAGCTCGTTTTTTTAAGATATAACGCATAGTGGTTTTATAGCTTATAGTTGTAGTAAAAAAAATAACACTAGGCAACACGGTTTCTTGCCCCGATTGGAGTCATATGTTTTTTAACCAATTTTGGGTCGCTGAAACCGAATCTGGCCTCAGAATACTTCTATTACCTAAGTTTTTTGAGAAAAATAAGATAAAAATGTTAAAAAATTATTATTTTATCCCTCTTTTGTTCTAAAATCATGGGAGACAAAAATATTCCAAGGACAAATTTGGATTCGGCGACTCAATATTAGTTCAAAAATACCCAACTTAAAACATAAAAACTTTAAATTCATAGGTAGAATAAATAGGGATATTATGAAAAAAAAAATATTAAAAAAAATGGATAATGTGACAAAACTAAGTAGGGGTGGAGGGTAAGAAGAAGGGTGCATAAGGGGACAAGCTTATCGCCACGTACTCATGCTAAAAGTTGTCAAAAATCATTACTAGGGGGTCAAAAATGAACTAAAAAAATGTTACGTATTATGGTTCTTATGTAATAAAGTAACATTTTTATGATGTAGAACCATTAAAAAAAAAAACAAAAAAAAAATACACAATATTTTGTTTTATAAATTATTTTTAAATTGGCATAATTGCATGTACTAAAATTTAAAAAATAAGACGTGCTGAATTTTTTTTAAGGTTAAATTTGGATTCTGCGCCTTTAAATTGATAAGAAAAATATATTTTTTGGGCTCGAGAAAAAAGTTTACACTGTGTACTTTAATTTTATATATTTTTTATTTATTTACTTTTTAGGAACAAACTAAGCAAAATAAAAAAATATTTGTATGAATATTTTTGTAAAGAATTTTATAATCTACAAATTAAGTTCTATAAAGTTTTTAAAAAAATTTGATAGTTTTGCCACAAATTAGCAATTAAGTAAACTCTGCACTTTCATTTTAACCTTTTTATTTTTTTTTCGCGTACTTACTCTGACAGTAGGTTCTGGACATATAGATTTTTGAATTCCTCGTATTTTTTTTAATATACACTAAAATTTTCAAAATTCCACTCTTTTTTTTAAAGATTTTGAAAAAAACGTCATTATTACCTGAACTTATATCTCAAAAATTTTAGGTGCTGGAATTCTTCTAAGGTCAGATTCGGATTCTACGCCTTCGAATTAGTAAGAAAAATTTACTTTCCGATCGGGGCAAAAAAAAAGTTGCGATTTGTTGCCTAGAGTATTAGAGTCAAAAAAGCGGATTTCAAATAACTTTATTCTTTTGTTTTTTATAAGCTTCTAAAACGAGCTGATCGAGAAAAACCGAAAAAGGTTCCGAATCAGTGCGTCAAATATACCCAGACGCAACTAAAAGCTTCCCGGAAAATAAAAAAAAAATCTTTTTTTGTAGAGCAGTGTTATTAATAATATGAATTTCTTCAACTGTCAATTAACAGTTTACAAGTCACGGGATGCTTAATAACGTGCTGTGTATTCGTGACAATGTAAGTTACGTTTAAATACCTCTATTTATTTGTCGAGAAGGAAACCATTTACAATGTAAATTTTTCAATGTAATGTTATTGAAATATTAATCCGAACTGTCTAGTCTATAATAGTGAGAAGGCAAATTTTCTTAGTACACCGAAAAAAAAAAAGATATTCTCTTCAATCATAGCAAAACGCTTTAAATGAAAGAAACTCTGGATTCGATATGACCTCTAAAAAAAAGATCTGGATTGGGTCAACCAGGTCAGTTTACAGTCGTTCAAGTAAGAGCTTGTCACGTATTGTTTATTTAAGAATTTATTTATACTATTTTTTTTTTGCATCAGTTTGCAGTCAATGAATAATAGATCAATGCAGATAACTTAGTAACTCGTCCAGTTTCCAATGGCGTCAATGATCACCTGACATTGTCGTGGAATACTTTGAACGAGATTTTCCGCATATTCCTACCGCAAGGAAATTTTCCGAGTCTCGCGATAGCTTCTCTAATGTACCTTTTTCCACAAAGCTTGTGCTTGATGAATAACCATGGTTATGAATTATTGCAATTATTCACAATGAGTTTGCGTCCGGCAACTGGCACGGCCAATCACGATCGATGTTTTCCTTGGACCACGTAGGTAGTTTTTTTCGGTTATTTACTTAACAAAGGTTTCCTTATTGTACTTCAAGTTGTCTGCCCGAAGATGAGTACAAATTTTTTCCAAATCTTTCTGCATCAGCTTTTGCCCCCTCTTGGTGCAGAGTTAATTGAGGATTCCGCCAAAAAATGTTTAAAATCATATTTTCTGCTGAGTCACGATCTGGTAATTACTTAAGTCACATTTTTCGTTTCTGAGTTCATTTTACCCACTTGTTGACGAATGTCCTCGACTTGCACATATAGTTCACAGCCGCTGTAGACGTCATTTTCGGATCTTTCGGATCCGAATAGAGGAAGACAGCCTCGAACCGTGACGGATACGCAGCACTCATGTTTTAAAACATGTTAGATCACAAAATAAAAAAGGTTTATAAAGATTCTCTATGTACAAAGCATTGTCCTTCAGGAAGTAAACTATATCCTCGAAAAAACAAGTAGGGCTTTCTCTTACTAACTACGCGTCATAGATGACAAGCTTTTCTTTGACCGACTTAGTAACTTGCTCCTATTTTCTAACTAGCTCTTTCTTTAAGAATGTTTTTCCGTGTAAAAGAAAGTATAATCAATTTAATTTGATTTATGATAAGAAAGGATTGAATACGGAAAACGTGGGAGGATTGAGTAGTTGTATGGGGATACGTGAAATACTGGATCATAGATTTATATAATGTTATGGATTTTAATAAAGCTTTATTCAGATTGTTATACGAGGTAAAAATTAGGAATTATATAGTACATAAAATAATGTAAACCAATTAGCCCATACCCATATACTTTTGTGCAGGGCTGGTCAAAGACAGCCGGGGCCCCGGGGAAACTTTATTCCCGGGCCACCTTGCTCCTGAAAAAAAATCTTTACCCCTGACAGAAAAAAAGAAAATTTTCGCCGCCGGGCCCCGGGAATCCTCCCCCTTCCCCTCTCTGAATACGGCCGTGCTTTCGCGTACTTAAAAAAACATAATTTTCAAATAAAAAAAAAAAGTAAAATTGTTTTATTTTTGCGAAAAACGTAAAAAAAATCCCGTCTTTCAAAAATATTGTTATCCCATTTCATTCAATTAAATTTAAGAGATACATGAAAAAGCAGTTTTAATTTAAGAAACTTTATTTACTTTTAAAAACTTCCTAAATTGAATTAAGGTAAAATTTATTTATTATTATTATCAAGGTAAAGCTCATTCTAATAGCAACTGGTGTACGTGGATAAATTTGCTATCTATCTATTAGGAGGCTAGGAGTTAAGGCATGTATTTTGTTTACCTTTAAATTGTACCTGTTTATTTACTGTTTGAATACTTTTTAATTAGTGGTCGGATATTTATGTAACAATGTAACCACTTATATCATAAAAATTTCCTGCAAGATTATAGGTATATTACTGAATATTTTTATTTTAAAATAAATGAAATAAAAAACCAAGCAAAATTTTATAAAATATTTTTATGATCTATAATATAAATTGTAAAGTAGAAACAAAATATTAAAGACAATTAATTTTGTATCTATAGATATAGATGATCTATTTATTAATATATCACTTTCCCGAGGAGGGTCTTTAGTAAAAAATTCGAAACATTTTGATTGCATTTTTTTACGTTTTTCGACGTTTTACATCCAAAAAAAATATGATATCTGTCAAAAAAAAAAATCTGTCGGTCGGTCTATCTGTCTATCCGGGAAATTTGTGACCACGATAACTCAAGAACGCTTCGAGCTAAAGTCTTCAAATTTGGACTTTTTGATTGATTAGGCTGGGGTTGTTTTTAGCAAAAATCGGGGTAAAATCTATTTTTTTTTCATCTTTTTTTTTGTTTGTAAAAAAACAATTTTTGAAAGAACAATTAAAAAAAATTTAATTTTTTTTTAAATTTATTTTTTATTTTTTTCGTTTTTGATTTTAATGAATCTAGGCCTATAATAGTGGAACTTATTTTGTTGGCAGCAGTTTTTTTTATTTTTTAAAATATTTTAGATTGTACCTGACAAGAGTAAATAATTATGTATAATAATTATATTATAGGATCATAGGATCATCAATTAATCAGGATTATAAAAAAATAAAATGGTTGCAGGAAAAACATTTGAATGCTTAAAATTCTACAAGTAAATAAATGCACGTATATAAAGTATACGTACATATACAGTTCTCCTGCAAATTCTGTTATCCTGATAACCGAAAGTTTGTGTTAAAAGCAAAATTTCTAACAGGTGTTGTGGTAACAATTATATTTTAATATAAATATAGCAATTATTAAATATTCTGAAATCAAAACAATAAATATTAGATCAAATTAAACCAGCAGCATTCTTATAAAGCCTGGTATGACAATAAATGTTGTAACCCGTTGCAGGATAAAAATTCTCCAAAAAACATGTTATTTGTTTAAAAACTATGTTATTTGTTTAAATTCATTTTAAAAAATGTTAAAAAGGATACATCCATACTTTTAGAATCCTTTCTTAGATCCTTGTCTATTTAAGATTAGGTAAAACATAACCGCTGTATCGTGTCAGGAAAACAGAACTTGCAGGAGATATACTACCCTAAATTTAGCAGATAAAGGTTGAAATTATTGATCCTGTATAAATATGAGCGCGCATCATGATCCTGCAAAGGACCCTTAATGATATTTTGGATAACATCTAATAAAGGGTTGTTATATTGGTATAGGTATTTTTGAAATCATCTATATAATAAATTTAAAAGAAATTAAATCTGTAAAACTCCCAAAAATATGTTATTACTTCAAATAATAAATTTAATATTAAGGGGTTATATACCTATCTGGCTCGGGAAAATTAAGGTTTTTTTTTTGGTATGTAATCACAACTTTATTTGAACGACCTACAAAATATAAAATAGTATATGTTTCGATGTGTTTGTGAAATTTTTTTTATTGGAAAATTTGGAAAATTGAGGAAACCATGGCCTTGGCTCCGAAACGCCTATTGCTTTGCGGTGACCAATAAAAAAAAATTCACAACACATCTAAATATATACTATTTGATATTTTGTAGCTCTTTCGAATAAAGATGTGATTACATACCTGAAAAAAATCCTTAATTTTCCCGAGCCAGAGATGTAACACAAGTCGTGAAGATATGTAATGCTACGCATGACATTATATATTACTCACAGTAAATGGTATATTGCATTTGCCCAAATACTTTTATTATTTTATTTTTTTGAAAATTAATTAAAAAAAATTAACATTTAAAAAAAAGATCATTTCTTGGAAAAAAAACTGAAAAAAAAATTCTTAAAAAAAATCCAAAAAACAAAAAAAAAATCAAAATTTTTCATTTTTTTATCTTTTTTTTGCGAAAAATAAAAAAATTGAAAAAGATAGTTTTAAGTTTTTTAAGTAACCGCCCATAACATTTTTGTTTTTGGGGAAATTACTTTCAAAATTGGTACAATTGATCCTTATAATAAAAGTAATTTCTCCTGAAAAAGTTACGTTGATCAAAATTTTATTTCAGCTTTTTTCGATTTTTTTAACCCTTTTTTTTACTTTCAAAAACAACAGGGATCTTCCCCTCGTAGAACTTGATTTTTCCGGGAAATATCAAGTAGATCAGATTATTCGTTCTTGAGTTCTCGTGTTTATAAAAATCGAGACATCGGACAGACAGACGGACAGACAGATGGACGGACGGACATTAAAAAAAAAAGTTGCTTATTTTTTCTTGAAACAAATTTATATTCAGGAATTTTTTGTCTAAGACAATTTTTATACTATTATACTATCGTATAATATTAGGTATTCTAGGGCAGACGCTGTGAATAATATAATTAACGTAAAATAATTTATTTTATTTTTGATTAAAATTGTTTGTTTACCCTTTGGACCTTCAACTATACCATAACAATTTTTTTTATATATTATAAACAATTACTGCTGCATTATTATGTTTTCCTGCTAATACCTAGGCGTAAAAGTTGAGGTATGAGTTAACCGAAAATGATTTTACTGCACATTTCTGTCGACTATTGATTGGTAAATGCTCTTATAACACTGTGTACCTAATTATCTGCAGAAGGTTTCTCGAGAGTCTCCTTCAGATACATACCTTAGATATAAATGGACTGAGTTAACTAACAAAGAAAGACGTTAAAAAATTATATTAAAAAAATGTAGATGCAGAAAAATCTTTAACTAAAAAAAGTTAATTTATAAAATTATAAATAATATTAAATTAAATTGACATTAAAGCCATTTTGTGTTAAATACTCAACGACCTATTTTTTTTTGTTAAATTATTATTATGCTAAATTATAAATATACTCTAGCAAAAACCTACAGTACACCCTCATTGAAACGGGAAGAATGGTCAGATACGTTTTATTTGATATACTTAACTTTTTCTTTAGAGAAATAAAACAATTAACATCAAATAGCTTTAAAGTTAATGATTAAAAATTAAATGACGCCTTTTTCATAAAAAAAAATTAAAATCACTTTTAACGTAGAGGGAATTGGTTTCCCGGTTTTACATAAACAGTAAATTCTTAACCTACTACTAGAAGATTTTAAATATAAAGTTCCTTAAATATTTTAATATGGACGTTTGGTTTTCGCGCAATAGGGTGGTTCAATTTTTTTTATTTTTTAAATCTTTTTTATTTGTGCTGGTTATAACGCCTTTAGAGCAGAAATTTATATAGAAACCCCCAAGGGGTACTTTTGGGGCCCTAAATACCCTTAAATCACGCAAATATCGATAAAATTCTTATAAAATTTATAAGTCTTGATATACATATATAAATATATATTTTTTTCTTTTTGAGTATAAGAATAAGCCTGCAAAATCACATCCTGGGAAAAAGTTTCTAACCCATGTCAATAAGGCTCCGAAATTGCCCTTAAACTCCGAAAAATGAATTTTCTATTAAATTGTGCAACTGACGAATTTTAAATATCAAATAAAAAAGTTTATAGGGCGCATGTTTTTCTATATAAACCTATTTTGATTATCTCAAAATATTACGATAATCTACGCAACTAGTGTGGGGTTTTTTTAAGCGCCATCAAACATCAACATTTTAGCAAAAATCGTAAAATGTTATCAAAACTGTTTTTAATTTGAGGCATTTGCAAAATATGTTAAGACCTTGCTCCAAATTTTGTTTTAATCCGACCTATTTTAAAAATAGTTAAGACATTAGGTCATTCGAAAAAAATCTATCCGCTCCTAACCCACAAAATGTGTCAAATAAACAGGCAAAATCGTAAAATTTTATGAAAAATTATTTTTTTTCGCTGTTTGCTATTTTATTTTAAATAGATCGAGTCTAAGAACATAATCTGTGCCTAAGCGCCAAAAAGGGTCGGTTAGAGAGAAAATATCGCTAAATTTAATTAAAAGTGCACTTTTTGGGCCAATTTCAGGGCCTTGTTTCTATCAGGCTAAGATTTTGCATGCTTGTTTTTATGCTCAAAAATAAAAAATATAGATATTAAGGCTTTTAAATTTTATAAAATTAATAGGGCTGGTTTTATACGAAATTTATCGATATAGGGGTTTTAGGTCCCCAAAAGTATCCCTTAGTGTTGTCTATAAATTTTTACTCTAACCGTTCTTTGACTTTTTGGATTTTTGAATGGTAAATTTTCCCGTTCGAAGGATAACGTTATACTTGCGCCTCCACCAAAATTGCAAATAACTCCTGTCAATTGTTTTGAATAGCAACCGTAGTTCACACTGTACACTAATACATAAAACTAAAAATATTAATACAAAACGTTGTGTCAACTTTTAGGTATAGAATACAATTTTTACGATTATTCTAAAACATAATAAAGTTATTTTATATACAAAATTAAAATATTTAAATTTACAACAACATTGTCGTCACTATAGTGCCGGTAATTGATGAAGGATGATTAATAAAGATGGCGAAAATCAGCTGGTACTAATAAATGTTTTACCAAAATAATGAAAGTAGGCATTTCCATGCGCATAAGTAAACCTAACGATGAGCATGCATATGTACATGTAATTACATGTGATATGTAGTTTTTATGTGCACATTTATATATATGTAAATTTAAAATAAAATGCGTACAATTTGTTGTTTTAAATTGAATAACTGCACTCGTTTGTAAATACCGAACGCGTTTACTTGTTTGTTCTGACAGAGTTGGATAATTTCTGTGTCATATATGTCCTTTATTAGTTGACTAATCCTTTTCCTTCCATATGACAGAGTCAAAATTTTGTTGGTCAAAAACCTCTTTGACAGTCCGTTCTCCTGGTCTAGAGGAAGTAATAATAACCCGTATGTCGACCCCATACAAGGTTATTGACGAAAACTAGACATTTTAACCTATCAAGGCTTCTTACACACTAGGAACAGTTATTAAAAACAATACTACAAAAAACATAGAGTTCAGTTACTTATGTTTATTAAAAATACTTTTTTTTTGCAACTGATTTGTTGTAAATGTTACAAACCTATACATAATTATCGTACCCTTAGCATGAGGAACTATTTACTATTATGTTTATTTTATGTTTATTTTTAACCTCGTACTATTCTACTTAATTAAGCATCCCCTAAGTACAGGACTTGTGTGGGCTAGTAGTAGAGGGAACCACCGGCTTTAATTGACTTTCGAACCAATATATCTAGGGAGTACGCCTTCGCCAAATTTCAATTATTAATTAACTGAAAAAGGCAATCGGCGCCAGTGAGGTTTGAACTCACGATCATTAGCTAATCTTCCAGCTGTTCGTTTGTCCATGAGCGTAGCATAAATTTAGCACTGATTAGAAGCGACCGCTAGTAACCTGTCCCCACTCTGCAACGACGCAACGCCAGTGTATCTTTTATTAAAGCTATAAAAGGTGATAAAATATGAGATCCTAGCTTCCATATCCCCGGGCTCTGATAATTATACAAATTAAAGAGACATGTATTTTTTTGTTAGTGATTTGTAAATATTACAAAATTGCATGAACGGCATGTCCCGTGATCGTTATTAAAACTTCGTTGTAAAGTGTTTGCAATTAAGTACAAAAATTTGTAATTATTTACAAACAATTGTTATTTATTAGAAATTTACAACAAACCTATTAAAAATTATGGGTTTACAATAAGGTATCTGTAAATTTAGAATAAACAAATTGTATAATTTATAACTACCATTAAAAAACGTTGTTTTCGGTACTACCAGGAAAATAATATGTTAAATTATTTTCTATGGATTGTATAATGATCATGGATGGGAAAAATATATTTTTATCAAAGCAAAAAAAAGATACAAAAAATATGACCACCACTACAACTTTTCGTTTAAAAAAGATACAAAAAATATGACCACCACTACAACTTTTCGTTTATATCTACTGAAGTTTTTCAGTTTAAACA
Source organism: Brachypterus glaber (assembly GCA_958510825.1). Classification (NCBI taxonomy): domain Eukaryota; kingdom Metazoa; phylum Arthropoda; class Insecta; order Coleoptera; family Kateretidae; genus Brachypterus; species Brachypterus glaber. The sequence continues at coordinate 9,990,456 of OY294049.1, forward strand.
TGTAGATTTTATGTGTGAAATTTTATTCTAAAAACTCTAAATCGCTTAAATATTTTCTAATAAATGAGGGTATCGTATTTTGGGCTAAATCGCCTGCAACGATAAGACTTTACATGTTTATAGATACATAAAAAATAAATTTCAGCCCTTTTTACAGCCCGGCACATACTTTAATAAATTATTTTAATTACGAATTTTTACATATGTCAGTGCATGATTTGGCAACATTGCAAATTTTCAAAATTTTGCGTTACGTATTTAAAGTATGATCCCTAACAAGACAACATAGCCTTTTTACTAATAAATCGCATTTCTGAAACGCAGAAATAATTATAATTATATATACGTTAAGTTACCAGTTTCGCAAGATCTGCATGAATGCAACATGGACAAGACAAAAATAAACAAATGCATTTCAGAATTAAATAAGCAAAAAATTGGCAGTAAATTAAATATCCTGCTAGCAATGTTTGTCTAAAGTCAAGCTAATGAGATGCGGCAAGAGATACGCACATAACCTACAAGTGTTAGTCAAAAAATACACTCCCGAGATAAAATAACAAGTTTACCAGTAAGCAAAAGGTCATCCATTAAATAGATCACGTGACTTTTGCCTATTTTTTTCACCTTTCTCCTTCTTTGCGCTTAGCCAAATATAATTAGGTCACTCTATCTTATCGATCGATAAAAAAAACGAACATTTGGACTTTTATATATTTGATTTGATTCAAATTCAACAAAATTTAATATATCTCCACCCTAATGTATATAAAAATATCTATAAAATAAAAAAAATATTCTGTTAAATGGAAATGCTTTGATGTGCTTTTAGTTTCTCCAGACTAATATTTTTAATTAACTAAGCATTTTTAAAGTCAATTATTTATCTAAATTGATGTTTTCTGATAAAAAATAATTGTTACTCATTTAAAAACACATTTATAATTAGCATATTTTGAACATCATTTTTAATTTATACGATATCAGAAAAAATAGTTGCTGATGTCAAATGCTAGTGTAACTGTAGCTCTGCAGGGGTGGATTCAGAAGTTAGTTTGGTTGGGAAAGGCGGTTAGCCATTTTTGGGCCAAAAATGCCTAATTTTGGCTATTTTTTTATAAAATCGGCAACTTTCACGCCCTTAATACACGCTTGTAGTTGTGTGCACAGTTTCATGAAAAAATAAGAAACATTACAAATTTGCGTCTGTCCGTCCTTCCGTCTGTCCGATATTACGTTTTTTGTAGACACGATAACTCAAAAACGAATAATCCAATCGACTTGAAAAATCAAATTCTATAAGGGAAAGAAGAAGCTTTTGAAAGCAAAAACAAAAAAGCTAAGGAGAGTTAAACTTTTTTAAAAAATAAAACACTATAATTTGTAATTTTTTTTCTCTTTTTTTTTGAAAAACATTTTATTTCATTTTTTTTTTTGTTTTTCAAAAGATATTTAAAATAAATGTTTTTTTTTTAATTTTTTTTTGTTTTCGCAAAAAGAAAATTTTGAATTTTTTTTTAAGTATTTGGGAAAATTCAATATAATATTTACTGTGAATAGTATATAATGGAATGCGCAGGATTACATATCTTCACGGCTTGTTTAAAGATAGGCATCTTTGAACAAATTTGATAAAGCTTTGCAAAGCTTTATCTATTATTAAGCAAGTACAAAGTCAGTCTTAAAGACTCTAAGCTTTAAGTTAAAGCGATCTTGAGTTCTCTTGTTTAAGATCTTGCCCGGATATGACGGTATGACCAAAATCGAATTTTTTTACTTACATAAAATTATTTTTTGCATTTTTATGGACCGTTTTTTGTTTATGTTTGCATTTAATGACTGTTTATTTGCATGCACGAATACAACCAATTTTTAAAGTTTTACTTGCATAGTGGCTTTAGAAACTCCTTTATAAGTTTTTTCTATTTTGCGACTCTTACAAGCTCATAATCAAATGCATTTTGCGTGTTCTTATAGGCCTATTAAGAGGTTTTTACTTTTTTTTCTTTTGGGTTGGCAATACAGGACAAAAGACAATCGCTTGGCATTTTCCGTGCAAATGTCAACACCGCATTTAAATTTAGTTTTCTACGAAATTGTGTTTTAAGTAATTTTTTACCGTGTTTAAATTGTGGCTTGGTTACTTGCAGTGAAAAAGAGAAGAGCTGAATATAAAAGATATCAAAATATCGTTTGTTCTATGAATTTCAAATATAGCGAAAATTGTAATGCCAACCCAAAACAAAAATCCCTAAATCGGTCATCAATTTAAATGTAAGTTTTTTTTTAAATTTTAGAGCAAAATAGAAAAAATGGTATAAAGCACTCGTTTTATAACAAGTTTTTAGGACACTAGTACTTTAGAAACCTCGCTAGGTTTGGACCATGCCGCTCGTTTTCTAAACTTGTACTCGTGCGCTAAAAACTGGTGTTATGAAACTAGTACTTTAATATACTATTAAGTAACCCTCGAATTAATCTTACTAACCCCCGACGTAACCTTTTTTCTAACTTTTAATAATTTAATTTTTTATTGTTGCAGGTCGCCGATAATATTAGTTTTAATATTTATTACATTCTCCAATGGGTTATCCTTTAGAAGACATGTAAGTATTTATTTTTCATATTTTTTTTTTAAACTAAATTACCCTTAAATATTAGACCGCTTGTATTTCGCAAGTTGGCAGCAATGAACTAATAACTCTTCTTTCTAGAATAGGCATACCGTTAAAATAAAGTATCGCCAACATCTCGGTTTGTTTGTAAACAAATAGGAGATATATACAGGCCTGAACAATAACAATTACCAGTAACTGGTATTGTTGTCTCTGTTAGATAAAGATGTGCGAGTAAGACAGGCGAATGTTTATGTGGCCGACGTTTTTGTCAGTTTTTACAAATGAAATGCATATTCTAGAGAGAAGAAATAAAAAAATACTTAAAGTGCCCTTTGGCACAATTTCTTTTGCGGAATTATTTATTAGTCCCCACCAATGCCTAAACTATTAATAACTCTTTTTTTTTAATGCAGATGTCCGGGATTTGATCAGGCACTCCTCAAATGTGAAAACCCAAAAATACCCAAAAAAAAATTGACCTACTCCATTAGTTAATTTGAATAATATAGTACAATAGGGGTGTGCTCTAGAGCTTTAAGAAAATTGTCAAGCAGCTATTATTGCCTTTTTATCAAAAAAATTTTATGTGTGACAAGAAGATGAATATCATTTTCGAGGTCAGCACGTCAAAGTGACAATACATTTTTGTATTAACAAAATTCATAGTCAGTCATGGGGACTGCCGACAGAAGTGAAAACTTAAAACTATGAAATAACAGTGTTTTTTTTTAATTTTAAAAATAATTGTAGTATAAAAAACATCCATATGTAATTTTTTTATGTTCGGCAAAGACTTTACGGGGTGAACGTCGGCGCTACGCTCCTCAAGGTACGCGCTGCCCTCCTCCTTTCAAGATTTCACCTTGTTTTTTTCATTTTGTCGATTTTCAGTTGTTACCAAGTCCTCTTATACCAAATTCCATGTTTCTGCTACTTTGTATTAAAAAAATGTTATTTTGACAAGACGGCTATGTTGTTTTTTTGGTTTCGTCGATTTTCCAGTGTCCTTACATACCTACGATGATCCATCTAAGATTTATAATAATAAGCGTTTTTTCAAAAAAAAAGGACTGCTCGCTGCGCTCTAAGTCAATCCTGTGAAAAGTTATTAAAACAACAACAAATACACTACCCAGTAAAAGAGCTTTCCCATTTTTCACCTCCGCCCGTAAAATGGATTTTTTATTATTAGATTCACTTTCAGCAACCTTAAAACCCTCAATACACCAGTTTTCACGAAAACTACCCCCACCCCTCAGGGGGCACGGTTCGCAAAAAAGGTCAAATAAAATAAAAAATTGCCCAAGAACTTTGAAAATAAAATTTGATTCCTGGCCCTTTCCTTAAATAGGAAAAGCAAAAATTAAAAAATTTCAACGACAAAATTTTTTTTATCGCACTTTTTTGTTTTGAGTATTATAAAATAGATACACGCTGATTTATAATTTTTCCAATTCACCAATATTTGCTACAGTTTACTTTTTTCTGCTTAAACATTTTACCTGTAACTCAAAAATTAAATTTTAAATAATATCTAACAAATAGGACCCCCTTGGGTGGCCTTAAAGAAGACGAAAGCCTAAATTTTTAAATTTTCCTGGCTTTATCTTGTATGCTCTATTTATATACCAATATAAGCTATTCTAGTAGTATATTAAATATTTTTTTTTAATAGGGGGTTTGGGGGGTCTCGAGCCAATTTTCGTTTGGACTTTTCGTATAAACCAAATTTGGCACGTACGCGTACAAAATAATATTATTATATATCTTTTTTATATTAATATATAATAATAATAATAATAATAATATATAATATAATATATAATGTTATATATTATATATTATATATTATATAATAATTAACCCCCAAACCGACATTTTAAACACTCTTTTACAATATCTAGAAAATATTTATAATATTATAATATTTTTTGTACATTAAAATTCTAAAAAAAAAATCTGAAAATTGGCTCGAGACCCCCAAACCCCCCTATTAAAAAAAAATATTTAATATACTACTAGAATAGCTTATATTGGTATATAAATAGAGCATACAAGATAAACCCAGGAAAATTTAAAAATTTAGGCTTTCGTCCTCTTTAAGGCCCCCCAAGGGGGTCCTATTTGTTAGATATTATTTAAAATTTAATTTTTGAGTTACAGGTAAAAAGTTTAAGCAGAAAAAAGTAAACTGTAGCAAATATTGGTGAATTGGAAAAATTATAAATCAGCGTGTATCTATTTTATAATACTCAAAACAAAAAAGTGCGATAAAAAAAAATTTTGTCGTTGAAATTTTTTAATTATTGCTTTTCCTAATTAAGAAAAGGGCCAGGAATCAAATTTTATTTTCAAAGTTCTTGGGTAAATTTTTATTTTATTTGACCTTTTTTGCGGGGGGTGAAATTAGAAAAAAAGTATTATCAGATTCATATTCGTCGACCCCAAAAACCCCTATATACCAATTTTGAAGAAAATATTAATAATATTGAAAAATATTTACCCCCTCACCCCCTCGGGGGTAGAATTAGAAAAGTTTTTTTATCAGATTCATTTTCAGCAACCTCAAAAACCCATATATAGCAATTTTCAAATTTTTCTAAAAAATTTTTTTTTCCCTTGCCGCACCCCAATGTTTACCAAAAAAACAATCCCGAGCGAGGACTTTTGGTAACATACCTGTATGCCAAATTTCAAGTCTCTAGCTTAAAGCGTTCTTAAGTTTATTTATTTATTTATTTATTTATTTTACAACTTAACAGGACATAAGTCCCTTTTACAAAGTTGTTATAATAAACTATGAAGTAATATAAATACAATAGAGACTTATATAAAAAAGAAAGAAAAAAACAAGATTTGCATAAAAAATTAATACTTAATTATATGAGAAAATATGATTTATAATTCTACAGCATTACAAACAGATCTTAAGGAATTAATATTTGTAAAAAATAAATCTAGAACACTTCCAATGCGTTCGTAATTGGAACACATGATATATAAAGGCGAAAACATTAGAATATTGGTACGAGGTGTTTTTAGGTAAAATAAAGTTCTATTCCTAGTACTAACGGATGGAACGTGAAATTTGAGTTTATTTAATAAGTATGGACAGTCAATAATATTATGAAGTAATTTATACAAAAACGCTACACTATAATAAAAACGGTGTGAAGCCATATTTACAAAACCAAATCTCTGCAGTAAACTTTTGGTAGGAGTATTAGGCGCAGGGTACTCATTATATGTTTTTAGGTACAGATACCTTAAAAACCTTTTCTGAACCTTCTCAATGCTGTTTCTGTGAATTTCAAGTTCTCGTGCCCACAAGATTTCCCGGACAGACCGAACGACCGACCGACCCACCAAGCGAGCGATAATTTTTTTTTGCTCGAACTTGATTTTTATCGACATAAAACTTCATAAAACGCAAAAATACACAAAAAAAATGAAAATTTTTGCACGAATACAAGGATTTCCGAAAAATTTGAAAATTTTCAAAATGGGAAAGCAAAAAATCATGTCGGTATAAATGTTGGTATAAATGTCGGTATACCTCGGTAACGCGAACCCCTAGAATTTTCCCCTACCAAAAATCGCTCAACGCGCCTAAAGAAGTTTTCACTTCGAAAAATTAAAATTAATACTTTTTTGTGGTTCATGAATTCAGTGTAATTTTCTATATTTTCTAGCCAAGAAGACTTCACACAGACAGATTTAAAAGGCAGCAAGGGGAACATTTATATTTAGCAGGAAGTTATATATTAGATGGGGGAGAAGAGGGACCAGAATCAGGTCCATGGTCCGAATGGTCCGCACCAAGTACGTGCTCGAGAACTTGCGGAGGAGGTGTTTCGACACAGCACCGAACCTGCCAAGAGGGTTACCGATGTATAGGTCCTACCATGAAGCATTTCACTTGTAATACGCAGGTAAATACAGAGTGTTTTTAAAATAAGGTCATTAATTTTAAGGAGTGAATGTGCATAAAAATATGACATAAAAACTGGTTCGAAAGTCAGTATAAACGGGTGGTTCCCTGTACTACTAGCCCACACAAGTCCTGGACTTAGGGGATGCTTAATTAAGTAGAATAGTAAGAGGTTAAACAAACATGTAATGTAATGTAATAAAAACATGACAATAGTTCATGAATGCCAAAAAAACGGGTCAGGGAGCTACGCCTCTTTGAAAGGGGTTCCAAAAATGCAGATTTAATTTGATTACTCAGGAAGTCTTTAAGCTAAAGCAAAGAAAATTTGTACGTGATCTTAACATAATAAGACGTATCATCCTATGTTATTCCCGTGTAATTATTAAAACAGGGGCGCGTTAAACTAAGAGGCATTACCACTTTTTGCCCCACACTTTGTATGTTTTTGTTACTTTATTAGGATATAATTTAATAATTTAATAACTCATAATACATAAAAAAATTACCTTGTTGTATTAAATACCGTTTTCGATAAAAATGCTTTAAAAGTAAAATTTTACGATTCGAGGACAAAAAACTAAAAGTTTAGGGATGCAGAGTGATTCTACATTAAACTAAGGAAAAAAATAAAAAGCTACAACTTATTTTTTAATACTTGTAAATTTAAATACGAGTTAATTTGTCGTTTAAAATCAAAAAATAATATCAGTTAAACTAAAAATAATAGTAAATACATAATTTGATTAATTTTTCTATTTTTAAAAGATCAATTATTCGCAATCTAAATATATTTTTGCCATAGTGTCATTGATCTCTAAATGTTTTCCACACATCATAAAGTATCTAAAATAAATCTTAAGCTTCGATTTATATCATTTGTTATAAATGTTTTTATGACCACCGTTTTAAAACTAGAAGCAGTGCTATATTTGCCCAAAAAAATCAATATAACATTTAGTTTCAGCGACCCCAAAAATTAGCCCCAAAAAAATTATAAAATTGATTGATTGAATCAGCTAAGCTACACTTAAAAAATCTTATCTTGTAAAATCAATAAGAAATTATTTTAATTTAAAAAAGTTGCCTTTTAAAATATTAAAAGTAAAAACTTTATGTTTTAGTTATTCCCTAAAAACCCCAATACACCAATTTTTACAAAACTACCCCTCACCCCGCAGGGAGTAAAATTAGAAAATTTTATTAAAATATTCAGTTTTAGCGACCTCAAAAACTACAATATATAAATTTTCAAGAAAAATACCTCCTGCCCCTCAGGAGGTGGAGTAAGATTTTTTTATTATCAGATTTAACCAGTTTACACGAAAACTACCCCCCACCCCTCAGGGGGTAAAATTAGAAAAAAATATCAGATTCATATTCTCCAACCCCAAAAACCCCTATACACCAATTTTGACGAAGATATTGAAAATATTTAAAAATATTTACCCCCTCACCCCCTCGGGGGTGGAGTTAGAAATAAATTATTGTCAGATTTAATTTCAGAAACCTCAAATATAGCAATTTTCAAACTTTTCTAAAAAAATGTATTTCCCCATTTGCACCCCAATGTTCACCAAACACAATCCCGAGCTAGAAATTTTATTAATATACCCGTATGTCAAATTTCAAGTCTCTAGCTTAAAGCGTTCTTAAGTTATCGTGGCCACAAGATTGATTTATATCGACATAAAACGTCATAAACGCAAAAATACGCAAAAAAAATTGAAAATTTTTGCACGAATACAAGGCTTTCCGAAATTTTGAAAATTTTTAAAATGGGAAAGCAATATCATATGACTTTTGTTTGATTTTATAACGATTTTTCTCTGAGTTTAGAATTAATTATAGCTTCACCAAAAGATAGACAAATAGGCAAACAAGTTTAGCTAAATACATAAGTGTATTACTATATTTAGTTATTAAATACTACCATAAACAGAAACTAAAGTGGTGATTAATAAATCATCAAAAAGTAAATATAAATAAACATTTGTAAAGTATGAAATTACCTATCACTAAACACCATTTACTAAGCGTCATAAAAATATATCCAATTCTTTTAGAATTATTTATTTATTTAAGCAACCCGGCTTACCGCCAAAAGTGTATAACACTTTTACACAAATAAAGTTAAAAGTGCTTGATGCACAACAATGTTTCAATGTACGTATTACTCTCGTCATTTACGAATTGATTTCTTTAGATTTGGGAACGTTCAAGTATTACATACCGCAAAATTTGGACTTTTTTGACACCCACTACACCATGTAACGCGGCGTAACATTTTCAATATGCCCACCCACCTCCCACTTGTTACGTAACATTTTATTACAAAAAGTAAAGAAAGGAAATTTTGCTTAAGGATTTAAACCGGTTTTTAACCGATTATTACTTCCATGTTTTAACCAAAAACCGGTCCGCAACCGATTAACCGAAAACCAGTTATTGCCTATGGATTTACATCTCTATTTTTTTTTGTTTAGAGGATTTAAAACACCGTGTGCAATAAAATTTGCAACGAATCCGTATCTTACGCCTAGATTGTTAAAAACATGATCCAATAAACATTTTATAAGTTTATAATTTTTTAAGTGTTACGTAACATTTTTACTTACACCCACCCCCCTCTGTAACGTGGCGTAACGTTTTCGAGAACCCCCCACCCCCCCTAGAGCGTTACGTAATACTTGAAGGTTCCCTTTTGGGTAAAAATGTTTTTTGTTTAAAATATTACTTATTTCTAGGATTGCCCTGATAGAGAAGATTTTCGAGCCCAGCAGTGTTCGAACTTTAATACAGTTCCATTTGAGGGGGTTAACTACCAGTAAGTATGATCATTTATTTTAAAGCAACTTAGACTTCTTTGAAAAATATCTTTAGATCGGTTATTTATTGGAAGGAGTGGAAAATTTAATTGGATAAAAGGATAAACTTAATTTGACAAGTGTGGTTTTTCTTCTGTGAATGCATCCAACGGTTTTTCCCGCAGTAAAGTTTATGTTGGGAAGAGTGGTGAAGATGTATTCACAGGGAATATTGCACAGTATTTTCATAATTACGAAAAAATATTATTTTGTACGATTAGCACAACTTTTTTGTGCATCTTACGGTTTCAGCGTCAAAAGTTTTGGCTACACAGATAAAAATGATTCTTAATCAAAATAAATATTTAGGCCAAGTGAATGTTAACTTTATACAGGCGAATCAAACGAAAATGGTAGATTCCCCATCCAAAAATATGAAAAAAAGTTCCTATAAAGGTTGGTCCGGAAATGAGCCCTAAGGGAGCTACGGCCCTCCTAAGATGGGCATATTGAATTGGGAACAAAAAAAGCACCAATACAATTTTAATTCTGCAGGGCGATTCTTTATTTAAAAGTAGGCAAAACAGTATTCTTCACCGAAACACCCAAATTTATTATTAAAGGAGTAAATTACTATTAAATAGCCTTTTAAAAGGTTATATTTTTGGCGGCACGAAATGTTACTTCCTCTTGACGCACCCACCCGAGTCAACTCGTTCACAGTAGGTTGGCATTTTTCCGGTCACCCAAGTTAACTCGGGCGGACCTAGAATGTAGAAAATAAAGTTTTTTAATTTTTTTTTATTTAGTTTTTCGTCCCCGAACCGTGAAATTTCACCTTCAAATTATTTTTTCTCGAAAACGGTTAATCCTACAGTATTAGAACAAATTACTTTTTTTTGTATTTTGACCTGAGAAATCATATTTCAAAAATAAAATTACAAAAAAGTTACACAGAAAAAAGTTTGGGACAAAAATAAATAAGACCCCCCCAGTTTCGCACACCACTGGTTAAAATAGGTTCATTAAAATAACATACGAAGATGGGCCTTATTAAGATTAGTTTACATTCAAAACCTCTTTTCTGTACTTCAAAGCTTTCCTGAGTTATTAAATAAAAACCGATTTTTTTTAGCCACTTTCAAAGGGGTATAGCTCCCTTACGACTCATTTTTAGACATATGTTTATAGGAACTTTTTTTCATATTTTCCTATGCAGAATCAACCCTTAAAATTAATGAGATCATTTAGTGGACATCCTTTATAGTGGTTGGCGCATATACAACTATTTATTGTTGTATACTATAACCTAATTACGTTATTGATTACGCTAGTGTTCTATCAGTGCGGAAGTAGTGTTTTAAATTTAATTTAATTTTGGCAAATCTACATCTTTACTATTTTAGATGGGTACCCTATACGAAAGGCAGCAATCCTTGTGAGCTCCTGTGTATGCCCAAGGGCGAAAGATTCTATTACAGACATGAAAAAGCTGTCATCGATGGTACTACGTGTGATGATGAATCTTATAATATTTGTGTTCAAGGAAAGTGTCAGGTAAAGTAAATTTTATAATTAATTTAAAAAAGCACTTCCCAGTAAAAGAGCTTTCCAATTTTTCACCTCCGCGCGTGAAATAGATTTTTTTATTTTCACTTTCAGCAACTTCTAAAACCCCAATATACGAATTTTCATGAAAACTACTTCCGCCCCTCAAGGGGTGGAGTTATATTTTTGTTATTATCAGATTCACTTTCAGCAACCTCAAAAACCCCAATATACCAATTTCCACTAAAATAACCCCCGCCCCTCAGGGGGTGTAGTTAGAATTTTTTTATTATCAGATTCACTTTCAGCAACCTCAAAAACCCCAATATACCAATTTTCACAAAAACCATCCCCACCCCTCGGGAGGTAAAATTAGAAAAATTTATTGTCAGATTCAGATTCGTCGACCCCAAAAACCCATATATACCAATTTTGACGAAAATATTAAAAGCATTTAAAAACATTTACCCCCTCATCCTCTCGGGGGGGGGGGGAGTTTACCGCACCCAATGTTAACAAAGCAATCCTGGGCGAGAACTTTTGGTAAGATATCTGTATGCCAAATTTCAAGTCTCTAAAGCGTTCTTAATTTAGTTTTTTGCTCAAAATTGATTTATATCTACATAAAACGACATAAAACGCAAAAATAATCAAAAAAAAATGAACATTTTTGCATGAATACAAGGCTTTACCAAAATTTTGAAAATTTTCTAAATGGGAAAGCAAAATTACATTCGATATAACTATATATAACTGAAATAATATATTTAGAAAAAAAAAACAAAAAAAAATACTTAAACAGTAACTGAAAATGTTATACAGTGTATTTGTTTTGGGTTCAACTGTAAAGTATAATTTTAAATTATTTTTTTCTTGTCCTCAGTTTATTTTTTTAGGTTTTTTTTTTTTAATTAAAAATAATAATAATACATAAAGGTCTTTAAAAAGACCAGACTCGGACGGTGCTAAGGCTGTGAGGCAACGCACAGTGTTCCCGGAAAAAAGATACAAAATTCTGTTGTTTTGCACCGCTGATTACAAAAAAAAAATAGTGAAAAACCAAAAAAAACATTTTTCGTCATTAAGGTGGTTAAATTTTTTTCAAAAATGTCCAATTTAGCTGAAATTTAGTGTAAAGGCTTCTTTTGCTAAGGGGCTGTCCATAAAATACGTCACACTTTTTTAGGTGATTTTAGACCCCCTCCCCCCATGTCACACATTGTCACAAAGTCTTGACTAAAAAAATCTAAAATTTAAAATGGCAGAATAATTATAGGCGTTTTTTTAATTTTGTCAAAATTAACAATTGGTATCCAAAAACTTTTATTATTATTTTAAAGCAACTAAAATACTTTATTCAACTATATATATTTATTTAAACTTTTTTTTAAAGGTGTTCATTTTTTAATTACCTTTTTGCTAAAAAATCTTGAATTTTTTTTTTTAGTTTTAAATTTATACCATTCAAAATTAGTTTAAAAGTATAATTTACGTTTTTTCCCTATGAAATTATTTTTTTATAGAAATTTTGACGAAAATTCCTATTTTTAACCCACAACAAATTAAAAAATATTATATTTGGCTAAATAGAGAATTTTATGAGCTTTAAAATAATGAAATGATGACACCATTCCCTTTTTATTTAAAACCGCTATACCCCCTTACCCACATTTTAAAGTTAAGAGGGGTGGGGTGACTTATGGATCGCTCTGTATGTTTAACTGTGCATAAAAATTATATGCATATTTAAATATGCATATTTAAATGTTGGGCATAAGTGCAAAAAATAATAAACTATGTGATTTTTAGCCCGTGGGTTGCGATAGGATGCTTGGTTCTTCAGAAAAAGAAGACAACTGCAGAATATGCGGCGGGGATGGGTCAACATGTAACAAGTTTAAAAACCGTTTGGACATGACGGACCTTCAACCTGGATACAACGATTTGTTATTAATACCTGATGGCGCAACAAACATTAAAGTCGAAGAAGTGTCCCCGTCAAATAATTATTTAGGTAAAAAAATAGTTTTTTATGGTACTAGTGGGTAAAGTAAGATATTGTCCACAAGAGAATGTTTGACCCAGTGCACTGCAGTGGGTCAATATTCTTGAGTGGACCATATCCAATTACCCACGTGTGCCATACAAAATTTTATCCAAAACATTTGTAACCATAAAAAAATGAAAAATCTTTAATAATGCTTTTTTTATGTACACACAATGTTTTATTTCCTTATGGCCGCTGAAACATTAGGCGGCTACGGTACAAAAAAAAATTGCAAGTTTGACAGATTTATTTTACCTCGTGGCGTCGTTTTCAAATTAAAATTGGACTTTAAAGATAAAAATAGTGTTTTTGTCTCTGAGGACATTCTAAAAGAAGCAAAAATGGCTACTTTAAATACTATGCTATTCAAATCAAAAGAAAAATATGAACACGGTTATAAAATTTTTGATAATTATCAAAAATTATAATTGAAGAAATTTCAATTTTGAGGTTATGATTGCAAGTTTATGGCTTTAATAATTTCAACATTGTTACTGTTTATTTGAGCAGTTTGGCTCGTAAGATAAATTAAATGGGATCCCGGGATAAACGCAGCCACCCCAATCCCTAAAATCCCTCATGTTGCTAGGGGAGACGTGAGCCAATTTATAAACAATGAATAAAATGTCAATTTCCATAGGTAAATTGACGACAGTAATCTAAGTCTTTATATGGATGTATTGGATAAAAAATATTTGTTAATTCTTAATAATTAATTATTAATTCACCGTTGGTGAAAAGTTAAAATGTAAATTTAGATATATAATATAATAGAAACAAGCCGTGAAGATATTTAATGCTACGCATTACATTATAAATTATTCACAGTAAATGGTATATTGCATTTCCCAATTACTAAAAAAAAAACAAAAAAAAATAACAAAAAAAAAATACATTTTTTTAAAGATCCTTTTTGAAAAACGAAAAATTACTAAAAAAAAAAATAAAAAAAAGTTTTCAATTTTTTTTTTATTTTTCAATTTTTTTAATTAAATTTTAACCCCCCATAACTTTTTTTTGTTTTTGAGGGTATTACTTTAAAAAAAAATAGGGATCTTTCCCTCGTAGAACTTAATTTTTCCTGAAAATTTCAAGTCGATAGGATTACTCGTTATTAAATTATCGTGTTCACAAAAATCGTGACATCACACAGAGGTACAGACGGACAGACAGACGGACATTTGAAAAAAAGTTGATTATTTTTTCATGAAACAAATTTATATCCAAGAGTTTTTTGTTTAGGACGATTTTTGATTTTTTTTTTGAATATTCGAAACTACCGTATAATATTATTCTAGCGCAGGCGCGCCCAAGCGCTGTAAATAATATAATATGAATGTTTAATTTTTTGGCACTATTTTTTTATATAACTATTTTTTTTGTGTAAAAATAATAAATATTGACAGATTTGCGATTATCATCCAGAAATAAAAAAAAATAATATATAAAAAAATTTATCCACCTATATTAGGTTTTTTATTAAAAATGAATGGACAATATTTTCCATTAATTATTAAAATCAAATTTTAAAATAAGAAAAATATTAGAATAATAGTAATATTTTGCTTTTGTTCCAGCTATAAGAAACACGTCGGGTTACAGCTACTTGAACGGTAACTGGAAGATAGATTTTCCACAAACTCTGGAGTTCGCAGGCTGTAAATTCCATTATGAGAGAGATCCACCAAGATTTCCTGCTCCAGACAGAATAACTTGTTTGGGACCTACCAATGAAGCATTATTTATCCAGGTATTTATTAAGTGCTTTTTTTCAAATGTCACCACAAGTAAAGCATTTTTTAGTGTTATTTATTTTATTTCAAAATACCCAAGTTTATATTAACAATAATAGTAAAAGAGCTTTCCCATTTTTCACCTCCGCGCGTAAAATGTTTTTTTTATTATCAGATTCCCTATTAGCAACCTTAAAAAATACCAATTTTCACGAAAACTACCCCGCGCCCCTCAGGGGAGTGTATTTAGAATTTTTTTTATTATCAGATTCACTTTCAGAAAACCCCAAAAATCCTAAGACACCAATTTTTACGAAAACTACCTCCCACCCCTCAGGGGGTGGATTTAGAATATTTTTATTATCAGATTCATTTTTAGCAACCTCAAAAACCCCAATATACCAGTTTTCAGGAAAACTACCCCCCACCCCTCAGGGGGTGAAATTAGAAAAAAAATATTATCAGATTCATACTCGTAGACCCTAAAAACCCCTTTACACCAATTTTGACAAAAATATTGAATATATTTAAAAATATTTACCTCCTCACCCTTGCGGGGGTAAAGTTAGAATTTTTTTATTATTAGATTCAACTTTAGCAACCTTAAAAACCCCTATATAGCAATTTTCAAATTTTTGTAAAAAAAGTAATTGTCCCCATTGGTTCGTTGGCCACCCGTTTGCAAACCCACGTTGGGCCAACATACAGGAGACATCAGCCGCCCTAATGCCGCATACGATGGGCCAATGTTGGCAAAACTGCATTGGCCGCCCGAAGGCCGCTTTAAAGCCAACGATAATTTCGATCGTAAAATCGTACATTGGCCAATCTAAGACCGCTGTCTTATGGACCAACGTACGTGAACCGTAAGGCCGTAAGGTCAATGATAAATTTCCAACTTGAAAATTGAAAAAATGTCCGTTGGCCTTCGAGCGGCCAATGTAGGACCAATGCAGTTTTGCCAACATTGGCCCGTCGTATGCGGTCTTAGGGCGGCTAATGTATCCTTAGTATGTAATGTGGGTGTGCGAACATTGGTCTGATGTAGGAAACATTGACTCGCTACGGGCGGCCAACAAATCAATGTTTGCTGGGAATATAAAGTAAAATGTACAGCTATAGCTACCACGCAGTAACCATAATGGTTGCGGTATTAATTCAATTTGCATAGTTGCATAAAACCTAAAAGTTAATCTTTTTCAGCTTTTGTCTTCAGATAGAAATGTTGGAGTTGATTACGAATATAGCTTACCATCGAACATACAAGCTGGTGCCGAGAGCCAAACATATGCGTGGACTTTTGATGAATTTACGCCTTGTACAGCATCCTGTGGAGGAGGTAAGAAAATAAATAATAAATGCAGAGCGGTAAAATGGTATTCAAGTACCCTACTGAAATGCTTTACTTGTTTTCAACGCAAAAGGTCCGAGAGGTTCTTGCTTTATCTAAGCATAAAACACTGCTGGTTTAGCAAATCATTTGAATGATTTTTTCCTACCAAGTATCAATTAAACACTTTCATATACATATGTACATACAATACTATAGTATAGGTTCTACACCTATATTCTATACCTATAGGTTCTAAGCGGTTCTAAGTTATAAGTAAATTATATCCTACTCGTAGATACGAGGAGAATATCATTTTTGACATCACTTCGTCGGGGTTTACAACTCGTGGATAGAAGATATGGGTTTGGGGAAGAGAAGGCAAGCAATACTTTAACAAATTTCACACCCAGGTCTACTGACAGCTGCTTACTACTAAAAAAAGGTCACCATGGTGCACTTTATTTTAGGTTTATCCCAAGACGAGTCTGCTCTCTGTGTTTTTGTTGTTCCTTCCTGAATTTTCCAGCTTTAAAGAAAAAATATTTATTTTGCAGGTTCTCTTAAAATCGTTCTTAAACATTACAAGGATTTTTAAGGGTTATTCAGAAATAAGTTCGAGAAATTTAAGAGGTGAATCTACGTTAAAAAATATGAAAAAAAGTTCCTATAAAGGTTGGTCCTGAAATGAGCCCCCCTAAGGGTATATCTGAAAAGTAATTTTTATTTAATATTTCTGGAACCCTGTAAACCACAGTTACGAATTTTGCACATGCCTTAGCATTGATAAAGGCCATCGTTTCATGTAATTTTGATTTTGTCCCAAACTTTTTATCCTTAAATTTTTTGACATTTTCTCAATAAAATATTAATCTTTAATTAAAAATACATAAAAAAGGTACTCTTTATGTAACACCATAGAGCCAACCGTTTAAGAGAAAATTGCGATTAAAGATGCAATTTCACGTTCTGAACAACCAAGAATAGGAACTAAAAATGCCCTACAGTGTTACATAAAGAGTACTTTTGTATGTATTTTTAATTAGAGATTAATATTTTATTGAAAAATGTCAAAAAGTTTACGGATAAAAAAGTTTGGAGCAAAAAATTGACATCTCCCCCCCCCCATTTCGCACGTCCCTCGTTAAAATTAAAAAAAAAAGTACATGAAATGATAGCCTTTATCAATGTTAAGGCATGTGCAAAAATTCGTTACTGTGGTTTATAGGGTTCCAGAAATATTAAATAAAAACTAATTTTTTAGATGTAGGGGAAACTGTTGTACCTTGGACCTATTTGTACCTAGAACCTACACTTAAATTTCAAATTTCCGGGTATAATTTCTCCAAATCGACAGTGGTAGTTTATTACTCATCCGATAGATGATTATTTTCAGTTTATTCGAAAACATTGTCGGCAAGCGTGTGTGTGTTATTCCGATAACTAATATTTTACATTGAAAAGTAATTATTTTGGCTGCGACTTTTTTGATGGTAGTTGCCTTTACATGCTTTATATCCAGTATATTTATTTTTTTTTGTTGAAATAAATGTTATTAAAGTATAAAATGTATGCGCTATGGAAAGTTTAACTCTAACCTAAAAAAATATACGGATTGTTTTTGGTATCGCTACCTATAGTTGTACCTTGGACCTAATGTGTAAAAAACGTTGTACTTTCGGCAGGTTCGATCGATACTCCGTGGCATCTTTAGACAACTAAAAAAATATTTTAGTTATAACTCTAAAGTACAACTAAAATATTTTTTTTTAGTTGTCTAAAGATGCCACGGAGTAAGCATGGTGAAAAGAGGGCTCCTCCCTGACAAAGAAACTAAGAAGCGCAGTAGAGCTAATGTTAAATAATCAAGTTGTACATATATTTTAACTAAAATATCTGTTCTCGAGGTATAACCCCTGCGGGTCCTAGGTACAAAGCCCCTGTTGTACCTAAATACAATTTTTTTTCAAGTGTGTTAAAAAATATAAAAAAGTAATTTAGGAAAATTTAAAAATATAACTATTAAGCCTAAAACGCAGGAAAAAGTAATAGGCTATATTTTAAAATGTTCGTTCTATTTGCCTGTTTTTTGCATAGCAAAATGTAAAAATAGGGTCGAGGTACAACAGGTTCCCCTACCCTTAGGAGGGCTCATTTCCGGACCAATCTTTTAGGAACTTTTTTTCATATTTTTTAACCTCTTAAATTTGTCAAACTTATTTCTAAGTAACCCCGTATAATTATTATAAAAATTTTTGAGAATGCTTTAAGCATTATGCATATTGCAGTAAACTCGGCAGTAAAGCTTTATAAATTTTAAAATAAACGAATCAATATTCTAAAATTTTAGGAGTTCAATACAGAAATGTAACTTGTGCGGGAAGAAGAACTCTGGAACCGGTAGACGAAAACTTGTGTGCCTCAATGACAAAACCCGAAAATTCCAGGCGATGTTCTGAAATTCCGTGTAGAGCAGAATGGGTAGCTTATCCCTGGGGAAATTGTTCCACCCCCTGTGGAAAAGAAGGGGTCCAAACGAGGCATGTTGTTTGTCAACAGGTTTTAAATAATGGACACCCGTCTATTGTAGACGACAGAGAGTGTGAGAATATGCCTAAACCTGCAGCACAACAGAAGTGTAATCTGCCAGGACAAATTTGTGCTAAATGGTTTACCGATCCATGGATACCGGTAGGATATAGTATTAAAAATACTAAAATATTTTTTGGGGAAAAATTGGTTTGGTTAAACCTATCCAATAGGCTGGGCCGAAAAAATTTTTTTTGACCGATTCATAAAAAATTCAGCTCAATAAGTCATAACTTAACCTGTCGTCTCTTTTAACAATACATACATAATATTTATATATATTTTATTTTAAAACGTAAAATCTTGGCGATTAGACCCCCAAAATTGAGTTTCTTATCATTTAATTGAGCTGAATTTTTTATAACCCACTTAGGGGACCAAAATAAAGGTTTTAACCAATTTTGGTTAAAACCGATAACCAAAGATTTTTCGGCCCAGCTTACTATACAGGGTGTCCGTTTTTCGAGCTCAAGCATGGGTATATCGCTTGTTATAAGAGATAAAAAATCGGTTAAATTAGAAAAAGTTGCACATTTTTATGCTGATCAATAACCTGAAAGAAAATTTGACCTATCATTTTTGTTTTTTAATTAATTAAAAAAAAAATAAGTTTCGAGCGTTTTTGAGCGAAAACCGACAAATAGACGTTTTTAACCGAAAAATTGCTAAGAAACTTGTTTACAAGGAATCTAAATCTGTTATCATATTTTCCATGACATTTCAGATCCAAGAGCTACAACACCTAATTTCGTTTTTTCTTATGGGCACAATTTTGTATTTTTACATTTTTGAATACAGTTTTTTTTCTGATTACGATGATCTTACATTTTAAATTAAAAAAATCATTTTTGCGCAGAGTGCTTTGTAAACAACGAAGCAATTAAATTACCGGGCGTTAGGTTTGAAGCTGTAAATATTGTCAATGTGACATTGACACCTACGCGCATGCCTGAGCTTGGCATTTGGATCATGAAAATGTGAGGATCGGCTAATTGTAGATCTAAATGCCGAGCTCAAATACAATTTACAAAATTTATTTATTTATTTAATACATTATATAAATATACATTTGTATTTATTTTTAAACCGTGTTTTTTTTTAGTGCGACCATCTTTGCGGTGAAGGTAGAGAAACCAGAAAAGTGAGGTGTTACAGAGAGACGGGAGACAAAAAGGAAGTTTTAGATGACAGTCACTGTCAATCCGTGGGACCAAAACCAGAAACGGATAGAGCATGTAACTTAAGACCCTGCGAGGGGGTTGATTGGATTATATCCGAGTGGAGTGGGGTAAGTCAATAAAAGAACCTTTATATCTAACAGAGAAACTAATTTCTACACAAAAACTTTTTTCTTGATAAAAATTAAAATATATAAAAAGACTAATTTATTTTTTTTAGTGTGATATTTGTGGTTTAAAACAAGAAACAAGAAAAATAGCCTGTGCCAGCAAGAGTGAAAAAGTCTATAACGATTCTTTGTGTGAAGCTGAGAGAAAACCTGAGACAGTTCGACCCTGTGCTTCACAGAATGCTTCCTGTGATTTTATGTGGTATGCTTCACAATGGAGTGAGGTAATAAAAAATTTAATTTAAACCCTTCAGCTCCATTGTATCCGTATTTGGATATTTGTAAATACAGAAAAGTTTCCTACAGTACACTCTAAATTTGTCCGTCAATCTTACAGTAGTATTAACTGTAGTAATTAAAGTAAATTCACCATGTCAGAACGTGAATTTACAATATTTATTAAAATTAACCTCAATTACTCGGTTTAGTAAAATTTCACCTCTTTTCCTGTCAACCTTTCAATAGTATTTACTGTAATAATTAAAGTAAATTCACCATGTCAGAACGTGAATTTACAATATTTATTAAAATTAACCTTAATACTACTCGGTTTAGTAAAATCTCAGCTGTTTTCCTGTCGGTACAATAATTTTGCATTAAAATTCACTTTTAAAATATTGGTTGAAAATTACCATAATTATAGTTTACATTCTACAAAAGATAGGAAGAAAAATTACCAAAATAAAAATTCACATTTTTACATATACATATACATTGAATTTACAGTACTGATTTAAATTTACCACTTTCTTTGCTGGTAACATATGACCTACTTTATTTGCTGTGAAAATACCATATTTTCATTTACAATAATTTTGTATTAAAATTCATGCATGAGATCTGAAAACCCGGCACTTTTACAGTCAGTCCCGAAAATTACAAGAGCCCGTAATACTGCTTGAAATACTCATTAAATTCGCTGCTTAAATTACTGTGAAATCACAGGTAAAAATTCACATTTTTACAGATAACAGCGAATTTACAGTACTGATTTAAATTCACCACTTTCTTTGCTGGTAACATATGACCTACTTTATTTGCTGTGAAATTACCATATTTTCATTTAGAGTGTATTTACAGTTGGATTATCGTATACGGGATAAGGGCGCATTGTGTTTTAGTGGTATTAAACTTAGTACTTTCATTTAGACTGTGGTAGGAGCTTTCTTAAATTAATTTTTCATAAACATTTTAATCTGGTATATGTCCCTATACCTTGAAAAAACGGCTGAAGCGCCAGGGGGTTAAATAAATAAAGAAATGATTAGAAGTTAAAGGAATTATTTTTATTTCGTTAATTATTTTTAGTGTTCAACAAATTGTGGTAAAGGTGTGCAAACTAGAACTATGTTTTGTGGAAAAGCAACAAGCAAAGGAGTGGAAAAAGTTGAAAATTCAAAATGTGGTAAAACTAAACCCATGGAAACTGTTAAAAATTGTACTGGTGAACTAGATGTTTGTGAAGGTGAATGGTTTAGTGGCCCATGGACAGAGGTAATTTATATTAAAAAGTACTAATGTTTTGGACAATCTGCATACCCTAGTAGGAATTTAACGTTAGAATAACGTTTTTCTAACGTAAGAAAATATGTGCAAATGTCCCGCTTTTTAACGTTAGAATCTAACGTTAGTTACAAACATTAATTTAACGTTAGATTTTTAAGTTAGAAATACGTTATAAGTAAGTTTAATTTCTAACTTTCGGAGGGGGCGTGGCCAACTAGGAAATTTCTATCTGCATCATAAAATGGCAGCTGGAGACAAATTTATTCATATAAATAAATCTTAATACATTTTAGTAATCATAATATTTTTAAACATAATTTCGTTACATTTATTTATAAAATACCCATCTTTTTAGGTGGCCCTAAATATTTTTCGTGTAATATACTGTTATACTTCGATAAATACGTATTAATAATGGATATTTAAAAAATATTTAAATTTAGAATAAGGTTAGAATTTAGTTGGGAAACTAACGTTAGATTTATGTATTTTATAACGTTTTTGTATAACGTTTGAGACTAAACATAAAAATGTCACTAATCTAATGTTATGTTAAGTTAGATTTATGTACTTTTCTACCTGAGTAAAAAAGCAAAAATCTATTTTAAAAAAAGTTTTGAAATCCACTTTTTCCTCAATATGGTATATGTCATTTTGTTTTTTTTTTCTTATCTCTGTTTATGTACCATGTTAAAAGTAAATTTATCCAGCTTCATCATATTTTAAAGAAACGATACCGATATCACAAGACAAAAATATAAAACCAACTTTTAAGTAAACGGATTAAATTATTACTACCTTAAAATAAAATGTTTAAAGTTTAATAAAATGACTGAGAAAAGCCCTTGGATATTACATATTTATATTTTTATAGATCCTAAAGTTGGCATATAAGCAAGTAAAAAATAATCTATTTTTGTTGCCTGTACAGTACGGGTGTTTAAAAGTGATATTAAGTTTTGTGTTCCTATCATTATTTAGATCAAAGTACGAACATTAAATCGCTGGAAATTATTTTAACTTTGATATTAACTTTTATTTTACTTGACAAATTTATCTAAATATTTTATTTTGCTTGATCTACAGTTTGATCCGTGTTGATTTCGGTAATACATTTATAACTTTCGTATAGCTCATTTACAAGTCTATAAATCCATACTAAATTTGGCCACATAAAGTTGTATAATATTTTTACACGATTTTATTATATGTGTGTGATTATGTAAAAATGTATATTAGCGTCAAAATGTATATTTAAAAGTTATGCTTTCACAACGGCCGAAAATTGTGTTGGGAGGTTTTCGGGGTCAAAGATTACACATTTTTGGTCAAAATTAAAAAAATCGAAATGGCGGCGCCAATATGTCAGACGACTTGTATCATTTCTGGTCGAATTGAATCAAAATCGGTATCAGAGGGATTTCGGGGTCGTAGACATTGATCTACCTCAACGGTCGTAGATTATGAATATCTGGTTTGGAAAATAATTAAAATGGCGGCGCCAACATGGCGGACGATTTTTCTCATTAATTGACTATTAGAACCAACATCGGTATCTATTCTTTGTCGTAGATTAAAATTTTTTGGTTAAAATAAAAAATTTCAAAATGGCGGCGCCAATATGGCGGATGACTTGTGTCATTTATTGACCGCTTAAGCTTTTTTTTAACTATTTTTCTCATTATCAACAGATTATTTTAAGTTAACATTGAAATTTTTAGAATGTTTTCCTTCTGGAAAATCAGTTTTCCCCACTGTTTATCGATTCGTTAAAAATTAAAACTAATAGTATATTATTCAACGAGCGCATAATAATTGCTATTAATCAACTAGGGTGAATTTCGAGACACGAGCCGAGGGGCGAGTGGCGTAATCACCCATTAGCTATTATACTATACTTTATCCATGGCCATTTCAAACTACGGTTTATTTTTGAAGACCCGTAGTCTATAGACCTATTAATCACGGTCCTGGATAAAATTATTAATTCACGATTATGTTTTTTAGTGTTCAAAGCCTTGTGGTGGTGGTGTGACCGCTAAGAAAGTGATTTGTTTGAAGGATGGTATGGTTGTAACCGCAGAAAATTGCAACGCTGATAAAATCATGTTCTCAGAAGAGAGTTGCAATACTGAACCATGCTCAGAAGGTATTTTTTTTTATAATTTAATAAAAATAAAAGTTATAAAATTAGTTTGTGACATCTTTTAGTGCACGAAAATAAAAGTGGAAAAATCATTCGAGTGCACTAAAAGCCAGTCGCAAACGAACTTCATATACTATTTTATCTACAGCCCAAAGCTTCAAAAACCGAAAAAATAAAAAAAAAGAGTACCCATGTACATTGACATTATTAAACCCAAATGTCTACTTAATACTAAGTAAAACGCATATAAAAATAACTATATAGACTCATAAATTTAATGACTCTTACCAAAATTTTTAATATTATAGATAACATAATACCACTGGATGTAACACAAAGCTTTACTGAATCCAAAACGGAACCTACTGATGATAATACCGGATTTACCACGGAAATGCCCGCAGATTCTACAGATTCTTCAGAAAGTGATAAAGAATATATTGTAGAACCTTCAGATACTTGTGAAGACGGTGAGTGGGTTGATAAGGATGAGGAAGAAATCACTGAAGAAACGGTAAGTTTCTAAAATCTATTGATATAAAGGGTTACTATGGTAATTTAATATTACGTAAGTTAAGAATTGACAGTCTATAATATACACACACCCAAACTTATATAGAATCACCCTTTATTTTTATATTCTTTCATAAGTTATTAAATATAATAAGTACAGCACTGTATAAATAGAGGTTCGTACCGAGAAAAAATCATATAGACAAAGAAGATTAATAAGGTTTAGAATAAGAATTGAAGAAAATTGTCTTTAGTTGTTTGTTGAATGTACTGAAGTAAACATAAATGTATGCGAAAAATAGTTATTTATGGTACTAGTGGGTAATGTAAGATATAGTCCACGAGAGAACGCTTGACTCACGACGCGTCGCGACGGCCGTAGTAGAAGGTAATTAAAGCCCCTCCCCTTGTTGTGTAGGCAAAATAAAATTAATCGTCTAAATTGGTGCATGGAGCACCAAGACTGAACAGATAATAAATGGAGAAATGTGCTATGTGCTAGAATTGGTTTGAGATCAGACGATAGGCGAATTTCTGTCATAAGAGGTCGAGAAAGACAAGCAATGTAATATATTTTTAGACATACCTGAGGATAATTAAGTATTCTATGATTAAAAAAAATTGTTTATTTTACAGATAGCAAAATATCTTGAAATAAATATTTTCACAAAAATAGGGGATTAAATATATTTTTAAGTTTGATCATAACTTTTTCATATTACATGCTTTAATGTATTTCTCCAAAACTGAAGACTTTGCAAAAAATAGCCCTAATTTCTTGAATCTTCTATTGAATCTGCCATTTTGAATTTTTAGGTTATGAACATTGGTCTGCATAAATATATTCACAAGAAGACATTTAACACATTTATAAAGATCGAAAAAAACTAAAATTTTGTACCACCCTAGTGGCGCGGAATTTTTTATTTTATTCGAAATCACTGGTATCCAAAATAGCCCTATGCAAAAAATCAGAACTTTGTCCACTTTTTTTTCCCCTGCGGGATTATTGCCGGACCAACCTTAGGAACTTTTTTTTATATTTTTGGATGTAGAATCACCTCTTAAATGTTTTTATGCCAGAATTATAACTCTCGACTTCCTGGTCAAACGTGTCTTCGGACACAACTCGCAAAATTAAATAGTGTAGGTGCTAGAGGTTTAAAGGAGCTAGCCCGTCCAATATTTCTTTAAAAAGAGTGTGTTGGTTTTATTTATTTGGACTTTTTTAAAGCATTTGATCGGGTTCCAATCAAAAAAACTTCTTGCTAAACTAGAAAATATGGGAATCAGAGGTAAACTTCTTGCATGGTTTAAGAAATTTTTAACTGACAGACCGTTAGAGTAAGGCTGGGTTTATCAAAGTGCAGCTAAATTTAGCTGAAACGTAATAACCATAGCAACTCCAACTAAAATCCAGAATTTACTCTTAACTGAGACTTTATCTTTAAGATAAAGTTTTGAATGTACACTGATAAATTGGGCCCAAGAGTGGGATCCGTACTGTCTTCTATATTTAGTGTAACTTCAGGAGCCCTCAAGGATCTGTTTTTGGACCGCTTCTTTTCATCATTTTTATTGCTTACCTTTCCGGTGTCATCCTGTCTGATCTCATTCATCGCTGATGACTCCAGAATATATGGAAAGCCTTGTACTGACTCTGCAACTCTTCAAAATGATATTCGATAGGTGTGAAGCTTGGGAGTTATCCCTAAATGTGGAAAAATATTCAGTACTGCACATTGATAATAATCACCCTCAAGTTAATTATTTTTTGGGAAACTCCCTGCTTCCTAAGGTTAGTGAACAAGTTGATTTAGGAATAACGATCTCAGAATACTTTAAGTGGTCAAAACATATCTTGAACATAGTTAAACGTGTGAACTCTAAAATTTTTCACTAACGAAACATTTGAATCACTTGAAATTAAGCCATTTAGGAAGTTATATACCGAATATATACGTCTATTACTGGAGTACGCAGTTGTAGTGTGGAACCCGTATTATATTAAAGACATCAAATTAATTGAAAATGTGCAGCATTGCGCTTCAAGAATGGTTTCTTCATTAAGCCACCTCGATTATGATCAAAGACTCTTACGGCTTGGTTTACCCCGTCTCTCCGAAAGAAGAAGCCGTGGGGACCTTATCTACACTGACCGTATTTTAAATTGTGACTTTTCAGTGGATTTAAATGAACTTTTTACTCGTAATTTGTACAATACCAGACGTGGCCGTACATTAAAACTTTCAGGTGAACTTTTTTGTACCACTATCAGGCAATAATTTCTACCTAATCGTGTCTTTAGCTCCTGCAACTCTCTAACTGAATTAATCAGTAAATTCTTTTAAAAATCTTTCAGATGGTAGACATCAAACTTTAATTTTATATTAAATGTTTCAATTTTTATATTTCATATTATCTATTTATTTTTGTAATAATACTTGGACATAATAGGCATTAATGCCTCTGCCTTTTTGTACTAATAATAATAATAATAATAATAATAATAATAATAATAATAATAATAATAATAATAATAATAATAATAATTTAAATTAAATTTTTGTATTTAGAAGGTGGTAACTAAATTAAATTTTTATCTAATTTATACACATAGTTTTGTTTTAATTATTTATTTCCTTAAAAAAAAAATGTAAAGTTAGTGGACAAAGAAAAAAAAATCTAAAAAAAAACGAGAAAAAACCTTTATTAAAAAAAAATAACTAAAATAGAGAAATGGGTAGCTTAAAACTTGTTAGGATAATAAAGGTTATTTTAATTTTCACAAAAATCACAAAACAAAATCTTTATTTTGGCTTCTCTTGAAATGATTTCATTGCAGTAGGCATGGGCCCATAGTTTTCAGCTAAAGCATTAAAACCATACCTCATCATATTTACCAATATCCCCGCGTATTAGAGAGTCCTTTTTATTCGAAACGTCTACATCAATATTATGTATGTATATTATAGTATCGTCATCTTATTCGCTTTTGGTACCTATTCATCATCTTATCCGCCTATACTGATATTTAACTAATAATTATTATTGTTAAAAAATATTAATTTGAACCTTAATTTTAATTTAAGGTATTTAAAATATAATAATGTTAACAGTGTATATAGAAATTTCAGGCCAATACTCACCCATAAAATGTTATTCACTTAAGTTGGTACACTCGAAATGATAACAAACATGGCTTCTACGTCGACCAACTTCGTTTTGGAAGGAATGACACTAGCACTCTTATTTGGCCCTCTAGGTCACAGCATACTGCAACTGTTGCTTCATATGTTGACGTTCGCTTGTTATAGACTATTCGTCAACTTACTTAGTTCATCATCTTAGGGCCCCTTCCCCTACATTTTTTATTATTTGTACGCCTGTGTTTTCAATATGTTTTATATTTTTAGAATCTGGGCTCAAGCACTGAATCGGGTATTTCTGTAGCATCAACAGAAAGTACATTGTTCACAGATGAAGTTATGCTGAGTGATTCTACATATTCAACACTCGAATCATCTGCCTCAACATTGGAAGGCTCGGGAGAATCTGAAGAAACAAAATCCACTTTATCAGCATCATCCGAAAGCACTGGGGTGACCATCACTACCGAAGAGGGTTCAGGAGACATAAGCACTGATGGAAGTAGTATGGTTACTGAACTCAGCAGTAGCAGTACAGACATAACAGAAACGATTACTGATGGATCAACTGAAATCACAAGCACTGATGGAAGCAGTATAGTTACTGAACTCAGCAGTAGCAGTACAGATGTAACAGAAACGATAAGTGATGGATCAACTGAAATCTCAAGCACTAATGAAAGTACTATGGTTACTGAATTCAGCAGTAGCAGTACATATGTAACAGAAACTATTACTGATGGATCAACTGAAATCGCAACAACCACACAAAAAGAAGCAAAAAATCCAGTAGTTGAACCTGGCAGAATTCCTCCAGAAATGACTACTCATCGAATCACAACAGGAGCAAGTGAAAGTACCACGGGAGTTTCAAGTGATAGTACCACTGAAGTTTCCAGTGAAAGTACTACTGAGGGTTCTAGTGAATATACAGAGATATCTAGTAAATATACAGAGGTATCTAGTGAATCTACTGACGTTTTTAGTGAATCCACCGACGTTTCAACGGATACCACCAAAGCTTCCAGTGACGCAGGTGAAACAACAGTTTCAGGAACAAGTGAAAGTACAACAGAAGTTTCTGGAGAAACCACAGAGGTTTCAGAGCTTACTACTGAAATATCAGATGAAACTGTTTCAAAAATAAGTGAAAGTACTACAGAAATTTCTGGGGAAACTATCGGGGTTTCAAGCGAAACTACAATTTCAGGAATAAATGAAAGTACCACAGAAGTTTCTGGTAAATCTACCGAGGTTTCGGGTAAAACTACCAGTGTTTCAGGTGAAACTACCAGTGTTTCAGGTGAAACTACCAGTGTTTCAGGTGAAACTACCGAGGTTTCAGATGTTACTACCGAGGTTTCCGGTAAAACAGGCATAACTACAGTTTCAGAAATAACTGAAAGTTCTACAGAAGTTTCTGGCAAAGCTACCAAGGTTTCAGATGTTACTTCCGAGGTTTCTGGTGAAACAGGTGAAACTACAGTATCAGGAATAAGTGAAAGTACCACAGAAATTTCTGAAGAAACTACCGAGTTTGATATTTGGTCTTCAACAACCGAATACTCAACTGATACTTCTACTATTACAGACTTCTTTACAAAACCGAAGCTGAGATTATGCAAACGTAAAAAACTTAAGGACTGCAAAAAAACTAAATATGGTTGCTGTTGGGATAAAATCACACCAGCTAAAGGAATCTTCGATAAGGGATGTCCCATGCCTAAAACTTGTAAAGAATCCACATTCGGATGTTGTGAAGATGGCGTATCACCTTCTTTGGGACCTGGACATAAAGGATGTCCTATCAGTCACTGCAAAGAAACATTGTTCGGATGTTGTCCTGATAATAAAACTCCTTCTGAAGGTAACAACGAAGAAGGATGTCCGCCACCGCCACCTAAATGTCTTAAATCCAAATTTGGCTGTTGTAAGGATAACGTTACAGAAGCCAAAGGTCCAAAACAAGAAGGATGCAAAATTAAGATACCATGTGGAAACACGACGTACGGATGTTGCCCTGACAATGTCAGCACTGCTGAAGGAAAATACTTTAAAGATTGTCCTGATATATTTAAGAAAAATTGTCAAGAATCCTACTTCGGGTGCTGTCCTGATGGTAAATCCAATGCCGAAGGACCTAATTATAGAGGATGTAAAGTTGCATGTGCTAATAGTACTTTTGGCTGTTGTCCGGATGGACTTACTCCCGCTCATGGATATCAAAGAGAAGGTTGTTGTTTGGCTAGTCAATATGGGTGTTGTCCTGATAATGTAAATGAAGCAAGGGGACCCAATTTGGAAGGTTGTGGATGCCAATATGCACAATTTGGATGCTGCCCAGATAACAAAACTCCTGCTAGAGGTCACCAACAAGAGGGTAATAAACTTATTTAAAATTATAAATAATATTAATTATAAATATATACAGAGTGATCAGTAACTGTCATGCCAAAATTTAAGAGGTAATTCTACATCCAAACACATAAAAAAAAGTTCATATAAAGGTTGGTACGGAGATGCGCCCTAAGGAAGCTACGGCCCTTTGAATATGGGCATGTTGAATGGGGAACAAAAAAAGCACCAATAAAATTTTAATGCTGCAGGGCGGTTCTTCATTTAAAACTAAGCAAAATAGTATTCTTCACCGAAACACCTAAGCTTAATATTAAAAGTTTGGGGCAAAAATGTGTTAAGCCTCAAACATTTTGTCCGTCTAGGCACGCTTCTACATAGATAAACTCAAAAAAATAAAAACTTATTGCCCTTCTTAATACTAGTATATATGCAAAATCTCGTCGCTCTAGCTTAAAGGTACCAGAGTTATTAATTAAAAACCTTATTTTAAAGGGCTGTAGCTCCCTTAGGTCTAATTTTCGGAACAACCTTTATAGGAACTTTTTTTTATATTTTTGGATGTAGAATCACCTCTTGAAATTTGGCATGTCAGTTACTGAGCACAATTTATCACAATTTATATTTAACAAAAACAAAGTGATTCTTTATCTAGTCATATTCGGAGTTTACAAGAATTTTGATATTTCATAGGATGTGGTTGCCAATTTACTGAATATGGTTGTTGTCCTGATATGTATACACCTGCTAACGGGCCTGAATATGCAGGTTGCCTTTGCCACACATACCAATTTGGTTGCTGTGAAGATGGAATTACAATTGCAACAGGACCTCACAAACAAGGTTGCGGTTGTCAAAATACAGAATTCAACTGCTGCTCTGATGGTAAAACGCCCGCCAAGGGACCCGATATGGCGGGTTGTGGTTGTGAATCTTCCAAATACGGTTGTTGCATGGATGGTACCACTGAAGCAAGTGGTGATAATTTCGAAGGTTGTGAAGAAGTGCCCATTAACTTACAAAGCAGTTGTTCTCTGCCCAGCGAACGGGGTTCATGCAGAAATTATACTGTCAGGTGGTTTTATGATATGAATTATGGAGGTTGTTCGAGATTCTGGTACGGTGGATGTGAGGGCAATGATAATAGGTTTGAGTCCCAGGCAGAATGTGATTTGGTTTGCACTGAGCCTCAAGGAGTTGGTAAGTAATAAAATAGATATAGAAAGAACACTTAATCATTTAATTTTTTTTTACAGATAGATGTAACTTGCCAAAAGTGCCAGGTCTGTGTGAAGAATACCACCCAAGATGGTTCTACGATAAGGATCGAAAAGTTTGCTCGCAATTTATTTACGGAGGTTGTCTTGGTAATGCTAATAGATTCGAAACTAGGGAAGAATGTAGTCAACTTTGCGTTAAGGATGACAGTGTTGGTAAGTAAAATAAATTTTCTCACTACCAACTAGGTAAGTTGACATTACTTAATCAAAAAGTAATGGAAAGTACTCTATCGAGCACACTTAGTGATAGATGAAATCAATAAAAACGAAACCGTAACTAACGACAGAAAAAACGAGTTACCTACCAAGGGTACTTACAAGTGTGCTTACACTTACCGCAGGGCGACACCTAGACTCAAGACTACTATTTATAATTTTACAAAGTGATTCCATAAAAAAATTATTGAACTGTCACACATATAAGTGTTAAAAATATTATTAATAAAATAAGATTTTAACTCCTTGGTAGTGAGAAAAACTTAATGCGCTACTCGTAGATAAGTTTTTTACTGCCTTCGGTCTTTTTTATGGACCTCAGCTCCGCTTTGGTCCACAAAATACGACCTCACACAGAAAAATTTGCTTACCACTAGGAGCGCAAATGACTATTTTTTTACCAAACGTAGTAAAATATTTGCATTTAATGCAAAATATTAGAATAAATTATAACTACTATAACTATATATTATACTTTAAGTACAGAACGAATTCTTTTTACTGGAACTATTAAAGTGAAGTTGAAACTATAGTAATACTTTAAACTACGCAGTTATCTAGTCAATATACAAAGAAGTATTTTTAGAATTTTATATACATTAAAGCTAATTATAATTTAATTTAAACATTCATAACTAATTCCTTAAATAAAGGTTTTCTTAAACTAGTTTTGTTTATTATAAGATGCTTGCGAGCAACCAAAGGAAGAAGGACCTTGCAGAGGACAATATATAAGATATTACTATGATAAAGAAGCAAAACAATGTAGAGATTTTGTTTATGGAGGCTGCAAAGGGAACAACAACAACTTTGCAACAATTGAAGCATGCAGCCATCAATGTGCAGGACCTGGCAGAAAGAAGGGTAAGTCTAAGGCACTATGGTTCCTGTACGAAAATGACAGAAAACGTCATTTTCATGTACGAACTCTACAAAACACCTGCATGCAATAAAATAGTCATTGAAATGGTTGTAGTTATTTAAAACTTAGTATTGTATTTAAACAACAGCAGCTAATACTTGCACTAAATAAGTATTTTTTTAATGCAATGAAACACTTTAACTGCTATTTGGAGCATTATTTAGAGTGTAGCTTAGGTATTTTCTCTCGCTTTTGGTGAAGCCCAGCCAACACGGTCACGTCAAATTCACGTGAATTTTACGTCGGAACGAGACCAAATTGACGTAATTATCGACGTCACATACACGTGATATATCACGTGAAAATTACTCGTCGAGTGACGTGATTTATAACGTCACTTGACGTCATTTAGAAACATCACCTGACGTGACTTAGAAACGTCGCTAGACGTAATTTAGAGACGTCACTGGACGTAATTTAGATTGAGGAGGTTCCAAGCAAAACCCCACAAGTCACAAAATTCATAAAGTCGAGTTTGCTTGATTTAATCACCTGTGGGAACCTCCTCAGTTGCCATTTATGAACGCCAGTTCCACGTAATTCACTAAAAGGGAAATAATACAAAAATTGTAGTAAAATTTAGATTTTATTTTAATACTAATAAGTATACATACATGTTTAATGTTACTAGTTACATTTGCGGATAGTTTACCGGCCCCACACTCAGAAAATGTCGTTGTATTTTAATAGTAAATGTTATTTGTAAATACATATTTTTTATTTACATTATCACTGATGGTGCACCATTGGTATCTAATACTTTACTTGTGATATTTAAAACTATAATGTGTGTATTGTATACAATTAGTTGTCATACTAACACAACACAATGTGCTGGTAGGTATATTTGGATTCGCACGCAATGTGTGTTAAACACACTGTCTTTATTAATACCATAACATTTGGTAAATTATACGAGTTATAATATGCTATACTTTAAGTTGTAGTTAAGTTGTGTTACTGATCTAGTTTAAAGTAGGTATGTTTCAGTATTCAGTAAAATAACAATCGGTAAATAATACCAAAATTTTGGAATAATACAGAGAAAAGTAAAAAAAGGATAGATTATTTTGTCAGTGTGTAATTGTGTGTGGTTGCAAGCCGTAGCTATGGGGAGAGCCGTCCCCGACCTATCTTGAAATCAAAAAAGTTGCATATTTCATTGATTCAAAATACAAAAGTTGCATATTTCAAGAAAGTGTGGAGACTTTTTTTAGTCATTAACTTTTTGTCGAAGTTGCATTTTTAGGCTAAAAAAAGTTATAATTTTTGACGTTCTCCCCACCCACGAAATCTTCTTATGGCTCTGCTAGTATTAATAAACACGTTGCTTAGTGTTCCAAAATTTGGAACACCAAAAATTTTGGTACATTTATTAAATGTGATTTAATGTACCAGCACGTTGTGTTCTGATTTCATATACATATCATATACAATACTTACATTGTA
Organism: Brachypterus glaber; assembly: GCA_958510825.1. Classification (NCBI taxonomy): domain Eukaryota; kingdom Metazoa; phylum Arthropoda; class Insecta; order Coleoptera; family Kateretidae; genus Brachypterus; species Brachypterus glaber. Next base: position 10,023,943 of record OY294049.1, read on the forward strand.
GTATTTAATATCATATGTAAAGTATTAAATAACAATGGTGGCCATATAAATAAAAAAATTGTATTTACAAATAAAATTCAGTATTAAAACTACCTATAATGACAAGTACAAACTAAGAAAATGGTCCAAAAACCTACATTCTTAGAAAAAACCTCCTGATTTGAAATAGACACCAATCATCTTCTGGAGAACCTTCTTTTTTTAAGGAGTCAAGTAACCACACACATTCTATATAATAAAAGATATTTATTATAAACAAAACAAAATTTTAAAATATTACATACAGTGCGTGCATTAAGTCTGGAATCACCCGATTAACTTTTTAGTTACAAGTAAAACACAAAAACCCTCGGATAGGTCGATTTTTATTTTTAATTTTGCAAATTATGGTGTAATAAAAGTTATTAAAATTTGCACCCCCTTGCACCCTCACCCCCCAACTTTTTTTTTCAAATAGCAACCTACCCCCTTGTGATACATCATTGGAAAGGTAATTTAATAAGCTTTCCAACGGTGTATAATAAAGCCTAATTTGGTAAAGGGCTAATGATAAAATGCACAATTTAGTTTATTATAAAGACATGTAAAGTATAACTTTAGTTCACTATAAATGTTCAAATTGATGTCCTTCAGCTCTTTGACAGTGGACAGTAAAAAACGGGATTAAAATCGATTAAATAGTAAACATAAAATTGGTCAATAAAAAGAAAAAAAATTGCATTTTTCAACAGGGTATAAAATATTACAATAAGTTTAAAACAACCTTATTTAGATTCTCAGGAAGGTGCCAAGTAGGAAATAGGGCAACAATTACCATATTATGCGTAATATTTCACACAAACAATGTTTAAATAAAACATACGTTTTTTCATAGACCCTTTAACAAATTAGGCTTTATCATACACTGTTGGAAAGCTTATTAAATTACCTTTCCAATGATGTATCACAAGGGGTAGGTTGCTATTTGAAAAAAAAAGTTGGGGGGTGAGGGTGCAAGGGGGTGCCAATTTTGATAATTTTTTTTAGACCAAAATTTGCAGAATTAAAAATATAAATCGACCTGTCTGAGGATTTTTGTATTTTACCTGTAACTAAAAAGTTATTCGGGTGATTCCAGACTTAATGCACGCACTGTATAATAGTAAAAACAGTATAAATTTATATTTTTACCTCGACAACTGATAAAACAAAAACTGTTTACTACATTCACAGAACAACCACGTCATTACACATAACGCCAACTCATTTTATGAGTAACCTATTAAAATATACACTCCCGGACATTAAATCCCGGACACCTACAAAATTGCCGTTTTTTAAATTCAAATATTTCGAAAACTAATTAATGGATTTGACTGATTCTTTTTTTTTTGTTTTAAAGCTTAAACATTCTCTTCTTTTGTTTTTATTTAGGATGGTTAAAAAAAGTACTTTTGTATTAACAGCAACAAATAATGTACAACTATGTTTTTTGCCCCATCTTCTAGGACTTGCATTGTACGCCACTGCAACTGTTTATCAAATTTTTAAGGTCTCTCTTATTGCCGCAATTTTCATTAATATTTTCTTTTTTAGTTTTTTATATTTTTACTTTTGGTTTAGGAGATATCAGGATTTTCCTGAAATTTGTCATTTTTTCAGTTAACTCAAAAAGTACTACATGAATTTAAATGATGCTGTGCTTTAAATTTGTAGCTTAACGGAGTTACGTTTTTGTTCTAATCAAGTTTATCAAAAACATAAATTGGGTTTGATAAACTCGAGTAGAAGAAAAAATAGGGTCACTCCATCCGGCAGCAGTTCTGCGAAATCACCGTTAAGCCTTCGTCAGACGGCAATAGTAAGTTGCCCCGGGACGAAGAAACTGTAGAATATGTAAAAGATATAAGCTTCAAATAAAAAACAATTCTGCTGATTTAGTACTTTTTGAATTAAGTGAAAAAACTTTCAGGAAAATCCTGATATCTCCTAAACCAGAAGTAGAAATATAAGAAACTGAAAAATAAAATATCCATTAAAACTGCAGCAATAAGAGAGACCTTAAAAATTTGATAAACATTTGCAGTGGCGTACCATGCAAGTCCTAAAAAATGGGACAAAAAACAAAGTTGTACTTTTTGTTGCTGTTAATACAAAAATACTTTTTTTAATCATTCTTAATACAAACAAAAGTAGAGAATGTTTAAGCTTTAAAACAAAAAAGAATCAGTCAAATCCATCAATTAGTTTTTGAATTTAAAAAATGGAAATTTTTTAGGTGTCCGGAATTTAATGTGCGGCAGTGTAAAAACCATGTTAAAAAACCACAAACACCTTATTTTGACTTTTTAATAGAGCATGCTTGCAGAATATAAGTGTTTAGATTAAATTTATTATGAACCATAAATTATTATTATATATTATATAATAAATTTTAAAAATCGTCAATTATGGTATAAATCACGTGATTTTGACTTCAATTTTGGTGACGCATGAATCATATAGACATATATCCAATTCTTGAATTTCTCTAAAAATTAATTCAATTGTCTTATAATAAATTATTTTATAGTAATATTTAAGGTAAAATCAAATAATTATAAAATAATAAATTCGTCGATTTAAAACGTGAAAATTACGTGATTTGTTGACCAGGACGAGTTTGGTCGGAAATTCACGTGTATTTTACGTCTATTGACGTGACCGTGTTGGCTGGGAAGTTAGTATACCCTTGTACTTTACACAATGTTAGATATGTTACAATTTCAGTTAGGTACCTACCTAATTCTACTTACAATTGTAATGGTAACATTAATTAATTAATTAATGTTACATTAATACAATTCCAAAACTTATGAGAGTTAAATGGTTAATAAATAACAAAATATTAAATAACATTGCACGTATTGCACGAATGGTTGATGGTATTAACTAATTTTTGTTAGATCATTGTTCCTTGCCGAGGGCGCAAGGAAAATGTGCTGAAAAGCAATCCAGATGGTACTACGATACGCCAGAAAATCGGTGCATGCCTTTCTATTATTCTGGATGTGAGGGCAATAAAAATAATTTCCGTAGCAAAGATGAATGTGAAAGTGATTGTCCCCCAACAATCGGTAAGTGTAGAAAAACTAACAAACTAAAATTGGTATAATTTAATTTCTTTAAAGGTAATACATTATTTTTTGTTGTATTTAACCCCTAGGTACTATTTATCACACACAATATTTTGTTCAGTTAAAAAAAAATAATTAATCCTAGTTTATAAAAAAAAAATAGTATAACTTATTATTGTGCGACATTTAGATATTGACTTTTTGGTACATCTTTGTCATACTGCAATTTTAATACCTAATAGTTTTTAAATTTAAATTTTATATTTTGAATTTGAAGGCTTTATATACAAGCGCAAAATTATACTCCGTCTAGTTATGCCAGATAGTAAGGGACGCGGCCCGTTTTACACCACAGAGCGCATAAATAGCATAATTATGCATAAATCGCAGTGTATCAAAAATTTAACAGATGTCGGTACTGTTTTCCTGGAAAGGGCCTATCCAAATACTAGCATAAAAAGCATAGTATATAAGAATGCGATGCCAGGATTGACTTGATGTGTCGTCATGTATCTTGTAATGGTTGTTATGCGAGCCTCTGGATAGTTGTAATTGTAAGTTGTGTGAAGAATTAACCAAAAAAGTACCCTTTTCAATACCATACAAAATAACATTAAGTAAAACCATTTTTATGTAACTTTCTCTTCTTTTATTAGCTTTAACGACCGTTAATCATTGTCATAGACAAAAAATGTCACTATATTTTATATGTTAAAAGGTACGAGCTTTTAACCAATAATGTAGGTTAAAAATCCCGGGAATTTTAAACTACTATCTTGCATAATTGGACGGACTATAGTAAAATATTAAAAATCAAGTATTTAAATAATGAAAATTTACACCGTTGGTACCAAGCGCTTAGTCCGCGTAGTATATCAGACGACTAATCAATTAGTCCTCAATTGGTCTCTTTTTATAGTACTTAAAATTTTTTCGAGCCTAACGATCGAAAGTACGGTATAAACATTACTCCAAATAGAACCAAGTAACTGTTAAAATACCCTGTTTGGATATATAAAACTTATGCAGGAGTGCCACAATTCTATTCTATTATTCAGGGTGAACACACGAAAATCTCAGCCACGGAACACCCAGATCACAGCCAAATTGAACACAAATAAAGTAAACATAAACTCTAAATAGTTTCTTGTGGACCAAGCAACACTGGCGCAAATTTTAACCTTTTCAGGGACATAGGCACATATGTGTACGTTTAAAAATAAATTCCACAAAATAAAAATCACCGAGTTCTTTATTGCTCAGTGGCTATAGCTGTTACCATTTGCTTTGTTTCCAACCACAAGCGACATCCTTGTTTTGACAATAAAAAGCATTTTTAACTTTTTCTATTAATTTAAACAAAAAAATCGTCCCTGAAGAGGTAAAAATAATTTATTTTTTGCACGACCAAGACTAAAACCTAATTTTACGCTTTCATTTTCGGGACTAAACTTGCCGTTTTTCTCCCTAGGGAATAAAAATCACGGTAACCTTGATAATATTAAAATATAATACTTACTATGTGCTTTGCTGGTTCAAAAATTAGGTTTAGTGGTGTTTTGTAATAATTGATTCAAACCAATTTATTTGATTTTAACAAAGAAAACCTTTAAAAATAACATTGTTATAACAATTTATACATAACTTAAAATTGATCATCTTCGTCCATTTTTTTGACGTTTGTGTCAACCATATTAAAAAACAATTAAAATTGCGATAGCCATGAAACTGACTCTTCGCAATTTACAGGCATCTTGATTAAATTACGAAAATAAAACAACCGATTTTAGACGCGTGGTTTTTAATTTTAATTTTATCTACCTACCTAAATTATGTTTGGTCCTGCAAAAAATAGTGTATATACCTCAGGACTAAACTTGGCATTTCTGAAACACTAATGCAGCGGAACTAAAACAGCCAGTTTAGTCCCTTGGTATATAAATAACTAATATTTCTTTCATTTTCGGGTGTAAACATTTTAATTTAAACAAGTGCTTGGTCCTTATTTAGTGCGATGACCAGAATAGTCCTCACAGTGTAAACTAGGCCAATTTAAAAGAAAATTGTGGTATGCATATAGACACAGATAGTTCTTTTATTCCTTGATGCTTAATTGTATATTAAAAATCGGTTAATTTTAGTTAAGGATGCATGCTATCTTCCGGCTGAAACTGGAGAATGCGCAAACTACACCGCTAATTGGTACTTTGATACCAAAGAAAAATCCTGCAGACAGTTCTATTGGGGTGGCTGTGGAGGAAACGAGAACCGATTCGAAAGCGAGCAAGCCTGCCAGAGTAGATGTGAACCAAGAGGACCACCACCAGAACCAACACAACCACAACCTGAACAACCTGAACAACCTACACAATCTCCACGCGTTATTGGTGAGTAGTCAAATAGGGGGAAGCGGATTACTAGATGTTTTTTTAATATCGATACATTAAAAAAAAATCAGAAAAAATGACAGGCTACACATAGAGAAAAAATATTCTAATAGAAAGTATTTGTGATACTTGGGATACACAATTTAAAAAAAAAATAATAATAATTTGTTTCAAGCAAGAGAAAATTAAAAATCGCACAGTAAATATTTTTACGACAGTTATAGTTATGTTTTATAAAATAAACTACACAGTATATTCCAATATTCGAATCTGTTTTGAAAATATTCACTGTGCGATTTTTAATTTACCCTCTTGCTTGATGAAACATACCATTTTATTTGAAAAACATATTGTTTAATTAGTAGAATAATAATTATTATAATTTACAAATACTAATTTTTTAGAAACAAATTCTACTTGTTCCTAAAAATACAGTACAAGCGCGATACCGTGAACACAAAAAAAAAACGGGACTGTTCAAATTAACGCGACTGTTCATGTTCACCCCCACGGTGAACATATAATATAATTTAGGCTTACTATGACAAGAAAATAAGGTTTATTGAATGTTTTTGTTTTGCCAAACTTTATTCTAGTTAAAATAAAATAAAAATAAATTTTTAATGATATATAAAATTTTAATTATGAAAATTGTATTAATTCCTCTCTCGCTGTACAAGAAACCACTGATACAACTTTCTTTCCATTTTTCCAAATTCTGATGCTCTTCAATTTTGTTTTTAACTTGTTTTTAAAGTATAAGTTACTATTTTAAGAATTTTATCGCTTTTATTTTTTATACAACAAATCGTTAATTTTGATAACCTCATACTTTTTTTAGCTGAAGTAGTAGCAGTCATGTCATTCCTATGTTCCTTGATAATTTTCGATTTTGACACTTTTACTTAGTTTAACCCATTTTCCAACAAACCAAAATCGACTCTAAGAAACCAGAAACTATACTGATTAATAAGTAAGAGAACCAACTACATAAAAATATGTATAAACTTGTTGAAACTAGTCGTTCACGTTAATTGAGAGTTTATAATGTTCACGTTACAGAGAAGTCAATAGAAAAAATTATGTGTTCACAAAACCGAATAGTTTACATATAGATATGTGTATATAATGTGAACATGCGTATTCACATTATAGCTTATGACTCTGTACTAATTTAAAGTAAATAAATAAGTAAATAAATAAGTAAATAATGTGACGTTTTCTGTCAAGAATAAGAGTGGAGACATAATTTAAAATCTAGGGAAATGGCAAACCCACAAACGTGTTTTTAGCCCTTTCCGGATATACCAAGTTTCTCTTCTAGTTATAAATTTGTGAAAATATATTTTTAAGGTTATTAATCATGACATATTTTTACAGTGCCGTATGACTATTTTGTCACACCTCGCATATTTTTGAACTTTTTTTGTTCTCCAGTTGGATTCATCATATTTTTTCTTCGTTCTGTTATTACCAAATAGAGTTTTAAATAAATGGAACCCATTTTCTTCCGACAGAGTAACATTTAATAAACCTTTTCTTTGAAAATGTGTGCACATGTAATTTGTGACATCTAATGCCAAAACACAGTTACCAACAAAAAAATAACAATATTTACCAGATTTTATTGTCCAATCTCTTCCATAAAATTGAATAACTTGTAAGAGATGGAGGACCTAACAATCGCTGATTGGTGGGAAACAAAATTTTACGGAGTAGGTAACCTCTGTGTAGTCCCAGCAACGATGTATAAAAATCACCTTTTGCCCCAAAAAAGTTCAATTGAAAATTGGAAGAAATGTAGTTTGGACCTTTCTGATAAACCTACCAAAAGTCCTGAACTATTAAAGATAAGCTCGCGCCGCCATCTTGATTTTAAGGTAAACTTGGATTTTTGCAATAACTTCTAAACGGTCCTTTTTTTATAACTAGGTTATTACAAAAAAGAAAGCTTATAAAATTCTCCATAAAGATTTTGGCACAATTTTTGCCCATTTTCTCAAAAACTAAGTAAATTGGAAAAAAAGTTTGTTAAAAGTATATTTTAGGAAATTTCATAAGGTTTATTTTTTGTAATAACTTATTAAAAAAAATCACCTTTTAGAAGCTATTTGCAAAAAATCCAAAAGTGTACCTTAAAATCAAGATGGCGGCGCGAGCTCACCTTCAATTGTTCAGGACTGTTAGTACAATCAGGAAGCTCTGGACTACATCTCCACCAATTTTCAAGACTACTGGATTTTTTTGAGGCCAAAAATATTCATTGCTTGGACTAGTGTTATATTTTCTACTAACCCTGGCTTGCAAGCACTTTTACTTGATCCAAGTGCTAACCTACTGGTTTTAGATACGTTCTCAACTTCAAACTAGCAAAACATTTGATTTAAGTACTTAACATGCTTGTGTATGTTAAAACTAGAGCACTAGATAGGTAGGTTTGTTAGGGTAGGTGGGTAGTTTAAGTGGTTTCGCAGGAGAGTACCGACATAGCCACAATTTCGAACCTCAAGAAATTTTCCTAGAAACCGAACATGTCGTTGCTACTGCAAAAACATTGTTGAAATCAAGTCTGTTATATACTAAACATGTGCGCTTACTATTTACATTAAAATTGTTTGACATCAACTATGACAATTTCAATATTTTATCCAAATGTTCTAATAAAATAGTTTTTTTAAGGTGTTTTGTTCACAAATTACATAGAAGATACTGTGAATTCTATTTAGTAACGGTTTTGTTCAAAATTATAGTTTTAAAATGTTTATGACTTATTCTCACGTGAGTAGTAATAATTTTGTATTTCTTTACTAAATAGAAACAGTATTTTAATTAAAGTCTCAAAATTTGTTAGTAACGAATGTATTATCAATGCTGAAGATACATTAGGGCTACCAATTGATGATTTAAAACTTTGTTTTAAATGTTTCGGAAGATAAATCTCTTGATGACTATGCGTGATGCAGTTTTAGGTAATGTGGTAGATCGTTTATAATAATTTAATTCATACCTTAATATTAACCAGGCTATGATTTTAGGAAATATATCTTTTAGTTTAGAGATGAAATAAAGAAAACATTTTTTTTACCTAAAACAAATACATAAGTTTAATTCTTAAACCAAAGCCACAAAATGTTATCAAAATTCTATGTTATGTACAGTGTACACGGCCAATATAAAATTACACCATTTTTAAGTTAATTCATCTTCTTAAATAGCGTTTATTCGAAAATATTTAGAAAATTAATGCAAACTGTCATAAATTATTTTCTGTTATTTTCAAACTTTCATGACAAATAGAATAACAATTAAAATTAAAAATTATTTTGTTTAAATTAACCTCTTGATAACACACTCTTTTGTGTAGTGTGTAAACTACCTACCTACCCTAGCAAACCTGCATATGCAGTGCTAAAATTAAAACCTTAGATATACTTGATTTGAATATTACGTACTTGTTTTTAGTAATTTTTCTTCTGTGTGTAGCTGTAGCTAAAGAGTACTTTAGCTGCATCTAGATGCGATAGACATTTTGTTTCAAAAATCTTTCACTTTTCGTTTTTCGCGAAAAACAACTCTTTTTGAAAATTGGGGAAAGTATGTTAGCAGCAGTATTTTGTTTCAGAATATTGTTTCCAGAGTGTTGACTCTGGACCATGCAGAAATGATACTACTCGCTACTATTACGACAGTTCTGACGGTGTTTGCAAAGGATTCACTTACGGCGGTTGCCAGGGTAACCAAAACAACTTTGAATCAGCCAGAGAATGTTTGGAAGCTTGTGGAAACTCTGTTGACACGTGCAGCTTGCCCCCGGTGGTCGGTAGATGCAATGGGGAATATGCATCCTACTACTACGATCCTAGGACGGACTCTTGTCAATCATTTGTGTTTAGTGGTTGCGAGGGTAACAACAATAGGTTCCCTGATAAAGTTTCCTGTGAACAAAAGTGCAGGAGAGGGCCTCCTATTGAATATACGACATATGCACCTCCGGCTCCAGTAGGTACGTAACTAGATATAACTCCATGTTTGTCAAGTCGGGGTGGAATAAAAATTTAATTTCAAAGACACGGCTCTAGGAAGTCTGTAGCTACGAAAAAAAAAAATAGGCTGTCAAATTTTTCTTTAATTTTCAAAACAAAGCAACCCAATCATAGGTCTTAAAAACGACCACTCTCTTTCCATCACACATTTTAAATGAGTCTATTTAGATTTTTAATAGTCGTGCCATCATGGAAAAAATTAAAAGAAATGATTTTCGAAATTAGTTCTCAGAATCCAAGTAACGTCTTATTTTGCAAGCCTAGATTTGGATATACAGTCTGTTCCAGAACTCGTGTACAGAAATTTGAGGGTATATTAAAAACCCTCTGGAAAATATGAAAAAAATGTCAAAAAAATCCGTCTTCGTTCAATTCAAAAATAAGAACACTTTAAGAGGACCAATACTGTTAAATTACCTTTAAAAGTTGAATTTGTAGCTATGGAAGCAAATTTAATTATTGCAGGTACATATTCTGTAGGTTGACATAGTGATTAATGTGACATAAATATTTATTAATGTCAAAAAACCACCGCCGGATGGAGTGACCTTATAAAAATAGAATATTTGATAGCCTCTGTCGGTTTACTCAAAATATAATAACCTAAAAAGATTCTAAAGTTGAAAGTCTCAAACAATGCACGCGTCAACAATTAAAATGCAACCATATATAGTTACGAATAAGTAGGGAAAAACTAATTTGTAGGTAATTTAACGTCAGCAACACGATTGGTCAGATTAAATAGCTTCCTTTTTAATTAGTACTAAAGATGGATTTTTTTTGAATTTTTTTTTATATTTTCCAGAGGGTTATTAATATAACCTCAAATTTCTGTACGCGAGTTCTGGAACAGGCTGTATATTTTAATATAATACAAGAATATTATTGAAATTATTTTTTAGATATTCCACCAATGTGCTATGAACCTGCTGACTCTGGAAACTGCACTGATAGTTACACTTCATATCATTTCGACGTAAACACCAGAAGGTGTATACCATTTACGTACACGGGCTGTGGAGGAAACAGGAACCGATTTAACTCGGAAGAAGAGTGTCTAAATAAATGCGTCTATTGGAACATAAATGTTTGTAATTTGGAGAAAGAACAGGGACCCTGCGGACAATGGGAACTGAAATATTTCTTCAACAGGGAGAAAAACAATTGCGAACCATTCTACTATGGAGGCTGTGATGGAAATGGTAATAGATTTAGTTCCCCAGAAGAGTGCAGCGCAAAATGTATAGGCGATATTATGCCGACGTTGACCAGCACAGGTGAGCAAAATAAAAATTATTGATGGCCCATACTACGAGCGCTTCTCTACCGTGTGCATGGTGACTAAGTTTCCCTGAACCAAACTATCGTTTAAGATCGACCCCACCTTTCTACCCCTCCTACAAAATTTTCTACAGCGCAACCAAATAAAAAACTCTTTGGACCACCCTGTACCTACTTTTTCGCTCCCGTTACACACAAAAGAGTTTAGAGTATTTTTTTATACGGAAAAAATTTTGTCCAAAAATACAGTATGCTTTATCTTATTAAACAAATTGCTGTGTCAATTAATAATTGATTAATCTATTAGAAAACTCGCCTCAAGCGGCTCTTTTTCCAAACTTGGACGCGTGCGCCAAAACCGTCTTTTATGAAACTAATGTTTAAATACCCTATTACAGTATCACCACCTGTTGCAAATCGTTCAGAAGAATGCAGTCCATACTATGAAGAATGTAGCACTATCAGATGTAGTTATGGAATAGAAGCCTACTTTGATGACATCACTTTATGTAACAGATGTAAATGTCATGACCCTTGTCAAAATGTAACTTGTCCACAAGATCAAAAGTGCGTTATCGATTTGAACAGAAATAGAACAGGAGAACAAGATTTAGAATATATTGCTATATGCAGAGAAAGTAAGTACATACTTCTAGTTTCTTCTGTTATTTTTAAACGACTTTCAAAAAGGAGGAGGTTATCGTTCGACGTGTGACTTTGTTTTTTTTTATGCTTGATCCAGCATAACTTTGGAACGGATGAACGGAATTGAATGAAACTTTTTGCAACTTAAAGAGTGCATTCCTGAGGTGGTCCCGTTTCAATTTGACGTTCGGATAATGCCAGATAAGCCGGATAATTAGGATAAATCTAATAATTTTTACGCAATTTTACTTAAAAACGGCCTAATTTGGTTCTAATATCAACCAAATATCGGATAACTCTGATAAGCCGGATAAATTGATTAAGGCTTAACTCAAATATTACGACAGGCTAAAAATCCTTTATATACTTGATTCTGTGTACCTTTAATATTAAAATACCAAGAGAAAATATTAAAATTTGTGATTATACCATAAGTAATAATTAATTTAACACTTAAAGTTTAACAAAGATTTTCTTTAATATTTCGTTTAAAATAAGGTTGGTTGGACTCTTGGGCGCTGAAATAAAAAATATTACTAAATTCATTTGTTAGAAAATAATCTTAGTGCTTGCCGAGATGGAAGAACAACTATAACGTTACAAATCTACAAGTTCTGTGTCTTTAAAAAGTAAAACATAAAAACTTTTAACAAAAAAAAATGAACCGACTTCTATGTGTCTTAAAAGTAAAAAATAATAAATAAGTCGGTGCCAATTTAACAACAAACAATTTAACAACAAAAATAATATTTACTTTTTAATTTAGGGAAATTGGCACCAACTTATTTTTTACTTTTTAGAGACAGAAGTCGATTTTTTTTTTGTTAAAAGTTTTTTTATTGTTCAAAATGCTTATACTTACCTTAAAAAAAAAACAGAATACAGAATCCTTACTAAGTTGTAAATACAAGGACCTACAAGTTATTGTTATAAGGGAAAAATTATTCTGAAAATATACTCTATTTCATTTCATTATTAATAACTATTTAGTACTTTCTAAACTTTAAGAATGTGGTTTTTATTTATAGACTGGAAATATATTTGTTTAATTTTTTTTATATTAGCAATTTAATAGTTGTTTAAATAAAAATCTCTTATTTAGGTTTTTTATTGTAGATTTTAACACGCTCTTTAGCCCTACAGGCAGGCCTATTATTTGGTTTTATTGTTTTTTGATTATTTTGGTTTTCCATTAGTCTTCAAGTACGTTTTTTTGTAATTGATCCTCTTCACCCCTATTCATGGGGTGAAGCGGAACAACCTTTAATATATAAAAACTAAAAGAAATGATGAGCTAAATTTTTCTCAAAATGTTCAACGTGTAGCTGAATAGTAAGCTTATAAAATTAATTTTTTTCACATTTTTTGTTCAATAGATACATTTAAATATTAAAAAAAAAACTGATATTTTTGATCCGCTTCACCTCAGATTACGGTACTTCAAATTTACTCAAAATGCCGTTTTCCACCAGAAGATCTACATATAAAGCTAAACTAAACCTAGTAACTTTTTTAGTTAATAATTACTAATAATGAAATAAAATAGGGTATAATATACCCTAAGGGGTCAGGGGAAAAACGATCATAGTCCATTTTTGTCGAAAATTCGTTATATACACCATCTTGTAGTTCGCGACCCAAGCTTTCAGGTGACTATGTCGCTTTTAAGCAAAAACAATTACAGTCGCTGTAACGAATTTAAATAGAAACGATATACAGCGTAAGAACGGTCAGAGTCCGAGCGATACCATAAAAAACAATTAAAGTCCATAGTTTCGCATCGGTAACTAAGGAAACGTATTTTTGATTGTAAATGGCGTTAAGCAGGTAGTTTAATTTGTGGAGTGGCAGTTTGTAAAAAATATGGAATTTAGTGAGGAAAATGAGGATGAAGGCCCTAGTACCAATATTTTTAAACCGAAGAAAAGACCTATAAGTGGACGTATTACGGATGTTTCGAAGAAACTTAAAGTAAAAGGTTACGTTACCGGGGAAGACTGTAAGTGTTCGCATTTGACTTGTTATTATTATTGATTAATAAATTTAATGCATATGATACCCACGATGACCAGAATAGTTACCTTAGTGGGCTAATTTCTGTAATACCAGTACAGCGAAGGCGAAATAGGAAACCAGAAGACGAAGCTCGCTTTAATATTAGTTCTTACGCATATCGTGTAAGAGTTATTAGAGATGGAAAAGCTTCGGAAATACATGTCTGCTACAAAGCATTCATATCTTTACATGGAATAACCAATCGAAGAGTTCAATCAATTAAACATGCTCTGGTGGAATATTCAAACCCGATCAGAGGGGAAGGCATCAAAACCGTCCAAAGAAACTTTCCCCTGACACAATAAATTGTGTGATCTCGTTTTTGAAGTCCTTGAAAGGCAGAAAAGCTCACTATAATCTTAAGGATACCAGCAAAATTTATTTACCAGAAGAGTTAAATATTAAGAAGTTGTACAGCATGTACGTTAACAAGCATCCAGAAAATTTGCTGTCGTATGAAAAATTTCGGGCAAAAGACCGACACATGTAGCACATGTGATAAATACAAAGTAGATGTAGAAAAATACAAAAGTGACCTTATTTCACAAAAAGAAAATGAGAAAGAGCTGAAGGAGATCGAAAAAGATTTAAAGAAACAAGAAGGAAACATGAAACTGCACAAGCTAAAGGCTGATACGGAAAAGGCAAGCTAGGAAGAGGGCAACGAAAGATGAAACCATAGAAGCCATAACAATGGACTTTCAGAAAAATTTGCCAGTGCCAAACATAAGTACCACTGATGTATACTACCGCCGGCAATTGTCCTTTTACAGTTTTAACATTCATAATCTCTCCGACGGAAGTTCCGTGTTTTATACCTACGATCAAACTGTAGCAAAAAAAAAGTCAAATGATGTATGTTCTATGCTGTATCATTTTGCAAGTAACATTTTGAGCAAGTCAGTTAAACATCTTATTATTTTTTGTGACTCATGTAGTGGTCAGAATAAAAACTACACTGTTCTTCGTTTTTTGCACTATCTGACCACACTATTAAAGAGATTTGAAACTATTGAAGTTTATTTCCCTATAAGGGGACATTCATATCTCGAGTGTGATAAAAATATGGCATTAATCAACCAGAAAACTTTAGCCGAAACATCTGATGATTGGAGGGATATTATACGTAACAGCAGAGTAAAACCTTCACCTTTCATCGTGATCGATTGTAAACAAGAGATGTTTCAAAATTGGGAGGAACATCTGACATGTTATTATAAAACAAAGTGTCCATTCCCTATCAGGCCAATTAGAGTGTTTCGGTTGACTCAGGAACACTGCAGTTTGGTACAACATAAACCTACTTTTAACGGTTTGTTTAATAAAAGTGTCATTAAGAATCCAGATTTTAAAGCCATCAAACACAATCCAAACTTGCCAAATTTGTACAATGGGCCCTTACCTTTAGCCATACCCAAACTGAGGGATATTAAGCACTTACAGCAATTTTGTTCCATAAAATGCCACGAATTCTTAAACAAGTTAGTGGATTCTCCGAATGCTGAGAGTAAAGATCCTGATGAACCGCATCCTATAGAAGAACCAACAAATTTTCAAAGAGGCTGACCAAGAGGATTCTGATGACTCCCTTTCACTCGCACAACTTGTAAAAAAGTGGTGTAAAGGCGCAGACAAGAGATAC
Source organism: Brachypterus glaber (assembly GCA_958510825.1). Taxonomy (NCBI): domain Eukaryota; kingdom Metazoa; phylum Arthropoda; class Insecta; order Coleoptera; family Kateretidae; genus Brachypterus; species Brachypterus glaber. Next base: position 10,039,091 of record OY294049.1, read on the forward strand.
TAATAAAAATAAATCTTATTAACCTACTAAAAAAATTGTTGATTATTGTTTATGCTTAGACTAAGAATTAAGTTTTGTTTTTTAAATAAAAATGTGGAAAACTACGACTTTGTTTCTGATTTTGCACACTTACTGCACTAAGCCTGTTGGGCTGCTTTATAACATAAAAAAACGATCAGAGTCCTGGACTGTGATCGATTTTATAAAGTCATATGTGTAGTTCTGTTGCATCTTTCGCTTTGAACCTCAAAGGTAATGTTAAAAACCTTGGTAGGTAATATTATTTTGCTGTGAAATAAGTATGTGACGAGATGAAACAATAATTGACGTTACTTTGCAACTGTAATCATACAATATGAGTCTGTAAACCTTAATTTCGCTATTCTGTGAAAAGTAGTTTTTGTGACTCTGATCTTTTTCCCCTGACCCCTTCAATATATTATTTATTAAGTTTTTGAAAACCTACCCTGGTGAAAAATAACGTTCGAACAACTTGGCCTAACGTTAGATGAATGTGATTTAAATGTTAGATCCGAGCGTTAGAGTATAACGTTAGAATAACGTTTATCTAAAGTTAAGAGTTTTAGCAAACGTTAGATAAACGTTATTCTAACGTAAGCATGCTTACGTTAGGTTGCAACCTAACGTTAGGAATTCTAAATTTAGAAATCGGGACATTTATATATTAAAAACGCGTTGGAAAAAACGCTTATCTAACGTTAATTTTCTACCAGGTTAGGTGAGGTATAACGTGATAGAAAATTAAGCGATATCTAACTTTGCAAAGCTGACATGTCAGCTACCCTAAATTAATTACGTTGTTTTTTAGTAAATAAACAAGGAACTTGCCCTACTGTTGCAAAATCTCGAGAACAATGCGATAACGAATGTAATGACGACGCAGATTGTCCGCTTTTCTATAAATGTTGTTTTAATGGATGTGGAATGAGTTGTTATGTCACAGAAATCGTTCCTGGAAATTATACTCTGGAACCCACAGCACCACCACCACCACCACCATCGGCAGAAATTATTGATGGTAAGAAATTAAAATATGAACAAACCGTGAAGATATGTAATGCTACGCATTCCATTATATGCTTATTCATAGTAAATGATATATTTCATTTACTCAAATTTTTCAAATTTTTTTTTTAATTTGTTTTTGCGAAAAACGAAAAAATTTTGAAAAAAACTTACTTTCTAAAACAGTAGGAATATTACACTCATAGAACGTGATTTTTCCTGAAAATTTCGAATCGATCGGATAATTCGTTCCGGAGTTATCGTGTCATCGGACGGACGGACAGACGGATATTTTCAAAGTTTCTTATTTTTTCATAAAACGCATTTGTATCCCTAAATTTTTTGTCTAGGACATTTTTTGACGTTTTTGGAATATTCGAAACTACCGTACGGTATACGTATAATACTATTCTAGTGCTTGCGTTGTGAATAGTATAACAACCTCATTGAAAATGACGGGTCTGCGCGCGCGCGAGTATAAATGTTGCATAGACCGGACTTGAGCTGGAGAATTTCATCCGCTTAAGTCCGGTTTATGTACCATTTATACCCGCCCAGACCCGTCATTTTCAGCAGGGAAGGAGTTTATAATCAGATTTTGTTTAAACAATATCAAATATTATGCATTTTTTAGATGGTCGACCTAAAGTAGATCCACAAGTTTATGAGCCCGAGGTAACTGGTCTCATAGGAGGACATGCGGTCTTGCGATGCGCTGTAACAGGAAACCCGAATCCTCAGATCACTTGGAGCAAGGACAGTATTCGAGTAAGTTTGTTTTTAACTAGATCACTATAGCCTGTTCCAGAACTCGCGTACAGAAATATGAGGGTATATTAAAAACACTCTGGAAAATTTGAAAAAGATTTTTAAAAAATCCATCTTCAATACTAATTAAAAAGGAAGCTATTTAATCTGATCAATCCTGTTGCTGATGTTAAATTACCTATAAATTAGTTTTTCCCTACTTATTAATAACTATGGTTGCATTTTAATTGTTGACGCGTGCATTGTTTAAGACTTTCAACTTTAGAATCTTTTTAGGTTAATATATTTTGACAAAACCGACAGAGGCTTTCAAGTATTCTATTTTTATAGGGTCACTCCATCCGGAGGTGGTTTTTTGACCTACAGAATATGTACCTGCAATAATTAAATTTTCTTCCATAGCTACAAATCAACTTTTAAAGGTAATTTAACATCAGCAACAGTATTGGTCCACTTAAAGCGTTCTTATTTTTGAATTGAACAAAGGTGGATATACCCTCAAATTTCTGTAAGCGAGTTCTGGAACAGGCTGTAGGTAGGTTTGTTAAGGTAGGTGGATAGTTTGAGTGGTTCCGCAGGAGAGTACCCACGGTTCGTTAGAAATGAATTTACTCTTCCAGTCTTGGTAGTTTTTGATAAGTAACCTATGGACTTTTAAAATAAAATTATTATTAAAATCTTCTATCGGTCAGTTGCTTTACCATTTTGGAAATTTTCAAAATTTCGGAAAGCCTTGTATTCGTGTAAAAATTTTCATTTTTTTTGTATTTTTGCGTTTTATGACGTTTTATGTCGATATAAATCAATTTCAAGCAAAAAAAAATTGTCGGTCGGTCGTTTTTTTACCTAAAACAAATACATAAGTTTAATTCTTAAACCAAAGCAACAAAATATTATCAAAATGCACCATTGATTAGCTCTGTAGACGGCCAATATAAAATTACACAATTTTTAAGTTAATTCATCTTCTTAAATAGCGTTTATTCGAAAATATTGAGAAAATTAATGCAAACTGTCATAAATTATTTTCTGTTATTGTCAAACTTTCATGACAAATAGAATAAAAATTAAAATTAAAAATTATTTTGTTTAAATTATCCTCTTGATGACGCACTTCCTTCCGCCATTTTCGGTCTGAGATATTGTGTATTTCAGTACCCTTTTTGTGTAGTGTGTAAACTACCTACCTACCCTAACAAACCTGCCTATCCAGTGCTCTATTTTTAACTACCCCTTTTAAAAATATCGGATTTAAACAGATAGATTCGAATATAATTTGAATACGCAAATGATAGATAATGTATTTGTTTTTTAATCCGTAACTTATTAAAATGAATCCGAACTATAGTTATAATTTGTCTTAATTCGTTAATCCGTTTGAATCTGTATGTGCATATTTATTATGAATACTATCAATCCGTATATTCGTATTAAGACTTTTAATCCGTATATGCAGATAGAATTTTAATCCGTATCAATCCGTATGTACGGATTGAGAGTTTTAATTCGTATCTATCTCCATAAAAAGGTATAATTTTGATCTCTATCAATCCATATATACGGATTGACCCTTTCAATCCGTTTATGCAGATAAAATTTTAATTCGTATATACGAAATGAGACATTCAACCCGTATCTATCTGCATATATAGATATAATTTTGTTCGTATCAATCCGTATCTGTCAGCACATACTGATTGAATTGCTCATCGATGTTTGAAGCAAATAAATCGATATAAGATGATGTATATAAAGTATATTATTAAAAGGAAATTCCGAGGGAAATTCTAAACACATTATACGATTTTTAATGGATAGAATGATCTGCAATACTATAAAGCATAACAAGTTATATAATATTATAATATTATGCTAAGACCTTCCAATTTCACATATTGCTTGAACCGATTCAAACAGATTTTATTTTCAATCTGTTTGAATCCGATTTTTTTTATAGGGTACGTATTAACCGGATAATTTTTTTCTATCCGTTTAATCTACAATTTCGTATCTAGAATCTATCTTTTTCAATCTACGACTTTTTCCTCAATATTTTTTTTCTTTATTTTGTTAGCATCAGTATTTTTTCTAGATTGATGGAAAAGAACCAAGGTTTAGAATAAAACTGGATCAATCTTTACAAATAGTAACACTTCATGAGACTGATGCTGGACTTTACTTATGCACTGCTGACAACTCAATTGGTGAACCAATTACAAATCAAATTCGATTAAAAGTTGCTGGTAAGTAAGGGTTCTCCATATAGGTACCTATATTATTTAAATATTTACTTCATTTACAAAACAAGTAAGTAATCAAGAAATACAAGCTCCTTTGGTGTACCTAATCAAGACGTCCTTCACTGGACCATAAATAAATTACTAAAAATAATACTAAGAATTTGTTATTGTCAGTTTGACAGTTTTAAATTTTTAGACTTAACATTTGATTATAAAGTGGTAAAATGTTTAAGAAATGTAGATGCATTTATAAAAATGTTATTGTTTCAGTTTTGCCTTTAAATATCCTAGTGCTAAATATAACATTTATTAAAAAACAACACGAAATTACTCAAAAAAATAAAAAAAATAATTTCTGTATGTGAGAATTCTGAACCATTTACTAAAATAAAGTGCATGAATCAAAGAAGAAACTATAGTTTCTTCTCTGGCAATAAACGAATAAATTAAGTTATATATTTATTATAAGGTATTTACTTACAAATATCGGGAAATAAAAATACAATAGTTTGTGTATCTACATTAATGTATAATGTAATTAACGAACTTATAACTCTTCTTTCTAGAATACGCATACCGTTAAAATAAAGTGTCGCCAACATATCGGTTTGTTTGTAAACAAATAGTAGGTATATTCAGGCCTGAACAATAACAGTTACCAGTTACTGGTATTGTTGTCTCTGTTAGAACAAAGATGTGCGAGTAAGACAGACGAATGTTTATGTTGCCGACGTTTTTATCAGTTTTAACGAATGAAATTAAAACTATGTAATTTTAATAATTATTAAAAAATACAACACTAAAAATTGCTAATAATCTTCACATTTAATAACAATTAAAATATAATTTAATGATTAACTAATTTTATTGCTTTTCAATGCAGCAAAATTCTTCTCTTGTACCTTTTTTTCTCTATTTTTCACCTATTCACTATTACCATGCGATCACATATTCCGAATTATAGTATTAGTTTTATTATATTTGCTGTTTTTGTAAAAAATAACAGATTTATTTTCTCTGACAAATAACAAATTAATTTTTGACAAATATGTGACATTTTGCTTTTAAATTTTCAACTTAGTTGGCCATGGAATGGCCCACTAGGAAGTCTGGCACATAAGCCAGTAGCGCGGCCTAGAAGTGAAGGACGCCTTGACCTAATTGATTATATTATATATAATATTACCTTTATTTCATTCAAAACTAATTCGTCCACTACTATCCAAATAAAACCACATAAAATGGCGTTACTAACCGAGTTAGACGAAATAAAACTTTTTTTGGTATTAGTCAGTTATTGAAACAGGTTTTATGTGGTTCTATGCGACGTTATAACAAAACTATAGGGTTTCGAAATAAATATAAGCGTTTTTTTTCATAAATTAACGCATTAGCCAATTTCGTTATCAGCGTGTACAAAAGGCTTTTTTATGTATTTCAGTGATGTTTTGTATTAATAACAAATTACTAAATTTAATTCTAGTTTACTTATGTCCAGTCTTTGTAACTAATATTTTATTGTAGAGTAGTAATACTAATTTTGTTTTATTCTTTTAACTATTAACCGTAGATAGTGAACCTAGATCAGCATCCATATTGGAAGAGACAGATGAAACCCCAACTAACATAGTCTCCTTTAACTCTCCTACAACCCTAGATTGTTTCGCCTTGGGCCATCCCGTCCCCGCCGTAACCTGGTGGAAAGAAGATAGAATGATCCCGCTTAAAAATAACGAATATGAAGTTAAAAAAGACTTCGCCTTGCATATAAATTCAGTCCAACTTCATAATTTGGGAGTATACACCTGCCAAGCGTATAATGGTGTTGGAAAAGCTGCCAGTTGGCAAGTTACTGTCAGAGCTAAAGGTCCTTATGAAAGCAATAATCCCGATGATGTAAAATATTTACAATATTTAGTCAATCCTCCAGAACCCCCATATAGAACGACCTACTATTATCCTCCTCAGGCTGCATATTTTTCTCATAGTTACTATACTCCTCTCCCAGGTTACTATAATACTCCTCCAGGTTACTATACTTCTTCCAACGAAGTAGGACGTGTGCCAGACACATATAGAGGACAGCCTTCAGATGGTATGCATGATTATATTTTTTCTTTCAACTGGAGACTAGGAGGAAATTATTACTCACGACATTTTATGAATTGTAGATTGCACTAGAATACCTAGATACGCATTCAGAACCCTAGATTAGACCAAAGTATTATTTAATTTTCTTTAGACAACATTTTAATCAGTCAGTTTAAGAACAGTAGGTACTATGGTCTGTTTTTTCAAGCAAGATAGTAAAAAAAATCGCACAGTTAATATTTTTACAACAGGTTTGAATATATTAATAATATATGTTTGTGTATAGAATATACATAGTTATGTTTTATAAAATAAACTACGCAGTATATTGTCACATCCAATATTCAAATCTGTTTTGAAAATATTCACTGTGCGATTTTCAATTTACTATCTTGCTTGAAAAAACAGACCATAGTCCAAAAATAGCCCATAGTCCAAAAATAGATAAGATAGCAAATTTTCGCAAAATTTGTAGCTTTATTCATTCTGCTTGTGAACATTATCATTTACGCAAAGCTACGGCTGCGCGATTCATATATTTATTATTTATTATTATTTGAAAACCAGTACTTGTCCAGAACAAGTTGTTTAAAAATATATAGATAATTAAATAGATAATTTTATAAGCTTTAAAATGATGTAGCACACGACCCCCTTTTCATTAAAAAAAATGTCTCCCCATGCCCCCCTGTCCACAATTTAAGAGCTGAAAATGTTACATATATGCGAAAAAATTGAATGGGTTGTCTTATCAAATTTGAAGTTGATATCTTAACTCGTTCAAAGTTAAGAGGGGGGGGGGAGGTGGTGACGTTTGTACGGGTATGTAATAAAACGTTTTATTTTCAATGCTTGTTATTATTTACTATCGTATAAATTAAACTAAAACAAATTTATTAAATTAAAAAAAAAAAAAAAACGAAAAAAAATATTTAGTTGAAGAACAGTACATGTCCGCGGTTTTATTTTTTCTGTAATTCATTAATGGATTTTTTTCCAACAAATTGCGCTTCTTATGTATCGGTCTAGTTAAACACTACAACTTACTAATGCATGCAAACACTGTATAATCAATATTTACGCAAATAAAAGGTTTTTTTTTGTGTTTATCTCAAAACAGCAATTTTCAACTGACCGATTATTTTTTTTTTGTTTCGAATATTTTAAGAAACAACAGGACTAAAAAATTTATACTTAATATTACATAATATGTACATATTATGTACCAATATTGGTATAATAATTGCAGTGTAAAAATAAAATTTTATAAGAGGTAAACTCTAAGAATTTAACCGTGGCTAGCACATAAAATGTCGAATCACCGTATTCGTTTTTTGTATGAATACAATTTTTAATTAGTCTTTTTTCCATCCTAGTCTCTGTTATTAATACCTATTTTTTAACTTATCACTTATTTTATTAAACTTTTAAATCTACTAAACCATAATATTTTTTTGTTACTCTGATGACGAGTGGTAAACCGCAGAGGAATTCAGGTAATCTGAAGAAAATCTTCAAAGATTTCCTCCTTTTCGGAGGAAATCTACACTCGAGGTAATATTTGTTAACTTAAAAATTGACAGTCTATAAAAATATATAGTGCACGTTTGTCGGTTAAAGTCTGAACCAAAAAATATATTAAACCTGCTTAACCGGCTAAAGTTTCATATAATGGTTTAGGTCCGTAGCATTTTGAATGCACGTTACTGTACACCCTAAATTGTGGCGATTTACCGGGAACAAGTGAACAGATAACAGCGACCACATCAATGGATGGCACCATGCTTTTATATTTATCTAACGTTTTATTTGAATATTAGCAACATACAGCATACACAGTGCTGATGATCCAAAAAAGTATGAAATGGTAGTATTCACTGTTTCCTGTCCATTTGATTTTAACGACAGATAGAAAACGTTCTTAATATTTGGAGGTAATCTGGAGGAAATCTTTGAAGATTTCCTCCTAAAAGGAATTCAGGTGTACAAAATTTTGTCAGCGGTTTACCCCTCGTCTGATGATTACACATGCCCACAAAAACACAAATTAACCAGACTATATTTATCTTAAGTATCTTAGTGTGCTAAAACCGAATTTAACAGGTTCACTGTCACTGACGGAAATTTCCGTCGTGCTCGTTCTTGGTCGAGTGCCACCGACTGAATTTTCCGTCAGCCGTCTGTGGCTATAGCGCAAATATTCAGTTACTGTGGAACGGCGTGCGCAAGTTGATTTGCATACCGGCACTCTGCAAAGCTACTGCGCGCGGTTCAGATTTATTATTCAGAGTTTTTTTGTGGGTAGTTTTGAAAATACAAAAAAGTAAACGGTACCATCGAATAGGTACCATAAATAAGACTGGCACCGAACGTGTTAGCAGGGAAAAAGCTCGCGGCCCCATAACTTTTTTAAAATACGGCAAAAAAGAATACTGGATGAACCTCGAGATCTTCAAAGTTTTTTAGCATGTAAAGTACTAAAGTTTGGGAGTTGTGCCCAATGATACTTTTGATCAAAAAGTCGAAAACTATAACAAATTCAAAACTCAACCAAATCGTATCGATCCATAAGAAGGGAGCGAGCCTCAGCCAGCGAGTCACAGTCATGTTCGCGTGGCTTTTACTTTATTGAGTGGATAATTATTTATTTTACCCACTCAACTGCAAGGGCGTAGATGGGGGTAATTACCCCCCCCCCCATAGGCGTGGGCGCCAATTTTGTTTGCAGGGCGCCAAGTTTGGTAGAAAGCGTCAGGGACACAGTTTTTTTCTTGTTGGTATTTTTTAGGGCGCCAAGTTTGGTATAAACCGTCAGGGACAAAGTTTTTGTCTTAGGGTATTTTTTTGGGCGCCGTCATTTTTTTTGTAGGCCACGTTTGGTAGAAACCGTCAGGGACAAAGCTTTTTTCTTGATGGCATTTTTTGGGGGCATTTTTTTTTTTTTTTTTAGGCGCACAAAGCTTTATTTTAGGGTGTTTTTTCTTTTGCTAGGAGCGAAAAATTTGAGGCTTGAAAGGCCGGCCCTGAGTATTACCCCCCCCATAGAAGAAAAAGATCTACGCCCTTGCTCAACTGTCACTTGTCAAATTATTTTCTTGTAAATGTCATTAAAATTTTTAATAAAAATATGAATTCCCAAGCTATTTATTGGATAAAACCTTGTATGGCATTCATGGGTAAACCGATATTGCCCTCTCGAAAATTAACCTGCTTGGCTGACGCCTAGGTTAATTTTCTCATGGGCAATGTCTTACTTTACCCACTAGTACCATAAATAACTATTATTTGTTTATTTTAAGATGTAAGTTTCATTTTCTGATATATATTTTTTTGTATCTAGTTCCCGTCCAAGTAAATATTTCTTTGGACAACAACAGATTCTCCGTAGGTGAGGATGTTACCATTCCATGTGAAGTACAGGGTTCTCCTTACCCTCAAGTTCAGTGGTACAAAGATGGAGTACCTGTATACCCTATATCTGGCAGAATTGAAATTTCTGGTAAGTCAAAATAAAGAAAAATAGTAATTTTACAATATTAATTTTGAACTTATTTTAAGGTGATAATAAACTGACAATTCACCAAGCAACAAAGGCTGAATCTGGAGATTACCAATGCCAAGCAACTAATCAATACTCAACGGCTTCGCAAACAATTAATGTTTTAGTACAAGGTATTTATTATCACTTTAGTTATATTTAGTTAGATGGGTCAATATGGTTAAACAAAAATGAAGTCAAACAAATTTTTTGAAACTCATTATAAGTCTGCTAAGTTGTCTTCGGCCGAGCTTTATTTTCAATTTTTTATTAAAAAACAATATTTGAAAAACAGATTGATCACGGAGAATAATAAAGATAACAGATAACATTTATCTAACTAAATGTTAAGGCACAAACTTATATTAACGTTACCTGAATGTTAGGCACCTTACAGGCCCTAACGTTGGTTTAACGTTAGCTGAACGTTTGGTACTTTTAGTACCAATATTTATTGAAAGATAATGTCAACTATACAGCTACATTATTTAAATATTATCTACTACAACCAGTTTAAATTATGTTTTTCTGTTTTAGGAGCGTACATAGATCCATCATGTACAGATAACAGATTCTTCGCAAATTGTGAATTAATAATAAAAGGGTCCTACTGTAATCACACATTCTACTCAAAGTTCTGTTGCCGGTCCTGTGCAGAAGCAGGTTTTATACAATCTCAAAGACCAAATGTACAATATTCCGATGATAAACAAAGTGCCATTGATAATAATGTAATTTAAATTAAAACAAACTAGGTTTAATTTAAAGAATAAAATTAACTAGTCTCAGTAATTTTTTAAAAAATAACTAAAATTTTATAAAAAAAAACTTTTAGTACTAAGAGAACTTTTTTTGTATTTTTTTAAGATTTAAAGTGCCAAAACAGTGTGAATTTTTGTTGAATGTAAAACCAATCTGTAGATATAATGTTAATTTAAAAAAACAAAACCTCTTTTTTAATTTGCTGTGCAATTTAGTTTATTTTTACCTATGTATATATTATTTTAATAAAAAATGTAATATTTATAGTTTTTTTATGTAAAAAAATTTGATACCTTAAAAAATAAAAATGAAAAAATAATTTCGTTTTGGTTTGATTACTGTGAAAAAAAAATATTAGAAAATATCAATAACGACCATATGTTCCATATTGGTGCACACCGTTTTCTGTAAAGACCGTGTGACCCTATTTGGGCAGTAGTTGGTAATGTTCCAAATTGTGTGGGTCTCACAGAGACGCAGCTACATGGGTTTTAAATGTAGTATTTAGTAGGTCTGGTCCCTGGGAAACAAAATATTTTTGTTCCTAGACTTCTTTATTACAAATCATTAAAAAAATATTCATATATGAAACTTCCTTTTAGTTAGATTCAATAAAAAAATCCTCTGGTCCAGGAATAAATTGTCAAACTTAGCGCTGGTCGTTAACGTGTTAACAAAATTTAAATAATTTAACTAAATTAAATGTAGTGTTTATTAACGTATCGAAATGAATACCTAGGCCTATCAGAGTGGTTGCTTAGTGACAGCCGATATACGATCACTAGAGCACTGGATAGGCAGGTTTGTTAGGGTAGGTAGGTAGTTTACACACTACACAAAAGAGAGTACCAACATACACAAAATCTCAGACCGAAAATGACGAACGGATGTGCGTCATCAAGAGGATAATTTAAACAAAATAGTTTTTAATTTTAATTGTTATTCTATTTGTCATGAAAGTTTGACAATAACAGAAAATAATTTATGACAGTTTGCATTAATTTTCTCAATATTTTCGAATAAACGTTATTTAAGAAGATGAATTAACTTAAAAATTGTGTAATTTTATGGTGCATTTTGATAATATTTTGTTGCTTTGGTTTAAGAATTAAACATGTATTTGTTTTAGGTAAAAAAAGGTATTTTTTATTTTATTTCTAAACTAAAAGATATATTTCCTGAAATCATAGCCTGGTTAATAATAATGTATGAATTAAATTATAAACGATCTACCAAATTAACTAAAACAGCATCAAGCATAGACATCAAGAGATTTATCTTTCGAAAGATTTAAAACAAAGTTTTAATCATCAATTGGTAACCTTAATGCCCTTCAGCATAGATAATACATTCGTTATTAACAAATTTTGCGACTTTTTACTGTTTTACTGTTTCTAAAGAAATACAAAAATATTACTACTCACGTGAGAATAAGTTATAAACATTTTAAAACTATAATTTTCATCAGAACTGTTTCTAAACAGAATTCACAGTATCTTCTATGCAATTTGTGAACAAAACACCTTAAAAAACTATTTTATTAGAACATTTGGATAAAAATATTGAAATTGTCATAGTGGATGTCAAACAATTTCAATGTCAATAGTTAGCGCAAATGTTTGGTGTATAACAGACTTGATTTCAACAATCTTTTTGCAGTAGCGACATGTTCGGTTTCTAGGAAAATTTCTTGCGGTCTGAAATTGTGGCTATGTCCTTATCTCCTGCGGAACCACTCAAACTACTCACCTACCCCAAAAAACCTACCTATCTAGTGCTCTAACGATCACTAGGTTGCCACGATACCTTCCTTGTAAAAAAATGGGAACATGGACCGTCAGTAAAAGTTGCTTACTGGGTAAACACGGAACGTAAGCAATAGCTCACGGGGTATAAACGGGACGTAGGCAATTGCTTACTGGGTATACACGGGCCATAGCAAATTGCTCACTGGGTATCCGTTTTATAAAACTAAAAATTGCTCAGTGGGTATACACAGACCGTAGGCAATAGCTCACTGGGTAATCACAGGCCGTAGGCAACTGTTTACTGGGTATAAACACTCTTGTGAATATGGGCCTTCTTTGTTAAAAATGGGCCTATTACCGTAATAATTGCCTAAAAACGCTATGCAAAATACTGTTCTTACCATTTACATAGACTTTTGCTGAAACATCCTAAACCTTTGCTGTGTATCTTAAATCTTTGCACATGCACATTAAAAAAATTAATTTCACTGTAAACAGTGCTAAACTTTGTCTGGCATTGAAATAAAATTCTTTTTGTCTTAATACTATCATCCATTTTTATTAAAACCCAAATTTATACAGCTTCGTTACATACTAAAACATGAATGTGAAATAGAACACAAGCAAAAAAAAAACATAAGAATTAAGTGATTCACTTAAAAATATTTACAATAAGATAATACCATGGTGAAATCTGGTCACTGACCATATCGGCGCGATCTGAGTAATAAGAAAGAAGGGGGTTTTCTACAAAGCATCAATGACTAACCGATATTAAATCCGAAACGGAAACTGAGAAAAATGCGCTAAAACGACAAAAATTTATCAAAACTATGAAACATTCCTTCAGAAAAGTTCTGACAAAAATTCTCTCATATATTCTAAAACTGATCTTTACCACACATTTAAGAATAATAATTCTTAACATAGTTATGTTAAATTGGTATTGTTTTAAAGCAAAAATTATCAGTTCCTCTTTCCTGCATGTTAAAACCTTGGGTAAACTATATACAGACAAATGAATGAATGTTAGAACGTTTACAAATCGCGGTTTTTATTATATATTTTTTTATTGTGATATAGTCGGGTGACAGCTTAAAAACATCTCTAAATTAAATGTCTACTACAAGGTGTCCTCGAACTAAGTTTTAGTTCGACTTTCAAATAACCAACTTTTATTTTTCATAATATAATTAAATTGACCACAAGGATCATATAAAATCATATCAAAATTTTACCTATTATAAAAAATAGGACATTTGAAAGTCAAAATAAATTTTAATTTTAAGAAATGGTAAAGCAGTTTCGGAAAAAAAACTTATTTAGAAATAACCTAAATACTGCCCCCCGACTAATAGTTAGTCATGTTGTGTATTGAGCATGACAGGAATGACACATTAACACGATATAACAACACAGTTACAATCTACTTATATAGGTAACCTAAGTGTCGAAAAGCCTAAAATAATACTACCTCGTTCATTCACATCGACGGCTACACTATAAAAAATGCGGTTCGGGGCATTCTAGGAGCTGCCCCGTTAACAAGTAATGGTCCAGACAACCCTTTGAAACCTCTAAGCACAAAAAGTTTCTCAAAAGCCAGTCTAAAAAATGCAATTTCAACTTAAAAAAAACAGGCATAACACTTAAATACATTAGCTTAAAATATATAGTGAATATTCTTAACAACATTTTCGAAACAATGTTATGAATAAACTCGTGATACCATAGAAGGTTAAGCCAATGGATAGAAGGTTCTTAAGATTTTTTATCTAGCGTTTTATGTGTTATTTTTTTGGTCCTTAAGTTTTACCTGTTTTTTAAATTTGAACATTAAACTTAGACAGTTTACGAAAACCATACATAAAACAAAAACGGTTATATTTATCGATTTATTAATTAATAAAACCGATATTGAGTTTTGCATGTTTAACCAAACGAATATTTGTTTAAATCAGTTAAAAAATCTACTTATTTGTAGTAATAAAAGCTTTATATTTGACGGTGCACCTAGTTTATCTAGAATTCCGTAACAAATTTAAATAAATAAAATTATTTACACAGGGAGGTCCACCTAAAAGGAATCAGTCTTTTTTTAAGATATAATGAGCAATATAAAATTGAAGTATTGATTTAATAGATCATTTCCCAAAAGGAAGTATGCGGCTGTTCTCCTTTGCCAACGATTACAGTAATGTTATTTAATTATTTTTTAACAAATAATAGAAAAAAATATATATTCATACTAATTTATTTTTGGGCCTGGCCTTTTATGCTTTATTTCGATATCTCTTGTAATTAATTACTGATCCATATAGGATGAACTTCATCTGTGACGAATATTTCGTTCGGGATATATTTTCATAATTTCTAAGAGACTTTTCGGTTAGTGGAACCCCCCGAATCCGCTCTCGACAGAATGGACTTAAAAAACAGGAAACTGTAAAATTTTTGAAATCTTGGAATGTATGAAAACACTAATTTTGAACCGGATCGACCCATACTTTGTGTGTTTTTACAAATTTTTATTATAATTTAATTATAATTACATAATATTAGTATTTTTTATATAACTTATTGTTTTTTAAACGGTGGATTTTCTTATAAGATTCAGACTGCCACATAACCATATTATTTATAATAATAAAACATATTTCAAAGTATTTGTTTAATAAATAACTAATTCATATAAAATGCATCTCTTAATCATACAAGTCTTTGGTTTTAACATACAACGATAAAACTGATTTTTGAACACGTAATTCTTAGTTAATAAAATTAAATCATTTATTTTAGAAAATTGTACATTTAAACTAAAAGGTCTTGTATGAAACTCAAGATGTATTTCATACGCTTTCTTATAATTATTATAAAAC
Organism: Brachypterus glaber; assembly: GCA_958510825.1. Classification (NCBI taxonomy): domain Eukaryota; kingdom Metazoa; phylum Arthropoda; class Insecta; order Coleoptera; family Kateretidae; genus Brachypterus; species Brachypterus glaber. Next base: position 10,054,143 of record OY294049.1, read on the forward strand.
TGCTTAAGCAGCAAATTTTTACTAAATTTAGCAACAGGATTTTTTGTACAATACTTAATACGATAGGAAATAACTCCTTTTAATCCTGAATTTTTTGTTTGTTTTTTTTTGTTCTTGAAGCTTAGGATGACTAAAAAACAAAATAAAAAGGACAGCATAATTTTTTATTGTTATAATATATATTTTTTAGATTTTTAACCCTTAAGAAATATAAAATAGGTCTAGATATCTTCGTACCTAAAGATTTTTTTAAAATTTTTCGTATTCAACTTTTCGCTGTCCATTAAAACAATCTACTTATTATTTTGAGTATTTTTTACTTTTTTTTAAATTATTATCAACCAATCTAAAAGGGCTAGAATCTACGGGTTATTTTTTTTTGGTGATTTTTTAATCATCCTATAAATATATATATATATAGAAGTCTCCTATCATAACAACTAAGTGACTTGCAACCGTATAACGCACGGCATTGCTGAAAGATTAATGAGATGAAGTAGCTATACAGAAAAATCTGATTATGGATCATGGTAGCAGAAGGTCTACACATTACAGAACCATTTACAAAAATCCAGAAAACTTTTTTTTGGAATAATGTTAAATAATCTTCTGCAGTACTTTGACTATAAATTGCATATTTTGTTAAACGATTCCGATAGTATTTTTTTAACTGATTCAGAATAACCTTAAAGTAAATATGTTTTTTCTGTTTTCGCGAAAAAAATTGTTCCGTTTTTTTTCCAAGTGCTTGTAGAAAAATTATCATACTGCCTGAAAGCTTTTATCCAGGCTGCATTTAGAGCGGGTTTCTTACTCTTTAAAACCGTACAAGAAACACTTAGCATAATGTTTAGTGGTAAATTTAAAAACAGTTTTAAAATACCGCTGAAAACAGATTTTATGAAAACTATATTTTTCTTTCCTACATAGTGTTTTTGCCTAATTTTGCAGAGTTAGCTCGGTATTTGTACAACATTCATTTTTTTCACGTTCCGTATTTGAGATTTTTAGGGGCAAAATTCGCTGCTAACATAATGACACTATGTAACAAAGAAAAAATTAGTTTATAATAAAATGTGTTAGCGGTATTTTAAAACTGTTTTTAAATTTACCACTAAACATTGTGTTAAGGTTTTCTTGTAAGATTTTAAGGAGTAAGAACCCCGCTCTAATTGAAGCCTGGATAAAAGCTTTCAGGTACTATGATAATTTTTCTACAAGCACTTGAAAAACGGAAAAAATATGTTCAAGAGCATTTTTCTCGAAAACGGAAAAATATAGCGATTTACTTTAAAGATATTCGGAATCAGGTAAAAAAAATACTATCGGAATCGTTCAACAAAATATGCAATTTATTTTCAAAGATTCTGCCGAAGATTATTTAACATTATTTACCAAAAACAAGTTTTCTGGATTTAGCTGTAAATGGTTCTGTAATGTGTAGATCTTCTGCTACCATGATCCATAATCAGATTTTTCTGTAGAGCTACTTCATCTCATTAATCCTTCAGAAATGTGGTGAACGGTCACAAAAGCCACCTGGTGGCAGTACATTGTGTTAAGAGGAGATATACTTAATAGTAGGTCTCCTGTTCCAACCAGCCTCCTGGATGACGACGCAAGTAGAAACGTCTTACTTCGTCGTAGATAAAGATGGAAAGCATGAATGGAATAGCTGGCAACCACCAAACAAATCTGAAAGAAATTTTTTAAATTAATTGGTAGCTTAGTTTTTGAAAAAATAAATAAATAGAGAGAATAATATGATATATAAATATTGTATATTATATTATAGTATTTTTCATGTTTTTGTTAAGACATCAAAAACAACTATTTGGTTTAATACTCCACTACACAGTTAAGAGTCGATTTTGATGCCTCAGGAAAAACATTAAATTTCACATATTTGTAAACATGTTCTCCAAAAATTATGTATCAAATGCAAATGAGTAGGTTATAGTCAAAATTATGATTTTGTTTAAAAGTATGAGTACTTACTTGAGAGGAAACATGCGAAGTCCTTTGTCCATTCCTGGTGTGTATGACAAGAAGGCCGCTAAAGCAGTTTCAAATATGAGACCGAAGTTAAGAGCCCAGTTGCGCATACCTTGGTGCACGATCGAGTTACGTCGAGTTTTACAAACGATCAAATCGGCCCATTGTACTACGACGATCGAAACGAAGAATGCGGTGTGACAAGTGTATTCCAAAGTCTTTCTGTCACGGTAGGTCTAAAAATAATAATAAAAAAAATAATATAAATAATAAAAATAATAACAATAAAAGTAATATAGCCCTATTAGAAAGTAACTACTGCAGCAGTGTTCAAGTTTTTATCGCTCGCTATTTTCAACCAAATTATTTATGTCAAGTTTAAACGCTATTAATTAATTAATTATGATCTTGATCTACACACGCGCACAAAAAAATAAATAATGTCAATTACTCTTAAGAAGACTATATTTTCTTACGTATTTTTGGGCGCTGAAAACGTATTTGAATACTGGACGAGCTACCTGTAAATCTTCAAAATTCTGTACCCAAATTTTGGGAGGAGTGTCCGAAAACAGTTTTGAGAATTATAATGTATCCAAATCTGACTGAAACACTTTTCCGTAGGACTCTTGAGAAAATGTGTTCGTGGCCATTTTTGATGAGAACATAAAGAACTATAACTTATTCAAAATTCAACCATATTCTATTCTATTCTATATGACCAAAACCACTTTTCCATAAGAAGGATGCGAGGTCCTTTGGGGGTCAGAAAGCTTTTGTCAAATTCGTTTAATTTCAGCACTCAAAAATATGTAAGGGAACGTTCAACTATTACGTAACGCAAATTTTGATAATTTTGGACTTATATTGTCAAAATTCCAAAATATTTTGGGGCTAATGTAAGGAAAAGGGCCGAGAAATTAGAGAATTCTACACGCCAGAACTAAAATATATAGGAATGAATATTTGGGGTCCCTTAAAAGTTTTAACTGCTATTAAATAAGGTAACTTATTGTTTTTCGCTATTTTATTAATATATTTTTTATTTCTGTTATTATTTTTTCAGTTATATTTATTTCTGTAATTTTTACAAATAGGAATATTTTTTTTGAGAAATGAATGTCTTTTTGTACCGTTTTTAAGTACATTGTACATAACCCTAAAAATTTCATTGTCAATAAAGCGCAGCACAGCCAAAATTTTAAAAATTGGTGACCTCAAGGTTCGGTGCTGTAGTACTTTTTTTTATTCCAACTGTACTTGGTTTTAAAAATAATGGAAAAGTGGGGTTATAAAAAAAATACATCGTGAAGGCGCTTTTACACTTCAGCGTTTGACGCTGGCAGCATATCCCCACCATTCTGTCTATCAGCTCTCGCCGGCGATCTCCGCTATTTCCGTTTACAGTTCAGCGTTTTGCGCTGGCGGCGGCGCATTTGTAGGTTATGTCATTATAAATGGGTGTGTATTCATTTCTTGAATTTCCTGCTGATTTAAACGCACGGTATATACATTGCCCGTAATGGGACTTTTAAATTTAACGAAACTAGCGCTCATTGTTTGAAAAAAACAACCAACAACGTTAAAAAACTTTATAACTTTGCAAAACAACACATCCTAACCTCAAAACGCGGCGTCAAATCGCCCGAAAAAATTCAACTTCAGCGTAGACCGTTGGCGGAAGAAAAGTTCAGCGTTTTGCGCTGGCGGCGGCGCATTTGTAGGTTATGTCATTATAAATGGGTGTTATTAACATGAATTCAAAACAATTAGTAACTATTTACTGGTTTTGGAGAAAGACAGATTTCGAGGAGAAAAAGTAGAATAAGAAGGTTTGGACTTTTTAACGAAACTAGCGCTCATTGTTTGAAAAAAACAACCAACAACGTTATAAAACTTTACAACTTTGCAAAACAACACAACCTAACCTCAAAAACGCGGCGTCAAATTGCCCGAAGTTCAAAAAATTCAACTTCAGCGTCGACCGTTGGCGGTAGAAAAGTGGGGTTGAAGAGATAGGGGAATAGAACCAATCAGATTACTCAACGAGCTAACGCTGCGTCAATCTCCGAACTGTAAAAGCCGCTATAAGCCGCTTGAGGAGTTTGTTCCATTTGACAAATATTTGTTTATTTGTCAATAAATTTAGGTTAAGGTGTCAATAATTTTTAAAATTGGGAGAAATAAAGCAGAAAAACAAGAATACTCGAAGAATACTGATGTAAAACAGATAATTTGTAAAATAAGGAATAATGAGGAATAGTTGCAGGAGGCCAATTTACTAACAGTGTTTTTTTAAAATTAACGGTTATTTAAACAAGTTTTTTTATATAAAAATAAATATCGATGGTCTAGCGTACAAAGGTGCTAAGTATATGAGACCTTATGTACTTCTTGTACGCTAGACCATCGATATATTGATAAAGGGATTTATTTAATAATAGACATTTTGGGAATAGGGATATTTTAGAATAGAAATACAGGAATTAGGAATAGAGATCTGGCAGTTTCTTTAATTTCTTCGATCCCTTTAAAATAAATACAAATATGCTTCAAAATCCAAATAGTATTTACTAAATACAAATGCACAGAACATATGATTTTTGACATGGTTAAACTAACCTTATTTTTATAAATATCAAACAGACATAACCCCATTTAAATAATCCACCTTCACACAACTAAATTTTATGGAAAACATGAAAGTTTCCATTATTTTTAAAACCAAGTGTACGTAAAAGTTGGAAAATTAATAATTGTTAACTTCAACTATATAAAAGTCTTGCTAACTTTTCCTCAGGAAATGAAACATTTTATATCTCAGTATGTAATATATTTTTTTTATGAGCCAGCGTTATCCTCCACTAGTCTAAAAACAGTTTATTTTGAGAGAAACTATAGGCGATCTCTTAATCAAATTTTACGTACCCACTCTTGACCATAAGAGTCTGTAAGATCGTTGACAGCTTTCGAATCCCATTGTTTACGAATTCCGAACAATTTCATTGGAAGGAACCCATTTTCAGCCATTATGACGAAATACACAAAGAAACCAGCTGCTGCTTGAATCATGCCAATCTGTCCATAAGCCATTGAAATCAACCTAGTTAAGAAAATATATAAGAAATTGTCCAAAAGAAAATATTCTTCATACTGTAATAACTTTTAAGCAAATTTCATATTATGTATTTTTTACAAATATTTGAAATTTTGACTGTAAAACTTAAACTGCTGGTAAAAGCTGTCTGCTTAAAAATTATTATAAAAATACTTACAACAATCAGTCCCATATGAACATGCTGTTACATATTTAAAGCACATTTATTTCATGCAAGTTACATTAAAAATACATGTCAGTGTTATTTTTTTGTAATAATACAATACATTGTATATAATCGATACACATATAAAGCGGCACTTCTGCTAGGTATAAATGTTAGGAGGTTAGGGTTTTAGGCCTTAAAAAACCTTTTAAGGTCAATTTATCCAATAATTTTACCATTGATTAAGATTCTTAATCAATGATTTTACTAAAATATATATAGTGCAAATAAGAATTTAACCAATCAATTGAAGGGATTTGACATTTCATTGGTCAAACTGTTAGTTACTACAGTTAGTAAAATTATTGCATAAATAGGCATTTAGATACCTATAATATGTATGTTTCTTTGATTTAGTTTAAATTGATAAAATTTTGATTTACTTACGTTAATTTATGCCAATTTTGACAAGTTTTCAGATCAAAATAAAAAATTAAAATATCATAAAAAAAAAATAAAAAATTTTGTTACTACTAGTGAAATATTTAAAATAATTAACCTAGATATCAGATCAAAACTAAATTTTTTATCAAAGTAATCTACCTAAAGTACAGAAAAGTTTTCGAAAAGAAATTATATATATATATTTTTTAATGTACTATTACAAAATGTTTTTCTCGGTTTAATATTACAACAGACAGATTATCCATTCATTTAGTATACTTTGTATATAATTTGTATCGTTTCACGGCTGTAATGCCCCACGGGTACACTAAACCGGTAGATTATCTGTATATGACGGACAGACGAACATTTTCAAAGTTCCTTATTCATAAAACACATTTGTATCCAAGAATTTTTTGTCTAGGACATTTTTTGGCGATTTTGAGAAAATCAAACTACCGTATAATACTATTCTAGCGCTACGCGCGTGTTTTAAGTGGCTCTGTAATAGTACATTAAAATAAAACAGTTTCCTACTCTAAAAAAACTAAGGCGTAAAATCTGAAGAATAGTTTTACATATTCCAAAAATACAATATAAAAATATTATTTTGGAAAGCTTAATATATAAAAAAAGAAGTATGAAGAAAAGAAATTTATCTACTATCAATATTAATTATAACGTACCTAGTTAATTTTTTACCTATATAAGTTTAAGTGCTTAAATGTATTAAAATAGCTAAAAAATTAATCTAATAAACTTTCAAAGAAGCATACTAAAAAGGGTTTAAAATGGTTTAGGAAATAAGTTTTTTGTCTTGTTGAAAGTCATGCATAAAATCTTAAAAAATACCTCTACATGTTTTTTGTACTATTATTTTCTATATTATGGATGCTTTTTGTTGTAAAATTAAACATTTTAAAAATGTGAGTGGTAAATCTACATAAAAAATTGTCTTATATAATATAATCCTAAGTAATTTTATATTAATAGAAAAGTTAAGTACCATATCCATTGATTAAATCAGAAACTTAGTGACTTTTAGTGACCCTGTATACTATCTATATGATATAAGACAATAAAAAATCTATTAACTTTATCTAATCATGTTAAAAAAAATCTATTGAAACTCTTCTATTTGAGTATAGCTCTACGAAATGCTCTATTTTGTCGCACAAGCTATACCTCGGCAAAAAAATGTTTAAAAAAAATCAAAAATTTATAATAAAAGCAAATTTTCTAAAAGAAAGAGAAAAATTTAATGCAATTTAAACTATTGATTAATCGAATTATTAAGAATTAACAAAAATGCACCAATCAGAGAAAAAAAAAACATAAAAAAAATTAATTTTCGAATAAAATATGTAAATGGCTAGATTTTGAAAAACTTTTTTAAGTGTGTTTAAAAAAGCAAACTCAAAAAAGTGAAAATACGTGAAAACATTGAAATACGATTGAATAAAATAATCAAAAACCGTTTGGACTATTTAATACTTTTTTTTAATACTTTGAGCCACATTACATAAATAATAGGGCATTGCAAAAAAACGCATTTTTCTAATTTTTCATATGCATCCCTCCTATGTTATTTCAATTAAAAAACTATGTTTGCATACCAAATTTCAGGTTAATTGAACGTTTTTAACCCCGCCCAACTCAGTTATAATAATGAGGTATTTGTATTGTTTAATTACTTACATTGTTAGTTTTGAAGACAAAACAAGCCGTGAAGATATATAATGCTACGCATTCCATTATATACTATTCGCAGAAGATGGTATATTGCATTTTCCCAAAATAACGCAAAAAAAATATATTTATACAATTTTTGTTTCTTTTTTTTTGAGAACTTTTTTTTTTCAAAATTTTTTTCAAAATAAGATGTTTTTTGAAAAAAATTGTTAATTTTTTTGTTATTTTTTTCTGAAGGTGCGGTATTTGGGAAAATGCAATATACCATCCACTGTGAATAGTATATAATGAAATTCGTAGCATAACATATCTTCACGGCTTGTTTTGTCTTTAAAACTGTAACAATGTAAGAAATTAAACAATACAAATACCTCATTATTATAACTGAGTTGGGAGGGAGTCAAAAATTTTTCAAGTAACCTGAATATTGGTACGCAAGCATAGTTTTTCAATTAAAACAACATAGGAGGGGTGCATATGAAAAATTATGATAGAAAATTTAGTTTTTTGCAATACCCTAATAAATAATATAAAATAAAACTTGGGTTCCATTCCAATTGCAAAATTTTGCGAATTATTAAAAAAAAATACAAATTACAATATTTTTATTAGATGGTGCTGCCTATTTCTGCACCCATGTAACACTATTTAAGAGTACAACTTACATAATAGGTTAACCGCAATTCTGCCTTCCTAAGCTGAAAGGTCCTATCTGTGTATTTTAAACCTATGTAGTTAGGACCTTTCAGCACGACAGAATTGACTCATTCTTTCAGGAGGAACAAAAATTTGATTTATTTTTTGCGGAACCGATATTTTAACAAACAATATTTTAAATTGTAATTGGTATTGTCAAAGTTAAATATGCACAATTTGAAAAAAAAAGTACAAATAAGGTTGCAAATTTTAGATTTTAAGCTTTCACGGCCATTAAGATATAAAGAACTTTCACTTTCGGGTTTAGACCGTGTTAATGGATTTTCACTTTCCGACGTTTCGTCTCTTACTACTAGAGACATCTTCAGGGATTAATCTGAAACTAAGTTTCGAATCAACTTGTGTCACTATTTATGACGAGTTGTGGTTATTCACCCGTGACGAGGTTTTTCCTATCAAAGACTTCCATATTGCAGGTAAGTGGTAACCAGTGTCCCGATTGATATTGTTAGGATGCTTGATGATTTCTATCGATTCCCGTATCTTCCTTGGCATTTTTCTGTTTTCTGTTAATATTTGTTTTGTTTCAGACAAATTGATTTTATGACCTGTTTCATGTACATGTTCGGCTACTGCCGATAAGGAATTTTGTTTCTTTCTTATATTGCGCTCATGCTCTTGAAGTCTTGTAGAAATTTTTCTCTTAGTTTCACCTATGTAAACCGTACCACAATGACAGACAGACACAAGTTATACTTCCCTATGTAAGCGGTATCACGGATAAAATAGGTAAACTTTTGAAGAAGTCAAATATTAAGCCTATATTTCGGTCCAACCAAAAATTAGGTCAATGTTTGACTTCAACAAAAGATAAAATACCCCTGAGTTCAGAAGGCGTATATAAAATACCCTGCTCCTGTGGTACGGTTTACATAGGTGAAACTAAGAGAAAAATTTCTACAAGACTTCAAGAGCATGAGCGCAATATAAGAAAGAAACAAATTTCCTTATCGGCAGTAGCCGAACATGTACATGAAACAGGTCATAAAATCAATTTGTCTGAAACAAAACAAATATTAACAGAAAACAGAAAAATGCCAAGGAAGATACGGGAATCGATAGAAATCATCAAGCATCCTAACAATATCAATCGGGACACTGGTTACCACTTACCTGCAATATGGAAGTCTTTGATAGGAAAAACCTCGTCACGGGTGAATAACCACAACTCGTCATAAATAGTGACACAAGTTGATTCGAAACTTAGTTTCAGATTAATCCCTGAAGATGTCTCTAGTAGTAAGAGACGAAACGTCGGAAAGTGAAAATCCATTAACACGGTCTAAACCCGAAAGTGAAAGTTCTTTATAAGGTTGCAAATTTCATTTTTTTTTACACTATGGGGTTTTTGGAGTTACTGAACATAAATCCCGTGTCAAAATTTTATAGCGGACCTAATTAAAAAAAACTTGACCTAGTCTTACAAAAAATAGTACTGGGGGTTTTTTGTAACTAAATTTGATGTTATAAAAATTATGAAATTCAAATGAAGGTCGTAATTTAAAAAAATTTAATAACTCTCTTTTTATTTTTTTTTAATAATTGTAATAACTCTCTTTTTAATTTTTTTTTAATAATTATTGATTATAATCGTATAAAAGTAATAGAAGAAAAAAATTTTCAAATATCTATTATTTTGTTTCAAACTTTTTGATAGAACCAGTAGTTAGTAAAATATGCATTTCCAAAGATTTTGAAATAAAAAAATAAATAAAACAGACCACCCTGTTTTACAATTCTCTGTTGAAATATTCTCCTTATTTTGACATATTTAGGTCATGTATGAGTCCACAACAAAAAGCCAGAATTTTTCTTGCGCAGCCAAAATTAACGAAAATCGACTTTTAAACTTCCAAAAAAGGCAACATTACTTGATTCAGGGGTAGTTAGGGCATATATTAACAAATTTATTTGCCCATAAAATAAATACTTTTTTGTGGGCAACCGTTTAAATTTAAAGAGGGTTGTTAATTTTTTGACGATTCTTAAGTTCAAATATTAAATAAATATTTGTAAATCAAATAAAATTTTTGCTGTTTTTTTGAAATGTGATAATTAATAAATGTTTAAGCAACACAACTATATTAAATGTATTCTAAAAATTAAGGACTTTTATTTTACCAGAAAAATTATACATTTATATGAAAGTGCATCCAATACAATTTAAACTTATATACATAAATGTTTAGATTATTCTGTGGTCATGGTAGGGGTGCACATTTATGCACAAATTGGTACTGGTAGGTGAAATCGAATTTTTTTCTACCTTATTATTTAATATAATAAATAAAGTCTACCACATAGACATCATTATGTGATGGATTTTAATCAAATTTGCATTTTTAAATAATATTATTAATAATAACTTTTAATAACATAGCATGCAGTGCACTAGTGCACTAGTGGTAGACTCTTCCGCCAAGGCGGAATTTAGTAAACTCTTCCCATTTGTATACTCTTCAAAATTGAATGTGAAAAGTAAACGTAAATCTGCTATATTGAATTCAATCGGCCATTTTGAATTTAAAATGTTTAATATCACGTTTGTTTTCAGCGACCTCGAAAACCCATAAATACCAATTTTTATCGAAATTCCTTAAAATCCACAAAAACCTCCGCCATATTGGATCCGTCATTTAGATATTTTGACATTGGAAATGTCTTATGGCTCGAAACCCATGAATTTTTGTCACAACTTTCACGATTTTTGTTGGGATTTTCCTCGCCATTTCTCACTATTTTGTCACAACTGTCACGATTTTTGTTGGGATTTTCCCCAAAAACCCCTGGAAACCAACTGTTATCAAAACCCGTTAAAATTTTGATTTTTTTTCGCCATATTGGATTCGCCATTTAAAAATTCGTAATATTGGATTCGTTTAAGCGACCTCGAAAACACCGACATACCAATTTTTACGAAGATACAGAATTTTGGCCGCGGAAAAAAATTCTGACCATAGTGCACAGGTGGTGGGCTGTTTATGGTGTGGTCTACCGATTTCATGCAAAAACAGCATAACACCAAAAACGGCGTTTAACCTAAGGACACTAGATCCGTGGCGCAGACACTAGAGTTTACAGATTTAACGTCCTTAGTTTAACCTATTATTAAAGTTGTACTCTTAATTAGTGCCTAAAATAGTTCTATCTATGTTTATTTAACGTTCATCAAAAAAGATTTCTTTGTCGGAACACTTTAGGAGCCACCAATAAATGAAGTCATGAAAATTCTGAATGATTTTATATTAAATATGACGTCACACTAATTAGGCCAGGCACTGAATTCATAAAAGGGGGCTTTTGCTTCAAAAGGCCAAGAAGAATTCTAATTTGGTAGATTTGTACAGTTTGGTATCCTCATTATTATTCCGAGTTTTCGATCTTGACGACCGCCGCTCGCGCCGCCTTATTGGAAAAATGTTACCAAAAATATCTTCCCTCCAGCGCCACCTAGATTAAAAATAGCTATTACAAAAATTATAGAGCATAAAATTTCCTGCAATTTTTATAGGAAACAGTTTTCAATCAGATGAGTAGTTCACGAGTTACAGCGGACTCAAGCTTAGCAAATTTATAGAATATACAATATATGTATTTACTGAAATTTCGAGAAAATACAGGGTGATCAAGAGCTGGCATGCCAAAATTTAAGAGGTGATTCTACATCCAAAAATATCAAAAAAAGTTCCTATTAAGGTTGGTCTGAAAATGAGCCCTAAGGGAGCTAGGGTCCTTCGAAGATGGAGATATTGAATGGGGAACAATAAAGCACCAATAAAATTTTAATGCTGCAGCGCGATTCTTTATTTAAAACTAAGCAAAAAAGTATTCTTCACCGAAACACCTAAATTTAATATTAAAGGAGTAATAGCCTTTTAAAAAGTAAAAGTATTTTTGGTGGCACAAAATGTTACTTCCTCTTAATTGCATTTTTTTAAACGGTTGCTCTTATATTGTTACACTATGAAACGTTTTTCATGTATTTTTACTTAAGGAATCTATATTTTTTTACAAAAAATCAAAAAAAAAAAAAATACACATAAAAAAGTTTAGGGTAAAAATGTGTTAAAATGTTGTATTAACCCTCAAAATGCATTTTGTCCGCCTAGGCACGCCTCTGGATAAATTAAAAAAAAAAAAATAACATAAACTAATTGCCCTTATTAACACTAGTATACATGCAAAAACTCGTCACTCTAGCTTAAAGGGTACCAGATACCTTATTTTTAGTACAATTTTAAAGGGCGGTAGCTCCCCTAGGGCTCATTTTCGGACCAACCTTTATGTGAACCTTTTTTGATATTTTTGGATGTAGAATTACCTCTTAAATTTTGGCATGGCAGTTACTGATCATCCTTTATGTAGCGATTTACGAATTGTAGAAATTTGCTGAGCTTGACTCCGCTGTAACTCTAACTATTCATCCGAATGAGAAGTGTTTCCTACAAAAGTCGCAGAAAATTTCATGCTCTATAATTTTTGTAATAACTATTTTTAACCTAGGTGGTGCTGGAGAGTAGATATTCTCGAAAAACTGGTTTTCAGTACCATTTTTCCAATATGGCGACGCGAGCGGCGGTCGCTCAAGGTGGAAAAGTCGGAATATTAATAAGGACACCAAACTGTACAAATCTACTTGACCTACCCAGTGCCTGGACTATACAGAAATATCGCTATAGTGTTATTTATGTTTATTATTTTTATAATAATTTATATAAAATAAAATTGAACGTACATTTTAAAATGCAAATTGACGGGGTAATTTATGGATGTCCCTAGAGTTGTAACTAGGATAAAGTTGATTATTTGGTAGTTTTTTTTTTGTATTCTAGTTTAAACTATGCTACTAGCACCATGCATTATACTGAAAAGCTATTTAACCCATTAAGGACTGACCTATGAAATTATTGTATAATATATGAAATATTTATCAGATATTAATTATAATTAATAATAATAATAATAATAATTAATAATTATTAATATTAGTCCAAATAAGCTGTTTTTCAAAAAAAAAAAACAATTTTTTTTGACGTTTTCACTTATTATTAGACGAGATTATTAACGAGATTATTAGTAAAATGTAAACAATTCACTCGCTAGAAATAAAAAAAAAAACATTATTTCTGCATATGCTGAGCCATAAATAGACGGTAGGTTAATGGGTTAAAGTGAACATTTTTTGCATTTAAAAGGAATTATCTTCCTTACTAAATCATTGCTACCGATAACTGGGGTTAATTGTATCACTAAAAGTAAAAGTGAATCAAAGGTCAGTTGACTAAAATTTTCGCGCGCAGGCTCGCTATAATGAGTACGCTGCCACGGTAGTGGTCTGGTCGCAGAAACTTGTGGTGAAAGGACCTTCGCTTCGTTTTACCCCCCAGTGATCTACTGAACCCTGGTTGACGGTATTTTATTGTTATTTTTTATGTTGCTGATCGCAATTTATTTATTTAAAACAATGTTGACTATTATAATATCGAGGGTTTCGTGACATAGGGGCTATACGCCATTATTCCTTTATATATATTTTTTTAATGTTGATGGTTTTAGGTTTGATTTATTAAACAAAACCTAACACTATCAAAATCTCAACAAAAAAAATGGGTATGCGCCCCTAAGTTATTAAGCCCTGGATATAATATACGGGGTGTTTTTCAAAAGTGTCTCGCCCCTATAACTTTTTTATTCCTGGAGGTAAAGAAATTAAATTTAGAGGGTATTATAAGACCAGATTTTCTTTTCGGTTTAACCGGAAACGACCCCATTGTAAAGAGAAAAAAATAATCATTTTAGTAATATTGACGAGCCATAAACGCAAAAATTCGAGTAAAAGCAAAAAATGTATTCTTTAAGTTTAGTTTTCATGTAAAATTAAAAAGTTGACAATTTTTTTAATAATTGGTATTTTTACTACCAATATGTGATCCAAAATGGATAGATTTAATGCGAGGATTAAACCGCTGACAACATTTTGTACACCTTTAGGAAGAAATTTTTAAAGATTTCTTCGTAACCTTCAAAGATTTCTTCCGAAAAGGAGGAAATCTTTAAAGATTTCCTCGTAACCTTTAAAGATTTCCTTCAGATTTTCTCCAATTTGTACACCTGAATTCTCCTGCGGTTTACCTCTCGGTTTAATGACCTTCCAGATAAAAAAATCTAAAACAAAATTTTATTTAAAACTAGCAAAAGCTGTCAAAATTAACAAAAACTTGAGACAATACACAAAACTTAATGGATTATTTTTTAACGTTTTTATCAACCAATCATTTACCAATATATCTGACCACGTGTTTATATCTGACCAATAATTTTACAGTTATATTGGGAATTTTCTACTATAGAAAATTCTAATTGACTTTTATGAACATGCTTGCAAGCCTAGCGCAGTACCGCGCTAGTCAGTACTGCAGTAAGTGACTAAACTATTGACAGAATGGACAAAAAACGTTTTAGTTTAGCAATTGAGAATGGAATTAAATTAACCAAATCAAAAAATATGCCTGTAAAAATATTAAGATAAGCAATAAAACAATTTATATCATTTTGCGATGAAAAAAATATAAAAGTAGGTTTGACATATTATAAATCGTTAAAAAATAATCTTCCGAATTATACATGATTCTTCGAATTATCGAGAATAATTCAAAGTTTACATTCAAATTTTGGTGTCAAAGGAAATTATTACCAGGGGCATGCCCCGGTCGTAATTATTTCTAGACAGCTAATTTTCATGAAAACAGCGAATTTTTCCCGCATAATTCTCAGCCTCTTGTATAATTATATATGAGAATCCAAATATGTAAAAATATACGGAGTGTTCCATTTAAAAATCAAAAGTTGGGGTCATTTCCGGTTAAACTCAACTCAAAATTTCATTCTTTTACCTTCAGGGATAAAAAAGTTATAGGGGCGAGCCACCTTTGAAAAACACCCGGTATATCATTTAAAATTGGAAACAAAACTGTTTAAGACGCTGGGATTTGTTTTAGGAGTATACTACCTTATTCAACTTTATCGACGGTCTTTTTACTGATGAGCGTACACAGACAGCCTATTTTTGTAAGAATGGCAGCAAAAATTAACATTTGTATAAAAAATTTAAAGTGAAAAAAAAACAATGGGGTAGCACGTTTTAAAAAATACACATAGGTGCCGAGGTAATATGTTGTGGTGTAATATGGAGCCAAGCCGCAAAGACACCGTGCCAGTGACCCACCTGCGGTTCACCAGATTGTCCCTATAGGGATCTCGCGGTTGCCGTTTCATAATGTCGGCCTCCGGTGCCTCATATGCCAGAGATATAGCGGGCACCTATACAGAAGGACATGGCAGCCGGACCAAAAAAATTAGTAAGAGAAAAATCACATGCAAAAAATATTATTATTAAGTAAAATACACTGCCTGACTTTAAATTCCGGACACCTAAAAAATTTCCATTTTTTAAATTTAAATATATCAAAAACTAATTAATGGATTTGATTTGATTTAATTATTTTTTCGTTTTAAAGCTTAAACATTCTCTACTTTGGTTTGTATTAAGAATGATTAATTTTTTTTTTCGTATTAACAGCAACAAATAATGTACAACTATGTTTTTGCCCCATCTTCTAGGACTTGCATGGTACGCCACTGCAACTGTTTATAAAATTGTTAAAGTCTTTCTTATTGCCGCAGTTTTAATGAATATTTTCTTTTTTATTTTTTATATTTTTACTTCTGTTTAGGAGATATGAGGATTTTCTTTTTTTCATTTTTTCAGTTCTCAAAAAGTACTACATGAATTTGATTGATGCTGTGCTTTAAATTTGAAACTTAACCGAGTTACGTTTTTCTTTTAATCAAGTTTATCAAAAACACAAATTGGTTTTGATAAACTTGAGTAAAAGAAAAAAAAGGGTCACTCCATCCATGGCAGTTCTGTGAAATCACCGTTAAGCATCCGTCAGACGGCAATAGAAAGTTGCCCCGGGACGAAGAAACTGTAGAATAAGTAAAAGATATAAGCTTCAAATAAAAAACAACAACTCTGCTGGTTTAGTACTTCTTGAGTAAACTGAAATATGACAATTTTCAGGAAAATCCTGATATCTCCTAAACGAGAAGTAAAAATATAAAAAAAATAAAAAAGAAAATATTTATTAAAACTGCGGCAATAAGAGAGATTTTAAAAATTTGATAAACAGTGCAGGTGCGTACCATGCAGGTCCTAGAAGATTGGACAAAAAACATAGTAGTACATTTTTTGTTGCTGTCAATACAAAAATACTTTTTTTAATCATTCATAATACAAACAAAAGTAGAGAATGTTTAAGCTTTAAAACAAAAAAGAATCAGTCAAATACATTAATTAGTTTTCGAAATATTTTAATTTCAAAAATGGCAATTTTTCAGGTGTCCGGAATTTAAAGTCCGGCATTGTAATAGTGAGTAATTTTTACAAGGAACAAAGAATAGAAATACCATAACCACTCCAAAAATTTTCCATGATTTAATATAAATAGGTCGTTTTTAATTATATTAAAGCATTTAAAAGTTCTGAAAAAGATCTTAAGTTTTCTTTATTTTTTTGCCCAAGAAAATATTCCTGTAGCTCACAGAGGGCAAAAAATACATCATTAATAACTTTACAACGGACCAAAACATATTTTTTATGTATTTTTATAGGACGTCTTATATTTTAACCCGTTTAAAGTTATTTCCATTTAAAATAGAGCGCTGGATAATTTTATAAAATAAATCTAAGGCCCCAATTTAAAAAGGAGATATATGTATTTTTTTATTTATTTTAATGTCCTGTAGAAGAAGAGTGTAGAGGTAGTAGGTATATTTCTGGTTTTGATGAAATAATTTAGATTTGTAGAGTTTATAGGTGTGTAAACCAAAAACAATAATTACACTTCATGTGCCAAAACCGTAAATATTCAAGGCAAGAAGCATATTTATTTCTTTATAGGTTTATAAATCACCATTTTTGTAGAAAATATAGATTTTTAGTTTAGTCCTGATCAGATTAATGGATGAAATAATGAAAAATGGTTTCGGCAAGAAAGCGAAGTGCAAAATGTATGAAAGTGCAATAAATTTATGAAAATAAAACGCTACCACACATTTTTAGAAACAAGAAAATAATTTAGGCAAAAAATGTATTAGTAATTACTTACCCTAACATAAATATAAAGACAATACAAGGAGACCGCTTTCAGTCTATTTAATTTTCAATACAACAATAATAAAACAATTGAAGTATTCGTAATTTCCTAACTACTGAAACTTAAATGGACTTAGAGCATTTCTTTTGTATCGTCTTTAAATGCAAAATTTATAACACAATAGTGTACAAAAAAAAATATTTTTTATGTTTTACATTAGTAGTCGCACACAAACAAAAAGCTTTATATGAGCAAATAAAATAACATGGTATATGAAAAGTTCAATTCAAGCATTCAATAGACATAAAGCTATGCATTTTACCGGGAAAATGCCTAGATCTCCGAAACTAATCAATTTTATATAAACTTTTTTTCTTTAAATAGTCTATTATAAAAAAAGAAAATTTATGTGAGATATACACGGTGTATTTGAAATAGAGTTTGACATTTTAAGCGGTGATTCTACATCATAAAATATGAGAAAAAGTTCCTTTAAACATATGTCTAAAAATGCGTCGTAAGGGAGCTAAACCCCTTTGAAACTGACTAAAAAATTCGCTTTTTGTAACTCAGGAACCCTTTGAGTTATAACAACGAGGTTTTGCACGTGAACTAATCTTAATAAGGTCCATCTTCGTATGTTACTTTCATTTACTTATTTTAACCAGGGGTGTGACCCTCCGTCTCTTTATCAGTTTTTGTTGCAAACTTTTTTCTGTGTATTTTTTTGTAATTTTATTTTTGGAATATTATTCCTCGGGTCAAAGAACATAAAAAAGGTACTCTTGTTGTAGTATTGTAGGATTAACCGTTTTCAAGAAAAATTAATTTAAAGGTGAGGTTTCACGGTTTGAGGACGAAAAATTAAATACTAAAATGTTGAAAATCAAATTTTTTCTCAAAAACGGTATTACAACAAGAGTACCTTTTTTATGTATTTCGACCTAAGGAATCATATTCCAACAATAAAATTACAAAAAAAAATACATAGAAAAAACTTTGGGATAAAAAACTGATAAGGCCCCCCCGTTTCGCACACCCCTGGTTAAAATAAGTACCTTATTAAGATTAGTTCATGTGCAAAACCTCGTTATCTCAAAGTTACTAAATAAAAACCGAATTTTATAGCCACTTTTAAAGGGGCCTAGCTTCCTTACGACGCATTTTTAGACATGTTTATAAAAACTTGTTTCCATATTTTCTGATGTAGAATAACCCCTTTAATTTTCGGATTTCAAATAGACCTTCTATAAGTCATGATTTATTTAAAAATAAAAGTAAAAATTGTCAAAAAAATATGCCCTATTTACTTTTTTTAGATACTATGTTATAGATTTTTTTTAAGTTTATATAAACGGAGTTATGGGCATTTGCCCGATAAAATGCACAGCCAGTTCGACACTGGATATATTGGAGTGGAGGAGTAAAACTCTTCAAAACAATATTTTTGTAAGAAACTCTCTTGAATTAGCGAGTTTTTTACTGTTTTATATTGAATGTGTGAGTTTTAAACGGGAAAGCAGAAGTACGCGTTACACACGACCGATTAAACACAAATTTAATCAAACAACTAGCAAATTCAAATTCTGGGAGCCATCGTAGTTTTTCAGATTCATTTAAAGAATAAACAAAAAAAGATCCAGCGTTTTTAAATCGGATTTGGCAAGAAATATGTTTTCAAAATGAATGAATAATAGTATGAATCGAAATTTTGAACAATAAATTTGGAAATTCCACTAAATTTCTGAGGAATATGAATTCCAAGTATTTGTACAATAAATTCAAGGGAGGTTTACCCTCCTAGTATAATAAGGAAAAGAACGTGATATGTTAAGGTCCTATTATGGCATGATTATGACCAGTAACAATACATACATACAATTACATACTGAGGTGGAAAAAATTTCATTTCCTAAGGGAAGGTTAAAGGCCAAGGGGCGTTAGCCCCGCGGTCAGCTAATTCCCGAAGGAAAAATTAAATTTTTATTATTACCTTTCATTAAAGACTAGCATATAACCGCGACTTCGTCCGCGTAGGAATCGGGACACTAAAAAGCATTTGTAAACAGATACCTTGCCTACAGGATCGCATTGTTGGTGGCCTTAGACTCAGGTGCTAGAATCACCAGGCCCGTTGCCCACTGCCAAATATAAAGATTCTAGATTTTGAGGTCTCTGATATACGCACACTTTAAAAAAAAAACTTTTAACCTCTGTTTCACCCCATTAAGGGTTGAATTTCGAAAAATTCTGAAACACGTATCTTTTCGATTTCGATAAAGAACATTTTTGCCAAATATGAAGATTCTAGTCTCACACTTTTTAAAAAAGCTTTCAAACCCCGTTTAAGGGTGGACTTTTTGTATCTATTATTTTTATTATTTTTTATTTTTTCTGAAATATGTATCTTTTCCTTCAGTCATTCATTAAGTCAGTCATTCATTTAGTCAGGACAAAGCCGCTTATATATATATATATATATATATATATATATATATATATATATATATATATATATATAAGCGGCTTTGTCCTGACTAAATGAATGACTGACTTAATGAATGACTGAAGGAAAAGATACATATTTCAGAAAAAATAAAAAATAATAAAAATAATAGATACAAAAAGTCCACCCTTAAACGGGGTTTGAAAGCTTTTTTAAAAAGTGTATATATATATATATATATATATATAGAGAGAGAGAGATTTAATCTCATTATTATTATTATTTATAAAACAGTATGCGGCCAGAGCCGATGAAACTATTTAATTTACTTCCAAATACTTAAAAATAGGTTCTTTTTATTTAAGCCAGACTTTGTTGCAAAATCAATTTAAAAACAGCTGTAACGATTTTTGTCGAAAGATAGAGGAGAAAGAATGTTTTAAATATGCACACGAGAAATTTTGAAAAGTATTACCTTTCGTTTACAAGTTTATCGGTAAACGGATTTCTAGGTCGACGCTTCATAATATCACTCTCTGCCTCCTCGTAAGCCAACGAAATGGCTGGGACCTGATTTTTTCCAAAACAAACATACTCGTGGTAAAAAAAATAAAGAAAAAAAAAACGGGAAATGAACACCATGAAAGGGCACACTTACATGCCTGCACTGTCCTTGGCTTAACCTAGTCTTGCTTCAACTAAATGTTCTTAATGTTTTCTTTTAAAACTATGCAACCCCGCTAATTATGAAAAACACAATCAAAATTTTAGGTAGGCATGCTTTATGTTCAATTCACTTGTCGGCAGAAGTCAAAGCAGAATGGAGTTTTGGCTATTGAAGCATGTTTATGGTACACCCTGGATACCCCTAATAGCATTTTAGCCCACATTGGTAAATTAAAAATAATACAAAAAAAATTATCTTCAGAAATAATTATAATTATTAACCAAAATGTTTAAGTCTTGAAAAGTTCTTGTAGTTCAATTATAGATTAAATGATTTTGTGCTAGTTTGTGAGTAAGAAAACAAAATTTGAAATATATATCAACTTAATAGTTATTTATGGTACTAGTGGGTAAAGTAAGATATTGCCCATGAGTGCCATACAAGGTTTTATCAAATAAATAACTAAGGATTTCATATTTTTATTAAAAATTTTAATGACATTTACAAGAAAATAATTTGACAAGTGACAGTTGAGTGGGTAAAATAAATAATTATCCACTCAATAAAGTAAAAGCCACACGGGGGTTATTATTGAGTTTATCTATTTAAAATAAAGCTGGTCTTATTATCTGTATATATTGGATACAAGTATTTTATAAACGCCCAAATAAAAGTATTCAAAAGCACCAAAAGGCACAAACTTCAAAGATTTAATACCTGTTTAAAGTTCTGACTATCTTTGTATAGATTTATTGCTTAAAAATACTGCCTTAAATTTCAATGGGTTTTTGATAATTAACGGAGCAGAAGTCCCATAAAGGAGCCCCAAATTTACTAAATTGCAACTGAACTTACAAAACTAATTTTTATTTAATTTATTTATTTACTTGAGCAAATTAATTTTCAGTGTATATTTGGGGCACCAACATTTTCTTAGTACTCAAACTGAGACAATGAATATTCCAAAGATAAAACTAATTTTAAAATAATTTTTTAAGGAAAACTGCTAACAAAGTATGTGATAATCACATATGGTATGCGAAAATCTTTCACATATGATTTAATTATTAAAAATGTTGATATGAAAAACAAAATATTCTAATATTAATTAAAGCTTTTGAATGATAGGAAATTATGATACTTACTAAAGACTAGAGGTTTTTCTGCAAGGCTGAGTGCAAAGCGAGGAGTCTACTCGATTTTTTGCGTGAAAATATGGAAAGGGAGGTTTTTGTGTACTTCTGTGTCAGTATGGTTTGTATATTAATTTATCAATACATGAAAATAAATTAATTAATAAACTAAAATGTTATACACCCCTTTTACTAAAAACAAGATTATAAAATTCTTGTCATAATAGATAATATTCTTTATAAATATATATTTCTAATACTCGTCCAGTAAATATACAGCACCCGAATTGACTAAAAAGCGTGCGAGTCATATTGATATCACTCTCACACAGGATAATCGATTCTATATGTGCAAAGGTGCAAGTCCTTTGGGAATAAATTTTATACTAAGATATTTCATGAACGATTTGACATAGAGACCTAAAATTTGGAGCAAAGATTTTCTACATGGTAAAAAACTTTTGGTCAAAATTTAAAGTCTCTAAATTAAAGCGTTCTTGAAATATCGAAGTATAGTTGTTTCGCAAAGTACTTGTACCTTTAATCGACTGTAGTGATAAATATTTAACGAGTTTTAAAAATATATATTTATAAAAAACTGAGCTATAGCTATACCATATAAGGTTTAGTCATTAGGTACTTAAAATAGTATTCATTATTATATTTATTCCCAAGCACTTTTAAGCCACCTAGAAAGCTCTGTAATAATAATTGCTGTCTTTTAGCTATTTTTAAAGCTTTAGTACCTTATAACTGAACTTTAAAAACAACAAAGAATTATTGTTAATTTATCCCACGCTCATGCAGTTAATTTAATATCCCAGGCATCAGATTTAAACCTTATTTTTATGTCAGTTATACTGTAAATTAAAACTTGTTTAGTATTGCTATATATACAAAAAAATATTGCAATTATTAGTTAACCCTGAATAATATTTTACAATAACACAGAAAGTTACAATTTAAGAATACCTTGATAAATTAGCTTTCGGAAAGCTATAATATCTTTTTACTCTTAGATTTTAAAACTCTGTGTAATATTAATAAAAATTAATAAAACTAAATAAAACCAAAAAATGTTAAATAATAAATAAATAAAATATAACTGCACCTAGCATTAACAAGTTTATCATTTTGAGGGTCCCTTGGAGGCCTCTTCATAATATCAGATTCTGCTTCTTCATATGCTAAAGAAATAGCAGGTACCTGAAGTATTCCAAAAATCAAAGAAAAAGAAAATAAATTAAGAGGTTGAAATATACAAAAATAAACAATTTTCAGCAACTAAAATCATAAATAAAAATTCAATGAATCAAAAAAACAAAGGTTTTGGGTTAATTTTAGCACTTTTTATTCGTCACTTCTCAGTACACCTTACGTTTCATCATAATATAGTCATAATATATGATGAAACGTAAAGTGTACTGAGAAGTGACGAATAAAAAGTGCCAAAATTAACCCAAACCTTTTGTTTTTGAGATTCATGAAATTTGTATTGGCAACTTATAGTTTAGTAATATAAATAAAAATTGTTACAAAGTAAATTTATAAAGCGACGTTTGTTTTTAAGAATTTAAAACTCAAAAGCACCGTTATTTTCTTTCCATCAATAAAAATTTTCATGTACTATAGTAAAGCAAAATTATACGTTTCAAATGAGTTAAAACGTGAAAATTTGTTTCTTCTTGTATAATTTCAAATAAAATAATAGGAAAATAAATAAGAATAATAATTCGTTATTGTCAGTAGTTTTTAGGAAAAATTAAATAAAATCCCAATGATTAATTTAAAAAAAAAATTGTCAATGGGATTTTATCGGAAGAAATATATGGATAGAGGTGGGGAAGTCTAGTGCTTTAAATCCACAAAAATTTTAGTAGGAAGGTTTATTTTTCGTTATATTTTGGATTTAATAGCACTTAACTTCCAAAATATAAAGGATGATAAAAGAGGTCATAAAACTTAGCATTGCTATAATATTGCTAAAAGAAGGTACTTGAAAGAATTGAAGTAATAAAAAATAAGCTAAAGTTTAAGAAAGATTTGAAGTCGCATATATACGTGGAATACACTGCACAACATAGATTGTGTTGAACAGTGTTAAAACGTACCTTTAAAATGTTTTTGTTTTCATCGCCCGTCCATTATGATACTACTCAATACTCAAAAAAATGATAATATAATCCTCTATCTACTTATATATAGTATAGTGATAAAAAAATATCCGAGCTTAAAGAAGTGCAAATCTTCAATCAATTTTCAAGTTAAGAGAAATTACAAATTTTCAATAATACATAAAAGTAGGTATATAATGTCCAAAAATATTAATTATTTTTTTAATAAAGGTGTACTCAGTATAGACAAAATAGTGTACCTAAATAATATTCTTTATACAATATTTCTTAAGGGGTCTTTCTACCTTGGAAATTATAAAAATATATTTTTTTTTTAATTTTTTTTATATAGAAAGAAAAATATATCATTGTGAAATTTTGTAGGTATGTTTATTTATATTCAAAGAATACAAATAAAATTTCTTTAGATTTTTAAAGTGCTATTTTCTGGCCATTATTTATTTTTTTGAAAAAAACACAAAAAACGGTGGTCGCCATGATTCAAGCATTTTCAAACAAGAACTTCCGCCATTTTGTTATTTTTTGGCCAAAATTTTTTCTCTTAGATAGGGCTAATATCCCGTTTTGTTTTTTTCTTCAGTTCATCCAAACGGCCGGAATCATGGCGACCACCGTTTTTTAATGTTTTTTTTTTTCAGAAAAAAATTATGGCCAGAAAATAGCACTTTAAAAATCTAAAGAAATTTTATTTGTATTCTTTGAATATGAATAAACATACCTACAAAATTTTACAATGATATATTTTTTCTTTCTATATGAAAAAAATGTTTAAAAAAAGATTATTTTTATAATTTCTAAGGTAGAAAGGCCCCTTAACAGATTTTGTGACTTTTTAAAAATATTAAGTAGTGATATTTTACAAACTTCACAAAAAAAATCAATTATGCTAAATAACAAAAATAAACTAAAAGAATTTTAGTATAACGAATTGATTATTACATGCATTATTACTAAACTGAAACCTTAAATCCTGGAAAATGATTTAGAAAAACAGAAGTTTGTTTTTAATCAGGAAAATTTGTAAAAACTCAACAACTGATTATTTTATTTCACATGCTGGATTTGCACTTAGATTCGGTTTTAACTGAAATGTAGTACCTTTCGTTAACTAAATTGTCTTTGTATGGATTACGAGGTTGTCGTTTCATAATGTCCGATTCGGCCTTTTCATAGGCGAGAGAAATGGCGGGTACCTTTAGTTAAAATAAGTCATTTTAATCATAATTTTTTTAATACTGAATTTTATCGGTTAATTTTTTTCTGATGCCTTTTGACAACTATTATTTATAATATGGAGTTCTAAAAAGGTAAATTTATATTTTACTATTAAAGTTTGTCTTCAAACAATCTGTAAGCCAAAAGTTTTGCAAAATTAATTCTATTGATGCAACATTTTTGTTTATTTTAAGGGGTCTTTCTACCTGCAAGTTTTAAAAATATTTAAAAAAAAAAGATGTCACTGTGAAATTTTGTAGGTATGTTAATTTGTATTCAAAAAAATACGAAAAAAATTGTTTTAGATTATTAAAGTGCCATTTTTTGGCCATAATTGTTTTTTTAAGAAAACATCAAAAAACAGTGGTCGCCATGATTCCGACCGTTTGGATCGACTAAAAAAAAAGGGATATTATTCATTATTGAAGTCGCCCGAAGTAGAAAAAAATAGTTTGGCCAAAAAATAACAAAATGGCGGACGTTTTTTTTTGAAAATTTTTAAAATTTGTTGGAAAACGTCCGCCATTTCGTTATTTTGTGGCAAAAAAAAATCTTCTAGTTCGGGCTATAACGAATTCAATACTGAATAATATCAAGTTTTTTTTTTAGTCGATCCAAAAAGCCGGAATCATGTCGATGTTTGTTTTTGATGTTTTTTTTTTCAAAAAAAAAATTATGGCCAAAAAATCTATTTTTTTTTTGTATTTTTTGAATATAAGTAAACATACCTACACAATTTCACAATGATATCTTTTTTCTTTCTATATACAAAAAAAGTGTTTAAAAAAAGATTATTTATTAAATTTGAAGGTAGGTGTCCTTAATTGAAGTATTCAGAAAATAGTACCTTTTAAACAGAGTATAAATACTTTTTTTGTATTAAATCACCTGTAAATAAACGTCTTATATATTTTAAATTTAGGAGAAATATGACCAAAATGAATAGTACAAAATTGCGATGTTTTTTGAAGATTTATATATAAATTTACCTTTTTCGAAAAAATAAATATAAAAAAGAGTATGCTCACCATGTCAGTTCCAAGATCGATGCACAAAATGGTAACAGTACCTAGAGGAAGAGGAATATCGCAAAGGATGAACGCAAGGAAGGGCGAGATTTCGGGAATATTTGAGGTTAGGGTGTAGGCAATAGATTTCTTCAAATTGTCGAAAATTAAACGTCCTTCTTCTACACCCGTAACGATTGAGGCAAAGTTGTCATCGAGTAAAATCATGTCGGCGGCTTGTTTTGATACGTCAGAACCTGCGATACCCATAGCCACACCAATATCGGCCTTCTTCAGAGCAGGAGAATCATTTACACCATCACCTGGGGAAGAAATAACACTAACTTAGCAAAAAATACCGAAGCTAAGGAATACAAGGTTTTTTAAAAGATATATTGGACGTATTCCGATACTAAGTGATAAAAAAGCACTTAACTCACCAGTTACAGCAACAATAGCTCCCATTCGTTGACAACCTTCCACGATGATCAGCTTCTGTTGCGGCGAAGTTCTTGCAAACACAATCTCCGTGTGGTATCTCAAAATTTCGTCCAATTGATCAGAAGACAAATCTCTTAAGTCAGATCCGTGGACAACAGCGGCTTTAGCCTCGCGGGGATTCACTTCGGAAACCTGGATGTTCAAGCGTTGTGCGATATCTTCAATTGTCTCATTTCCCTCGGAAATGATACCTACCGATTTGGCGATAGCCTTGGCAGTGATGGGATGGTCACCGGTGACCATGATAACTTTAATACCTAATTAGAAAAAAAACAAGTATTAGCTTATGTTCAATCATAAATAATTCAGAAAACAGAGCAGTCAGCAATATTAAATGCTTCATTAAGGTTAAAAAATATAGCAAGTACAAGTTACATTTATAGAAACTTCCAAAATATGTATTTATTCTTCGACAATGACGATTTCTATGTTTTTTTTACATACCGGCACTTCTGCATTTGGCAACGGCATCCGGTACAGCGGCCCTTGGAGGATCAATCATGGACATAAGTCCTACGAACCGGAGTCCATCTGTTTGGAAGTTAGCATCGTCGGAATTAAATTTATATCCGGTGGGATATTTGTCCGTAGGGAGCAAAAAGTCGCAAAAACCCAACACACGTTCACCCAAGCCTCCTAGTTCTAGATACGCGTTGTTGAATGCTTCCTTCATTTCTTCGTCCAAGATTTTCTCTTTACCACCAATAAAAATAGTTGAACATTTTTCTAGGATTCTTTCAGGAGCTCCTTTCATTACCAAAAGGTATCTAGGATCATTAGGATCTTCGTTTTCGTGAACAGAAACTTGGTATTTGTTTGTAGAGTTAAATGGAACTTCACATATTTTCTTATTTTTCTTTCTAATTGCCATAACATCTCCTAGAGCAAGTTCCATACATTTTAATAAAGCAGCTTCTGAAGCATCACCGTTAACCTCTCGTTTAAGTATAGATATACCATCTTGTCCAGGTTTGAACTCTGCTCTGTTACAAAGAGTGGCGATACGGGACAGGGCTTTAAATCCAGGGCTTGTTCGGTCGTACTGAACACCAGATTGATCCTCAGTTGTGTCGGCCTCTATGATTTGGTTATCAAACCACATGTGAGCGACTGTCATTCTGTTTTGAGTTAGGGTTCCAGTCTTATCTGAGCAAATTGTACTAGTAGATCCCAAAGTTTCGACGGCTTCCAAGTTTTTCACCAAACAGTTCTTGGAGGCCATTCTCTTAGCGGTCAAGGTCAGACACACCGTGACAGTGGCGAGAAGACCTTCGGGTACGTTGGCTACAATAATACCGATCAAGAAAATGACAGCGTCTAACCAATGGTATCCCAATATGAAGGCGATAACGAAAAACGTAACTCCTAAGAATACGGCTACACCGGTAATGAGGTGAATAAAATGGTGGATTTCTTTAGCGATGGGGGTATCGCCGGTGTCGAGACCGGAGGCTAAGCCGGCAATACGTCCCATCACGGTATTGTCACCACAACTGATAACTACACCTGAAATCAAAAAATATTAAGGCTATAGAATATGCATATACATTTATATCAATTTTAGTCGGGAATATAAAAGAGAAAAAAAAGTCGCTTGTAAAACAAGTTTACACTATGATATTTCAAAATCGCTTTGACCCGGAGACTTGAAATTTGGAACAAAGTAGTAAACAAAATTTGTTCCTAATTTCAAGTCTCTATGACAAAGATTTCTTGAACTATCGTAAAGTTGTTTTGCAAGCGACTTGCATCTTTTTCTCTACTATACGAGTACTATACTGCCCAGGTAGCAAAATAACATGACATTCACGTGAAAGCCACGTTAATATGTGACATGTGATGTTAAGATTGTAGTCTCATTTAACAAGAATGTAGCATGGTGGGGAAGTCCTAAGTCCGCCCCTAATAACATCACACAATGACATCCCGAAAATAACGTGTTTGTGACATCATAAATCCACATTCCTGTTATATCTAATATCTTATGGATGCCGTTACTGGTACTTTAATATTTAAATATTTTAGGATATTAGCTTTTTCTAAATTAAAACCATTAAAAACGCTATAACCCTATAAAATAAATCGGATTTAAAATCAGTCAGTAATTGAAACAATCAGATTGAAACAGATAGATTCTAAATACGAAATTGCAGATTAAGCGGAGAATATATTCCTTTAATCCGTGTCGGTGGTCTTGAGAAGCCCGGCAGAGCCCCCTATCCATTGGAAATCGTATAATGTATATAATTTCCTTATAATAATTTACTCTATCAACATCATCTTATATCGATTTTTTTGCTTCGAACGTCGGTGAGAAGCAAAATAACGTGACATACACGTGAAAGCCACGTTAATATGTGACATGCGATATATTCACATTTCGCTAGGTTTGAACATGTCTCGCGTGTTACGTTGCAAATGTGATGTTAAATACATGTTATTTTTCAATATTATGTGATGTTATGATTTAGTTTAAAAATACACCCAAAAGTGATGTTAATTTCTTGTAATATAACATCCCTTGCTACCTGGGTGCCCTACTACGCTAGAAAGCAGTAACTCCATTTGTCGCCTAGCGACGTTTTGACGTCAAATCTGATGTAATATTTTGGAAACGCTGCTATGCGACTAATGGAGTTACTTCTTTCTACCGTAGTAGGACAGTATAGTACTATAGTAATATATTTGAGTACTTTTAGTCTAGGAAACAATTTTATTCTTACCTTTGGCAGTGCCTTCGACGGCGTTGGTTGAGAAAAAGGCTAAATTTTTTGTTTCCAATGGATTTTCGTGTGTAAATTCGGGAGAACGACTTTGAGGTTCTGATTCTCCCGTTAGCGATGAGTTGTCTACTTTAAATCCATGTGATTCAATAATTCTAATATCAGCTGGAATTCTGTCGCCGAATTTCACTTCGACGACGTCTCCTAGTACCAAATCTTCAGCGCGGAGGGTCAGTTTTTCACCCTCCCTAAGTACCGTGGCAAATTGAGGTACCATATTTTTAAATGACTCCATAATTTTGGAGCTCTTACTTTCTTGATAATATGAAAATATACCTGCAAACAAATTACATTATTTTAATATTTCTTATTTTTGGCGGATATGACGACGATAAACATATCAAAGTTATTTGAGTAGAGCGCTTGGAGCGTAGTTTTCACTTTCTCCATTTCTTTCTTGAAGAAGCTCTAAGATTCAAATTAAATATCAATATACAAAACTACAAAAATCCTTATTAGGGGTCGTCCATAAAATACGTCACGACGCAAATTGACCAAAATTCATACACTTCATCCCTTATTTCTCGCATTATTAAAGAATGTGCAGATTTCATATTTTGGCTACCCCCCCTCAATAGGGGGGTGTTAGGGGGGTAGCCAAATTATAAAATCTCTACAGCCTTTACTGCCGTGCTATGAAAGACCCGCGTATCTCCATTTGACGCATAGCAACGTTTTCACGTCAACTCGGTGTAATATTTTGAAAACGCTGGTATTCTACAAATGGAGATACGCGGGTCTTTCATAGGACGGCAGTTTAATAACGCGAGAAACGGGGTGTGAAGTGTATGAATTTTGGTCCCCAATAGGGGGGTGTTAGGGGGGGGGGGTAGCCAAATTATAAAATCTCTACAGCCTTTAATACGGCGAAAAACGGTGTATAAAGTGTATGAATTTTGGTCAATTTGCTTGACGTATTTTATGGTTTTATGGACGACCCCTTAGTGGAATACATTAAACATTAATAATTAAGCAATTATTGCTTGCTTTTTTCTTTAAACTTAGTTGAAAAAATACTACCGTGCTAAATACTCATAGAAGGTAGGAATATTTAGCGAGCATGAAAAATAATTTTCTGTCGAATAATGTATACTAATTTTTCTACAAAAAAAAAAAAAAAACAAGTGCAAAATAAAAAGCACAGAGCATAGGAAAAATATAATAACGTACCAGTAACGATAACAACGGCAGCTAATACGATGCCAAGATATAAATTATCATCTGCGGGTTCTTCTACTGTACTAGCCTGTATGGCGTAGGCAACAAAACAGAGGATGGCGCCGATCCACAGCAGAAGGGCGAATCCTCCAAAGAGATTTTTACAAAATTTCACCCATTCGGGTGTTGTTTTGGGTGGTGTGAGGGCATTGGGTCCGTCCCGTTCCAAATTCTCTTTCGCTTTCGCATGACTAAGGCCCTAAAAATACAAAACATCATTGATCAGAATGTTAGAAATATTGCAGAAAAGGACAACAGGCAATTTTTTACGAAAAATAAAACAGTTTTTAATAGAGTCGTACCAAATACTAAAATTTATCAATATCCTCAAATACCTTTTTTGTATTGAGCCATTGCTATGGTAACACTGCTCAACGCTCAAAAATTTGCCGACACCATTTTAGTTGCGTCTGGCTATATTTGATACGCTGATTTCGGAACCTTTTTCCGTTTTTCTCGATCAGCTCGTTTTTTTTTTGAGTAGTAGTTGTTTTGCCTATAGTTGTAGTAAAAGAAAATAATTAAGTTCTAATTAATTTTTTTTGCGGTGGATTGGTTTTCTATTAATAGGACTCCAAGCAAAAAAAGCGGATTTCAAATATCTTTATGAGTTTGTTTTTTATAGGCTTCTAAATTCAAAAAATAAGATTTTTTCGTATGATTAAATCCACTTTTTTTAAGCTTTTTTTTTGGCTTACAGTCTCAATAATAGAGAACCAATCCACGGAAAAAAAATAATTAGACCTTGATTTTTTTTACTACAACTATAGACAAAAAACCAAACGAGCCGATCGAGATAAACGGAAAAAGTTTTCGAAATCAACGCATCAAATATAGCCAGACGCAACTAAAAGATTCCCGACAAATAAAAAAAATCTTTTTTTGTAGAGCAGTGTAATTGTTATCATTAAAATAAGAATATGAAATTTTGAGTTTTTGATAAGTTTACTTCTTTTTTTAATTAATATTCAATAAATCTAAACGGATGACTGGATAGTTTGTTAGGGTAGGCTACCTATATGTAGCTTACAGGGGAACTAATTAAAGCTACCTATTTACCCCCAACTAAGTGCTCTTATACTGAAAAGAGATTTTAAATAAGAAAACCAAAACCTCTAGTTTAACCTTTTCTTATGCAACAATTAATGTTTTGGTGCTTACTAAGTGGTTAAAAAAATGTCTAGATCCGCAATCGTAAAAACGAGATAGTGGTCAAATTCTGCAAAAATGCCATTTTTAGGCATACTCTCTGGAGTAGTCATAATAATAAGGTATCTGAATGTTGTTTTTGTTTTGGGTATGATGCATACCATCGCACTATGGAACGAGCCTATGTATTAGGTCGGACATCGGGTAAAAACCAAAAATACTAGAATAATTATACAAATTCGGTTTTCTAATACCATAACATGTTCTACATGAGGTGTAACCTTGTTTTTTAATTTAACTGAAGCCATTTTGTAACTACTTTTTCTGGAGACGTTTAAATATTACTGAATATTAAAGCGTTTTCTGATTCTGATCTTGAATTCAATTTTACTTTTATGACAAAGGCCAGTAAGAACCACCTTCATAATGTTACATAAAAAAAATAACTTTAACTTTATATTCTGGATTTCTATTTTTTCATTTTTTTCTCAATACTACACATAGTCGGTTTTTTCGCAAAAAGCTTAAAAATTCTTAAAATTTAAATTTCACTAACATATAGCCTTATAGGTGTACTTTATAACTGTATATAGTTTTTTGCAATCTCTCACAATATTTTGTTTTATTTAAATTTTTATACCTAAAAGCAGATGAGCAATTATTATTTTTTAAATATTTTATACCTTCTTATAAAAATTTTAATCTCTTGCTTAATTTTAAATACAAGATCTATGCGTAGATTTAGAAAGGGGTAAATCTATACCCGAAACAAAAAAAAAATGAAAACTAAAAAAAATCGTTAAATTTAAAATTTTATATTACAAAACGTAATCGTATTTTCTCTCCACAATATATAGTCATACAAAAATAACTAAAAAAATGTTAAGTTTCAATAATTGGTTTTCTTGTTTAATACAAAACGTTTACCATAAACATAAAACATAAAAATCGATCGTTTCTCTAGTATTTTTCTTTTAAATCCTCTGGGGAGACAAACAGTTATTTTTGAAACGTTTCCCATTTTATTTATTTTTTTCGTAGACTGAAAATTCTCTTTACGATTTTTTGTTTGTCTCTTTAAATTTAAGAAAATCATATAAACATGAATTCTTTGATTTATTAGAAAATAGATCTGTAGATTAATACAAAAAAAAAATCTAAAAAATATATTTATTTGCAAGTACTTAGTACTACTTAGTAATTTAGCAGTTGTAATATTTTTAATATATATTTTTTATATCTAAAAAGATAATAACATAATATTTTCCATGGGTACCATTACTTATTTATTATACCTAATACGACAAAATGTAATTTTTACTTATTATATAATGTTAATCATTTTATATTAAACAACTTTACCCATCGATATTAATATCTTAGTTTAAATTTTCATATTGTATATGATGTCCGACCTATTATAGGTTATGGTATAATACCATATACCCGTTCCATAGTGCATCGATGGGAACAAAGAGGTTAAAACCAAATTCAGTAAAACTACTTTTAACGAATGTGAATTGTCCTAATATATTGGAAACTTACATTTTCTGGATGTGTTTGAAACCTTTGGTACAGTTCTTCTGGTGAGATCTTATGATAATCGATGTCCAATTCTTGTTTTAAATCGTCTAAATCATCCGCCTTTCTATGTTTCTTCGGCTTCGTCCTACGAGACTAGAAAATAAATAAAACATTAAACTTTGCTCAGTTTTATTTAAAAGACAGCTTTATGCAAAAAATTAGCTTATATTTAATTAAGGTTCAAAAGCTACAATATTCAACAAATTTGCTTAAAGTCTGATCTAAAATATTTACAAAATTATTTAGATATAACTCAGATATGGAGCGCTGAGAATTGAAATGACCAATATGTTTGTTCTTCCTATTTGGGAAATTTTGGGATCGTTTTAAAACGATCCCAAAATTTCCCATAAATCGACAAGTTGGTACTTTATCTTAAAAAGAAAAACAACAAGGTATCAATTTGTCGATTTTTGGTAAAATCAAAACTTTGAGGTTGTTTTAGAAAAAACATGGTGGTCATTTGTTTGTATTCCTAGCCCTTCATATACACGGTGGTTTTTTGAAAACTTTTTGTTTCCGACTCCTGATATTCTTTTTTTTTTTCATTTTTGTATCGCAAAAAATATCAGTATTTGCCCCTTTTGTCCCCCTGCCTGATCACAATGTTAACTATATTTGACAGAGGACAGACAGACCGATATTTTTCTAACACCCACTTTATTCACATTTT
The DNA here is from genome assembly GCA_958510825.1 of Brachypterus glaber. Classification (NCBI taxonomy): domain Eukaryota; kingdom Metazoa; phylum Arthropoda; class Insecta; order Coleoptera; family Kateretidae; genus Brachypterus; species Brachypterus glaber. Next base: position 10,087,923 of record OY294049.1, read on the forward strand.
CTCGACGTTTCATGGTATTTTAAGTCCTAATATGCAAAAAAAAAAATATTTTTCGGTCCACTTCGCCCATAAAAAAATAACGCGCTAGTAAAAAAAGATACGTCCTCTGGCGTTTGAGATGAGCATTTGTAGTGATTATGAATAATGATTTTAAAATTATATCTAAAATATATACTAAAGTTCAAGAACGTAATATGTACATATTAAAACAAATTAAAAAAGAACGTAAAAAAATGATCGGCATCTACGATTTTATTTTTATATTTGCCTAAATTACTTCTTTATTCATTTTATGAAAAAATAAATCAGGGGTCGGAAACAAAAAGTTAAAATTTGCAGAAGACCACCGTGATATAGGAAACAGAAGATTTGTGCACATAAGAAAAGCTTTTTGGAAAATAAAAGACTGTAGGAAAAATAGGATAATATGGCAATCGGAGATTGGTAATAAGAATGGATAAACAGCTGTCAGTCTACCCAATGAATGGTAACCAGTAATTTATAATAAAGAATTAAAAATTATAATATAGTAATTTTCAGTAAAAATTATTTTAAACGCAGTAAACTGTAATATAGGTTTTTGAAAAACTAACTTAATTTTTTTTTGTGTTCCTGTGTTAGTTTAATTTGTTCTTGCGAAATAGTCAGTAATTATTAGCAAATTTTACCGTTGTCAATGGTAATTTTTACTGAAATAATATCTCCTTTTTACAAAGGCTGAAAGAAAATTTGATATATTGAATGTTTAAATCAAGTAAAATAAATTATCGGTTAAAGTATATCGATTTACGTTTGGACGCTATACCTATACTGGACAGGTTAAAAATAAAACATTAAGTTAACGTGAGAAATATTCAAAACATGCAATCATGCAGCAGTTTATAAGTACGAAAAATCAAGTGACTTACATATCACAAGTATTTTATCTTCAAAATTTGGTTATACGGATTTTGATTTCGAAGAGTAAATTTTGAAAAATTGATGATAAATGATAAAAAAAATTTAAATGGGTATGAGAATTGTCCCTGACTTTTGAGTTGACGTTTTCTGTGAACACAAAATTGAAGGACCCTAGGTAGAAGTGTGATAAAAAGGAAAATAAAATTATATTAAACAGGCTGTTTAAGAAAATTACCTATAGGCCCAAGTAATCGTAAAGGTGTCTTAAAACCATGATTAATATCTTTTAGATTTTTTCTAATTTTTGGATTACCCCCTCGCATAAAAAAAAATTTACTTTGGTAAAAACAAAATTAATTTGATCGACACTTTGTTTTCAGAATCTTACAAAATTTTAAGATTTTAAATATATTAAGATAAAATAGTCAAATAACGATGTTAAATTGCAATAAATGTACACGGGCTGATATTATAAAGGGTAGTAGTGGATAGTAACATAACACTCCTGTTAGTTTTTCAGCGGGTGATTTGCGTAAAGGGTGTCCGATATCTTGAATTTTAGGGGTGAGTGCGGTTATCTCGCTAAATATGCAACTTAAGATAAAAATGCATATAACCAATTTTGTTAAGGAGAAAATTTCCTAAAATTTTTTTGAACATTTTTTTTAATATATTAATAACAATCGAGTTATAAATATTCAAAAATGGTAATTTTTCGGGTGAAATTGTTTTTTCAATTTTTCAGCCAAAATATTCATCGGAGGATAAAAGTGGTTATGACTTCTTGAAATTCTCTACAAGTTTTATACATTATGCATTTTCATTTTTTACGGTTACAGTGGACGCTGAAAGTCGAGTTGCTCTGTAACCGTACCAAAGTACATATGAAAATTTATAATATATGAAACTTATAGAGAATCCAACATAGCTAAATTAACTTCATTGTTATTAATATATTTAAAAAAATGATCCAAACAAAAATTGTTGGAAATTTCCTCCTCAACAAAATTGGCTATATGAATTTTTATCGTAAGATGCATATTAAGCAACTCACCCCTAAAATTCAAGATAGCGGACACCCCTTACGCAAATCACCCGGTGAAAACTAACAGGACTTTAAAATATCAGCCCGTATACATTGCAATTTACATTTATTATTTGACTGGACTACTAGCGTTACTACTTAACCCAAAAGATTTAATTTAGTTTAATTGATTTTTAAACCTACCCACTTATTAAAAAATTTATAAAACATCCTGTATGGCTATTTATAAATTTCGAAACCTCGTATCTTAAAAAAATCTATTTTCGGTTCCCTGCACTTATTAACTCTGTAAATAAGGAATTATAACATATACAAACTCCAATTAACTATTCCAATAAGTTACGTTATATTCAAGTGGTAAACTGAAGTTTTTATATGTTATCAGCCATCATGTACAAAGTTGATTAGAACAAGGAACCGAGAATTGATTTTTTGAGATACGAGGTTTCGACATTTACAAGTCGATATTTAAAATTCTTTGCCGGGAAGTGCAAGTGTGAAACAGTGCAAGTAAAATTGTGGAAATGAAAATGAAAGAAAAAATTAATACGAATAATATTATGAATAGGTTTTTAATATACACTGTATCTAAAATTAGAAAAAAATATTTTTAAATAGCTTGCGCTAGGTCAGTTCACTAAAACAATAAGATGTTTATAAATACCGTAAAACGGGGTGTATCGGAAGAAAGAGGTGTATAGGAACGGTCCTGCGTAAATGTTTGCACATGTGTAAGAGTGCCTACATCTAGAATTCTATAGTTTCACGAACAAAATATTATTTAGGGATATCCGTAGATTAAAATTATACTAACCTACAACTTCATTTCATTAGCACTATTCAGTAATTCAAATGTTTATTATGCAATGAAAATAGCGGTACTTTTTATAGTGCTAAAACTTGTGCTCAAAAGTGGCCGTATTGAAAAATTAAGTACGTTTATAATTAATATTTTATAGACA
>OY294049.1:10091029-10115033 GCA_958510825.1 Brachypterus glaber
GGCCTATAGTATAGTCCTATACACTTAATGAAAAATGTCTGGTTTATGTAATAAGATATTGAAAATGTGAAGGAAACCTTTCAAAAAGAAAATATTATAGTACTATAGTGAACAACGCATTACCTTTAACTTTTATATTTCCCTTGAATGCGACTTATCTATTGATTGATACTTGAAACTTTGCTTATATGTTTATTTTAAAATAATGATAAAATACTTGTTTCATGCAGAAAAACATGCACATTATAAACATAGCTGATATTACTGTTATAACTCAAGAAACACAAAATGTAAAACTTTTAAACTTTACAAATCATTTTTTTTTTTTAATCAACGTATGCAATAAATACTTCAATACAAGACATAAATATCATAAAATAAAATTTTTGCTATAACAAAAAGGCATTTCAAAACAACAATATGTTATTCCATGAATCAAACCTTACTTTTATAACGTGAGATACCTACCACTTATTTTTGCTTATAAAAATGTAAAACGCCTAACAAAATAAATGAAAATATCACAAGAAAGAAGGCGTTATGTTACAAAAACATGTTATGTTTTATGAAGCTGAAGTTTGCAACGTTTTTTTGCATCGAAAATTCAAATAGTATATTAAAGCACTTATTCCATAACACGTTTTTAGCGCACTAGTACTTTAGAAAACTCGCCGCAAGCGGCATCTTTTTTAAACTTGTACTCGTGCGCTAAAAACGTATGTTACGAAACTAGTACTTTAATATACTATTTGAATTTTCGTTGCAAAAAAACGTTGCAAACTTCGGCTTCATTATGTTTTAGTAAAATTATTTGATTTTTTTTGTATTAAAGCTGATTTTAACATTTTTTATTAAGTAATTTGTTTGTCATGCTAAATTGGAATGAATTAATTACAATCAGGAAATTTAACTTGACTCCTGCAAGTACTTGCCCCTTTAACCAACTTTCTGTACTTAGCTACTAAATAATTTATCACTGTGACACACAGCATAAATAAATGGTAACACACGATACAAAAGTTGCGATTTCATGGAATCACCTACATTTATTTTATGTATATATAATTATTAAAAAAACACATTGCAATTTTATTGATTTTCGGCTAGATTTGCGTTATCTGAAGAACAAACATTAATGAGTAAATGTATTTGTATTAAAAATAAATAAAAATGTACATAAAGCGGTTTAAAAATCAATATATCGTGCAAGATAATAATATCTGTGTAGACATGATACATATTTTAGATGCCTGTGAAGAATTGTGGGAGGAGTGGGGAGACAAATCCTATTTTTTGTGTGTGAAAAATAGGAGTGTAAAATTTAAAATAAAATACCTAGATATCCATACAAATATAAAATTCTTATACAATTACCATAAAAACCTTTTAAATTAAAATAAAACTTTTCTTTATAGGTTTTCCTAGTATAAAATGGAATTTATTGCAATCCATTTTATTTTATTTGTAAGTTTTAGCAGAAAATAAATTTTATAGATCCATCAGAAAATGGCCATAATATCGATATGCAGTAAGTCTCCGGAGCATAGCCACAAGGGCCCAGACAAAAATAGGTTTGGTTCCAAAAATAGGAACTTCCAATCGATTAAAAAATAGGGCGCTTCAAAAAAAAAAGTAGCTGAAAGTTCAAAACTTGTTTCTAGTAGGTTTTTGTTGGTATTTGTGCTTACAATAAAGCTTTAACTACAATTCTGTTAATGCTGTGTAAAACTTCTTACCGTAATAGGCTAGTTTATGACCTCAAGAAGGCTCTAGCATTGAACTTTGAGACCCAACGTATGTTAGTTTTATCTCACATGTAATATGTAACTGTACTTTTAAGACTATAACCTCAGAACTTTAGTTACAATTCTAAAAACAAAATATATACTAAACTAGTTCTACAAATCTAGTATGTCTGATGTAACAAGGCTAAGGGTTGAAAGCACGATTTGGGAGCTTTGAGCATAGTAACCTAAATCTATAGAGCAGTGTTACTAACTTAACAAAACTAAATCTTAAAATTATGCGATTTAAGTTTAAAGTTTGCTTAAAATCTATGGATTGAAACCAAACTAGTTTAGATCTGCAGAATTAATGTTAATATAGATCTTATCTGTCAAATTTTATAAAATGGTAATCTGTCAAATGTTACAAAATGGAAATTTTCAAATTATGCCTAATATTAAGATTAAATACTACATTGATCTTGTATGGTAAAAGTAAAGAGATAACGAATTAAAAAGGAGAATTTATAAAACTTTCAATATTTTATAGCCTTAGGTGGGTCGCCCTAGTAAGTTGGCGGTGACATAATAGGGTTGAGCCCAAATAGGGTGACAAACCCATATCGTTGTGTTAAATGTAATTTGATAAATTCTTAAATTGAAGCTTTTGCAGAGTACGGAGAAAGCTTTGGAATGACCGCCCTGTAACCTGGAGTTGGATAACTGGGTCTAAGGATCACTACGCTAAAATCAATAAAAACCAAAAACTATAACATAAAGTCAAGCTTATTTTTTCGGGCAAAAAATCCGGACTCACCTCCCCCATGGTGAGTGAGTTTTAAAAATCCTGGGGAGTTCCTAAATGCAAAACTTCATGTGATGCCGGACACAAACTTGAACACAATCACTCTCAGACGGGCGCGGACCCACTGAGGACCGACCGGCCTGCGCGGCCGCGGCACTTATTGAGCTCTGACGTCACACTGCGGTGCCCTAAAGAGGGGGTGGGAGGGTTGCACGTTCGTCGAAAAGGCCCCTAAAAACCTTCCCCAAGCTTACTTTCGAAACAAGCCTTTGCCCAAATCTACAACACAAAAATCATACTAAATTCTCGTGAATAATTAATGCGTCGCGACGCTCTTTGAAAAGTATTGCTATTTACAGATTAGGCGAGGGTGGGGGTAAATCAAAACGTCATAGTTTCGACGCTCTAGACCAGTAGTGGGAAGTCACGAAAATATATAGGTATATGGGTGATATGCCAGCAACTTGAAGGTTTTTAGTTTTATTTTCTAAATCACGAAATAGGAAGACTTTTCTATGTCACGCTAAGCTTTGCCAAATATAAAAATATTTGTGATAGACTTGAAATGATTACTTCGCTATTTGGCAACAGATTAAAAAAGTTTTCTTTGATTGATGCTATTACCTTTGCAAAAATTGCAAATACGAATTGCAACAAAATATTTATTCACAAACTATACTATACAGCGCACAGTGGGATGACATTGAGAGGTCACGGCCAAAGAGGGTAAAAATTGATGGTGTTTGATTTTAAACAAATTTCATAGTTTCATACAAAAAACCTTAGATTTTTATGAACTGTATTTAAAAGTTTAATTTACTGAGATCTGAGCGAGCTGCATACCTGTAAAGTTGGCCTACATAAATTGATCGATAACACAGCCCCACGAAATAAAAAAAAGTCCGGAGTTCTAACGAAGACTAGGGTTAAAAAAATCGTGGACCCTTAAAACCTTGAGATATAGCACATAATGTTTTTTTTGTATTCATTCAGCTCAAAAAAATAAAGACCACAGGATTCCCAAAAAAAAATTATGGAAATATTGCTAAATAAGAATGATTCATGCCATTAGTAGCAGATTTTAAATATCTACCCTGGTTAATTTTTTACAGGCCCACAAATCCAAACTTTGCACTTTTTTCGTGTTTTTCCGATATATTTCATTAAAAATTTTATGGATTATAAAAATTTTATATTAATAATAAAGATACAGCCAAAACAAATTATATGTAAACTAGTACATACATATGCTTTATAAAAAATGTAGATATATTTTTTTATCACCAGGGGTGGAGAGTCTGGGGAGTTTAACGTTGCACATGCCGATTGAAATATATCATAAAATTGTCTGGTACCCTTAACCAGAATGTTTTTCTCAAGGTTTTTTAGCGATTTAAACCATTTTAACAGTAAAAGACCTCCCTCATCGTAATTTGTTTCAAAATCACACGCACAGTGGCAAAATTTTATGACCAGCTATATGATAACATTTTGCCTCTGCGCGTGTGATTTTGAAACAAATTAGGGATGAAGGAGGTGTTTTATTATGAAAATTGTTTAAATTGCTAAAAAAACTTTGAGAAAAACATTCTGGTTAAGGGTACCAGACAATTTTATGATATATTTCAATCGACATATGCAACGTTAACCCCCCCCCCTCCCCGAGGATCTCCACGCCTGGTGATAAAAAAATATATCTTCATTTTTTATAAATCATTTGTATGTCCTAGTTTATATATAAGATTTTTTTGGCTATATTTTTATTATTTAATATGAAATTTTATTTTGTTATTAATTCAAAATATTTTGGGAATCTAGTTGTTTTAATATTTTTTATTTGCTTCCAAATTTTCGTGCTTGTTTCCGGACAATTTGTTTTTTCACATATTTTTCGACTAAAAATGTCACAATTTTCACAAAAACTAAGATATACTAAAAAATAAAATGGTGTTAAAATCGAAATTTTATAAGCTTTTGAACGATACCAAAAATAATATAAAAAGGTCTTATATAATTAGCAAAAACCAGCCTAAATTGGCGGGATGTACAGAAATTAGGCGTGGGCAAAGTTCGTAGAATGACTCATATATCATAAATATATTTTAATTTTATTTATCTCGCTTATTTATAATAGGATTTTAACGTACAAGAGCTCAAATTAAAGCATTTTTTATACTTTATACACAATATATTCATAATTTTTTTACAAAGAGTGGCTTATCAACTCATTAGATAGTGACTTAATCATAATTCTATCTTTCGACGTAAAACCATATTTACCTACCCCCATTGAATGGGTAATTATTGGTATAATATGTATAATAATGCTCATCATTTTTATTGCCAAGAAGTGTCATACCTACGATAAACATAATAATTAGTCATTAAATCACTCTTTATGTATTTTATTATACAGAGCGGTCCAAAAGTCACCCCACCCCTCTTAACTTTTGAACCAGTTGAGAAACGACTTCAAATTTGAAACTTTTAAATAAGACAACTTAAAGTATCTTTTAGCATATATTTAATACTTTCAGCTCTTAAAATGTGGGCAGAGGGTATGGCGGCACATTTTTTTAAATGAAAAGGGGGGTCGTGTAATACATCATTTTAAAGCTTGTAAAATTCTCCATTTAACTCCATATTTTTAAATTAAAAAAAAAATGGGTTTAAAATGGGTTGAAAATGGGTATTAATGTCAAAATTCCTCTAAAAAAAAAAAACAAATAATTTTTTAAAAATGCCTAATTTCATCAAAAAAAAAGGTTAATTATACTTTTAAACTAATTTTAGTTGACAAAAATAAAAATTTATAAAAAAAACTTAAAAAATCGAATGTTTTAGCACAAAAAATTGAAAAATCGAAACCTTAAAAAACATTTTTAAAAAATTTAAAAATGTTAGTTTAAATAGAGAATTTTATAAGCTTTAAAATTATGTATCACACGACCCCCCTCTTTCCATTAAAAAAAAAATGTCCCCCCATGCCCCCCTGCCCACATTTTAAGAGCTGAAAATATCAAATATATGCTAAAAGATAGTTTAAGTTGTCTTATTTAAGAGTTCTAAATTTGAAGTCGATATCTCAACTCGTTCAAAAGTTAAAAGGGAGGGGGTGACTTTTGGACCGCACTGTATTATTCACAGCGCGTAGCATGGACTTTAATTTACTGCGCCTTCGCCATATTTTTAAATACCTAACAGCCACACAAAAAGGAAAAAAGATCCGGAATTTTTTATGAGACTATTGTATTCCTATGTATTTTGAGGCGCTGAATCCGACTTTAATGTCAAAATGGCACCTTATCCGATTAGTTTTGCAGATAACCTTATTTTTGAGTATGAAAATAAAGTTTTTTTGTGTTTATTTTCAAAACTAATCGGAAAAAGGTGCTATTTTTACCTCAAATTCGAATTCAGCGCCTCAAAATACATAGGAATACAATAGTCTCCGAAAAAATTATTGACCTTTTTTTATTTTATTTTGGCCACACATGTAGCCACACAAAAAAATCTACCCTGGTTACTTTTTACAGGCCCAAAAATCCAAACTTAGCACTTTTTTCGTGTTTTTCCGATATATTTCATTAAAAATTTCATATAAATAATAAAGATATAGCCAAAAAAATTTATATATAAACTAGTACATGCATATACTTTATAAAAAATGTAGATATATTTTTTTATCACCAGGCGTGGAGAGTCGCGTGGAGAGTCGCGGGAGGGGGGGTTAACGTTGCACATGTCGATTGAAATATATCATAAAATTGTGTGGTACCCTTAACCAGAATGTTTTTCTCAAGTTTTTTTTAGCAATTTAAACACTTTTGATAATAAAAGACCTCCCTCATCTCTAATTCCGACTTTTTTCCTTTACAAAAACTATTAAAAACCATTTTTAATTAATATCGTTTTGTGGTCACGAACATAAATTATGGAACAGTGGAAATAATTAATAAGATATAAAAGCTAATAAACTGTATTGCTTGTTTTGCTTAGCTTTTTGTATACCTAAAAGAATTGTTTTATTAAAAATACCGAAATGTCAAAAAATGCAATAAATATTTTTCAATAAAAGATTTCTGTCAAGAAAAATTTCAAAAAAATATATACATATATCATATGATAATAATAATCCATGTTATTAAAATATTAATAGTTAATATTAAACTAGTAATTTACAATGCGATGAAAAATGATAAATATTTTTTCACAAATTAAAAATTAAATTTTATCCGTGATATTGACTTAGAGCCAAAAATCATTTTTATACTTGAATGTAACTATTTTTAGTTTAATATCATAGAACAAAATCGATTACATAAATTGATTCGTAGGTTAAATTAATTTTTTATAGAAAGTAAAAATTTACTAAAAAAATAGGTGTAAAATTACATAAAATGAGCGGATCCACTTCAAAATTGCAGGATGTTGCTGTAATGGCGATTTCTCCCGTTAGATTAGACAGGGACAAAAGTTCTACCCAAAGATAGAAGACATACATACCACTCCCACTTCCACCCAACCAAACAAATTCTGTATTTGTTCTTTGTTGAATAAATACAATATTTACTTGGGCGAAAAGTGTAACTATATTATTTTTATTAAAGAAATTACTGGCGCTATCTAAATTTTAGTAGAATTATCTTATTCTACAGATTCACATTAGCTATGTTCGTTCGTGCCGCTCAGTGTTACACTTTCCGGCCAACCAAAAAATACTGTATTTGTTGTATGAAAAACAAATACAGTATTTAGTTGGTTGGCTGGAAAGTGTAGCACAAATGAGATAGAGATAGGGTAGACGTCTTTTGTTTCATAATTCTAGTTGTAGAGAGATCCATTGGGTTTTTCACGATACGTATAATTTTACATTCGACTTGTAAGCTTACTGCACTAAAAGGTAAGTAAATTCACATAGTAGGTCGTTGTTAGCACAGAGACAAACATACCCTATGTAATGTTTACTATTTACAGAAAGTGTATCCTTATAATATAAATTTTATGTAAAATCACATATAATGTAATTTATATTTAAAATTACAAGTTTATATTAGGCATATTTACATTCATTTCTGTTCCTGGTAAATTACCCGTGGTAATTTACACTTAAATACACTGCCCAGTAAAAGAGCTTTCCCATTTTACAGTTCCGCGCGTAAAATGGATTTTATTTTATTGGATTTAGTTTTAGCACCTTAAAAATATACCAATTTCCACGAAAACTACCCCCGCCTCTTAGGGGGTGCAGTTAGGACTTTTTTATTATCATATTCTCTTTCAGCAACCCTAAAAACCCCAATACACAAATTTTCACAAAAACTACCCCCCTACCCTCAGGGGTAAAATTAGAAAAATTTTATTAAAAGTTTCAATTTTCAAGAAAACTACCACTTGCCCCTCAGGGGGTGGAGTAAGAATTTGTTTATTATCAGATTCACTTTCAGCAACCTGAAAACCCCCAATATACCAATTTTCACGAAAACTACCCCCCGCCCATTTGGGAATGGAGTTAGAATTTTATTATAATCAAATTCACTTTCAGCAACCTCAAAATCCCCAATATAGCAATTTTCACGAAAACTACCCCCCCCCTCAGGGCGTGGATTTAGAATTTTATCAGATTCACTTTCAGCAGCCTCGAAAACCCCCAATATACCAGTTTTCACGAAAACTACCCCCCACCCCTCAGGGGGTGAAATTAGGAAAAAATATTATCAGATTGATATTCGCCAACCCCAAAAACCCCTATATACCAATTTTGACGAAAATATTGAAAATATTTAAAAAATATTTACCCCCTCACCCCCTCGGAAGTGGAGTTAGAAAAAAAATATTATCAGATTCAATTTCAGCAACCTCAAAAACCCCTATACAGCAATTTTCAAATTTTTCTAATAAAAATATATTTTTTCTTAAGGGGGGCACTTGCTGCACCCCAATGTTCACCAAAAACAATCTCAAGCGAGAACTTTTGGTAACATACCTGTATGCCAAATTTCAAGTCTCTAGCTTAAAGCGTTCTTAAGTTATCTTGCACACAAAATTTCCCGGACAGACCGATCGACTGACATTTTTTTTGCTCGAAATTTATTTATATCGACGTCATAAAACGCAAAAATACGCAAAAAAAATTTTTAAAAATTTTTAGAAATTTTGAAAATTTTCAAAATGTAAAAGCAAAATAAAAATTACAGCCTGTTTACAAGTTTTTTATGTAATATTATTAAATGCGTTGTTTCTGTGTGAAATATTCTTGTAAGACAGGTTTTTTTTATTGTAAAATTAAAAACAATTCATGCAGTATGTAAATCTTCTGTAAAATATGATTTCTGTGAAGTAAGTTGATTTTTCATCTGTTTGTGTAATTCTAAACCTTCTTTTTATAGTGTACATGAATTATTTTGATATTTTAATAATAGTTAATTTTTACTTTATTAGTTTTTTTCTTGAGTTTATTCACCAAATCGTATATATATTTTTATTTTTATAGAAGTTTATAGGTATAAATAATTATTTATAATTTATAATCGAGTTTATACAGACGATTGAACAAACTAATTCCTTACTACATTTTTCATTCATAAAATTCAATCTGCTTTTTACAGGAAACAATTATGTTAACTAAATTAAGAATTATGTTAACGTTTTATTTTTTATTGTTGCGATTTGGCTAATTTGATTTTGATTTGCTGTAACAAAATTTTATTACATAAAAATAAATTAGAATAATCTTTCAGAGTACATCTAAGTAAAACTTCGAGTAAGATAATGCTTTTCTATTCACAGGCCTGCATCAAATTTGCTTTTGGGAGTTTTTTTACGTTAATAACTTTTTTTTATCAGATAAAGAAAAAGGTTTAAGAAAGGACTGTGGCGTAGGGGTCCATACTGTAACAATAACACTAGGCAACAAATCGAAACTTTTTTTTTGCCCCGATCGGAAAGTAAATTTTTCTTACTAATTTGAGGGCGTAGAATCCGAATCTGACCTTAGAAAAATTCCAGCACCTAAAATTTTTGAGATATAAGTTCAGGTAATAATGACGTTTTTTTTTCAAAATCTTTAAAAAAAAGAGTAGAATTTTGAAAATTTTAGTGTATATTAAAAAAAATACGAGGAATTCAAAAATCTATATGTCAAGAACCTACTATCAGAGTAAGTACGCGAAAAAAAATAAAAAGGTTAAAATGAGAGTTTACTTAATTACTCATTTGTGGCAAAACTATCAAGTTTTTTTAATAACTTTATAGAACTTAATTAGTAGATTATAAAATTCTTTACAAAAATATTTATACAAATATTTTTTTATTTTGCTAAGTTTGTTCCTAAAAAGTAAATAAATGAAAAAGATATAAAATTAAAGTACACAGTGTAAACTTTTTTCCCGAGCCCAAAAAATATATTTTTCTTAATAATTTAAAGGCGCAGAATCCAAATTTGACCTTAAAAAAATTCAGCACGTCTTATTTTTTAAATTTTAGTACATGCAATTATGCCAATTTAAAAGAAATTTATAAAACAAAATATTGTGTATTTTGTTTTGTTTTTTTAATGGTTCTACATCATAAAAATGTTACTTTATTACATAAGAACCATAATACGTAACATTTTTTTAGTTCATTTTTGACCCCCTAGTAATGATTTTTGACAATTTTTAGCATGAGTACGTGGCGATTAGCTTGTCCCCTTATGCACCCTTCTTCTTACCCTCCACCCCTACTTAGTTTTGTCACATTATCCATTTTTTTTTAAATATTTTTTTTTCATAATATCGCTATTTATTCTACATATGAATTTAAAGTTTCTATGTTTTGAGTTGGGTATTTTTTAACTAATATTGAGTCGCCGAATCCAAATTTGTCCTTGGAATATTTTTGTCTCCCATGATTTTAGAACAGAAGAGGGATAAATAATGATTTTTTAACATTTTTATCGTATTTTTCTCAGAAAACTTAGGTAATAGAAATATTCTGAGGCCAGATTCGGTTTCAGCGACCCAAAATTAGTTAAAAAACATATGACTCCAATCGGGACAAGAAACCGTGTTGCCTAGTGTAATTGATGTAAATTTACAATCCACCAGGTGATGGTAAATGTTCCCGTGCGATGTATATATTGTGTAATATTTTACTATATCTGATGTAATAATACCATAAAACTATATTAGATACGAAAAAAACATTTAATTTAATTAAATTTAATTTAAAATTACTCAAAAAATGTATATTTACTTTAAAAATATGGTTATACTACCTTTTTTGAATAAAATTCAAAATTACCTTCTAAAATACTGTAATATCACATTATAACTAATGTAAATCAACATACTCCTGTTACAGTGCAGTGCATGAATAAAAAAAAAGAAACAAAAAACTGAATTTTTGCATACGGCATTTTTGACACTGCTGATTTTAAATATCTTTAAAAAAATGGGAAAGCAAAAATAAAAAAATACACGACCACGAGAATAGGATGGTCTAAAATGTTCGATTTTGCCAAAAGGTATAAAAGTATTTTTTGCAAGTCTTAATGTGGGTCAATAGTATTTATTTTAAACACAAATAGCGAATAAAAAATGGCGGATTGATTTTATCATTGTTGTCCAATTTAAACAAAAATATAGGCATTTATTTAATATGTTATTAAACATTGTAAGTGCACTGACAGAAAAATCTAAAAATACATATTAATTAGTATTAATACAAAACGTTGTTGTGTCAACTTTTAGGTATAGAATACAATTTTTACGATTATTCTAAAACATATAACGTTATATTAAATGTACTTTGACGCACGGATCTGTGGCTACGGGAAGTATGTTTGGAATGTGTATGCAAGTGGAAGCCCGTTGCAGGCACGCACGCCGTATAACGCTTTTAACGGAAATAAGAGAGCGCGAATGATTCATTCCTCCCCCTTTCGTCGGAGAGTTTATTTCATGCGGAGAACTATACAATCAAACCATATACCTATATACTAAACATGTTCATAGTATTTCATTTTACGACAACATTGTTGTACTATTATAGTACACTATTATAGTACACTATTATTATCGTACACTATTATTATAGTACACTATAATAGTGCCGTTATTTTATGAAGGATGATTAATAAAGGTGGCGGAAATCAGCTGATTTTACCAAAACTTTGAAAGTAGGCATTTTGGGCTGAAATTTCCATGTGCATAAGTATACCTAACTATAAGCATGTAAATGTACATGTAATTACATGTAATATATAGTTTTTATGTGCACATACATCTAATATGTAAATTTAAATAAAATGCGTAAAATTTGTTGTTGTAAATCGAACAACTGCACTCGTTTGTAAATACCGAACGCGTTTACTTGTTTGTTGTTGTATTCTATGCAATAATTAATAGTGGTAGGCGCATATACAACTATTCATTGTTGTATTCTGTAACATAATTACGCTATTGATTACGATAGTGTTCTATCAGTGTATAAAGCAAAGCAAATAATTTTGTCTTTGACGGCCTTATTTAAGTATCTCATAAATATATGAACTTACATAGCTCCAAGGCAACCCTAAATCATACAGAAGGGTAAAAAACTTGCTTAATAGCTTTTTTATATCGTACTATTTAAAATTTAAAGCTAATTAAATTCGGATTTTAAATGTAAGAAGTTTTTTTTTGGGTAATTTTTTTACAAAAATTCTATCTACTACAAGCTTAGTCCCGCAAAAAAGGTTTATTTTTATATTTGCCTAAATTACTTATGGTGTGTTTAAACAAATTATGAAAATAAAAACAGGAGTTGGAAACAAAAAATAAAAATTTACAGAAAACCACTGTGATATATCGCTGAATAAAAGTTTACGTTCATATGTAGACTTGTGCGGGTAAATCAGAAAATATTATCGGACATGGGCAGATGTATGCAGATAAAACAGACGAAAGTGACGTACATATACAGACTTGTACTGGTAAAAGCAGAAAAAAGGTTTTAAATTTATGTCACAAAAAGAGAATGACACTTTTTGCGGTTTTCCTACATGCCACATTTATTGCATTAAAGTTTTAAATTAAACATGACCGTCTTTCAATTAATTCTGTCGTATGATGGTTGTATCATTATATATTTGTGTACAAAAAAATTAAGGCACGGAACTTCATTAGTTTAACTCGATCCACCCACATTCGATTTGGAAAAAAGTACTTAACGCAACGGATATACTTTGTTAGTTCAAGATTGAAAACTGCAACTAACTAGTAGAATCCGAGGTAGAATCGCTACAAAATTATAAGAGAGGCCCAAAAGAAAGAGAACCCGCTAATGAAAACTTTTAAATTCCCAGACTTTCTCATTTACAACAAGATTTTATACCTAAAACTAATTAATAATTAAATATGAATATATTACTATTTATAATTATTGTTATTACTTAATTATTTAACAAAAAATACCTCAAAATATTTTTTTAATAAAATGTAATGAGAGTTTTTCTAGGTTGACTTTTTAATATAAACGAGCCTAGCGCAGTATCGCGCTAGTCGGTGACTGAACTATTGACAGAACTATAATTTGCAATTTAAAAATGCCCCGGTCGTAATTATTTCCAGGCAGCAAGTTTTCATGAAAACAGTGAATTTTTCCCGCATAATTCTCAGCCTCTTGTGTAATACATGAAAAGTGTAATTACATGACTAATGCATAAATTTTTTGCTTTCTTCTCGTTCAACACCAATCTAAAGTATCTCAATTGCCTAACGGTGGCAATTTCAGTTGTCAAATCTCCTCTATTAAATCTCGAATCGTGATTTTTTTTTGTTTCTTCAATAAAAAGTTTAAAATGTTTTTTTTATTTATTTAATTTTTTGTATATTTATAAGTTGACTAACTTCCTCCTAATGTTTAAAAAAAGAAAAAGATTTTAATTTTTATATTCGTATATAATATATATCTAGAACAAATCAGTTGAACCTGTTTAAAAAATTTAATGCTGATTTATTTTTTTGACCTAAAACTTCTTTTCAAAACCAGTTTAAATCAATATTTATTTGTCGCCCAGGTGCTTTAAATTAAAACCTTAAGGAAAACTTTTAATGTATGCCCCCTTTAAACGACAAAACTTCGAGCTGTTTTCAATACCATCACCAAAACTATATAAACTCAGCAAAAGCTTATAGTTTGCCATTTTAAAACAAAATTGAAGGTTATGTTTCCTAATTTAATGTTAGTTTGGACCAAGACCTTGCGAGGTTTGGACTATTTTGCTTTATCTAAAGTGGACATAAATTCAATACGGATTTAATGTAATGTTTTGACATCATTAAAAGAAATTAATTTCAAACCAATTTTAATCAAGATATGCCAAAGTTCTTAAATATTTCCGCGCTCTCAAACAACAAAACTTCGAGTAGTTTTTAATGCAATCACCAAAACCAGATAACATCAGCAAAATGCTTATAAACTGGAATTTAATTTTCCCAATTTAATGTTGGTTTGGACCATTTTACCTTACTAATAAACATATTTTGGCTAATATATTTTTTTTCTATAGTCAATACTAATAGGACTATAACTAGATAAATATTATTTATTGAATTTTGTTTTGAAAGTGGAAAACTTAGCGCTATAATTAATTTTATAGTTGAGCAACTTAAAAAGCAATTTTTACCAAGATTGCACTCGAATCGAGATAATGAAATATCACTTGGACTTGAGCCAATATCGTTAGAATGCGAAAATAAATTCTTAGGGAAAATCTTTATTTTCTAAACATCTGGGTAAAAAGTTGTATGCTAAATCGTGTTTTATCTGCAAGAATATATTTAATGTATTTTTTGTCCTTATAAATTGTGACAAATACTAACAATATTATTGTTTTTAAATCTGTTAGTTAAACATATAATCGGTGCAGGGTAACTTTTGAACCAGTTGAGATATCGACTTCAAATTTGGAACTCTTAAATAAGACAACTTAAACTATCTTTTAGCATATATTTGATATTTTCAGCTCTTAAAATGTGGGCAGGGGGGCATGGGGGGACATTTTTTTTTAATGGAAATGAAAGGGAGGTCGAAAGGGAGGTCGTGTAATACATCATTTTAAAGCTTATAAAATTCTCTATTTAAACTAACATTTTTAAATTTTTTAAAAATGTTTTTGTTTGATTTTTCAATTTTTTGTGCTAAAACATTCGATTTTTTAAGTTTTTTTTTATAAATTTTTATTTATGTCAACTAAAATTAGTTTAAAAGTATAATTAAAATTTTTTATGATGAAATTAGGCATTTTAAAAAAAATTATTTGTTTTTTTTAGAGGAATTTTGACATTAATACCCATTTTCAACCCCATTTTAAACCCAATTTTTTTTTAATTTAAAAATATGGAGTTAAATGGAGAATTTTATAAGCTTTAAAATGATGTATTACACGACCCCCCTTTCCATTTAAAAAAATGTGCCCCCCTGCCCACATTTTAGGAGCTGAAAGTATAAATATATGCTAAAAAATAGTTTAAGTTGTCTTATTTAAAAGTTCCAAATTTGAAGTCGATATCTCAACTGGTTCAAAAGTTAAGAGGGGGGGGGGAGGGTGACTTTTGGACCCCTCTGTAGAATGTACAATGTCAAATGTACATGTATGTAAAAATTACGGCAAAAATATAACTGACAAAATATTTAGTATCAACTAGTTCCATTGCATAGTGCTTGACTTAATTAAGTCATTATTTGTTTACGCATATAATTAGGAAGTAACCTTGAATCTCTGTTTGAAAAAAGTTTTAGCACAATCTTAATTTATTGTTACATCATAAAACTGCATAATTATTGCAATTTTTTTCGTTTAGATTGAAAATAATACTAGTTTACAATGGTTTTACCACCTTAACTTACAGTTTTTAGAAGGTAATTTCACTTGCTGTATATACAAAATATATACAAAACACTTATGATTTTTTTTCGATATCCATAAGTTTTTCTTTATTATATTATTCAAAGCGTTTGCGATAAGTAATATTATACGGTACCCTATTGAAAATGACGGATCTGCGCGGGTATAAATGTTGCATAGAGCGGACTAGAGCGGGTAAATTACACCGCTCAAGTCCGGTTTATGCACCATTTATACCCGCCTAGACCCGTCATTTTCAGCAGGGTAGTTTCGAATTTTCAAAAAAAAAAATCAAAAAACGTCCCACACAAAAAATTCTTGGATATAAATTTGTTTCATGAAAAAATAGGCAACTTTTTTTTTCAAATGTCTGTCCGACCGTCTGTCTGATGTAACGTTTTTTTGTGGAGACAATAACTCAAGAACGAATAATCCGATCGACTTAAAATTTTCAGAAAAATCAAGTTCTACGAGGGGAAGATACCTATTGTTTTTGAAAGTAATCCCCCCAAAAACAAAAAAGTTTTGGGAGGTTAAAAATATAAAAAAAAAAGTTCTGGGCAGTTAAAAATATAAAAAAAAGTTTCTATAAAAATTGGTCCAGAAACGAGCTCTAAGGGAGGTACGCCGCGGCGCGCCGTACTTACGGCCCTCCTAAGGGTGCGTCTAAAAAAAAGTTTTTATTTAATATCTCTTAAACCCAACCCTATAAACCACAGTAACGGTTTTTTGTACATGTCTTAACATTGATAACATGCCTTAACATTCATAAAGGCTATCACTTTATGTAATTTTTATTTGGTAATTTTAACCAGGGACGTGTAAAATGGGGGGGGCGGGCATATCACTTTTTTGCCTCAAACTTTTTTAACTGTTTTTTTTTTGACATGTTCTTAATAAAATATAATTCTTTAGTTAAAAATACATAAAAAAAAAGGTACTCTGTAGCTCCCTTAGAGCTCGTTTCCGGACCATCCCTTATAGGAACTTTTTTATCATATTTTTGGACTTGTTGGGGGTGAATTCCAGACGGCTAGGGTCTTTTCTGACCCCGGATTTAGATTCAGCGTCGAAAAATACATAGGAATATCATGGTCTGTCTCACGAATCTCGACCTTTTTTTGTGGGGCTGTGTAATGAATCTACTGAAATATAATGTTACCTACTGTAGGTAGGTAACATAATAGCGATTATTCGGTTTTAAATTAAGTATTCTGTCATACAATTTGCAATATAACACATAACTAACTAATCCAACTTTGAAACTATTAATGAGAATTTCGAAACCCTTCAATAATGGGACTTTATTCTACTGACATTAGTTCAGAATTTCTGCATACCAAGATGGCTTTAAATGTCATCATTTGAAAACGTTTTAAAAGCTTTTTGAATGTTGTTAAGTGGTCTAAGATCACTGATCTTACAAAAACGCATAGTGATAATTCAAAAACTGCACGTAACGTTTTCAAACTACAGCACTATGGATCAGAGAAGGCTTTTCCAAAATTCACTTTTAAATCATTTTCGGGGTCGCTGAAATCGAATCTGAGATCAGAATTGCTCCATCAGGTCACAATTTTGTTATACACTTAAAAACATCTAAATTTAAGGAATTTTCGCACCCTTTTTTTAAGTGTAAAAAAAATACGATCTGATGGAGCAATTCTGAGGTCAGATTCGGTTTCGGCGACCCCGAAAATATAAAAATGCATTGGTCTCTCTGGATATTATTTTTTTTGTGTGGCTGTGTAATGCATCAAATTATTAAAAACCGCAAATCATCTATTTATAAAACATGACAATTTTCTGATAATAAATGTTTCCTATGAATGCAAGAATTGGGTCCCCGGAGATTGAAAGAATTGGAGAAACAGAGTTGGGCTTGCAATTTCCGAATCACCCGGTGCACCTTCCTTGATAGTATCCTCTGGCAGGAGCTACGGCAGAGAGAAATCTAAATATGGCTGCGCGTATTTTCTCCCGCTGTTACGAAGGACAGATTCTGGTGACCTCGTTCGCAAGCCCCGATCAATACTACCAACCACCCCTGGAAAATACCGATTTAGACTCGCCCACACAGTCGGCAGCGGACGACTCCGGGAAACTCCGGACGTTATTTTCCTTTTCCTCTTTATTGTACTCCTCGCAGCTTCACCGCTGAGGAGCATTGTTCGTTTACTTCGGCCGCAGCTAAGGGGGTGGATGGGGCGCCACCCCACCATCTTGAAAAGTTGCATATTTCATTGCAATCAAAAACAAAAGTTGTATATTTTTTTTACAAAAGTTGCATATTTCACGAAAAGGTGAGGACTTTTTTTTTAGTCATCAAAATTTTGGTTAGGGGTGAAAAGTGTCGGACTGACAAAGTTTTTTTTGAAGTAAGGACTTTTTTTTTCAATCAAAATTTTATCACGGGTAAAAACTTTCACGGACATTATTTTCGACAGTTTCTGCAGTCTTTTGGCTGAAAATAAAGCGGATGATTCTACATCACAAAACATGAAAAACCAGCATACGACCATATGTCCGGAAACGAACCCTAAGAGAGTTACGACCCTATAAAATTGAACTAAAAATAAGGTTTTTAATTAATAACTCTGGTACCCTTTGAGCTAGAGCGACGAGGTTTTGCAAGTATACTAGTAATAATAAGGGCAATTAGTTTAATTTATTTTTTTGAATCTATAATGCCAAGACGAACCTAATGTTTGAGGCTTAACACATTCTGGCCCCAAACTTTTTCATGTGTATTTTTTTTAATTTTTTCTAAAAAAGTTGGATTCCTGGAGTAAAAATACATAAAAAATGTCATGTAGTGTAACAATGTAGGAGCAACCGTTAAAAAAAATGCAATTAAAGAGAAAGTGACATTTTGTGCCACCAAAAATGGTACTTTTTAAAAGGCTATTACTCCTTTAATATTAAATTTAGGGGTTTGCGAGGGTGTTTCGGTAAAGAATACTTCTTTTCTTAGTATTAAATGCCCTGCAGCATTAAAATTTTATTGGTGCTTTTTTGTTCCATATTCAATATGTCCATCTTCGAATGGCCGCAGCTCCCTTAGAGCTTATTTTCGGACATATGTTTCCTTATTTGTTGTCATATTTTGTGGTGTAGACTCAACCCTTTTATTTTTCGCCAAAAGACTGCAAACACCGTGTGTACAATTCTAAACAACTTTTAAAAATATCCGTCCATCCGTCTGTCCGGATGTCAAGTTTTATTGCCCGCGGCATAACTTAAGAAAAAACTTTTTAGGAAAAAAAATATTGGTAAGAACACGTAGCCTATTAAAATTGAAAAGAACCCCCCCAAAATTAGAAAGTTATTGGGGCAAGCATTAAACAAAAATCTAAAATAGTGGAAGAAAATTTCCGATCTATTTTTTCAAAAGAAAATGTTTTTATTAAAAAGATCAATTGTAGCAAATTAAAAAAATTAAATACTCCCAAAAACAAAAAGTTATGAGGGCTGTAAAATATCAACAAAAAATAGAAGAAAACGTCATTTTTTCAGAAAAAAATACCTTACTTAACAGAGTCAATTACACAACTCAAAAGCAAAAGTTAAAAATATCCCAATACATTTTAAGTTAAATATTCATCCGGAAAAATACTTGCAACTGTAAGGAGTATACTACAGAATGAGAAGCATTTTATATCTTCACGACTTGTTCTATTCTCCGCAGTTCATTGTCAGAAAGAAAAGTTTATGGGTTTATTTTTAAATTTTGAAGAGAATCTCATTTAATTAAAACCAGTCAGGAGTTCCGGCTCAAGACCCACAAAACTCAAAGACATTTTTGTAACTTTTGTTGGTATTGATTGGTATGGGAGGATTGGTATAGTGGACTACCGCGTCGTACTTGACGAGTTTACTACCAAACATAGCGTGAGTTAGATTCTCACCGGCGCCGATTTGCCTTTTTCAGTTCATTAATAATTGAAATTTGGCGTAACTGAAGCGGACACTCCCTATAAATTGGTTCGAAAGTCAATTAAAGCTGGTGGTTCCCTCTACTACTAGCCCACACAAGTCCTGGACTTAGGGGATGCTTAATTAAGGGAACGTTCAAGTATTACGTAACGCAAATTGTACCAAAATTCATAGACTTCATACCTCGGTTCTCGCGTTATTCAAGGCTGTAGATATTTCATATTTTGGCTACCCCCCCCCCCTAACAGGAGTGTGTTAGGGGAGGTAGCCAAAATATGAAATTTCTATAATCTATAATAACGCGAGAACCAGGGTATGAAGTGTATGAATTTTGGTACAATTTGAGTTACGTAATACCTTAATGTTCACCAAAAACAATCCCCAGCGAGAACTTTTGGTAACATACCTGTATGAAAAATTTCAAGTCTCTAGCTTAAAGCGTTCTTAAGTTATCAAGCTTACAAGATATTCCGCACAGAACGACCGACCGATCGAACGACTTTTTTTGCTCGAAATTGATTTATATCGATATAAAACGTCATAAAACGTAGAAATACGCAAAAAAATTAAATTTTTTGCACGAATACAAGGCTTTCCCGAAATTTTGAAAATTTTCAAAATGGGAAAGCAAAATACAATAACAAAAAAATAATTAAGACTATACTGTTTTTTATGTAATGTATAAGTTAATAAACAAATAAATTTAATATTTTACTATTTATTGTCATAAATAGAGATCGCATTTTAGAGTCGTGACGTCAAAATCCATAGCCGGGTATAACAGAATAATAATTTTGTAAAAATGTTTTATAACCTATCAAACTACTACATTTACAAAGAAAAGTATATAAATATTATGAAAATCCCCTAACGTTTTTATTTAAGTAAAAGAAAATTTAAAAAAAAAAATTCAGATCCGAAAATTATGAATTAGTTGGACTTTTAAATAATTCAAATTTTATTTAATAGTATTGTAATATGGTGGCTGGGTATTACTGTTATCAAGTTAAAAAAAAATCTGCCTGGCCAATCCTTTCCCCCCCCCCCCCCCTAACAGGAGTGTGTTAGGGGAGGTAGCCAAAATATGAAATTTCTATAATCTATAATAACGCGAGAACCAGGGTATGAAGTGTATGAATTTTGGTACAATTTGAGTTACGTAATACCTTAATGTTCACCAAAAACAATCCCCAGCGAGAACTTTTGGTAACATACCTGTATGAAAAATTTCAAGTCTCTAGCTTAAAGCGTTCTTAAGTTATCAAGCTTACAAGATATTCCGGACAGAACGACCGACCGATCGAACGACTTTTTTTGCTCGAAATTGATTTATATCGATATAAAACGTCATAAAACGTAGAAATACGCAAAAAAATTAAATTTTTTGCACGAATACAAGGCTTTCCCGAAATTTTGAAAATTTTCAAAATGGGAAAGCAAAATACAATAACAAAAAAATAATTAAGACTATACTGTTTTTTATGTAATGTATAAGTTAATAAACAAATAAATTTAATATTTTACTATTTATTGTCATAAATAGAGATCGCATTTTAGAGTCGTGACGTCAAAATCCATAGCCGGGTATAACAGAATAATAATTTTGTAAAAATGTTTTATAACCTATCAAACTACTACATTTACAAAGAAAAGTATATAAATATTATGAAAATCCCCTAACGTTTTTATTTAAGTAAAAGAAAATTTAAAAAAAAAAAATTCAGATCCGAAAATTATGAATTAGTTGGACTTTTAAATAATTCAAATTTTATTTAATAGTATTGTAATATGGTGGCTGGGTATTACTTTTATCAAGTTAAAAAAAAATCTGCCTGGCCAATCCTTTTCTATTCGCAATAACAGCTCACGTGACGTTTATAACTTGTGAAAAATGTTTTTAAAATTTTCTTCAAAATTATTATTTTTACTCAAATCGTATTATGAATAAAATACTAAATTACACAACTAAAACTTATAGTGTTTGTAGAAAAAACAAACTACCGACGAAATCTTTTTGTGTTTTATTCAATTTGTGAAGAGGTGACTGGAAGGTGAAATCTATTTGAAATCGTTATAAACATGTACTCTGCAGAGATCTAAAAGCTCTAAACTTGTTTCCGTATGCGTGCGACGAAAGACTTAACCTGGCAAAGAAAAACTAATATTTTAAGACATGTGAACACAAAAACCCATAAAGAAGATGAGGAGCAAGGACAATTTAATATTTAAAGTAAGTAGAAAAATATTAAATTAATTTTAATCACAAGTTATAAAAGTCACGTGACCTTTTATTGCGAATAAAAAACGATTGGCCAGGCAGATTTTTTTTTTACTTGGTGAAAGTAATACCCAGCCACCATGCCACAATACTATAAAATTAAATTTGGATTATTAAAATGCCCAACTAAATCGTAGTTTTCAGAATTGTTATTTTTTTTTTATTTTCTTTTACTTAAATAAAACGTTATGGGATTTTCATAATTATTATATAATTTTCTTTGGTATTGTAGTAGTTTGGCAACATGTTAAACATTTTTATAAAATTAATATGAAACTACTTTTTCTATTTTGCGACTCATAATCACACGCATTTTGCGTGTTCTTATCTTATAGGCCCAAGGTCTGTACTATTTTTTCTTTTGGGTTGGCAACAGACAAAAGCCTATAGCTTGACGTTTTCCGAGCAAATGTCAACATCGCTTTAAAGTTTAATTTTCTACAAAAATTTGTGTTTAGGTTATTTTTTACCGTGTTAAAATTGTGGCTTGGTTACTTGCAGTGAAAAAAAGAAGACATGACCATAAAATACTCGATAAAATATATCAAAATATCATTTGTTCTTAGAATTTTAAACCTGGCGAAAACTTCAATGCCAACCAGAAACAAAAATCCCTCATTCAGTGATCAATTTAAATATTAGTGTTTTTATTTAATTTAAGAGCAAAATAAAAAAATGTATAAAGCACTTGGTTCATAACACGTTTTTAGTGTGCCTAAAATTCATAATACGGTGCTGTTGAAAATGATAAAATGGGGCGACATAACTTAGTCAATACTACTATAGAATTCCACCATTTTAATACTTTACAGGAATTGATTGATGGCATATCACAAGGATAAATTATACAATATGTATAGCAAAATATAAAATATTTGTCTCGGCACCACATCTAGAACCCAAAAGTGCTCCCAATGGCGATTTCTCCCGTTAAATTAGACAGGGACAAAAGTTCTACCCAAAAAGGATAGAAGACATACATACACTCCCACTTCCACCCAACCAAACAAATTCTGTATTTGTTCTTTGTTGAACAAATACAATATTTACTTGGCTTTATTTTTATTAAAGAAATTACTGGCGCCATCTAAATTTTAGTAGAATTATCTTATTCTACAGATTAACATTAGCTATGTTCGTTCGTGCCGCTCAGTGCTACACTTTCCGACCAACCAAATAAATACTGTATTTGTTGTATGAAAAACAAATACAGTATTTATTTGGTTGGCTGGAAAGTATAGCACAAATGAGATAGAGATAGGGTAGACATCTTTTAATTCATAATTCTAGTTGTAGAGAGCTCCATTTTCAGATAAAACTTTTTTTGGGTTTTCATCATGATTATTTTAACAACAATTGAAATCGTATGATCTTGATATCATTTTTTGAGAAAAACGTTTTTTATTTGTTTCATTATGTTTGGTTTATACAAAGTTTGATTTAAAATCCCTTTTTACAAATACTTTGAAAGGATAGATATTTTACACTCATTAACTTAAGAAAAAAACCTAAATTATCCCTGCCGAACAGCGTAGGAATGGACAGGTGAGATAGTAAGAAAATCTCAATCTCACGGGTTTTGGGTGTCCCCCGCCGGGTGATGACCTTTTTTTTGCCTTTTTGTAGTTATTTGGCAGGGTTAAAAAAAGTTTTTTTGGGGGTGATGAACTTTTCTTAGTTATCAAAATTTTTGGGGCGTTGAGGTATTTTTTAATTTTTTTTTAATTTTGGAGTGTTACGCCCATGTTAATGGTATAGGAAAATAGCGTTACAGGGGGGGTGGGGGTCCAAAATGATCAAAATTTGCGTTATGTAATACTTGAACGTTCCCTGAACAAACTCTAGTAAAAATTTGTTCCTAGGGTCAAAAGTTATCCTGTCCACAGACAGCCTGCAGACCGGGCCGTGGAAAAGGAGGGAGATTCCCCGGGCCGGGGGTGTTCAGAATATAATGGCAAACAATTGTTTTACATATTATAGAGGACAGGGGCGTCCGTCCGTAAGGGCAAGCCAAAAAATTGGCAGGAGATAGTTAAGATTTTTTTAGAAGAGAGGACCTTTTTCTTTTGTTTTTACTATTTACTATTTAATAGTATATTAAAGTACTAGTTAGTACTAGTACTAGTTATAGGTTTTTAGCGCACGAGTACAAGTTTAGAAAACGAGCCGCTTGCAGCGAGTTTTCTAAAGTACTAGTGCTCTAAAAACGTGTTATGAAACGAGTGCTTTATACAATTTTTTCTATCTTGCTCTAAAATTTAAAAAACTTACATTTAAATTGATGACTGATTTAGGGATTTTTGTTTGGGTTGGCATTACAGTTTACACTATGTTTAAAATTCTAAGAACAAATGATATTTTGATATATTTTACAGTCATATCTTTTTTTT
>OY294049.1:10115233-10297023 GCA_958510825.1 Brachypterus glaber
CGCTACCAACTACATAACTTGCTAATATTAGTTATTTATGGTACTAGTGGGTAAAGTAAGATATTGCCCATGAGAAAATTAACCTGCGAGGCGTCAGCCAAACAGGTTAATTTTCGAGAGCGCAATATCGGTTTACCCATGAGTGCCATACAAGGTTTTATCCAATAAATAGCTTAGAAATTCATATTTTTATTGAAAAATTTTAATGACATTTACGAGAAAATAATTTGACAAGTGACAGTTGAGTGGGTAAAATAAATAATTATCCACTTAATAAAGTAAAAGCCACGCTGGGATTATTATTGAGTTTATCTAGTTAAAATAAAGCTGGTAATTGTCTCATTATCTGTATGTATTGGATAAAGTATATTAAAGTACCAGTTTCATAACATACGTTTTTAGGGCACGAGTTCAAGTTTAGAAAACGAGCCGCGTGCGGCGAGTTTTCTAAAGTGCTAGTGCTCCAAAAACGTATGAAACGAGTGCTTTATACAATTTTTTCTATTTTGCTCTTAAATTTAAAAAACTTACATTTAAATTCATGACTGATTTAGGTATTTTTGTTTTGGGTTGGCATACAGTTTACACTATGTTTAAAATTCTAAGAACAAATGATATTTTCATATATTTTACAGTCATCTCTTCTTTTTTCACTGCAATTGTGGACTGGTCACAATTTTAACACGGTAAAAAATAACCTAAACACAAAATTTTGTAAAAAATTACACTGAGGAAATTTCAGAAGGAAAAATTAAATTTTCCGCCGAGGTTTGTATATTATTTTATTTACAACCATACCTGTTTTATTTATAATTGTTTCCCTTCTTTCCCACTACAAAAACTGTTTGAATTTTGACTCCATAAAAATTTATTTGCAGTGAAGTTTGTTACAAATGTTGCTTTTTATAAAATAATAAATAGAAATCAATTAAATAAACTTTGTTTTTTGTTAATTAACAATCTTAAAACATTTATATTCATTCAATATAAATTAAGTAATACAATTAAATGTTTTTATCTAAAAACTAGTAGAAATGCCTACGTTACTTCGTTATTTTAGCGATAGAGGGCATGCAGCACCTGTTTTTGTTTTTGAGTGCGTTTGTTTTGTTTTGTGACAGCAGACTTTTATTGAGACATGATTAGGTTAATAAATAAACTATTTATTTATAGTTTCCGTGTAAAATACGAAGAAAAACAGAAAATTTAAATTTATACACTAACTAATGACAATTTTTATTATAGGGATACACCAAAGAAATACGACAAATGATTCAAAAAAGTCCAAACCAAGGTAAATAATTTATCTAGCGGGGATGAAGTTAAAAAATGAGAAATTAGATTCAATTTCAGAAACCTTAAAACTCCCGATGTAGCAATTTTCAAATGTATGTAAAAAAATGTATTTTTCCCCCATTTGCCCTCTCTTGCCGCATCCTCATGTTCACCAAAAACAATCCCGAGCGAGAACTTTTGGTAACATACCTGTATGCCAAATTTCAAATATCTAGCTTAAAGCGTCCTTAAGTTATCGTGCACACAAGATTTCTCGGACAGACCGATCGACCGACCATTTTTTTTTTGCTCGAAAATGATTTATATCGGCGTAAAACGTCTAAAAACGTTAAAATACGCAACAAAAATTACACGAATACAAGGCTTTCTCGAAAATTTGAAAATCTTCAAAATGGCAAAGCAAAAATGGAGATGATAGTTTAAGCCATTTTAATAATTTACAAATTTATAATTCTCTTAAGAGAATTAAGAATTCTCACTGAATTCCTGCCAAGAGTTTAAAAATAGCGAATTATAATGTTTACATTTTTAACTATGTCACTATTCGATTATTCAATTAAACTTTATAAGGAACAAATTTTCATGCTGTGCACCAAGTGTATCAAATAACATGCTTACATGCTACAGAACTTAATCTTGGTTTTAATACAGTGTGAAGGGTTTTACAAAATTTGTTTTCCGGTAATTTTAAAGATTCTAATGTTGGGGTAGCTTGGGGTCAGGGATATATATATTTTTTTAATTTTTAAATTGTCCTTGATTTGCGAGATATTTGGGGTAGATCGTTTTTAAATTGGGAAGACGATATTTGACCTGTGTCCATTTAAGCTTTTTTAATATCTTTTGACGTTTTAAAAAAAATATATCGGGAATGCTTCTGCTGAATTAAAAATACTGCTGCCAGAATACTTAATACTTTTCCCTATAAGCCTAGGTTCATTAAAATCAAAATAGAAAAAAAAAAATAAAAAAATTAACGTTTTTTAAAAAAAATCTTTTCAAATAAGTTTATTTTTTCGTCAAACGAAAAACAAATTAAAAAAAAATGTTCTTAGCCCATTTTACCCTCCCTTGTCCCACTCCGATATTTACCAATCCCACCCCGATATTTTCCAATCCCAGCCTAGAATTTGGATAATCAACCTTTGGTTTAAAATTTAAAGTCTTTAGCTCGAAGTGTTCTTGAGTTATCGTGGCCACAAAGAGTGACCGCAAAACAGAGGTTTTTTAGCCTGTTTTTCAAAAACCTGTAACTTCAATTGGACTTGATGAAATGTAACGTATAAGTGCTCAATTTTTTTTTCTGGTAATGAACTTGCGCAAAAAGCAAGACTTATTGTTCTAGAAGCCCCTTAAACAAAGGGTTTACTATGGGTACTTGAATTGAATTTTATACTCTAAACTTTCTCACATTTTATTAAACATAACGGGCTGGATCCCTTTAACTCGATATTTCTCGAGATACTTTATGATTTACTACTTTTTTTGGTGCTTAGGGGTAGTTTAAGCCTCTTTGTGGAGGTGGATTTTCATCAAATCCGATACCCCTTTACGTGTTTTTTATGTTTCATATTACAGAAAAATGTTTTTTAAATAGAAATATTTTTTATTTTTTTTTTATTTTTTAACCCTTTAAAGCGGTTAAAAAATAAAAAAAACTCAAAAAACTCAATTTAAAAAAATTTTTCTTTAATATGTATGAGTAGTAAATCATAACGTATCTCAAGAAAAATCGAATTAAAGGGATCCAGCTAGTTATGTTTAATAAAATTTGAGAAAGTTTATAAAATTCAAGTACCCATAGTTAACCCTTTCTTTAAGGGGATGTTTAGCTTCTTGAACAACAAATCTTGCTTTTTGACAAGTTCATGACCAGACAAAAATTTTGAGCACTTATACGTTACATTTTATCAATTCCAATCGAAGTTACAGGAGTTTAAAAAACAGGTCACTCTTTCCCGGACACACAGACCGACAGACAATTTTTTTTACGTAAATCATATATTTTGTATATAAAACGTCGAGAAACATAATAAAAGCAATACAAATTTTTCGATTTTTTTACTAATGCAATACTTTCCTCGGGGAAAGTAAAAATGTACATACAAATATTACAAATTTATAATGTAGGTAAATTTTAAATGTAGGTATATAAAAATTGAGTTTGATAAAACGTCAGAAAATTATAAAAAAGTTCATATGAAGACGGATCAAATTAACATCCAGGAGAACTTAATTTTATCAAAGATATTAATTTAACACGTTTGCTGCTCCAAACCCACATGGTGGTTCCATCAATGACTCGTATTCAATGCCGAGAGCCCACCTGGCGGGCTCACTGTAGACTTGAGTAAAATTGCAAAAAAGTAGTCCAAATGAGCGTCTATTGATATGGGCGGCAGCGAACGTGTTAAAAGAAATAAATGTCGAATAACTCGAGAAACACTGATCCGATTTTCAAAAAAAAGCTGATAAAACTAGAATCAAAAACCCTTCAAATGAGTGATCACTTTTTATGGTCCTATTTATACATTTTACAGATGACGCCCCTTAAGGGGAAAAGGTTATGATTTCACTCATGTGAAAAATCAAAAGATGTCCGCTCAAAATAAAACTCGACCTATCCGAGGAATTTTTCTAAAACCTATTTTAAAGAATGTATACTAGGGTGCCCAGTACCTGTGGAATTGATTGGGTCCCACCCCTCAAAATTGCTTCTTTAGGTGAAAAAACAACCCTGATTTCTTTTTAGATTTTTAAAGAATATTAAGACGTCGACGGTGGCTTTTTTGAACAAAAAATCATGTAAAGTGTTTTTATTTTTTTAAGGATATACAAACATTGATATTGGATATTTGGAGCAAAAAAGTGTTTCTGGATAATAAAGGAATATTCTCAATTTTTATAAAAAGAAAACGGTTTTTTTTATGGGGTAAACTTGCTAAAAGTTGAGACGAGGTTTTAAAGGCTAGAAAAAATGCATTCATAGTCCTTTTTTCTTAGGGTATTTTATAATATGTCCGAATTTAGAAATTATAATTACTTTTTTGAAAAAAAGTGTCCAAAAAATAGGTAAATATCTCAATAAAAGCTAAAAAAATGCATTACATTGCAATAAAAATATCAATTTGGTATCAAATAAATACAAAATGTTTTCAAAATGCTATGTAATGAAACACATAAATAAAGTTATTTTTCAAAAAAAAGTGTAGAGCGCAAACATTTAATTTATTTTTAAAAATCTGAAAAAAAAATCGCAACACCCAGTTTTATAAATAAACAAATTTTAAAGCAATTTGTACATATTATTATACTTTATAAGATTTCTGATTTTTTTTTTTTTTTTTGATATCCTGTTCTTTTTCTCAAAAAAAAATAAACATGGGGCATTAATTGGCACTTATCATTAAATTTCTAAAAAAAAATTACCCATGAGAAAAGTTTTGGAGTAACCTTTTTCATACGTCAATTTATACCATGTTTATACCCTAGTAAATCCATTTTTTCACGGGTCTACTTTTTTTCGAATATCCCTTATTATTCAAAAATCATTTCCCTTTTCATAATCGCCTGATCTCAACGTTTTTATATTTAAATAATAATAATAAGACTTCACATGTTTTCTCTCTCAAAAAACCGCCGGGCTCGACCGCTAAATATTCTTTTAAAAATCCAAAAAAAAATGAGGGTTGTTTTTTGACCATAAAAGAGTCCATTTAAAAAAAATTCCTGTGCATCCTAATGTATACATATTAAAAATAACACACTGTATTTGTAAAAATTGGATAAAAACTTACATCTTCGTTCATGTTTTGGCCCATCGTCATTTTTCGATTTAGGCCAGTGTTACAATAAAAGGGTCCCTCACTACCGCACAAAAAATGATTTGTTAACGACAAGGTTATTTATCAACTAAAACTCGGACTAACACTGGTAACCCACTCTATCGTTACATTATAATAATTCCAATTACTTTAAAGCACTGGCTTATCTACTATTCTGCCTCTGTATCTCTGTATATTTTACGCTTATATAAACCTTTAAAGATTAAAGAAGTTTTATTTTTTTGAATAAACCTATTTCCATCGAAAGCGAGCCAAAACGGAGATATAAGAGTTTGATTCTCACCCACGACAATATAGTCCAGTGAAATAATAAATTTTAATTGCAATAAATGTACACTGGCTGATATTTTAAAATGTAATAGTGGATGGTAACAGAACACTTCTGTTAGTTTTTCACCGGGTGATTTGCCTAAGGGGTGACCGCTATTTTGAATTTTAGGCGTGATTTGCTTAATATGCATCTTACGAAAAAAATGCATATAACCAATTTTGTTACAACAATTTTTGTTGGGATCATTTTTTTAATATATTAATAACAATCGAGTTAATTTAAAAATATCAATGTTGGAGGTGAAATTGTTTTTTTTTTAATTTTTCAGCCAAATTATTCATCGGACGATAAAAGGGGTTGTGAGTGAACTTGTAGCACTTGAAATTCTCTATAAGTTTCATGTACTATAAATTTTCAGAGGTACTTTGATACGGTTACAGAGGGCGCAACTCTTAAATCTTAATTTCCTAGACACCTCAGAATTTGAAGAGTAAATATTTTTATAAAATCTATTAGTTAATTTTTTTTTTTGTATTAAAGCCGAATAGGAGAAGTTTTATATTGAAATAAGACAATTTTTTTCTATTATTCTCCTATAGTTTAATTCCTTTTATTGCTGACGCGTTTCGATCGTTTTCTTGTATAATAGCTGTTAGACTATTACGCTAACAATCATCTTCGGAGCATTTTTAAATAAATAAGGATGCTTTGAGCAGTGAATAGTTTTATCCTTATTTATTTAAAAATGCTCCGAAGATGATTGTTAGCGTAATAGTCTAACAGCTATTATACAAGAAAACGATCGAAACGCGTCAGCAATAAAAGGAATTAAACTATAGGAGAATAATAGAAAAAAATTGTCTTATTTCAATCTATTAGTTAAAATTGTAATATTACATCATTGGCAATAAAGTTAGCACCTTAGGCGAAAGTTTTTAAAGTTTTCAGGACAAACAATTTCGATTTCGAAAAGCAAGTTATTTTTATAAAACTTCACATAAGTAGGTGAAACATGTTAAAACATAACCAATTATCCTGCGCCGCAGGCATAATTGTCATTTTTGAACTCAGGAGGGTCAATTTAGTTAGCGGGCAAGTAATTTGTAACGATATCAGATTTATTATTCCATCAATCTATTTTCTAATCATCGTACAGAGTGATATTGGTAGACTGACAGTTTCGGGCTTCTGGCCCTCTTCAGTACCAAGAGTCAACTCTGCACGCTGATTAAGAAAACGTTTTTAGACTTTACTCGCAAAAGGAATATAGCCATTAGATTGATGTAGACTTGTGCGCAATCTATTTCTAGATGTAGACAACTACTCATACCTCTCCTAATCTGGAGACTTTGAATGGTAGCAAGTTGAAGACTTGTGTGTCTCAAGCACATAGTACCACTAACGGGTGGTTAGACGTAAAATTAGTAAGGACAGAAATTTTTAATTTTAAACAAAATTATAAAAATATTAATTTATTATTCCATCAATCTATTTTCTAATCATCGTACAGAGTGATATTGGTAGACTGACAGTTTCGGGCTTCTGGCCCTCTTCAGTACCAAGAGTCAACTCTGCACGCTGATTAAGAAAACGTTTTTAGACTTTACTCGCAAAAGGAATATAGCCATTAGAATGATGTAGACTTGTGCGCCATCTATTTCTAGATGTAGACAACTACTCTTGGTATATATTATAGCTTAAATAGATTTAATTATTGTCCGTGCTAATAATTTTTATAATATAATAAAATTTCTGTAAATTTATAATAGTGCCTGTAATAAATATAATCGTGTCTGTAATATATATAATCGTTTCCAATTTATTTTTAACATTATTAGTTATTGTGTCCCTTATAATCTATAGCTTAAATCACTATAATTTGCCACTGTTACCAAATATCTTATAATGTATAGCGCAGAGCCCACTAATTTCTTTCCGTGTGGTCGGATTGAAAACAACCTAATTTTAGGGGGTGTCCATGAACTGAAACTCACCCGGTATATACAGATTTATTTAGGTACCAAAAACTCCTCTGACCCTATGGACCCAAAACAACCCTTATATGTATATGTTAGTTAAAAAATAAATAGGCGATAAAGTGCCTATTTTCCGCTGCGGACAACCTTGAATTATATAAATTAAAGTTAATTAAATTATACAATAAAAACGGCCATGTGTATATTTTTTAAACAAACGTTTTTGGAGCAGTAGCCTTGCGAATTTGGGATGTTTGGGTTATAAAAACTTGCTTAAATTTAGATGACTATTCCCAAGGCGTCAAGTGAAGGACCCCTTCCTAATAAGATTTAGTTCCAAGACTGGTTTAAGGCACCTTTCCATCCCAACCTATCTTTAGCCAATTCTTTTATTTTCCTACACTCTACTTATGTATATTCTTTTTTCCTCATTTTAAGAAATCTCACTCAGATATCTGCTGTTTCATGAATTTGGATATAGGATTGGTTAAAATCGACAGTTAATTGAGGCAACTTTAAGCCACTCATAATTTCTCAATATAAAAGGACGTACCTTTCCCTAATATGTATAAAAGACTATACTGCCCTACTAAGTTAGAAAGCCACAACTCCATTTCTACATATCTCATATCATATCTCACCTCAACAGTTGAGTTATAATACTCTGATGTAATATTTTAAAAACGCTGATATTGACAAATGGAATTACTTTCTTTCTAGCCTATAGAGAGTCCAAATTTGCGGTGCTAGAGCTTTCTTGCATTTTTCTGAAATTTTCATAATAATACTGTTTAGGAATTAAAAAAAATCGCTTGTGGCACTAGTTTTTTTTACGTTTTTGTAGAACTTAAGAGTAAAATTCGTAAAAATTTTCGCCTGCGGCCTTAGAGTTTCTTGTATTTTTGTGAATTTTTAAAATTAATTAATTGTAATTTTAAGGACTGGTTTAAAATTAAAACAGACCATCGAATTTGTAAAAATCTTCGCCTGTGGTGCTAGGGCTTTCTTACGTTATTTCTTAATTTAATAATATAAAAGTTAAGTTTTTGCATTTTACCCAGGACAACCTGGATCCGCCCCTGCGTTTCAACAACTTAATAATTCACTTGAGTGAAGTACAATTTATCACATTTTAACATATTTATTTAATATACGAGATAATTATAAACCACTTTTATACAAATAAAAAATCAATATAAATAATTTGAGAATTGCTAAATAAATATAGGTTTATCAAACATAAACAATCAAATATTTTAACAAAATCAACGAAATTAAAGAAATCTGATTTTTGACCCATTAAGATAACTTTTTAGAGTTCGCGGGTTTGTTCCCTTAAAATTTTCGGGTCTAATATTTTTCCGTTACCCGAATAAAAATTTATATTTGAAGCAAATAATTTGATACCTGCTGGATATTTGAGAAGTGGTGCTTTTAAGTATAGCCCATTTTACGAAAGAAATCGGATATGATTGTTTTTTGTTTTGTCCATTACGGCGATATAATAAAATATTACGCACCGAGTACGCGAACCTAGTTTTCAGTGTACGAAAGTGCTCATTTTTTTACAAGGCGGAGCCGAGTAAAAAAAGCACTCGAAGTGCAATAAAATAGGTTTGCGTTGAGATGCGTATACTATTTTTCCTACGACCTAAACTAACACCTAAACATCCTAAAAACGCATAAATTTTCTGACAGCAGATATGTCTAACCAGGTCGTAGGAAAAAAGTTTTCAGGATAAAAACCAATTGGATCCGTATTTATTTATAACAAATGTTATGTACAAGGCAAGTAATCTTTACTTAGTGCACAAGTAAACAAAAAATCATAACAATACATAACATTTTATGAAAAAATATCTATAATGTAATGTACCTAATAAAATAAAATATTGATAAAAGAAGATTTCCATAAAACACAAATTTATGTAGTTGTGACCAAAATTCGCTCGTTTTTTTTTGTAACCATCGGTTTTTAACCGACTTCCAAAAAGGAGGAGGTTATCAATTCGACGTGTGACTTTGTTTTTTTTTATGTTTGTTCCCGCATAACATTGGACATTCATAAGGTGGTCCCGTTTCAATTTGACGCTCAGATAATGCCGGGTAAGCCGGATAATTAAGATAAATCTAATCATTTTAACGCAATTTTACATAAAAACGGCTTAATTTGGTTATAATACCAACCAAATTTTTAGATAAATATCGGATAACTCGGATAAGCCGGATAACTTGATTAAGGGGTCACTCAAATATTACGGCAGGCTAAAAATCTTTTAAATGCCGCTAAACTTGATTCTGTGGATCTGTAATATAAAAATACCAACAGAAAATGAGAAAATTTATGATTTTACAATAAGGCGTTAAGTCCAAAGAGTTTTTCGCAAGAAAGTGCGGTGTAACCGTACTATTTTCAGTTTATTAATGTGCATGGCTTGTAAATATTTAATAGAAAACTAAGAAATGTATAAAATGTCCAAACCAAGGATAAAAATATACGATTACAAATTGCTTGATATTTGACCTATGCAGGACGAAACTAATTATTATTAATGCATCTAAAATTAGATCAAAATGTAAAGAGCTTTTTAATCATTAAAATTTAAATTAAAAATATAGTACATTACACTATAGTGTGATAGTACTAGTTATGTACTTATTTCCTAGATATACGTACTCGTATATCTACAGTCTGTAGATATAGGAAGTAATTCTGTTAAGAAGTTGTAGATAGGATTTCTGAGAAAGCCCTATATTTGACTTGGTCATATTAAAAAGATTGGCAAGTCTGAAATCGACAACGGTGCTTAAAAGCGGCAGAAATGGCTGAACACATCATCTGCTTTTACGAGGTCATTACTTGCCAAAATCTACCATATATGTCAAACAAGATCTGCAGATATATTTCGGGTAAACAGGGATAAACAAAAATTTTGGAGATGAGCTTTTTGTAGTCATCAAAATTATAGAAAATTTTAAAGAATACCTTCACAATGATGACCTAAACTCCTAGAGCACTAGACAGGCAGGTTTGTTAGGGTAGGTGGGTAGTCTGTGTAGTTCCGAAAGTTTGTGTAGCGTGTAAACTACCTACCTACCTACCCTAACAAACCTCCTATCCAGTGCTCTATAAACTCCTTGAGTTCCTCTGTAAATTCTGTTTTTTACAGTTATCTGTATCTCGCCTCCCACAGAAATTTGCTCTTTAATGAAAACATTAATTTTACGCGTATCATAATACAGATTAGAGTATCGTCAACCTTTCGTCTGTCAATATCTGCTAATGGATCTTTTTACAGAATAAACCCAAAAGAGCTTTGTACCATTTGCAATCTAAACAAAAATAAAACTTATTTTTGCGCCTTTAAGACCCCTCTTTAAAGACGGTTTACTGAACCTTAATAGTCCCAAAATAAGAATGCTGTGCAGTTACATCCGGAATGTACTAAAACTTCGCGCATTTATTCTTAGTGAAAAACCCTAAACTAATTTAATTTCAATCAACAAATAACTTTTTTCTTCAAGCGTACTAAAATGTTCATATTTTATAACTGATCACACTAGTTAGAAGTGACCTATTTTTTGTACAGTAAAAAAATGAGTTCATTGTTGTACGCCATAAAAAAATGAGTTCATTGTTGTACGCGGTAAAAAAAAGTTAGTTAGCAAAACCAGCACTGGCGGCAGCACTCTTTGACTTTGATGACAGCCATACTTCAAACTTGTTTGTTTATTAAGTAAACAGGTAGTTGACTCGAGATTCTGTGCAAAAAATATTGTGTGAAATTGATTAAAAACGATTGAAGAATATATGGTTTATACACCTACAAATCTCTCCGAAATTGCAAATGCTACATTAGACAGTGTACAGTTTAGCCTACGAAAAAAATTTTAAATGACCTAAGGAAGGTTTAAGTTTATTTCGAAAGGGTTTTATTGGCCTATTTTAATAAAAAAAAACATACTTTATTACTGAATAAATTAAATTAAAAAATTATTAATTATAAAAAAATATATATATAAGGCGGGAAGAAAAAATAGTATGTTTTGCTTTTTTTACTCGTCTGTTGTTTCCGGACTCCGCTTCGCGTCGTCCGTAAATTCTACAGACTAGTAAAAAAAAGCTTCACTTTTCCTCTTAGTAAAACAATATACTATTATTACTTCTTTTCATTTAAATGTACTATTTTTTAATAATGCATATATATTTTAAAATACTTGTAATAAGATAAATCTTGAGACAATAAAAATCTAATCTAATCTAGTCATCAAAATTCTTGGGAGGGAAAAAACATTTATACTTGGGACCCCTAGGTTACAAATCTCACTAGCCTCAGGCTGCCCAGTCCGACACTGAGTTTGTCGAGGGGTTTATTTATTGAAAAAAAGTGTACAAGGATTGCGAGGATCAAAGGATTGTGAAAGATTGTCAAAGATGGTCAAACAGATTGTGAAAGCTTGTATAAAATTTTAATGAAGAGTTTTAAAGATTGTGGAAAGATTTCAGATAATGGTGGAAAATTGTAGATGATTGTGGAGGATTATAGATGATTGTGGAATAAGGA
The DNA here is from genome assembly GCA_958510825.1 of Brachypterus glaber. Taxonomy (NCBI): domain Eukaryota; kingdom Metazoa; phylum Arthropoda; class Insecta; order Coleoptera; family Kateretidae; genus Brachypterus; species Brachypterus glaber. Next base: position 10,127,187 of record OY294049.1, read on the forward strand.
ATTGTCAAGGATTGTTGGATAGGTGTACAAGGATTGTCCAATAAATAAACCCCTCGGAGTTTGTCAAATTTTGAACACATCTTAAGTTGGGATTCACAGCATTGGTGGAAGCACAATCCCCCTCGTCCTTCAAGGCGATGGGTATCTATTAAATGACTTCTAAAAAACGCAAGTATGTACGTCTAAGATTGTAGACAGGAAGCAATGTAATAAAAATAATGAAACGTTTGGCGTCAATAAAAATACGTACCAGTGTTTCTTTGCTACAATTTTTAATGACAAACTTCCTTAACGTGCGTACAAATAATACATTGCTTGATTGCAAGAAGGATCTTGCTTTTGTTCACAAATTTTAGATAAATCTAGTTAAAACTTGTTTAAATAAATTATAAAAATTAGCATTAATAATTTCTGTCTAGAGAATCAAAAAAAAAAAATTCTTGTAGTCTACAAAAAACACTTTACATTCCGAAGAGTTTACTTTTCCAAAAGCTCAAATAATGCATGAAGCTGAAGTTTACGTTTTTTTGCAACGAAAATTCAAATAGTATATTAAAGTACTAGTTTCATAACATACGTTTTTAGCGCACGAGTACAAGTTTAGAAAACAAGGGCTTGCGGCGAGTTCTTTAAAGTACTAGTGCGCTAAAAACATGTTATGGATTAAGTGCTTTAATATACTATTTGAATTTTCGATGCAAAAAAACGTTGCAAACTTCTGCTTCATAATAATGCTAAAATTAGTAATATATGATATAATAGGGTGGACATTATATTTGATGATAAGAAAATGATCAAAATTTGCGTTACGTAATACTTGAACGTTCCCTTATAATCTTTTGATAATTTTGAAATTTGGCACATAATTTTGTATGCTCAAAAGGAAAAAAAAATAAGATTTCAAGCCCTTTAAATTTTTCACTTATAAAAAAATTATAGACAATTTTAAACGATTTTTTACGATTTATGGTAATTTCACGAATTTTAGGTGTATGATTACTCTCATATTTTCAGAATATTCTAGTTACACCTAAGTGAAAATTTTAAGAAATAAAAAAATATAAGGTCCACCCTAATGATATAATATATGCACATCAATATATTTCGATCAATTAGCTTTAAAATTAACTGTAACTTGATGTACATAAGCAGCAACTACAAAATAAATAGTACACTACTATTGTCATGAACGTTATTCAAAAAGAAATTATTTTTTTCGTAAAGCACTTGCTTGAGGAAAACATTATAAAACATAATACATGCATGCATGGGGTTAGGGATAACGCTCGGGAAAAGTCCAAACCAAAAAGTTGTTTTATCGCCAGCAGTAATTTTTGTACGCGAATTAAGTATTTTTTTTGAGAACTAATGGCGCGTCCTTGGTTCACGGGGGATCGATAGATCTCTCCTTCCTCCTGTTTCTGGGGGGATGAACGGCAGTCTGCAAGGCGCCGTACCAACCGCCCCAGTGGCGTGCTAATCAAGTGTGTCATGAATATTTGATCGTGTTTTCGTCAAATACAACGAAGCTACGGGGATGTACCCTGAAATTTATTTAATCCAGACAATGAAAATTGCCTGCTCTAATAAAACCACTCGAATTTTCATTTAAACTTTAAGGCTTGAAATAATCTTTCGGAAAGATACAGTATAGTTATTATACTATTCACAGTGCGTAGGGCTAGAATAGTATTTATACGGTATAATTTATTATTCCATCAATCTATTATCTAATCATCGACAGACCGGCAGTTTCGGGCTGCTGGCCCTCTTCAGTACCAAGAGTAAACTCTGCACGCTGATTAAGAAAACGTTTTTAGACTTTATTCGCAAAAGGAATATAGTCATTGGATTGATGTAGACTTGTGCGCCATCTATTGCTAGATGCTAGTTTAAAAAAATGTAACATGTAACACCATTATTCACTTGCCGCTTCAAATGTATTTTATGAAAAAATAAGAAACTTTGAAAATGTCCGTCTGTCTGTTTGTCTGTCCGGTGTCACGTTTTTTGTAGACACGATAACTCAAGAAGGAATAATCCGATCGTTTTGCAATTTTCAGAAAAAAACAAGTTCTATGAGGGGAAGATCCCTATTGTTTTTGAAAGTAATCCCTCTTAAAGCAAAAAAGTTTTGGGGGGTTAAAATCGAAAAAGCTAAAATTAACGTAACTTTTTCAGGAAAAATAGAAAAATTACATTTATTATAACCCTGTTGAAAATGACGGGTTTGTGCACCATTTATACCCGCCCAGACCCGTCATTTTCAACAGGGAAGAATAAATTCAACTAATTTTGAAAGTAATCCCCCCAAAAACAAAAAAGTTAAGGGGATTAAATTTATTTTAAAAATAAAAAAATATATCATTTTCAATTTTTTTTTTAATTTTTCGCAAAAAGAAAACTTAAAAAAAAATAAATATATATATATATATATATATATATATATATATATATATATATATATATATATATATATTTTGAAAAAAACATTTTTTTATTTTTTTTTTGTTTTTCGCAAAAAGAAAAAAAATTAAACATTTCGATTTTTTTTTTTATTCAAAAAGTTATACCTTTTCAAAAAAATATCTTTTTTTTTATGTAAACATCTCTTTTTTTTTTGAAAATAATAATTTTTAAAGTATGTGGGAAAATGCGAGTCATTTACTGTAAATAGTATATAATGGAATGAGTAGCATTAGATATCTTTACGGCTTGTTTTTTTAAATGGTTGACTTTCAGCAACTTTAAAAAACCCTATACTAAATTTAATGAAAATATTGTAAATATTTAAAAAAAGGGTTGCCCGTGCCGTCCTCGGCGGTTAATTTAATTATACGGTTCAAGTTTAACAACTTCAAAAATCCCCAGGTATTAATTTTCATGACACATGGAGAATGAATCTGAATTTTGTTTTGAAAATTCTTTCTTTTTTCAAAAAAGGAATAGGTAATTAAAAAAAAAACAATATTTTTGTATTTGTTATTTTACCCCGGCCCATTTCTACCAAAAATAATCTCATCCGAGAACTTTGTGTAAGGTCGAGTTATCGTAAGAAAAGAACCCATCCTGAGAGAATTTTTTCATGCAGACAGACTCAAAAGTATTCATTGTATCCAAAAATACCAAAATCTTAAAAAAAGAGTACTCCGTTATCACAAAAAAAAATACGTCTCGAAAGGGTTAATAAGTTTAAAAGGACTTTTGGCGTCCAGACAACATGAACACTTTTGTGGCAAATTTGGACCTGGCAAATCCAATTACTCGGGGTAATTTACCAAAAAAACTGTGTAGAACTTATGAGGGCTAAAAACTTTGTAAACTAGTATTATTTACGTTGAAAAAATTACTGTTATCTCTGCACGGGTTTATTTATGCCGAAAACCTAGAAATTATTGATTAACACTAAACCTGGCAGGAAAAAAGTAAATCTTCGAATAGAAAACAAATCAACTAATTCTTTTTACGGTTCTTGCCTGAAGAACATAAATATGCCACACCCTGCTAAGCTGATATAATATGAGTAACAATTTATAACAGATTTTGCCCTTATATTGTAAGCTTACAAGAAAATTTATTTTGAGGCAAACCTATCTCTTATAACAAGGGTGCCTTGAATATAATTTCATTTTCATAATATATCATCTTACATAATTTATGTACAGGGCCGTAGCGCAGGAGAGAGAACTTATTTTGCCCTAAAAATGCAACTTTTTTCCTCCAGAAAAAGCTTTGTTCGTGACATTTTTCACCCATGATCAAAATTTTGAACTAAAAAAAGGTCCTCACCAAGCTTTTTCCGTGACAGTTTTTAGCCGCCCCTAAAAAGCTTGGTCCCTGCCTGACGGTTTCTACCGAGACTTGGCGCCCCAACAAAGTTTTGTCCCTGACGGTTTCTGCCAAGACTTGGCGCCCCACCCCTAAAAAAAACTTTGTTCCTAACGGTTACTGCCAAGACTTGGCGCCCCACCCTAAAAAAGACAGCTTTGTCCCTGACGATTTCTACCAAGACTAGGCGCCCATCCTAAAAAAAAGCTTTGTCTCTGACCAAAATTTTGAACTAAAAAAAGGTCCTCACCAAGCTTTGTCCGTGACAGTTTTTAGCCGCCCTCACAACAAAAAAGCTTTGTGCCTACCTGACGGTTTCTACCGAGACTTGGCGCCCCACCCTAATTAAAAAGCTTTGTCCCTGTTTCTACCGAGACTTGGCCTTGGCGCCCCAACAAAGTTTTGTCCCTGACGGTTTCTGCCAAGACTTGGCGCCCCACCCCTAAAAAAAGCTTTGTCCCTGACGGTTACTACCAAGGATTGGCGCCCCACCCTAAAAAAGACAGCTTTGTCCCTGACGATTTCTACCAAGACTTGGCGCTCATCCTAAAAAAAAGCTTTGTCTCTGAAGGTTTGGACTTTTCTACCACGACTTGGCGCCCACCCTGAAAAAAAGCTTTGTACACCTGACTTACCAAAACTTGGCGTCCTTAGAAAAAAAAACAAAGGCCGATCTGTACATGTCCTCACATTTTTGGTTTGGACTTTTTAAAAAAAAGCTTTGTCTCTGACCAAAATTTTGAACTAAAAAAAGGTCCTCACCAAGCTTTGTCCGTGACAGTTTTTAGCCGCCCTCACAACAAAAAAGCTTTGTGCCTACCTGACGGTTTCTACCGAGACTTGGCGCCCCACCCTAATTAAAAAGCTTTGTCCCTGTTTCTACCGAGACTTGGCCTTGGCGCCCCAACAAAGTTTTGTCCCTGACGGTTTCTGCCAAGACTTGGCGCCCCACCCCTAAAAAAAGCTTTGTCCCTGACGGTTACTACCAAGGATTGGCGCCCCACCCTAAAAAAGACAGCTTTGTCCCTGACGATTTCTACCAAGACTTGGCGCTCATCCTAAAAAAAAGCTTTGTCTCTGAAGGTTTGGACTTTTCTACCACGACTTGGCGCCCACCCTGAAAAAAAGCTTTGTACACCTGACTTACCAAAACTTGGCGTCCTTAGAAAAAAAAAACAAAGGCCGGCTCTGTACATGTCCTCACATTTTTGGTGAAATATGCAACTTTGTATTTTGAATCCCTGCAATATACAACTTTTGTCTGAATCCCTGCAATATACAACTTTTTTTTTGTGAAATATACAATCTTTTGTATTTTGAATTTTGAATCCATAAAATATACAACTTCTTTTATTTGGATCAATAAAATATACAACTTTTCAAGATAGCTGGGGGGGGGGGACGCCCTCCTCCACAGCTACGGCCCTGTTTATGTAAAAATACATAGAGTAAATATCTCAAAGGATCTTGGATTTATCAGTATTTTTTATTTTCGAAAAAAAAATAACTTTTCCAAATTTGGCGAAGGCGCGTTTTAGGTATCTGAGCTCAACTTTTAAAATCTAGGTTTAGACTGCATCCACGTGAAATCTTACAGTTCTTAGATATATGTTATTTTGTTTTTAACAATTCTAAAGTATTTGGTCTTTATATTTCCAAAAAAAATGCCTGCGGCGCTGAAAATAGTAACGGTACGCAACTGCATAAGAAACTTGTATTTAAAATATTTTATAAATAACTATAATTTGCTTCGAAAATTCTGATGTGTTTAGAAGATTATTTGTAAAAGTTTTTGCCTGCGGAATAATAACATGGTTACCGAGCCGAGTCTGAGCGCCGGCCATAAATTTTAATCAAAAGGTTTTATAAAATAATTTGTTTTTTTTTTATTTTGAGGTGTTTAGAAAATGCGTGTCATTAAAAATTCTATAAATTTTCGCCTGCGGCGCTATACAATAACAATTGAAAATAAAGTGTTACAAAAATTTTAATTAATGCATTCTGTTCAATAATTTGCATACCTGTATCTTAGAAATGCGCTTAACTTAATTACCAATAGTCTAATATCACAATATTAATTAATAGATTTTCATAATATGAAAATTATTATATGAAAATCTAAAACATACGATACGATAGTATTTCTAATAATTTTCGCTCCTGGCGCTAAATGTGTTGAACCTCGTGTTGAACATAGTGTTGCCACTCAATATGTTTCATATTCAACAAACTAATAACTCTTCTCTCTAGAATAGGCATTTAATTTGTAAAAACGTAGCCAACATATACATTTGTTTGTCTTACTCGTACAGCTTTGTTCTAACAGAGACAATAATAACAGTTACTGGCAATTGTTATTGTTCAGGTCTAAATGTACCTACTATTTGTTTACAAAGAAACCGAGATGTTGGCGATACTTTGTATTAACGGTATGCGTATTCTAGAGAAAAGAGTTGTTAGTTCGTTGTTCATATTAGTAGTTTGGTACGATTACAGTAGGCGCTGAAAGTCGAATTGCGCCCTCTGTAACCGTACCAAATTACCATACAAAAATTTATAATCTACGAAACTTATAGAGAATTTCAGGAGCTACAAGTTTGCTCATAACAACTTTTATTCTCCGATAAATAATTTGGCTGAAAAATTAAAAAAAAAACAATTTCACCTTCAACATGACTATTTTTGAATTAAGGGCATATCCACAGTCTCGCATAAGAATGCGATGCCGTGATTGGATTGATGGGCCGCCATGTATCTTGTAAGCCAATCACGGGATCGCATTCTTATTTTTTATGTTCTTTTGCAAACTTCTGAATAGGCCTTAACTCGATTGTTATTAATATATCAAAAAAATGAACCAAACAAAGATTGTTGGAAATTTCCTCCTTAACAAAATTGGTTATATGCATTTTTATCGTAAGATGCATATTAAGCAACTCACCCCTAAAATTCAAGATAGCGGTAAAAAACTAACAGGAGTGTTTTGTTACTATCCACTACTACCCTTTTAAATATCAGCCCGTGTACATTTATTGCAATTTACATTTATCATTTGACTGGACTAGATATGTACTATTATTGCCTGTGTTTTCGCATATCCCTGTACAAACAATTCAGTTGTTCAGTGTGCCAGTAGCACATATAATAGTCGATTTTTAAATGAGTCACTTTAGCACTCATTAAATTAACTATATGATAACAGTTGAATAGAGTAGCCTTGTGACGTACGAGGGGGCGACCGGAAAAGGATTTTCTGCGAGTTGCGTCATTCGAAAATTAAATAATAGGGATATAAAATGCAAATCGACCTTAAGAACAATTCGAAATAAACTGAGCAGGCTGAAATGGAAACCATTTCTAAACGAGTGGCAATATTTTTTTTGAATCGCTATATGGGTCATTCCGCGACAACTGCTACCACAGCATCGAAAATTTAATATTATTATTCCAGGTATTCAATCATTAATTTTGGGAGGTTATCCTACATAGATACAAAAATATGAAAAAAAGTTTCTATAAAGGTTGGTCTGGAAATGAACCCTAACGGAGCTACAGCCCTTCTAAGTGCGTATCAAAATTAGTTTTTAATTAATATCTCCAGAGCCCTATGAACTAAACTAATAATTGTTGGCACATCTTAAATAGATAAAGGCTATTATCCGATGTATTTTTTATTTAAAAACCTTAACCAGGGGCGTGTAAAATGGAGGTGGTTGTGACTTTTTTGCCCCAAACTTTTATGTCTGTAGTTTTTTTACATTTTCTCAGTAAAATATGATTCCTTGGTTTAAAATACATAAAAAATTACTCTTAGTATATATAACACTGTTATCGAGAAAATTGTAGTAAAGAGATTTCAGGTTCTGCGCATCAAAAATAGGAACTAAGGTTTGAGACAATAAACATTTTAATAAAGCAGGGCGATTCTAAATCAAAAACTATAAAAAGAAAGTTCCTATACACCTAGGTTTTAAATTCAGTTTTAAGAGTAATACCGGGTATTAACACGTTCGCTGCCGATGACGCATACGTGGCGTCATTTGTTGGCTTTGGGGGCACTATACAAATGAAAACCGGCAAAAAACGTGTTAAGGAAAATAACTTTTCAATACATCGTTTTAACCCTTCAACTCCGGCATTTTTCGGCATGAAACGTACAAATATGTATAAGAACGTTTGCAGCAGTTTTAGGCTGTAAATAATTTATTTGGGCGCAATCTATAAATACGTATATAATACGTATATAATTAATACGTAGATAAACGTATAAAAAGGTTTGCAGCAGTTTCAAGTTGTTAATATTTGAGGGGTTCAGAGCAGAAGTGGAAAAAGTCCTTATAGACTTGATCCATTTTACGTCTGAAACGAATTATTTGTGCGAAACTTATATATACGCCCACAGCAGCTAAAGGGTTAAAGCTTAAACATTAATCTAAAATAAAATTAAATTAAGTTTTCTATCTCTACTATTAAAGCAAGAAATTTATTTTGAACGTGACCGCTACATTCTATACCACTGTGCGTCGGCAGCGAACGTGTTAAAAAGTAACACTTCCTAAATGGACGTAGTTCCCTTAAAATCTACTTGTAGTCATTTGTGTATGGGAACTTATTTTTATAGTTTTTATTGTAAAATCACCCTGCAATATTAAAATGTGTAGGGGCGCCTAGTTTTTGATTGCCGCCCTGACGAAACTTTTTCCATTCGGCAAATCTTTGATTCATTCGGTAAATTTGTTTTGGAGTGAGGGCCTTTTTTTTAGTCATCAATATTTTCTTATTCGGAATTTTTTTATTCTTATTTGGCATTTTTACCAGTCACATCCCCCCAACGAAAATGACTATATCCGGCCCTGACACTGAGAGCCTTTAAAAGGCAAATTTTCAATTTTGTTGTAAATATTGACCACCAAAAAATATAAGTTGAACTAGAAATTCGAAAAAAACGGACTACGTCAGATATTAGCCACATTGAAGCGGCCGCACCTTGTAAAATATTGTTAAAAACTCTTCAGGACCTGTCAGTGGTTAGTACGACACTATAACTAAAAATTTATAAGGCAGTTTTTTGTACTATTTTATCCCCAGAATTCAAATCTGTTCATTAAATTGACCTATTATCTTTCGTTTTGAGAAATTCGCTTCTATAACTTTATTTGGTGCGGTTTTTAAATACGCGTAAAAACGCGTAAAAAACTCAAAAAACCAGATAATCCATTCTAAGCGAGCTTAAATATAAGATTGTATGTTGTGCTTCATACAGGAAATTAAATATATTACTGTGGTATCCACAATAGCATACTTTTCTTGCTAAATAATCTAGATAGTGATAAATAATTTTTATTATACGAGTATAGCAGTGGAATAAATATTTAATCCATCTATTTTGTCCAAATACCGTACCCAGTGATATTGGTAGAATGTTGTTTTGCGCTTCTGACGCTCGTCAAGATTCCCCGGGGCCGGGCATCCGAGGGGGCCCGGCGTCGATAGTGGGGCCCAGCGAAAATTTTCTGCCAGGAGTAAAGCTTTTTTTTCAATGACAAAGACTTTTTTTGCCAAAATAGGGGGCACGGGATTAAAGTTTCCCCGGGGCCCGGGCTGGCTCTGTCCGGCCCTGTGTATAGTCTGTGGCAGTTTAAAATAAATATTATTCTTATTATTATTAATAGGTATTATTATTATATTATTTAATTTTAGACATAACTTTTATTTACTGTTCTACATCCAAAAATATCAAAAAAAAGTCCTGGGCCAAAAAAAAATGCGCATCCACCAAAATTTGGAGAAAAATTTTAATTTAAAAATATTCAAAAATGTAGGTATTATTACATAGAATGGGCTTCCCAAGGAGGGTGTTACATAAACCCTTCTCAAATTTAAAACGCAGCAGAACTTTACTGTACAAGACTACCGCGCCCGCTTAACCTTACCAGGCTTAAACTGCATTCCTAGGTGAATTTGTTATTATTTATAAATTCTAACCTCATTAATAGATTGACCCATTAATACAAATATAGATATATTTTCCTGAAATTTTCAGGCGGTAAATAACGATGAGATAGAGAATTTTCTCTAGAAACTAGTGACTAATTTTGTATAGAATTAGTCATTTGTTTGTATCAAATGTTTCAGAATAAATTTTCAGTAATTGACAGTTTTAAAGCAAACCAAAAAATAAAAAACACAATGTATTAAACACATATTTCAAAAGACAAATCAACCATAAAAAATAAATAAATTAAATTATTTATATAATAGATAGATTTATTCATTTTTCGCAAATCTAGCTGTAATCTTGAAAAAAAAAAGAAAAACAAAATAGGCGTGGCTTTAATAAGTTTCCTTATCTCAAGGATTTAATAAATAGATAAGAATAAGTTGCTAATATTTATAATTATGGCATACTTTTTATAGATAACCAAATAATACGAACAATAACAATAAATAAAACATCACTCACCTCATCATTTAACTTGCCCTTCGAGGCCATTTTCAACTACTGACGGATCGACAACAGGTTTCTGCTGCTAACGCCTTTTTATTAATTTAATTAATCAAATTAAATCAATCACTTTTTTAAGAACCAATGATTTTTTTATACTTAATTTTACGATATTTTCGTCTTAAATTAGTAAATTTCATGAAAAAACTTAAAAACAATGTTGGTAACTTTTGTTTTTTGGGCTTGGCAACACGTTTCTTTTTATGGTGGTACTCAATTTTAAATGTCACATCTGCCACTTTTTTTTTAAAAAGTCGTTATTTAACCTAAAATATCTGTTTGTGTGTTTTCCTTTGTATTTAGTTTTCTATAGTTATTTAAAAATGCCACCTAAAAATAAAGGTGCAAATGGTTATAAACTTCCTGATCCTCTACCCAAAGGAGAAATCCTAGAGGATAAATCGAAAAAAAAATGGAAACTGGGCTCTTCCATAGGAAAAGGGGGCTTTGGTGAGATATATGCAGCTCAGGCTCTTGATGTTGGCGGAGCCAAGTTCCCATATGTAATAAAAATCGTGAGTACCTACTTATTTTCTATGTAATATAAAAATATTTTTACTTTGACCTTATTTACTTCAGGAGCCTCATTCCAATGGACCCTTATTTGTAGAATTGCATTTCTATGTCAGAAATGGAAAAGAAAACGAAAGTAAGTGAAATTTTTCATAACACTCGACTTATTTTTAAAGTACTGAATCAAGCACCAAATTCAATAGAAAAGATGATATATATATCTTTTCAATTTAATCGATTTTAAAAAATATGCTTTAATACTGTGTCCTCGAATGTGTCAAACTATTAAAAATCTTTTAATTTAGTGTGCAAAGTACTTTTTTTAATCTTAATCCTACCTATACAGTGTGCACACATGTGATCAATAACTGGCATGCCAAAATTTAAGAGGTGATTCTACATCCAAAAATATCAAAAAAGTTCCTATAAAGTTTGTTTCGGAAATGAGCCCTAAGGGAGCTGCGGCCCTTTAAAATTGTAATAAAAATAAGGTTTTTAATTAATAACTCTGCTACCATTTAAGCTAGAGCAACGAGATTTTGCATCTTTACTAGTATTAATAAGGACAATAAGTTTATGTTAATTTATTTATTTTTTAATTTGTCCGGAGGCGTGCCTAGATGGACAAAATATGTGAGGCTTAACACATTTTTGCCCCAAACTTTTTTATGTGTAGTTTTTTTGGATTTTTTTGTAGATAGATTTCTTGAGTAAAAATACATAAAAAATATCATATAGTGTAACACTGTAGGAGCAACTGTTTAAAAAAAATGCAATAAAGAGGAATTTCCTCTGAGGAAATAACATTTTGTGCCACCAAAAACGTTACTTTTTAAAAGGCTATTACTCCTTTAATATTAAATTTAGGTGTTTTGGTGAAGAATACTTTTTTGCTCAGTTTTAAATGAAGAATCACTCTGCAGCATTAAAATTTTATTGATGCTCTTATTAGTGCCCCATTCAATATGTAATCTTTGAATGGCCATAGCTCCCTTAGGGCTCATTTCTGGACCACACCTTATAGAATCTTTTTTTAATATTTTTGGATGTAGAATCACCACTTTTGGCATGGCAGTTACTGATTACCCTGTATATTACTTTCTAGTCACTGCTTTTATGAAACAAAAAGGTTTAAAAACTTTTGGTATGCCGAAATATATAGGATCAGGTTCCCATGAGCATAAAGGAGAAAAATACAGATTTATAGTAATGGAAAAATTTGGAACAGATGTATGGAAATTGTATAATGAAAATGATAAAAAGTTTCCAGCAACTACAGTTTTTCAATTAGGAATTCAAATGGTAAATTTTTGCATAAGAAAGTGTTAAATAGTACTTAAACAAAAACATTGGGGTTAACAGATGTTCTGAAAACCCTGAAATTTAAATATGTTAATTTAAATTGGATGATATTTTTTGTTGAGTCCAATATTATTTTGCTAGGTAGCTAAAAAATACAAATAAATCTTTTCCTATAGTAATTTTAGAATACTTTTTTAGCTTGATGTGCTAGAATACATTCATAGTAAAGGATATGTCCATGCAGACATCAAGGGTGCCAATATTTTAATGGGTATAACCAAAGAAACTGAAAATAAACAGGCATACCTAGTAGATTTTGGCCTTGCTACAAAATTTACCAGTGATACAGAATTCAAACCCAATCCCAAGAAAGCTCATGATGGTACTATTGAGTATCTTAGTAGGGATGCACACAAAGGAGGTAATAAATATTTTTATCCACGGCCGTGATTAATAGGCCTATTAATCACGGGTCTGTAAAAATAAACAGTTTAAACTTCAAAACAGCCGTGGATAAAGTATAGTATTTTACTCGTGTATAATAGCTATTTATCATTTGGGTGATTAGGTCACTCCCCTATCGGCTCGTGTCCCAAAATTCACCCTCATTGATTAATAGGAAATATTATACACTCATTGAATAATATATTATTATCCACGGCCGTGATTAATACGCCTATTAATCACGGGTCTGTAAAAATAAAGAATTAAAAATTTAAAACGACCGTGGATAAAGTATAGAATTCTACTCGCGTATAATAGCTATTAATCGGGTTATAAGCTCACTCCCCTTTCGGCTCGTGTCCCAAAATTCACCCTCATTGATTAATAGCAATTATTATACGCTCATTGAATAATATACTATTTGATCCATAATTTTTTATCTAGGATATTTGGAAAAAAATACTTATGGGAAGTAAAACAAATAAACTTCAGTTGATTGATTACTAAGATCTTATTTATTTTTTTATTTTTATTTTTAATTAAAATATACCTATTTATTAAATTGAACAAAATCGGCTAAATGCCTAAATTCTCAATTCTGCTTGTTTCCAAGATTTTTTTTAACCTTGTGACATAAATAACTATGATCTTAATTGTTTTAAAATAATTATTTTATTATTGTTAATGATTTTTTTTAGTGCAAACAGTGAGAGGAGATTTGGAAATTTTAGTTTATAACTTAATTCAATGGTTAGGTTGTAAACTGCCATGGGAAAAAAATTTAAAGGACCCCAAAATAGTCCAAAATTCAAAAGAAATGTACATGCAGTCTATTCAGAAGTTTGCCAAAGAATGTTTTGGAAGTTCAACACCACCAGGTAAGTTATTTTTTATTATTTTTTCTGACTAATAATTTAGTTCTATATCTGTACCTGAGAGGCAGACCGGCAAAAGTTCACTCACTTCTTATAGGCCTACTGGTTTACCCCTGAGTAAAAAAATACGTTTTATTTTTTTTTAGAAGATTTCTCTAATTTTTTATTATATTTTTAGCTGCAATAATTGAGTATTTAACATGCTTACAAGACTTGGACTTTAACACTGTACCAGACTATGCTAAATTCCATAAAATCCTTGAAAAAGGCCTAAAAGATGCAGGTGGGTCGCTAAATAGTAATCTAGTGTTCATGAACACCGCAGCCAGCGGCAAAAAAGCACAAGCCAAACGCAAATCTAATACTGTAGGGGCTTCACCAAGAAGAAAGTTAGCAAAAAATGGTTTTGCAGATGATAATGAAGATGGTGACAGTGATGTAGAAGTAAAAGCCAAGAATCAAGAACTAAATGGTAAGCATGAAGGTAATTTATTAATTTTTTATTTAGTGTCCTTTAAAATACTTTTTTTATGTTGTAAATATATTAACATTTTTGGGATTTTGGGGAATTTCAGTAGATTATGGGTATTTTGAAAAATCGACATTGGCAACACCGCAGCAAAATGGCGGCCTAGCATAGCGTTGTGGGGTCGCGTCGTTAATGAACCACACTGTAGGAAACAACCAGTAGTATATCTCACCTTGGCGCATGTGTTGTGCGCATCCGACAAAAGAGTTTGGTTTGCTGTTAATACCCGCCGCCATTTATATATTTTTTCGCATTTCTGTCTTCGCACTGTCCCTACCACAAACTGGGTGGACTGTGATCGCTACCTTAGGTTTAACGAATTCCATACGTCATCCCGAAGGTGAGTCTTAAAATGTCTTCTTTCAAAGTAAAATTTTATATTATGCGCACAAGCCATGCGCGAACGTGAGTTACGCTTCTGTTCGTTTCATATACTGTGGTGCAATCGGTAAGCTTGTTTGTGTTTGGCGTTTATTTTAAGATATTTGTGTGAATTTAGTTATTTGTGTTATATTTAACATTAAAAATATAGGTATTTTATTATCGAATAAGAAATAGTACCTATTTACAACTCAGGCTAAAATATTGAAGTTTTGTATTTCATCAGAGTATTTGTTTATATATACCACGTAACGACGATGAATCTCCCGCGCAATATGTATACCGCGTCTGCGAAATCTCATCCAAAATCGAGAAATACCTACCTATTTGTCGCCAAGATACCTGTCAGAAGATATTTTTAAATTTATGAATCCCAGCCAAAATCTTGGACTTCCGATTTTAGCGGGAGATTAAGTTACCCTGTTAAAAATGCCATAATACTAGTATACTATTACCAACTGTATGTATACAATCATTAAGGTATTTCTTTTTTCATTCTATACGAAAAAAGATATACTTACATCAACTAACTAGTTACAAAAAATTTGCATACCTGTAATGCCTAAGATAGACTGACTCTTAATGGTAGATCAGCAAAATGGCATTATGCCCAACAAAAAGTTTCTTTTCTATTGACCCAGAACAGGTGACTTATAAAAAAGGTCACCACCTACACTCTTTAGTAGGGCTATGTGGATAATACAATTCAAATGGCTCACCTAATGTTAGGGGAGGTCTACTATTAGCATTCCACCAACCTAGCCAGTCTGCAACTGCATATAGAGGTCTGTGGTATACGATACACTGTATACTCATGCTGAAACAGTCTTGTTATTGCACCTAGCCAGACTGTAAAAAGAAATTACATGGAAATCATATAAAAAGTAACACAACCCTGAAAAAAATTATTATATAATCTTATAAGGTTCAATAAGATTCACAGGAATTTGATGACCAACAATAAAAATCTTTCAGGCATATTGGTACAAAAAATACACCACCAGTTTTAACCATATTATCAAGGATAGTGCCTTGGTATATGCATAATGGGTTAAATATTAAATATCATCTTAAAACTAATGGTGTATTTTTTGTACTGATATGTCTGAAAGAGTTAAAACCAAAAATCCTTTTCAAAAACTGTCCAAAAACCTCATAAGGTCTTTATAGGATTTATGATTAAATCTTATTTTTCTGATTAATTTTAATAAGATTTTTTTCTGGCTCTGTAAAAGTTAAGGATGTTATTAAGTTCTATTTACCAAGATGACTTTACCAAATATTACATGTTGTATAAAGTTATCTTTATGTTTTCATATACATACATATAGGATAGTTCTTGATTAGGGTGTAGCATACTTTATAAAGCATTTATAAAATTTTTGAAAAAGTAAAATGCTTGGGGTGCCATTTTTTCTTTTCTACCTAAAAAACTATTGTTTAAAATTACACATCAATCAGAAAAGAAATTGGTGCTCCGCATGGCCAAAACAAGAAAAAATCCTTAAAAAAGGTGTGAGGATTTTTCTTCTTTTGGACTTTCGGAGCATCAATTTCTTTTCTGATTGTTGTGTAACTTCACACGTTTTTTTTTAGTTAAAAATAACAAATATGGCACCCCAAGCATTTTAGGTTTTCGAATTTGTTATAGTACGCTACACTAGGGTGGTCCAATTTATTTTTTATTTTTTAAATCTTTATTTGTGCTGGTTAAAACGCCCTTAGAGCAAAAATTTATATAGACAACCCTAAGGGGTACTTTTCGGGTCCTAAAAACCCTTAAATTATGCAAATATTGATAAAATTCGTGTAAAACCAGCCCTATTCTTTGTAATTTTTTTAAATTTAAAGGCCTATATTTTTTCTTTTTTAGTATAAAAACAAGCCTGCAAAATCTCAGCCTAACCAACATTTTCTAACCCGTGCCAACAAGGCCTCGGAATCGCCCCAAAATTCCGAAAAAAACATATTTCTATTAAATTGTGCAGCCGACAAATTATAAATTTTTAATAATAAAGTTTATATGGCACATTTTTTTCTATATAAATCTATTTTGATTATCTTAAAAGATTGCGATAATCTACGCAACGAGTATGGGGTCTAAGCGGCATTTTAACAAAAATCTCAAAATTTTATCAAAACTATTTTTTTAAAGCACTTGCGAAATATTTTAAGAGTATTCCAAAATTTATTTTAAATAGACCTATTGTAAGTTAACATATTAGGCCATTCGAAAAACATCCGTATCTAAGCGCCAAAATATGTCGGATAAACAGGAAAAATCGTAAAGCTTTATAATTTTTTGTTTTTTTCGTTGTAGATTATCGTAATCTTTTGAGATAATCAAAATAGGAAAGAAATTAGCCATATAAACTTTATTATTTGATATTTATAATTTGTTCATTGTACAATTTAATAGAAAATGCACTTTTTCGGAATTTAAGGGAAATTTCGGGTCCTTGTTGGGACGGGTTAGAAACTTTTGATCAGGCGGAGATTTTTCAGGCTTATTCTTGTACTCATAAAGAAAAAATATAGATATCAAGGCTTTTAAATTTTATAAAATTACAAACACTGGCTGGTTTTACACGAATTTTACCGATATTTACGTGATTTAAGGGTTTTAAGGGCCCAAAAATAACCCTTAGAGTTTTCTATATACATTTTTTACTTTAAGGACGTTATAACCTCGACGAATAAAAAAGATTTAGAAAAAAAATTAAAAATTGGACCACCCTAACGCTGCACCCTATTCTTGGTAGCTTATACACTTATTACACACTTGGTCACCTTTACAGTGCTCTAATTTTACAGAATCGTGCAACATTACATGAGGTGTATGTAATGTTGCATGACTGTAAAATTTTTTTGAATTCCATGTGTTACCTGATTACATTGATTTCTATGTAATTTTTTACATTGGATGTCTTTTTGGAAAGCTGAATATGAATGGAATGTTGATTTGCAGTTTAATCTAATACATTTAAATGAGGCTCTCAGTGAATTTCTATGGTAATTGTTGGCTTCTTTGCAAATACTTATTATAGAAATACATTTTTTAACTATTCTATAATAATGATTTAATAATTATTAAATAACATACAAAACGCATTCAACAAAACTCAAAGTAATTTTACGTATTTTTTCAATAGTACTTTGGTAAATTTTTTTTAATCCATTTTGGATTTACTAGTTTGCAGGTTTCAAACACCTAGTTTCAGTGTAACAATTTAATAAAAAACAGTTTATTTTATATTTTTTTGCTTTAGCTTTTTAAAATCTAGCATAAGATGTATTACCTCAAACCTAGCCCTGTTTTATTTTTAAGGTAGAGCAAGATCAAGAAAGAGCGCAGCTAGTGAAAGCGAGGAAGAAATGGTAAAGCCAACTGCAACTAAAGGTAATTTATAAACTAACTGAACAGAATTTAAACTATAAATTTTAGAAGCCAATAGATTCCCAGCAAAACATTATGTTACATGGATAATAAACTAAAATTTTATCAATTTTTATTAAAACCCTTCTATTCACTTCACTTCCATATAGCTATATTTGTCCTCAAATTTGCCAAATACTTTTTCACCCACTTAGAATAAACTTAGAGAGCTGAAAAATGGTACACATGCTTATCTGCCCTAACAAAGCAATTTTATATACATTTACCCACCCCCTAATTCTAAAATATCAAAAACCCTTTTTTTACCCACGTGAGTTAATTTAAAACTAAAATTGGGTTACGTACTCATCCCGTGATACTAAAATTTTACTATAAATAAAAAACCCCTGTCAACCCCCCCACCACTCCCATATGGCTAAGTTAACTCTGGAGGGCCCTCTCTGTTTTACCCACTTAGAATAAACTTGGAGAGCTAAAATTTGGTACAAATACTTGTCTCCCCTAACAATACAATTTTATATGAAATTTGCCTCTAATCCCCCTCCCCTAAAATATCAAAAACTTTTTTTTACCCACGTGAGTTAATTTTAATCTAAAATTGGGTTACTTATCCCGTGAGTAGTTATACATTACATTTAATTAATAGAAGGGTTTTAACTTTAAAAACTTGTTTTTTTATATTTTATTTCCTTGTTTTGAACAAATTTTTTGGAAGATGGGTAAAATCGAACAGAAATTCCCCCACCCCTAAAAAAAATCATGGATCCACCCCCGAGTATAACAGTACTATCCACTAAAAGTGGTACCATAGGCTCAGGTTCATTTAAAAGATCAGAATCAAACAGATTGTGTAACTATAGTGTTCCTAAGCATAAACACGCGGCGTTCGAAAAGAGATCACACTATTCAGCAATTCAATTTTACAATAAGCTTCCTTTGGAAATTAAATCTATAAATATACAAAAAAAAAACATTCAAGAAAAAGTTTTCATATATATGCAACATAGAACCTTATACAATACAAGAATGATTTTCTTTAAAAAAAAAACAAAATTTATAAAATTGTACTATTATTTGTATTATTTATTTAATTACTTTTATATTAGTTTACCTAAAACTTGACAATATTTCACTCAATGTCCTTATTTTATTTTTTATTTTATGTAAAGGCATTTTCTCTGAAATAAATAAATTCTTATTCATAGTTTTAAGAAGTTATGATATTATACCTAATACTTGAAATTTAGCCCTATTTTATTTTTAAGGAAAAGGAAGATCCAGAAAGAGTGTGGGTACTGAGAGTGAGGGAGAAATGGTGCAGCCATCACCAGGTAAGGGTTATTTATAACGTTATTTTTAATTTAAATCGCAAAATTTTCTAACTTTGCAAAATTACAATGTATACCGCATTACTCGGAAGATTTATGATTAATAATTTAAATAATTTTTTCGCCTGCGGCGCTAGGTTTTTTTATTTTGGTTTTACAATCTTAAAAAATTTTAACATCATTCTTAAAAAAAATTCGGGCGGTGCTAACGGTGTTAGTTAAGGGCTGACTACCGTTTTTTAAGTTTTCACTGAAATTTTAACATTTTTAACTGGAAAACTTGGAAAAATACAGGAATTTGGGTTAAACACTTTGCTGGGAACCCTATAAAATCAATCTAAATTAAAAATAATATAATAGATTTGGTTCATAGTTTTGAAAGTTTAAATCTAGCCCTGTTTTATTTTTAAGGTAGAGGAAGACCAAAGAAGAATGTAAGTACTGAGAGTGAGGAAGAAATGGTGCAGCCATCTCCAAGTAAAGGTAAATCATTAACTGTTATCTGTAATGACAACGATATTCAAACTAAAATTAAAAATTAATTTTTCTAACCAGCCAAGATTTCATTCACACTCATTAATTTTGCATTCCCATTTTGAAAATTTTAAAAATTTTGGAAAGCATTGTATTCGTGCAAAAAATTTAATTTTTTTGCGTTTTATGACGTTTTATGTTGATATAAATCAATTTCAAGCAAAAAAAAGTTGTCGGTTGATTGGTCGATCGGTCTGTCGTTCTGTCCGGGAAATTTTGTTTGGACTTTTTAAATTTATTTTTTTTGCGTTTTATGTTGATATAAATCAATTTCAAGCAAAAAAAAGTTGTCGGTTGATTGGTTGATCGGTAGGTCGTTCTGTCCGGGAAATTTTGTAAGCACGATAATTTAAGAATGTTTTAGGGTAGAGAGTTGAAATTTGGCAGACAGGTATATTACCAAAAGTTCTCGCTCGGGATTGATTTTGGTAAACATTGGGGTGGGGCAAATGGGGGAAAACACATTTTTTTACAAAAATTTTAAAGTTGCTATATAAGGGTTTTTTCAGCAATTGAATCCGATAATAAAAATTTTCTAACTTCACCCCCGAGGGGTGAGGGGGTAAATATTTTTAAATTTTTTAAATAATTTCGCCAAAATTGCTATATAGGGGTTTTGGGGTCGACGAATCTGAATCTGATATTTTTTTTTAATTTCACCCACAAGGGGTGGGGCGTAGTTTTCGTGAAAATTGCTATATTGGGGTTTTTGAGGTTGCTGAAAGTAAATCTGATAACAAAATTCTAACTCCATCCCTCCCTGATGCGCGGGGGATAGTTTTCGTGAAAGTTGGTATATTAGGGTTTTTGAGGCTGCTGAAAGTGAATCTGATAACAAAAAAATATTACTCCACCCCCTAAGGGGGTAGTTTTCTTAAAAACTGATCCATTGGGGGTTTTGAGGTCGCTAGAAGTGTATCTTAAAATATTTTTTTTCCAAATCCACCTACTCAGGGGCAGTTTTAGTAAAAATTGGTATATTGGTGTTTTTAGGGTTGCTGAAAGTGAATCTGATAATAAAAAATCAATTTCACGCGCGGAGGTAAAAAATGGGAAAGCTGCTTTACTGGGCAGTGTATTTATTCTCGAATATCTCCAAATTAAAAATATAAGAAAAAGTTTATTGAATTCAACCTAAGCCTATTCGGAGTATTAATATTCCAGTCAACTAATAAATGTCAATTACAATAAATGCACACTGGCTGATATTTTAAAGGATAGTAGTGGATGGTAACAGAACACTCCTGTTAGTTTTTCACCGGGTGATTTGCGTAAGTGATCCTATATCTTGAATTTTAGGGATGAGTGCAGTTCGTATTAAACTTATAGAGAATTTCCAGAGCTACAAGTTTACTCATAACTACTTTTATCCTCCAATAAATGATATGGTTTGAAAAAAAAAAACAATTTCACTCCCAACATATCCAAAAAAAAAAATCGTTGGAAATTTCCTTAACAAAATTGGTTACATTTTTATCGTAAGATGCACTCACCCCTAAAATTCAAGATAGCGGACACCCCTTACGCAAATCACCCACTGTTTGTAGAGTGCTTAAAATACATACTGTTTAATTTCTGTATGGTAAAGATGATTTTTTAATTTTAACTATTTATAGTATAGCAGCTCTATCAGTTAATAGTGTATCATAGGCTCAGGTTTATAGTTTTAACAAGGTATAATATTATACCTAATTAAGGGGTTTATTTATTGGACAATCCTTGTACACCTATCCAACAATCTTCTACCTACAATCCTTGACAATTCCTCTTCCATAATCATCTACAATCCTCCACAATCATCTACAATCTTCCACAATCATCGGAAATCTTCCCACAATCTTTAACAATCCATTAAAATTTTGTACAATCTTCCACAATCTTTTTGACAATCTCTTACAATCTTCCACAATCATTTGATTCTCACAATCCTTGTACACTTTTTTTTTCAATAAATAAACCCCTCGTACCTAATACTTGAAATTTAGCCCTATTTTATTTTTAAGGGAGAGGAAGACCCAAAAAGAGCGTGGGTACTGAGAGTGAGGGAGAAATGATTGAACCATCACCAGCTAAAGGTAATTTACCTATAACATTATTATGCTATTCACATTGCGTAGTGCTAGAATAGTATTATATGGTTAGAATTTCCAAAAATGGCCAAAAAAACCTCCTAGATAAAAAATTTTAGATACAAATGTGTTTTATGAAAAAATAACAATCTTTGAAAATGTCCGTCCGTCCGTCCATCCATCTGACATCAGTATTTTTGTGTACAAGATAACTCAAGAACGAATTATCCGATCGACTTGAAATTTTCAGGGAAATTTCTTTTAAAAAGTTATTGGGGATTAAAGCTTTTTTTTTAATAATTAACTATCTTTTTCAAAAATTTTTCGTTTTTTTTAAAAAAGGTCTTTTTTAATTGTAATTTTTTTTTAACTACCTATTAGGAAAAATTATACATTATACCATACTGTGAATAGTATGTAATGGAATGCGTAGCATTACATATCTTCCCGGCTTTAATTTACATCGCAAAATTTTCAAAATTACAACCGCATTACTCGCATAATTTATGATGAATAATTTTAATAATCTTATTATAAAATAGGGTTCTTACCGACCTGGAAAACCTGGAATTTCATTGCAGTGCAAATATACCTCTACTTTGCAAGGAATTTGGCTTAAAAATAAAAAAAAAAAAGTTTGGGTAAATTTAGACAATCGTTCAACAAAATAATTTTTATCTTGTATTGAATAGCCAGGGAAAGAATAGACAACGTAAAAAAACTTACTGTATTACGATGAAAATTGACTGAGTTATCGCAGATAATAAATTTGGACCAACAAAATTGGGACCCAAAATTGGTCTGATTTTTTTAGGTTAGGTTAACGCAAAGCTACATTGCCGCAGCATTAGTCTAAAACATAAAGCCTTACGAGTACTTTCCATTTTTTTAATTAAAATTGATCGAATTTTCTACCGTCGGCAGAATTTTGTCAAAAAAAACTGAATTTTCCCACTGTGCGCGGGTGCTGCACCGAGTAACTCATCTTCGAAGCCAAACAACCATCGGAACTACGTCACAAAGAAGGCATAAATTACTTGACGCCCCGGTAGTAAAAACTCCCCTTTTCGAAAAAATCCTCAACATTGGATTCTTTATCCTCAACCAGTTGGGTGTAGTTTCGAAAACAGAGCTGAATTAACTATAGGCCAGGTGGTCCGGCGGCCCAGGGCCCACCACCAGAGGGGGACCACCCAAGACTTTTTGGGTAAAAATGCATTATTAATATTTTTTTGTAAATTTAAATTTTTACCCATAGTTAATCCGGCTCTGTTTTCAAAACTACACCCAAGTGGTTGAGGATAAAGAATCAAATGTTGTGGATTTTTTCGACAAAGGTAACCTTGTTTAATATAATTAAATGACTTTGCTTTGTTATAACATGCTCCAATATTATACTTTAGCTATACTTAGCCCTATTTTATTTTTAAGGTAGAGGAAGACCAAAAAAGAGCACAGCAGATAACGATGAAAGTGAGGAAGAAATGGTCCAGAAATCTTCAGCTAAAGGTAATTTATACATTATTTAGACTTGTCTTCCGATCGGTGTGTCCCCGGTGATACACTGTAACACTGCCGTGCTAAGCTGAAAGGTCCTATCTACATAGATTTAACATATACATAGGACCTTTCAGCTTAGGAAGGCAGAACCATTTAGCTAATGTATTTTTTTTATAAATATATTGTAAAATTACATTCAATATAAAAAAATATTTAATAATATGGGAAAATTACTGTCCCCTGAAATCGTGACCGATTTTAAAAAAAATTTTAATTTTAAGGTAGAGGAAGACCAAAAAATACAGCTGGAGCAACTAAGAAAGTAAAGCCGACTCCAGAATTAGATACCAGTATTGAATCTAGAAGAAGAGCCAGTAAATTTAAAATAGACTATACAGAAGAAGACAGCGAAGATGAGATTGAGAGTTATGTAAGAAAACCAGGCGGAACTTCACGGACTAAAGGTACAGCATTTTATACACATGGTGCTCCTGAAATAGGGGGTCATACTTAAAATACGTATCGCACTTAGGGTGAAGGGGGATCTTGGCTGCTAGCGTTAGGTATTTATAGAGGGGGTAGCTTTATTATGCGTTACATGGGGGACAGATGTGTTGAAAATTGCAAAATTTTGGGTTACATATTTAAAATACGATCCCCAGGTTTAAAGAAAAAGTCGTAGACCATATCGTCGGCTTACAAGTAAAAGGCACTAAGTCACTTTTTTGCAAAAATGGGATTTTAATGGCACTGTAATTAATTTTTGATGATCTATGTATAGGTAAACCGAACTAAGTTCTAGGTGGACTGCCAAGGGAGTTACCCACTATACAAAACGCACGAATTTTGATTAAAATTTTATCTAGCAAAGTCTCTTAGTGTACTTAGTGCGGTTTACTTGTAGATTATTTCAAATGTTTCTGCACTTAGCGACTTTCTAAAAAGAGTTAATTTATAAAAATATGATTGCTTGTATCATTTATATGATACAATATTACCTGTAAAATGACAATGCTTTTTACGTGTACTTTCGATGTGTAGCTAGTAATTTAATTTTCATTTGCATTGGTTTTTTTATTATTAGATAATATTTCAAAACTAAATTTGAAGCCTTCACACTAAGTTCCAAGTCTCGGTGCATTTCTGAGGGGTGTTGCACCGTGAAGTGTTTTATCATTAATAATGCTTCTTTGTCGGCACAGCCGATTGCCTCTGAAAACTGTCTTAGTTCTGGCATAGTAAGCAGTTTTATATAATTAATACTAATTAATTATTATTGTTAATTTTGGAAACGTTCTTTAAACAATCAAAAAGTCTAAATCCTTCTTTTAAAAATCTAGTTTTTGAAAATTTATGTAAACATATTGTTTTCTAATTTATAGTTATACATTACATTTAATTAATAGAAGGGTTTTAATTTTAAATAGCTGTTTTTTATATTATTTTATTGACTTAGTGCTCTTTACTTGTAAGCCGACGTCGTGGGCCTACAAGTAAAAGGCACTAAGTCCATGTCTTTTTTCAAATTTAGTTGAATTAAACTACTTCAATTTGTCTTTATTTAACTGCAAATGGGACATTATTATGTCCAAACATGTCATTGCGATTTTGCGGTAATTTTTTTCTAAAAACAATTATTACAAAAATTAAAAAACAACAATGAAATTTAAATTTGTCAATATCTCAAAACTATGTTTTTGGACTTAGTGCTCTTTACTTGTAAGCCGACGATATTAAAAATTTTTGGGCAAAGTATTTATTAATAAAACTTTTCAAAAGGTCATTATACAGTGTGGATTTTTTAATGAATACATTTGATAACTCCGAAAATAATTTTTTTAATATTGCTTGGTTTCCATCCAAACAATTTTTATTTTGAGTGGGAAATCTTTGGGTTTTACTCACCTGAGTGATAGTTTTGTGATCTGTCTGGTAATCCTTCTATACTCCGCGCATTATCTATCTGAGTTGATGATCATTTGTTTCTTGTTGTATGATTGGCAGAATACATTTAGTTCCCTATGTAAGGTTGCTATCTTGTTTTAAATTCATTGTCAATCAAAACATTATTTTGACGTTTATAAAAAAATCCAAATAAGTTGCTTTAGCAAGAAGAAATGACAATAAAAGCCCTTAAAAAGGAAACTAAAGCATCAATCTATAAATATTTTGTTTAAATGAAGCAATATAATGCAGTGCTCAATAAAATTTTAATGTATACGCTGTAACAGAAAAATTTTAAGTTAAAATAATACTGGTCTATATTTTTTTTTTCAAAAATATAATTAAAGTATCAATCACCAGCTTAGGTAACGTAAAATTTTATTTTAATCACATTTAAATAAAATAAAAATTTACTTTTATTATAATTTTAAACAAGCTTTCTCTTTTTAAAAAGATTTTTTTATTATTTTTGAGACGTAAAATGTCAGTAAATTTAACCCAAATTTTAAAAATTGTCAAAAGCACAATGGACAACAAAAATATCACTAAAAGTCATTTTTAAACCACTAATCATAGCTTCCTTGATCCAATTTGTTACTCAGATAGATAATGCGCCGAAATTATGTAGTATTCTCAAAAATTATGGATATCTGAATCATATTAGTATAATTTGAGTATATCTATAGATTATATTATTATTTAAAACTATTTATTCCCAAAAGTAACTCCTTTTATTGATATGAGCTTGTCTCCCTAAAACTTAACTATATTATTATTTTTCAGCTTACAAATAAATTTACAACCAAAAAAAAAACGTTTCTTTACAACTCTAAATACAGTGTACTAAATTAATTTAATTTACACTATGCAAACCATTATAATTACCAGTTTTTAAAAAAAATATAGAAAGTTATTTTTTCTTATAAATTGTAATTTGATTTATTTGTGACAAAAATGTCAAAAAAATTTTTTTGAATTTTCCTTTTGCTAAAAGCGAAAAAAAATTCAAAAAAAAAAGAATTTTTAAAAAAATTATAAAGAACCTGGCACACAAATAGGGGGGCCACAGTCAGACTGCCTCAAAGGACGGTCAGTCAAATTGAGGTTTTTTGGCATTGAGGAGGGGACGCAATTTGTTTTAAGTTTTTAAGTCCACTCAATTACTAACACAACGCTACCAAACTTAACCCCAGAAAGTTATGGGAACTATTTTTTATTTTGGTCCGAAATATGCGTTGCAAAGCAAACAGCATAGAACTGATATTTTTATTGTTGTTACAGGTTCTGGACCTGAGAGAAGAGGTAGACCACGCAAAGAGAGAACTGAAGAAGATGAATCAGAAGAAACTGTTGCTACACCTAAATCAAAAGGATCTGGAAAAAGGGGTAGACCTAAAAAACAAACAAGCGAAGAAAGTGAAACAGAAAATAAGGATCCCAATGACAATGTCGACTCTATGGAAGGATACACAGATGCCATGAAGGATGTGGTAAAAAAGAAGCAAGAAAACGGGAACAAAAAACGACGTCCGACTGTAGAACGTACTGAAAATGAAGAAGAAAAACGTTTAAACAAAAAAATTAAAACTAAAAAGGATAACGCCTCTACAAGCCAGGGAAAAGCCAAAAGTCCCTCACCATCGACTCATAATGAGGTGGTCGAAAACAATTCTGATAGTGAGGACCTTGGTGAAGACTGAAGAACTTTTTTAGTTGATCTATTTTTTATGTATTTTCTTCTATCTAGGTAAGCATTTGTTTTTAGTTCTTTGAACGTTTCTAAGTATAAAATTTAAACAGTTGTATAAATTTTGAATGTTTTGTTTTCAAAAAATTAAAAAAATTAAAAAGGTGGATAAAAATCTATACATATAGTTTTCATACAGTATTTCAATATAAAACATTTCAATACTACATAAGACGCAGTTTTTAGTAATTTTTGTTTAAATATTTGAGCTTGTACTGAATAGAAACTATGTATTTAGCTGTGGACTTTTCTTTTATACTTAATTTTTTAGTTTTAGTGTAAATTTTCCTCTTAATTTTAAATATTTTAATATATATTTATCTCAGAATGAAATTTTATGTTAAAGTTTTTACGTAATAGTATATTACGCACCGAGTACGCGAACCTAGTTTTTAGTGCATGTCTGCGCCTCGTTAAAAAATAGCACTCGATGTGCACTGAAATGGTTTCCGTCGAGGTGCGTATACTATTTTTCCTACGACCTAACACCTAAATATAAAAAAAAGGAAAAATTATCTTAAAATTAGTTTGTCAATATTAAGGTTATGTTTTTGATGTTTACTAAATTTCTGACAGCTGATCGTCACTTCCCAACCGTTGTCATAGGCAACGGGTGGGAAATAGGCACTAAGTACTAACTATACTCCGCGCATTAGCTATCTGAGTTGATGATCATTTGTTTCTTGTTGTATGGTTGGCAGAATAAATGTAATTCCCTATGTAAGGTTGCTATCAAGTTTCAAATTCATTGTCAATCAAAACATTATTTTGACGTTTATAAAAAAATCCAAATAATTTGCTTTAGCAAGAAGAAATAACAAGAAAAGTCCTTAAAAAGAAAACTAAAGCATCAACCTATAAATATTTTGTTTAAATAAAGCAATATAATGAAGTGCTCAATAAAAATTTTAATGTAAATGCTGTAAAATAAAAATTTTAAGCTAAAATAATGGTGGTCAACAATTTTATTCCACAAATATAATTTGAAGTATCGAACACCAGCTTAGGTAATGTAAAATTTTATTTTAATAGCACATTATGAATAAAAACCTACTTTTATTATAACTTTCACTTTTTAAAGAGATTTTTTTATTATTTTTAAGACCTAAAATGTCAGTCAATTTAACCTAAATGTTAAAAAATTTTCAAAAGCACAATGGACAAAAAAAATATCACTAAAAGTCATTTTTAAACCACTAATCATAGCTTCCTTGATCCAATTTGTTACTCAGATAGATAATGCGCCGAGTTTAGGTCATAGGAAAATATAAGTTTTCAACATTTCTATAAAAATGCACAATAGCTTATGATTTTGATTGTATTAGAGTGACAAACACTATTCTAAATTATTAAATATTTTAGATTTAAACAAAATTATGTATTTTTTATAAATGTCATCCTCAGAGAAATTTAAAAAAATGTTAAATTCTATATATTTTTTAAATTATCAGTTTGTTTAATGTTTAGTCGACAAAATTTTATCTGTTGATATTTTTGTAGGCATTGTGTCTATTAAATGAATAACTACAATATTTTATAGTATTTAAATAAATGTTTAGAAAAAGCAGTACAAATTGAATTAAATCTTGCATTATATTATATATCTAATATATCATTTTGATACTAATATATTCTTTTTTTTTATATAATAAGCTCATTTAACCACCCATTTCCACAAATCTTTTTTTCATAGGAAATCCTGATTTTATCATGATATAATGATTTGATATTTAGTATGAAAAGAAATTCTTTTAAAGAAAGGTCCATTTTCATTTTTTTATGTTGGATTAAATAGATTAAAACAGGTATAATTAATATAACAGTTTACCTTTACTCTAAAATTTTATAATACATGGAATGAAAATCAACACTACTATTAATGTAGGTACTTTTACAAATATATATTATTTACATTGAGAACTTTTAAATAAGGAAAAAAATATTTACACAAGTTATGCTTAGATAATACTGCCCTACTGAAAATGTCTTATAAATTTCTAGTAAAACAGAGTAAAAAAAAATTACTCAGATATTACTAGTATAATACTGGTCCAACCAAAACCGAGTATAAAATTTTACTGGTATGTGGTCAGTTAGTGAAACATTTTTACTGTTTTTTTTTAAACCTAGCTTAAACCAGTAAAAATCTCGAAAAATGTATAGTATTTTCCCACGTAAAACCGAGTAAATCAGTTTCTGAGTTCAATCAAGTATATTTTTTACCAGGAATTTTAAAGTTGGAGTAAAACCCAGTAAATATTTTACTCGGTTCTACTCAATTCTACTACAGATTTTCAGTAGGGTGTAAAGAAAATTATATAAAGCAAAAATGTTTAAATTTGAATCTTAATTATAAATTTTACATTAAATGACAAAAAATATATACAGTTCTCAGTAAATAACATTCTAACCTAAGAAGTAGCCATTTCATCAGGGTTAAACATACCTCTCGCTCTTCTCAAAATTGAGTCTTTCGAAGCATCGTAAGGATGATCTTTGGAAGGAATCTCAAGAATTGCAGGGACAGGTTGGTTATGGCTATCGATAACATGTCTAATTAACTCGGCGACGTTTTGGTTGATCAAAATGATATCAATATCGTCTCTCTTCAAAAATCTTTTGAATGTTTCCTCGATTTCACTAACAGCGGTAGATTTATCAACAACCATAAAGTTTGAGTGGCGGTTTTTGTTAATTTCTCCTACTCCGCCAAGTAAAAAACCGACGCAGGTATCTTCATCACCAATTACTGATATTAATTTACCTTTTACAGCTGAATGTAAAGCCATTTTTACGGATTTTTAACGATCAACTGAAGTATATGATTTTATTAGATCAGGTGACAGCACAAACAACTGACTTCTGTCAAAATCACATGACTGAAAACCCTAGACATGGCAACTGCGCAAGTCAAGGCGTTGTCTGTTTGCTTGAGTCACGTGGGTGTGTTGCGGGAAATTTAAAACACAAATACATGCATAACCTTCAGACCCCATGATGTTCAGAACATCCTAAAGGCATAGCTTTAAATAGCTTCTATAAAATTAATTATTCATTATACAATATATATAATAATAATTTCCTTACATTAGGAAACAATAGGTTTTTTCTAAAAATTGAATTAGGGCCACTTGCACCATTGATGATTTAAGTTTAAACTTGGATTAAATTGACGGCCGACCAATCAGAATGCAGCATTTTTAACTTAAACTCGGTTTGGCTGAGATAATCCCGTACCAAAAGTTGGTGCAAGTGGCCCTTAATAGCACATCTAGGGTAATATTTTTAAAATAGTTTCTACATTTATGAAATGTATCCCTGTATCCCTTATTATACTATTCACAGCGCCTGCGCTAGAATAGTATTATAGGGTAGTTTTGAATTTTCCAAAACTTTCAAAAATCGTTCTAGAGAAAAAATTCTTGGATATAAATTTGTTTCATAAAAAATAAGCATTTTTTTTTAATGTCCGTTCGTCCGTCTGTCTGATGTCACGATTTTTATAAACACGATAACTCAAGAACGAATAATCCGATCGACTTGAAATTTTCAGGAAAAATCAAGTTTTACGAGGGGAAGATCCCTATTGTTTTTAAAAGAAATCCCCGTCAAAAAAAAAAAAAACAAAAAGTTATGTATAAACTTAAAAAAAAATCGAAAAAAGCTGAAAGTTCCGATTAACGTAACTTTTTTAGGAAAAATGAAAATATTACTTTTACACGGAAAAAAAATTATAGCTAGGAGCGCTATAACACACATACCAAGCAAATTATAATCGCTTATTATATAAATACAAGGCTTTCTCTTACAATTATGGCAGTCAGTGTAAAAATTTTTATGAAATACTTTAATTGTTTAGTGAATAATAAAATATAACAAATAGTATGGCATTTATACACTTCTGCTCAAAAATATCGGCCCACCTAAAAAAATACAGATTTTCAAATGCTAATAACTCCAAAACTATTCAATAGATTTATTTGACCTTTTTTTTATTTTAAAGCTTGAACTTTTAGCTTTTAATTACTGGAATAAAAATTATCAAAAATCTTTTTTTAAACCGGCAGCAATGAAAATTACACAGCTATGTTTTTTTACTGCTTCTTTCGATATGCGCACGGTTTGCCACTGCATATTTTTTTACAATTTAATTAATTGATTTTATAGGCCAATTAAATGGGAGTAATTTCTTTTTTAACTTTTTAATTTTCCTTTTCTCGTTTAGGAGATATACGGTTTTTTCTGAAAATAAACATTTTTGCAAATAACAAAAAAACTACACAGTGGATTTAATTGATTTATTTTTTAATTTGAAGCTTAAGTCCTTAACTTTTATTTATTTAATTTAAGTTTCTGGTGCAAACATGTTTAAACTGAGTTTACATTGCTTAAATAGTCATGTTTTTTTTACCCAATCTTTTTTGATGCAATTTAACCACAAACTCAAATGTTTCCATAAGTTTTAAAACTTATTCTAAAAGCCACACTTATTGTGACTGATTCCTTCTTTTATTTTTTATCATAAGTCTTCTCATTTAGGAGAAATTAAAGTTTTTCGGAAAAAGTGACTTTTTAATCAGTGGGCTAGTGCCACCCCTGTAAAACTGTATATGACGGAAAAGCGTCGATAGAATATAAAGATCTATTGCACTTCTATAACTTTAGCTTAAATAAATACATTTAATTAACACGTTTTCTGCGTTAGCAACTTTTTGGTTCCCAGCTCAGACTGCGTTTTGAGGCATATATGTCGAACGAACTTTGCACAGACTGTTTAAATCTCTAATGGTACTCCAAAAACAAGTTCTACGGTCTTTTTAAGGACTTTTTGCTTTTTAATTTTTTTTAAACAAAATATTTTATCAAATAAAATAACAATAAACAAATTTTAAATTTTATTAAAATTATTTAATAACAATTATAAATACAACCACCATAACTAACTTTTTCTGCAATGCAGGCCTGTGCATAACGTTCTCCAGGACGTCGGTAGACACGCTGTCTTGCATCATTCCCAAATAGACATATCCTGGTTTCATCAGAAAACATAACCTTTGCCCATTGGTTTCTGTCCCAGTTTAAATGTCTTCTTGCAAACTGCAGCCTGGCACGACGATGGTTAGCAGTGAGTTTAGGTCCAGTTGCGGCCTTATAAGAGCAAAGGTTTCTTTCAAAAAGCCTTCGACCAATAGTGGACCTACTTACTGCTACACCTCTTGTTTCTTGAAGCCGTGATCTCAAATTAACTGAATTTAGACGACGATTCCGCAGGGAATTAAGGTCGATAAATCGGTCATCCCGAGCGGACGTGCACCTATGTCTGCCAGCTCCTTGGCGTCGACTAAAGGAACCGGTCTCCTCAAAACGTTGGAATACTCTTCTTACCGCTGCTCTCGTAATATTTAACTGTTGAGCAACATAACGCTGACTGTGCCCTTCTTGTAGCAGAGCTACAGCTTGGGCAGCTACTTCCGGACTTGTTTCCATTTAAATAATACAATTAAATAAAATTTTAACGAGTTAAAAAAGTATTGTCACATAAGTGACAAGTCTTGTCAATCATAAAAAAGTTAGTTACAGGGGTGGCACTAGCCCACCACTTAAAAAGTCCTTATTTACCAAAAAAACATAATTTCTCCTAAATGAGAAGACTTATGATAAAAAATAAAAGACGGAATCAGTCACAATAAGTGTGGCTATTAGAATAAGTTTTAAAACTTATGGAAAGATTTGAGTTTGTGTTTAAATTGCAACAAAAAAGATCGAGTAAAAAAAACATGACTATTTAAGCAATGTAAACTCAGTTTAAACATGTTTCCAACAGAAACCTAAATTAAATAAATAAAAGTTTACGATTTAAGCTTCAAATTAAAAAAAAAAATCAATTAAATCCATTGCGTAGTTTTTTTGTTACTTGCAAAAATGTAAATTTTTAGAAAAAAAAATTATATCTCCTAAACGAGAAAAGGAAAATTAAAAAATTTAAGAAGAGATTACTTCCATTTAATTAGGCTATAAAATCAATTAATTAAATTGTAAAAAAATATGCAGTGGCGAACCATGCGCATATCGAAATGTGCAGTAAAAAAACATAGCTGTGCACTTTTCATTGCTGCCGGTATAAAAAAAGATGTTTGATAATTTTTATTCCAGTAAGTAAGAGCTAAAAGTTCAAGCTTCAAAATAAAAAAAAGATCGAATAAATCCATTAAATAGTTTTGGAGATATTTGCATTCAAAAATGTGTATTTTTTTAGGTGGGCCGATATTTTTGAGCAGAAGTGTAGCTTAAATAGATTTAATTATTGTCCGTGCTAATAATTTTTATAATATAATAAAATTTCTGTAAATTTATAATAGTGCCTGTAATAAATATAATCGTGTCTGTAATATATATAATCGGTTCCAATTTATTTTTAACATTATTAGTTATTGTGTCCCTTATAATCTATAGCTTAAATCACTATAATTTGCCACTGTTACCAAATATCTTATAATGTATAGCGCAGAGCCCACTAATTTCTTTCCGTGCAAGGATCAATTCTACCAATTTTTAAAGTAATCACACGATAACTCAAGGACGAATAATCCGATCGACTTGAAACTTTCAGGAAAAATCACGTTTTACGTCCCCAAAAAAAAACAATTTTTTTGAAATTTTTTGGGCTGAACATTCATGAGAAATATCATCGAGGTATTTATATTATACAGGTTGATCAATAACTGTTATGCCAAAATTTAAGAGGTGATTCTACATCCAAAAATATGAAAAAAAGTTTCTATAAAGGTTGGTCCGGAAATGAGGACCTTCGAAGATGACATATTAAATGGGGAACAAAAAAAGCATCAATAAAATTTTAATGCTACAGGGCGATTCTTCATTTAAAACTGAGAAAAAATTATTCTTCACCAAAACACCTATTAGGTGTTAATTTAAAATTTAATATTAAAGTCCTTTTAAAAAGTAACGATTTTGGTGGCACAAAGTGTTCCTCTTAATTACATTTTTGTTGAAAACGGTTGCTTCTTCAGTGTTACACTATATGACATTTTTTTATGTATTTTAACTCGAGGAATCCATATTTTATACAAAAAATTCAAAAAAAGTACACATAAAAAAGTTTGGGGCTAAAATGTGTTAGGCTTAATACATTTTTCCGTCTATAGACGGCGTCCATATAGGGACGCCTGTAAATAAATTAAAAAAAAACAAATTAACATAAACTTATTGCCCTTATTAATACTAGTATACATGCAAAAGCTCGTCGCTCTAGCTTAAAGGGTACCAGAGTTATTAATTAAAAACCTTATTTTTATTACAATTTTAAAGGGCCGTGGCTCCCTTAGGGCTCGTTTGCGGACCAACCTTTAAAGGAAC
Source organism: Brachypterus glaber (assembly GCA_958510825.1). Lineage (NCBI taxonomy): Eukaryota > Metazoa > Arthropoda > Insecta > Coleoptera > Kateretidae > Brachypterus > Brachypterus glaber. The sequence goes on from OY294049.1 coordinate 10,161,460, forward strand.
TTTTTTTTTTATATTTTTGGATGCAGAATCACCTCTTAAATTTTGGCATGACAGTTATTGATCACCCTGTATATAATAAATATACAGTATGCTATATAGTATACTGCGTAATAAGCAGTTTTTGCCATATAATCGAACCTTCCTTTGTGCATACAACCATCAACAGAAGATTTATTTAAATTTAAAGTCATATATGACTATAGGTCAAAGCGTTTTTGATGGAAACTCGACTCTCGGACAGACCCATAGAAACTTTCCGAAATGAACAGAACTTTTAGGTTAATAAATAATAATAATAATTAATAATTGTCCATTTATAAATAAATTTTAATATTTATGACTAGCCTAGTTTCATAGTACAACTTGTTTGTTGCGTAGTAATTTATTATTATTATAAAACAATCTGGGTAATTTTGAGCAGAGCTGACAGAGCTGTCGACAGTGTCAGCTCTAGTTACCAACACCTGCAGCTGGACCAGCTAGCTGGTTCAAGTAGGGTTCCATAAAAATAAAAGATTCATTTGAATAAAAAAAATAAAAAAAAAACATTTTAATTATTTAGATTTATTACAATTATACATTACATAAACAGGCTGTTTGTTAATATAGTAGCAAATCATAAATACATTAGAAGCTTAATTTTTTTAATAATTAATAAGATACTTCCTGAAAAAAATCTTAATAATACAAATGTAGACTCGGTCTACAACACAAACTACAATATATACATATTTTTTGTTCCTTAATTCATAGCACATATGAGTTATATTCTCTATAATATAGTTTATTTGGCATATAAAATTGTTATTAGAAGCTATTCTTTCAAAAAATTAATAATGAATTTTCTTTCTATAAACTACAGAATGGCATTATTTAAACAGTTAAAGACAAAAATATATCTCGTTATATTTACGTAATTAAAATATTTTTTACATATTTTGTCTACCATTCAGAGGAATATATTCACAAAATTGTAATAGAAATGTAAAGAAATGGATTTTTTTAAGCTGCATTGATCATTTATTAAAAATGTTTGATGAAGATGATATTTGAATGAGGTTGTTTTTGGAAAAGGTTCAGTTTGAGTTAGTTAAAAAAATTTTAACTCAAAATACTGATAACGAAGTTATTTTAAATAGCAAAGGACCTTTTAAAAATATTTCTCTAGGAATTTCAAACCCCTCCCCCTGTGACGTACCTAACCGAGTAGACGCCCCCTCCCTCAATATGTTATATATTTTATAAAATTTTGGATTAAAAAAAATAAATTATTATTGAATTTTTGATTTCTATACCACTCATTTCATACAGTTAAATGTAAAAAAAATGTCACAACATGCTGATATAAATTTACACAAGTTTTGAACTCGGCCAGAAACCCCTTATAATTTATCACCACTTGTTTAATATTAAACTTGCATTTTTTCCAAAAAGCATTTTCACTGGGGATCACACAATAAATAATTTATACTGTTTCAGTAAAGTTACGAAAAAATTTATATATATAAAAAATAGCAGATTATTTAATACTACTTTTTATTAAATAAACTGAAAATACGGGTTTTGGCTTAATGTAGGGATCTATATTTTAAGTTCAGGTACTTTTTATCTATCTCTTTATAGCGTTTTGTAAAAGTACCTGAACTTAAAATATAGTCCTCATGGTGTAAAATAAGCCTGTATTTAAAACGAATATAAAATAACAAGAATGACACATAAAAAATTATTCTGACGGGCGGAGATTCATCCCTTCAAAGCTATTTTTGATTCATCATGCTTCCCAAAATTAAAGGGTCTATGTGCCAAACATATTAAATCGATATAACCTTGATAATTGCGCATGATACTAGGACCCTTTATACATGTATAACTCAAAATATCTAATTTTGGCACATATACCCTTAGGACTTGCACTCTTCAATTAACAGGGTCGTTTTGGCGGCAATTCTGTCAGTCAGAATAATTACTTTCTTATAAAAGAAAGTAATTACTTTCTTATAAAAGAAAGTATTGTGATAGAAAAAAAAATCATTTTTTTTTTTTGCTTAAATTAACTTATTTTTTCCTGAAACGTCGAGAAAAATCAAAATAAGCAACTAAAAAATGATGTCTGTCTGTATCCACGATAACTGAAGAACGCTTTGAGCTAGCGACTTGAAATTTGGTATGCAGATGTATTTTTATATTATCTTGAACAAGTTCGTATTTCAGTAAAATCGGTTGGGGAAAGCGGGGTAAAAGGGGGGGATTAAAATTTTGTTTTGATCGCATAATTTTTATTATTTACGATAGAAGAAAAATTTAAAAACCACATGAAAGGTAAAATAAACTTACACAAGAAAATTTTATTGTCATTTTTTTCCAGTTCCCTTCCGCAAAAATGTAAAAAACTGTTTTTAGACATAACGTTTTTATTATTTACAATAAAAGAAAAATTTTAAAACCACATAAAAGGTAAAATAAAATTACACAAAATGTGTAATAATTTTTTTCCAGTCTCTCCCCCAAAATGTAAAAAAATGTTTTCGGACATATCTTTTTTATTATTTATAATAGAAGAAAAATTTAAAAACCACCTAAAAGGTAAAATAAAATTAGACAAAATTATCATTTTTCCATGAACCCCCTCCAAAATGTAAAAAATTGTTTCTGCACATAACTTTTTTAGTATTCACAATAGAAGAAATATTTTAAAACCACCTAAAAGTTAAAAAAAATCCCTCTCCCTCTCAAACGCCCCTCCCCCCCAAATAATATAAATTGGACTTTTTATGAGAAAGTATTATAGCTCATTCGAGACGGCTGGTTTTTTATCTGTCAAACTTGCTATTATACAATTTACAGCGCAAGCGCTAGAATTGTAACATACAATAGTTTCGAAGTATTCAAAATCGTCAAAAAACGTCCGATGTCACGTTTTTTGTAGACACGATAACTCAAGAACGAATAATACAATCGACTCAAAATTTTTAGGAAAAATCAAGTTATATGAGGGGAAGATCCCCTGTTTTAGAAAGTAATCCCCCCAAAATCAAAAAAGTTATGGGGGTTAAAGGCATTTTTTATTTTAATTACATTACTCAGTTTGTTAGATATTTCTAGAATTCAAGTAAAAAAAAATTTAAATTTAATGTGAACTAGAATTTAAAAAAATCAACTAGAGGGTTAATAAGATTTAAATATTGAAATTTATCAATGGTTTAAACTATTATTTATATCCTCTGCAAAACTGGAGTGATTTGGGCAAAGCATGGATTTTCCCATAAAGGCATGCCATTTTGTGGAGATATTGGTTTTCAGGATTCCACCCGAGATTTGGGCGTATGGAAAATAGTAACTAAAATTGGTTTTACTAGAAAAATTGTTGAAAAACATCAATATCCCAACATTGGCTTTTATAAGTAGCTTAACCAGAGTAAATTTTTGTTAAATAATAAAAAACTACTTTTTAATTAAACAAGTAGGTAGACATAATTTATAATACCTTAAAATAAAATTATTGAATAAATGCCAAATTTTCGTTTTCTCTACGGTATTTTCTTCAACTTTTTTTTAAGTTTCTGGACAACTAAATGTGTTTTCTACATAACTGTTGTCTTCATGAAGATTTCCAAAAATCTTGCTTTGTTAAATTTTTCATTCTAACAATAAATGTTAGATTAAAAATTAATTTTGGATTTTAGATTTGAGATGTTTTGTACGAACGTTGACAGCAGCAGAAAGCTGCCGCTGGAAGGACCTACCCTACGTCATACTTTCTCACAGCAACCTATTTTTTTGCGATACCGTTATTACACAATAAGTGAAATTTTTAAAATTTTTTTAAAATTAAGAGTAGAAAACTTTTGTTTAGGGTCAATTGAAGGTAACGGTCTATATTGACTGGTAAAAATTTCCTAGTGATATCTCTGTTAATAACGCCAGAAATCATCTGATTAGTCTTAGACGACCCGCTCTGTATAATGGAATGCGTAGCATTACATATCTTCACGGCTTGTTATAAATAAGAATACAAAATAACAGTTAAAAACATATTCTGACGGGTAAAATCGCCGCCGATACGACCTATATCGTCCGTGATATTGCAATTCCGCGTATCTTCATTTGACAGAAATGTAAAAATCAGTCATGTGTCATTGTCATTCATCGAACATGCCAGCTTTTTTTATTTCTGTTAGGTTAGATTACGCGGTATCTGAAGAAACATGTCTGGCATGTGGTGTGACTAGGGATTGCAATCCAGCACCAATTTCAAAACGGTCGGGTCCGGCCGAATTTCTGTCGATCCGACCGGATCCGGTCGGATCCGGCCGGATTAGTCATTCTGAAATTAGCTATATAAAAGATAATCACATTATTATTGTTAATATATACCTCTTTTTGTAATGTTTTGCTAAAATACAAAATAAAAAAAAAACTTATTATTATTTTTAATATTTAATATTTTAATTTAAAGAATCCGGTAATCCGATCCGGTAGACGATGATGCCGGATCCGCCGGATTTCCGGATTGCAATCCCTAGGTGTGACACTATGGGCTGACATTCAGTGACATTACATTACATGTTTGTTTAACCTCGTACAATTCTACTTAATTAAGCATCCCCCAAGTCCAGGACTTGTGTGGGCTAGTAGTAGAGGGAACCACCGGCTTATACTGACTTTCGAACCAGTTTTTATAGGGAGTGTCCGCTTCACTTACGCCTTCGCCAAATTTCAATTATTAATTAACTGAATGCATGTCTGACATATTCAAGTTCCTATTAACCTTCCAGCACTCGCAGACTAAAACTTGTATTTAACTTACATTAAACTTGTATCATATTGATACGTGCGAGTGCTGGAAGGTTAAGAAGGCTTTTTCTTCTGTGTCCCACTTCTGTTCTGTTAAAACAATCGCGCCAAATCCTCTAGTATTTATTAAAAACAGTCCTAAATGAAAAATTTTAATTCTGTAGCTAGACGCTTTAGTCTCTGATTTATCGCAGTTACAAAAATTTCCAGAGAGCCTCTGGCAGAGACAAAGCAATCGACGAATTTTTTAAGCTATTGAACTCAAAGGATTAACAAAATAATAGGAATCAGTGATATTCATTTTTTTCGAATTTATTTCTATCATCTGTTTCAAATTTTTCGTTAACTTAAACTGACAATTACCTATATCTAAAAAATGCATGTTTTAAAATTAACCCATTTTTTTTTTCTTTTAACAACTCTTGCAAATTATAATAAATCCTATAATATAATAAGCAGCCATAAAAAATGGTAATAATGTGCATGTAGGAAAAAGGGTTTACAAGTTACAACATTTAATATCATATTAGAATACAAAATTATAAGTCCAGAATCCAGTTACACTTCTGTGTTAGTAGGACATTTTTTTTTCATGTACCGGGTGAGTTTTATTTACGACCACCCCCTAAAATTAATATTAATCTTCATTCAGTAAAAACGAAACTTTGGTGATTTATATTATTTTACATTGTCTATAAAATGGCGGATTAATTTTTTTTGTTTCGCCGGAAGTGGCATAAATATGTTTTTTTTTTATGAAACCCTGTAATTTTTTACATTTTTGAATTCAGCCGAAAATTCTATGTATAAAAACTGATTATTTTTTTAACTTTTTTTTTCGTTTTCGTTTTTATCGTATAAAAATGAGATACACATGATTTACCTTCTTTTTACTTAATCTTCAAAGTAAATTATAAATTTGGCATAAGAAAAACCTAGCGGAAAAATACTCTACAAATTTACATGGACATTAAAAAACTGGAGCTTTGGACACAAACCCGTTTTTTAGCTCTAATTCGCTGTCACTGATCAAATTTTTATTTTAATATTAATTTTATATTTATTAAGCCAAATTAAGTAAAAACAAGGTAAATTATGTATATCTCGTTTTTATACGATAAAAACGAAAACGAAAAAAAAAAGTAAAAAAAAAACAGTTTTTTATATGTACATAGAAATTTCGGCTGAATTTAAAAATGTAACAAGCTTCTTACTGCAGCTTTCTGTGCAGGAGTTTGTTTTGTTTTTTTCTTGGATTGGACTTTTTTTTTATGACCAACGTTAACGTTGGTTTGGCGTCTGTTTTTTTGTAAAAAAAATGTCAGCGCCTGCGCAGTTTATCAAAACGCGGCATAAAGAGCTGCACACAAGCGCTCCTAAAATGAAAAAAATTACAGGGTGTTCCATTAAAAAAAAACACATTTATGCCACTTTCGGCGAAACCGGAAGCGAAACAAAAAAAATAAATCTGTGATTTTTAGCCAATGTAAAGTTATATAACCACCAAAGTTTGGACTTTATTGAAAGATTAATCTTAATTTTGGGGGTGGACAAACTCACCCAGTATGTTAAGAAGGGGTCAAAGTGAGTATTTTTTACTTGGGTGATGATTGCGCATCATATCTAGATTCTGGACTATATGGGGCAATTAATAAATTACGTAACGCTAAATTTAATGTTTTTTCAAGTGAAATTATATGAACATAACCTCCCCACAAGTCTCAGTGCGTTGCGTAATTTAACGATTCCCCTGCAGTAAAAAAATATAATCATAAAATATTTATAAATTCAACATTTATAATATACGGCGTTTGTCCCAGCAAGTTGAAAGGGACCCAAGGGAATCAGGTCCCAATTCTTTCCGACTGCTTTATTTTGGAACACACCATAAAGGAAAAGATGGGCAAACAGAGAAATCATGGTTCAAAAATTAAAACTTTAATAATTTTGAACATTTTTCGCCCGTAAGTGTTCATGAATGATGCATAATTATTATTTGACAAATATTTGATTCTTCATAATAGAAAACATTCTTGTACACGGCATTCCTGAAGGATTAATGAAATGAAGTAGCTCTACAGAAAAATCTGATTATGGATCATGGTAGCAGAAGGTCTACACATTACAGAACCATTTACAGCTAAACCCAGAAACCTTGTTTTTGGTAAATAATGGTAAATTATTTACCAAAACCAAGTTACCATTATTTACCAAAAACAAGTTTTCTGGGTTTGGACTTCTGTAATGTGTAGACCTTCTGCTACCATGATCCATAATCAGATTTTCCTGCAGAGCTACTTCATCTCATTAATCCTTCAGGAATGCCGTGTGTAATAGCATAAAACGTCACAACGAAAACATATTTACAGAATTAAAAACTAAAAAAAGCTTCATTCTAATGGATTTAACATTAAATTTTTTACTTGACTAGGAAGAATTTTAAATGTTTTAACGCAAATAAAATTATTTTTTGGTCATAAATTAACAATTATTCCGAAAAGACAAATATTGGAGTCCCTAGATGACTCAATATTAGGGTGTGTCAAAAAATTCCGAAATTCTAAATAGAAAAGACTCTCTGGCTCAAAAGTTGCTCCTTGGTAAAAAACGGTGGCCACTCAAAAATGAGCCAAATCGATTAATGTTTAGAGGTAGCGCTCAAACTTTGAAAAAAATCGGTACCTGTTTTTCGGATAAAAACTGAGTTTGCATAAAATTGAGGAAATTTTGGAGGGTTTCCTTAGTAATATTTAGAAACAATACAATGAAATTTTCGCGGAATCTTCAAATAATGGGCGATTTTTTTTATGTTCTATCTTAAGGGGAGGGGGATATATATTTTATTAGTTTCTCCCAACTAGTATTGTTTCTAAATATTACCAAAGAAAACCTCCAAAATTTCCTTAATTTTGTACACAATCAGTTTTTATCCAAATAACAGGTACCGATTTTTTTTCAAAGTTTGAGCGCTTTGAGATACCTCTAAACATTAATCGATTAGCCTCATTTTTGAGTGGCCACCGTTTTTTACCAAGGAGCAACTTTTGAGCCAGAGTCTTTTCGATTTTGAAATTCGAGATTTTTTTGACACATCCTACTCAGTATTAACAAATAAATTGAAGTATTGCATGCAGCTGGATTATAGCCCACTTTTGTTAAGCTATACGCCATAGAAACTGCTTTTTGAGCTAAAAAAAGCTTTTGTATGAATTCATACAATAGATCAAAGTATTAAGCTCATATTAAGCATTCTAAAAATATTACTAACTTTTTACAAGTAGTTTGTAAGGCGTATGCTGGCCCAAAAGAAACTATCAACAGGCCTCATTATTTTATAAAATTTTGAGCTATAATAATACACCATTTCAGCATGCAAGGCTTCATTTAAATAACAACGGGCACGTTCGTTTTAAAATTTTATATATATTTTTTTTATAATAAAAAGTTGAAATTTTTTTATATGCTATTTTTTGTAAGGTTCTCTTACAAAATTCGTTAAGCTTTGAAGTTTCTAACCATTTACCAGGTATTAAAATCAGCAATTTAAAAACAAAATGAAAATTTTAATGTATTTTCTAAGCTATTTTAAACATTATTTTGTTGCTGTGTTTTGGTATTGCTGGTGGTTTGGTCTCACAAAAATACCACATTAAAAAATTAATACTTTCAGCTCAATTTTTTCACAAAAATTGCAAAAAAAACTGCAAGACAAAGATTTTGAAAAAAAAAATACACAGTACACTGCAGTACATGTAAAATTTACTAAATTGTACATGTAATTATACAATTAAACATAATTATATTAGTTTTTTATGAATATTACATGCAAAATTGTAAAATTACAGTTAAAATCTAGTAAATTTTCAATTTATCTACATTTACATGCAAAATGAGTAGTTTGTGTATTTTAAGCATAGCACTTGAACAAACAAATAGCCTCATATTGCTAAAGAAATAAATAAATTAAATATAATTTAATCAATAACAAAAAGGCAAAACGTGAGGTTTACCCAGAGCATATCCAGGACTAAAATATCATGCGATAAAATATAGGACAAAGGCAACAAGTTCCCCATAAAATGTCCTAAAGACTATTCGGGAAGGTCTAAAATTTGTCTTTTTTTATTACAGGTTTTTGTTGGTCAGGTTTGCCGATATTTGTGTAATTTGCATTATTAAGGCTATTTTGTCCTAGCTATTTATACATTTAGGATATTTTGGCTCCGGATATGTTGTTGCCGATATATTTTGTAGCTGCACATTTTTATTTTAGATTATTTGGAAGCTAGATATTTTGTCATATAGGAATAATTTTTACTATAGTATTTCACTTTACCAGTTATACCAACATACATCATTTATATTATCTTCTGCTTCATTCATTATCCAACTATACAAATTCGGTAGCCCTGTGGTAAGCGCTACCAAAGCCTGTTTTTCAGTTTTTCGATTGGAATTGATAAAATGTAACGTATAAGTGCTCAAATTTTTTGTCTGGTCATGAAGCTAAACATCCCCTTAAACAAAGGGTTAACTATGGGTACTTGAATTCAATTTTATACTTTAAACTTTCCCACATTTTATTAAACATAACTGGCTGGATCCTTTTAACGCGATTTTTCTTGAGATACTTTATGATTTACTACTTTTTTGGTGCTTGGATATTTCTATCAATTTAAAAAACATTTTTCTGTAAAATAAAACATAAAAAACACGTAAAGGGGTATTACCCTTGGATTTGATGAAAATCCACCCCCAAACAGAGGGTTAAACTACCACCAAGCAACAAAAAAAGTAGTAAATCATGAAGTATCTCAAGAAAAATCAAGTTATTTATTTTCAATTTGATAATTCTTGTCAAAATTATTTATTTTATTTTTTATTTATTACGTTTAAAGTCATTCATTACAGATGTAATACTTAACAAAATTTCAAAGCTGGTTTTAATATGTATAATTTTTTGGTATAGCGAAGTTTATTGGCTGCAATGGTACGACAGATTTTTTTAATGTTTTTTTTTTCAGTAATTAACATCCACAAATCACTATTTTAATCTAATGCAGGTTTTTCATCGCAGGCCTATGTAATAGGATAAAACAGTAAAAATCATTCACTGTCCAAAGAAAAAAAATCAGTTATAAAGCTATTTTTTAATACTTATAAATTTACAATTTATATTTTATTATAAATATTAAATTAGTAGTATCTTTTTATTATTGCGGATAATTTTGAAATTAAAAAAAAAATGTTAGAATACTTGGTTACGTAAATATTTTTTAATCCAGTTAAAGAAGTAATTTTAGATAAAAAAAAGTGTAAAGTTAAAACAGAATTTTCCACATTTATTATTTGTATGGAAAAGTAGCATTTTTTTTTTTTGAAAACATGAATAAATATTGAGAAATTAATATCATCTGTATATTTTGCGATAGTTTTAAATTTTTAAATTAAAAGTTATTAACATAAATTCTTAAAAGTCATACTCCGTATTGTATAATGATATATCAAAATTTTAGATGTGCTACTTCTTTTATATTCAAATTTTCCAAAATTCCTGATAACAACAGTTTTTATTTCAAAAATTATAATGTAGTAAATTATTTAAATATAAACCTAAATATTAAAATAAATTAATAGACATAGTTATCAACAAAAAGTTCAACATTTTAAACACCACCTCAAAAATATGTTTTTCTCTTATAGGTATATAAAAAATAACAAAAGCAAAAATACTATTACTAATATTTAATAATTATTGTGTACACTAAAACATTTTAACTTAAAATTAAAGATTTTTAAGTTAAAGTATTGGGACTTTGTAAAAACTTATGATACGCAAAAATAACCACATTTCAAAAATTTATAACAAAACATGCACTTGAAATGCTTTCAAAAGTTCTAAATCTGAAGAATGAGTAGGTAAAACGATTTTCTTATACATTTTCCAGCATCCGTTTTTCAAAAAAAAAAGTATATTTATACTTGTTTTTGCAAAACGGACTCTATTTAAACAAGGTAGTGTTTTTCAAAAAAAATCTGCCTTAAAATTCTTTTATTGAAGAAAAGAATCTATATATTTTTACCTCAAACCAAACCAGAAGCTTGTAAATTATAGTTTTTATCACCTGGTGTTTTTTTCGCGCCCTCTCATGTACTTCTTAGCTGTTTTTTTTAACCGTCACAATTTCAAAGTTGTAAATAATAAAATAACAAGTTCTGCGCTATAAAGGACAGTTTTGTGTGTATTAGCTCGCAGAATTTTTAGGACTGGTGGGTACTGATGTGTTTGATTGAGAGCGGCCTATATATAACCTTAAAAGTTTCACTTTACTACCTGACAGCTGAGTGATGTATGGTGTCAGCCTGTCTTCACCTACGGCCTTGTAAACGGCAACCATGCAGAAAATTGAGCTTTTTCTCACCGGACTTTCCTGGTGGTCAGTGCCCTGAAAAAAATAAACAAGCCCTGTTTACTTTTCACACTATATATAGTAGATTTGATAAGTATATCAAATATAGTTTACTAAATTAAATTGTTTGATATTTACAAATTTAAAAAATCTATATAAAACATTTTACTATTCCTTAAGGAATAGTAAAATGTTTTATATAGATTTTTTAAATTTGTAAAAAATCTATATAAAACATTTTACTATTCCTTAAGGAATAGTAAAATGTTTTATATAGATTTTTTAAATTTGTAAATATCAAACAATTTAATTTAGTTTATTAATTCAGATACCACTGTAAAAGGTGACCTCCTAGCGTTTAGGATTCAATTAGCGGCAATGTCCACCGTGGCATTGATTAATCTGCCCCCTATCGACAGCGTGCAATAGGTTCTTGAAACCAATAACTGCTTCCTTTTTTGGACTGTCGATAGGTTTATCCAGTCTCTGCTTTTAGCAGTAGATGTCGCTAGCTGTTTTTGCTTTTCCTTACAACGATTTTTAAACTCTATATAGAGATATATGGAAAGGATTTGATTTTCGTAGTTGTTCCTACTACCGATATGTGGCTCTGAAGAGTGCTAAAAAGCACGAAATCGATCAGTCACTTCGGAGGGACGACTGCGTTAATCAAACAAAAGTCGTTTTAAGGAATAGTAAAATGTTTTATACAAATATAGTTTGTTTATGCGCTTCCAAAAGGCATAACAATAGGTTCTCGTGAATGAATCGCGCCGTGGAAATACATCCATTAATAACATATCGCGTAAAACGAGTGCCGAAAGGGATCACGTTATCAGCCAATCTCCGAGGAACCATAACTGGGCCCAGAAGAAGATTCAACCCGAGGAAACCGAATTTAAGTAGTACTCTTTATGCATCACGTATCAAGGTCCTTCGAAACACACCCCAGCGGTTCATCAATATGTAACGCTACTCTTCAAAGTTTAATTCTTAAAATTTGGCCTCCCTTATCCCCACATTATTTTCAGGTGGTTTTCAAAATAGTGAGTTTTTTTAATTTAATTCTATATTTTTTAACCAAATTTGAAATCGATCTGATTTTTAGTTTTAAATCTCTTGATGTCACCCCAATTTTTTGTCAGATAGTTTTAAACTTGTGTAATATATTATTACACAATTACTACTAAAGGTTTATTATTTATGTTTATTTTTTGATTTTTTTGTTCTATTTTACTTTCCCATTTTAAAAACTTTCAAAAAATCGGAAAAGCCTTGTAAAAAATTTTTTTTGTGTTTCTTACGTTTTATGACGTTTTATGTTCATATAAATCAATTTCGAGCAAAATAATAAATTGTCAGTCGGTCCGGGAAATTTTGAGTGCACGATAACCTAAGAACGCTGTAAGCTAGAGAGTTGAAATTTGGCGTACAGATATGTTACCAAAAGTTCTCGCTCGGGATTGTTTTTGGTGAACATTGGGGTGCAAGGGGGGAAAATACATTTACTTTACAAAAAAAAAAACGAAAATTGCTATATATGTGTTTTTAAGGATGAAATTGAATCTGATAATAACATTTTTCTAACTCCACCCCTTCGGGGGTGAGTTGGTAAATATTTTAATTATTTATAATTATAATTTATATTATTTTCGTCAAAACTGGTATATAGGAGTTTTTGGGGTCCACGAATCAGAACCAGATATTTTTTCTAATTTCACCCCCCAGGGGCAGGGGTAGTTTTCGTGGAAACTGGTATATTAGGTTTTTGAAGTTGCTGAAAGTGAATCTGATAATACAAAATTCTAACTACATCGGTGTAGGCCGTCTGAGGGGCGGGGGGGTAGTTTTCGTGAAAACATGTATATTGGGGTTTTTGAGATTGCTGAAAGTGAACCTGATAATAAAAAAAATTAAATGCACCCCTAAGTGGTGGGGGGTAGTTTTCTTGAAAATTGATAAAATGGGTCCCTAAAACTTAATCTTAAAATATTTTTTTTCTAAAATCCACCCCCTGAGGGGCGGGAGTAGTTGTGAAAATTTATATTTTGGTGTTTTAAGGTTGCTAAAAGTAAATCTGATAATAAAAAATCCATTTCACGCGAGGAGGTGAAAAATGGTAAAGTTTTTTTACTGGGCAGTGTATTTTAATTTTTTTTATTTCTTATCCTTCTCTTAATAAGATTACTTCCTGAAATTGTTTGACAGTACTGTAACAGTAAATCGTTTACCTTAATAATTCCTGGCATGATTTGCTGCAAATGATCGTCGGTTATGCTACTTGGATTCGTTTCAATTAATTTCGTCAACATTTTAATAGCTCCAAGCAAAGCAGGGTATGGACTTGTTCGTATTAATGGTGCTAGAATGCTTACTACCGTGTTGAACGGAAAAACGCTCATAGCAGCGGCCGTTGCTTCTGCTTCTTTAACAACCTGAAAACAAAGTGTTTATACTGAGTAAATTAAGATATTTTCCATGTAATTTTTTGAGTGGATAATATCCTTTTATTCGTGTGTTCCATACAAAGTTTTATTCAATACCTATACACGGTGTATTTGAAAAAGGTTCCGAAATTTTAAAGGGCGGTTCTACATCAGAAAATATGACAAAAAGTTCCTATAAACATGTCTAAATTTCACGGTTCGAGGACGAAAAATTAAATACTAAAATGTTGAAAACCGAAATTTCAATGATGCAGGGAGAATTTTCATCAAAAACTAAGAAAAAAAGCTCATATACAGGTACTTCCAGAAATCAATCCCAAGGGAGCTATAGTCTCCTAAAAATACATCATTTTTAAACGGCCGGAGTAGGTTTAAAAGCGATTTTTCGACCTACATGTATAGAAACATTTGTTCTTAGTTTTTGATAAAGAATAACCCAGCATCATCAAAATTTTGGTTTTCAACATTTTAGTATTTAATTTAGCGTCCTCGAACCGTGAAATTTCACCTTCAAATTGTTTTTTTCCAAAAGCGGTTAATTCTACCGTATTAGACTAGTTTTTTTTATGTATTTTGGTCTGAGAAATTATATTCCAAAAATAAAATTACAAGAAAGTTAGACAAAAAAAAGTTTGGGACAAAAAATTGAAAAAGCCTCCCCGTTTCGCACACCCTTGGTAAAAATAAGTACATGAATATAACACACGAACATGGACCTTATTAAGATTAGATCACGTGCAAAACCTCGTTGGTATATCTCAAAGGGTTCCTGAGCAATTAAATAAAAGCCTAATTTTTTAGCCACTTTGAAAGGGACTTTTACTCCCTTACGACGCATTTTTAGAAATATGTTTATAGGAACTTTTTGTCATAGTTTATGATGTAGAATTTCGGACCCCATTTCAAATACACCCTGTATTCAGATCACCTTTTTATAGACAATAAGTTACCTATGCTAAAAGGGAGAAAATGTTTCTGCAAAATATTTCTCCCTTTTTGCATAGGAATGAAGAATACAAACCTCTCGTTTATCGACACTGTGAGCATGTAACACCCTCAGAGTGAGCAGTTCAACAAAATTACACCAACATACTTTTAAATCATCATTTTGGAAGATAGCAGTGAATATTTGTAAAACTAATACTTGCATTTGATGATCTTGGCCGCTTAAATTATCGATTAAAATTCGCAGGAGTTTACTAAAATGAAAAAACAATTTAATAATCAGGATTCACTGGGTAAAGCTTACGCACATTGAAACTTAACCAACAGATTTTATGAAAAAGGCGTTAAAAACGGATCAAATATTGGTAGTGGAAAGTTGAAAACCTCTTTAAAATTCACTAAAAGATCCAAGGAAACTAGATTAGTTTAGTTCATTTCTCAAGTGTTTCTGGCATCTTTTTCATAAATCCCAGTTCAGGTTAAGACTCAGTTTCTAAGCTTATACACTTCTGCTCAAAAATATCGGCCCACCTAAAAAAATACACATTTTTGAATGCAAATATCTCCAAAACTATTTAATGGATTTATTCGATCTTTTTTTTATTTTGAAGCTTGAACTTTTAGCTCTTACTTACTGGAATAAAAATTATCAAACATCTTTTTTTATACCGGCAGCAATGAAAAGTGCACAGCTATGTTTTTTTACTGCACCTTTCGATATGCGCATGGTTCGCCACTGCATATTTTTTTACAATTTAATTAATTGATTTTATAGCCTAATTAAATGGAAGTAATCTCTTTTTAAATTTTTTAATTTTTCTTTTCTCGTTTAGGAGATATAATGTTTTTTCTAAAAATTTACCTTTTTGCAAGTAACAAAAAAACTACGCAATGGATTTAATTGATTTTTTTTTTAATTTGAAGCTTAAATCGTAAACTTTTATTTATTTAATTTAGGTTTCTGTTGGAAACATGTTTAAACTGAGTTTACATTGCTTATTTAAGCAATGTTTTTTTTACTCGATCTTTTTTGTTGCAATTTAAACACAAACTCAAATCTTTCCATAAGTTTTAAAACTTATTCTAATAGCCACACTTATTGTGACTGATTCCGTCTTTTATTTTTTATCATAAGTCTTCTCATTTAGGAGAAATTATGTTTTTTTGGTAAATAAAGACTTTTTAAGTGGTGGGCTAGTGCCACCCCTGTAACTAACTTTTTTATGATTGACAAGACTTGTCACTTATGTGACAATACTTTTTTAACTCGTTAAAATTTTATTTAATTGTATTATTTAAATGGAAACAAGTCCGGAAGTAGCTGCCCAAGCTGTAGCTCTGCTACAAGAAGGGCACAGTCAGCGTTATGTTGCTCAACAGTTAAATATTACGAGAGCAGCGGTAAGAAGAGTATTCCAACGTTTTGAGGAGACCGGTTCCTTTAGTCGACGCCAAGGAGCTGGCAGACATAGGTGCACGTCCGCTCGGGATGACCGATTTATCGAGCTTAATTTCCTGCGGAATCGTCGTCTAAATTCAGTTAATTTGAGATCACGGCTTCAAGAAACAAGAGGTGTAGCAGTAAGTAGGTCCACTATTGGTCGAAGGCTTTTTGAAAGAAACCTTTACTCTTATAAGGCCGCAACTGGACCTAAACTCACTGCTAACCATCGTCGTGCCAGGCTGCAGTTTGCAAGAAGACATTTAAACTGGGACAGAAACCAATGGGCAAAGGTTATGTTTTCTGATGAAACCAGGATATGTCTATTTGGGAATGATGCAAGACAGCGTGTCTACCGACGTCCTGGAGAACGTTATGCACAGGCCTGCATTGCAGAAAAAGTTAGTTATGGTGGTGGATCGTGCATGATATGGGGAGGTATATCATTGGAAGCTAAAACTGAACCCGTTTTTATTATAAGGGAAGAACGTGGGCGGCAAAGGCGAAGTCTTACAGCGGAAAGGTATGTCGAAGAAATTTTGGAAGAGCACGTCGTACCTTACGCCGGATTTATAGGCGATGACTTTATTTAAATGCAAGACAATGCAAAGCCGCATACTGCAGCAAATGTCAGACGATACTTAAGAGATGTCGGTATCGACGTCTTAGAGTGGCCAGCTACTAGCCCCGATCTTAACCCAATCGAACATCTCTGGGATGAGTTAAAAAGAAGAATTCGATCAAGGAACCCAGCGCCAGCGACAATTCCAGAACTAATTATAGCAGTCGAGGAAGAATGGGAAAATATACCTCAGAATACTATAAGAAACTTAATTCTCTCTATGAGTAATAGAGTACAGGATGTACTTAGGGCTAGGGGGGGAAATACCAGATATTAATATTAGACATATCGCACCCGTTACAGAACAGTTTTATAACACAAAATTTTGAAAAATGTGTTTTTAGTGTAATTACGGCTCCTATTAGGATCTACCGACCTGTATAACTGGCATATTACATATAACTATAGCATAGTTTCATGTAATATGCCAGTTATACAGATCAGTAGATCTCAATACGAGCAGTAATTACACTAAAAACACATTTTTCAAAATTTTGTGTCCTGTATTATTGTTATTGAGTATTCTGTTATTGTGTATTCTCTAATTGTGTTTTGTTATTGAGTATTCTTTTATTGTGTTCTGTATGGTTGTTATTGAGCATTCTGTTATTGTGTTCTGTTATTGAGTATTCTGTTATTGTGTTCTGTATTATTCTTATTGAGTTTGCAAGTTTTTTGTGGATTAGGCCTAATGGGGAAACCAGTATAAAAAAAAACGAGCTAATCACTTTACCTCATGGGTGGCTTGGAAATAAGTGCTGGTAAATAGGAACAAATTTGATGGAAAAATATTACATAATACAAACTATTGTTGTGTTAAATTACGGTATGGAATATTTGTGAAAAAAAATTGGAAAATGTACAAAAAAAGGAATGGAATTATTATTTTGAAAAGAATAGGAGTAAATGCTGCCAGGCATGGGATATACAGCTGCCTCAAACCATTTTTAAAACCTAATTCTGTATGAAAAACATTGGGAAATATGACTATAACGTCTATAATATTTATGTAGATAAATTTTAACTATAGTGTATACACATTGATAACCTAGCCTCAACCGTGTAATGTTGGTTAGTTTTAGTGTTTTGTTAAATTAAATTGAATGTTTTATTGACCATAATGTAATGTAACTAATAATAACGAAAAACAGCATTGTTGTAAAAAAACATACACGTCTAATACGTTTTTTTGTGTTTATAATTGTTATTAAATAATTTTAATAAAATTTAAAATTTGTTTATTGTTATTTTGTTTGATAAAATATTTTGTTTAAAAAAAAATTAAAAAGCAAAAAGTCCTTAAAAAGACGTTAGAACTTGTTTTTGGAGTACCATTAGAGATTTAAACAGTCTGTGCAAAGTTCGTTCGACATATATGCCTCAAAACGCAGTCTGGGCTGGGAACCAAAAAGTTGCTAACGCAGAAAACGTGTTAATTAAATGTATTTATTTAAGCTAAAGTTATAGAAGTGTAGTTTTTTTGTTATTTGCAAAAATGTTTATTTTCAGAAAAAACCGTATATCTCCTAAACGAGAAAAGGAAAATTAAAAAGTTAAAAAAGAAATTACTCCCATTTAATTGGCCTATAAAATCAATTAATTAAATTGTAAAAAAATATGCAGTGGCAAACCGTGCGCATATCGAAAGAAGCAGTAAAAAAACATAGCTGGGTAATTTTCATTGCTGCCGGTTTAAAAAAAGATTTTTGATAATTTTTATTCCAGTAATTAAGAGCTAAAAGTTCAAGCTTTAAAATAAAAAAAAGGTCAAATAAATCTATTGAATAGTTTTGGAGTTATTAGCATTTGAAAATGTGTATTTTTTTAGGTGGGCCGATATTTTTGAGCAGAAGTGTAGTTACAAACAGCTGTTAAGGCACTTACTTAAAATTAACTATAATACATTCAGTTTCTCCTTGTTTGATCAAATCAATCAGGTTTCCCAAAAGGCGCCTCTTATCATCCGAAGGCGTCGGTACATCGACTAAGCAATGTTCCAAAATAGATTGGACTAGTTCAGACTCTTTTATATCCCCTAAAACAAAATATTAAAAAAATGAATATTATTATACCCTATTTTATTTCATTATTAGTAACTAAAAAAGTTACTAGGTTTAGTTTAGCTTTGTAAGTAGATCTTCTGGTGGAATACGCCATTTTGCATAAATTTGAATTATCGTATAAATATGTCTTGAAAAAATAGGTTATATTTTTATGTCATATCATATAAATAGAATATAAACTTTTGCAATTTTTTTATAATTATTAATAAAAATAAGATAAAATGTATGTTCTGACGGTTTGCCCAAAAATAACGAAGAAAAGTGGCAACAATTTTACAACAGTATTTTAAAGCATGATTGGAAAATACCTTAGAAGTCTCTCTATGCTGTTATATATCCACCACAATTCATTATCACTTATTTATCACTTATTTGAAGCGTATCAGGAGAAAACCAGGAATGTCCATCAGGAAGCTTATAGATAGTCCTTGTTTTCTCCCGATACCCTTCATTTATTATATACATTTATTTGATCACTAAATTATATCACTTTGTTTATATAAAATTTATAGAGGCATTTTCAAAAAAAAAAATACGAAATTTTATTTCTGACAGTGACAAGAGAAAAATCATTTTGAAAAACTTCAGAATTGATACAATGATTGCAACCTTAGTCAAAACAACTAATATTAGCACGAATCATAAAAATCAAAAATACTAATTAGTTACTAATAAATTATTATTATTATTATTATTAGTAATAATTAAATGAAATAGAGTATATATTATTTGCAAAGGGGATCGCAGCAAATTTGCTGCACCTGCTGATCCTGAACAGAAATAAGTTTAACTGACTTTCCATTGCAAACCAAACAAAAATTTTGTTAGTATGAGGCCTACACTCTGAGCTGCTTAGTTTCGGAAGATAATTGACTTTATTCCTACTATTTTATACTTTTACTACATCATTTTGATCAGATAATTTAAATCCATTCACAGAAATATAAATAATAAATATTTATTGTAACTTATTTTCTCAAAAAATATGCAGATAAGTATATTCCTTCTACCAATCAATAACAAATTATATGTCAAACACTTATTATAATTAGGTATAATTAGGTACTGTTGTGACACTTTACAGCAGAAATTAAATATACTCCTTTTTTAGAAAATATTTCTGTGAAAGGATTTAAATTTTCTGACCAAAATTAACATAAAATATGCTAAAACAGTATAAAATAAATAACTATTTATTTCTGAGAAATATTTTTGTAAATCCAGAAATAAAAAAAAGTTATCACCATGAACGTAGAGAATAAGGACTGGTAACTTGTAGTTTGATATGGTTACGTATTTACTAAAAAGCGGTGGTATCTACGAGCGAGATCAAAAGCCTTCTAGATCGTAATTTTAATTTTTAAATAGTAGTTAGTCGGTGGTTGCTAGATGGCCCCATGCGTAAACAGTGACATTATAAACATGTGTTCACAGTGACATTTATTTTTAGTGTGTGTTTTTATAAGAACATCTTCTTTGGTTATTCTAAGGTAAGTTATAGATACCTGGTATATGATTTTAGAAATTACAAATAGGCTAGCCCACAAAGTTTCTAAATCTTTATATGTGGCACATCAAAAACTGTAAGCCATGATTCTGGTGATTTAATTTTGAATTCTTAAGTACTATATTTTCTTGTCTCAACTATAAATACGTTTAATGTTACCAAACTATAGTAAAACCATTGTTATCACAAAATACTAAAAGTAATCACATAATACCGATAAAAGTATTATAGTTTAGTAGCATCTTATAAAATATTTTGACGTTGATTTCTAACATAAACAAAATTTGAGGTTATGTGTCATAGAATTTTATAAAATCATAAATCTAGAGTGCTCCATATCTCGCTCGTGGACTATTTCGCCATCTGGCGGATTTTAGTCATTACGTAACACAAAAAAGCTAGTTAAACTGCGGAGTGTCACAGGGTTGGTTATCACAAAAAAAAAACAACAAAATTTGGAGGACTGGTTCAGTCGACTGGTTTTGCACTTTACTCACCTAAACTTCTAAAACCGTTGGTATCAGTCTCAGTTACACCATTAACACTAGCATATGGTAAAGATCTGGGACCGGACCTATTCAAATTATTGAAATTCGTTCGCATACTTAACACTTCCATTTTTTCTTCAATTTTTTCAATATCATTTCTATGGTCATTTCCTATCGACATTTGGGATATTCCAGAATCTTGGGACGTTGTGTCCCTATCTCTGTCTAATTTTGAACCTAAAATACCAAAAAATATAGGTATTTATAAGAACTTGACAATCTTTGGGATACACGCAATAAAAATCAAGGTCATTTTAGATTTAGAATACATGTACAGTTGGAATCAAAAAAAAAAAAAAAATTACATTACATATCATACCTAAAGTTTCATAACTATAATTCTGTATCTCAGCTGTGGTCTTTCTTAAACTCTTATAAATTTCTTCATGATCTAGAGATTCTCTTAAAGGAGAAACCCCGGCGGGAGATAGAGGCTTCGGACTTCCGACCACCAAGGGACTGCTCGGCTCGCTGCCGGTCGAACTCTTTCTCATATGGTTGTGCACAATACTGCTAGCAATATCTTGCAGATCTTTGGGCAACTCGGCAAGCATCATAGTCACTTGCGGAGTGTTGCAATTCCACATTGCCACTAAGCAACCTTTCGCCAGGTTACGAATTTCGGTAGATTTTTGATCTTGGGCGTAGTGGATTATTTTTTTGAGGGCTTGGTTTGCCGGTGGTGATGCTACGAACGAACTACTGTCCGTGTTGTTACAGATTGAAGTCAAAAAATTTAAGACGACACATTTGACTTTTGTATTTGGTGTTTGCGTTGCGTCCACTAAAAACCTGTACACGTTCGTCATCAATAACGGCACGGGAAAACTAACTCGTATAGTCTCTAGTGTTGAAATAAGTTTACTGTGCACAGAAGTTAGGGTTTCTGTTCCTGTTTTTACGAAAACTCGTTGCAGAAGGACGTATATCCAAAAATGCAGGTCGTTTTTGTGCATCTTTATAACCTCATTTAGAGTGTCCAGAAACACGCTGTGGCCCTTGGTGTGCGAATCCATGAACATCCTTGTGAATATTTCGGTGAGGTGTTTTAGTTCTCCTGGAGTCAATCTCATTTCGTTTGTTAAATAGTGTTGTAGAGAAAGCAATCCATCTTTTCTTTCTTGCCAGTTGACACTTGCACATAGGACTATTATTTCATTAATATCCTGTTAAAAAGAAGAAAAAAAACACTGTGTAGAAGTTTCGAGTATATGGAACCTTTGTTAAACTTTTTTAATGATATGTCTATTTTGACTCCCTGAAAGACAGTAACATTCAAGTCATGAGTTAATGTTATTTAGGGACTTATGTTTGTTTGTTTGCGTTCGGGTTGGATAATCTTTTTACACTTTTTTCTCCATTGCTAACTTCATGGAAACTGTCATTGAACAATATTTGATGACAACTGATATGAAGTTAGCAATAGAGTAAAAAGTTTCTTCAACCCGAACGCCTCTTTAAAAAGTAGGCTGACATAGTTATATTCTACTGTATTTATTATTATTTCGACAGAATTCATACCAAAATATTAACTGAAAGAGTATTTATCATCTCTTTAAAATTTTCTTAATGTATCTGCTCGTCAATTTATTTACAGTTGATTGGCATCATAGATAAGATAAGATTGACATAAGTCAAAATTTTACTAGGCATCAAGTTGGCTAAAGCCTAGTTCCTTCAGCCACCTTGCTAGGCATTACTAAATTGCCATCTAGGGTCTCTAGCACAGAATAACAGATCTGGCCTGTGAACAGTACTTTGATCTTTAGGTCTAATAACGAAAAAAAATTAACTACATGTGAGTTTTTCAATGCATGGGTAAAACAAATCGCCTTGTAAATTTCGAAACATCGTATCTGAAAAATGACCACTTGACAGGTATAACAAATTATCCTTTTTCAAACAAATAATAAGGTATTTATTTAGAACTTTATTAATTACATATAAACAAGAATAAGTTCTTACTCATATAGGTTAGTCAATTATTAAATTACTACCCTACTAATTCCATAAAAAATAACAATTTCTAATATCTGGCAAGTTCCCATTTTTCAGATACGATGTTTCGGAATTTACACTGTATTTATTATTATTTCGACAGAATTCATACCAAAATATTAACTGAAAGAGTATTTATCATCTCTTTAAAATTTTCTTAATGTATCTGCTCGCCAATTTATTTACAGTTGATTGGCATCATAGATAAGATAAGATTGACATAAGTCAAAATTTTACTAGGCATCAAGTTGGCTAAAGCCTAGTTCCTTCAGCCACCTTGCTAGGCATTACTAAATTGCCATCTAGGGTCTCTAGCACAGAATAACAGATGTGGCCTGTGAACAGTACTTTGATCTTTAGGTCTAATAACGAAAAAAAATTAACTACATGTGAGTTTTTCAATGCATGGGTAAAACAAATCGCCTTGTAAATTTCGAAACATCGTATCTGAAAAATGACCACTTGACAGGTATAACAAATTATCCTTTTTCAAACAAATAATAAGGTATTTATTTAGAACTTTATTAATTACATATAAACAAGAATAAGTTCTTACTCATATAGGTTAGTCAATTATTAAATTACTACCCTACTAATTCCATAAAAAAGAACAATTTCTAATATCTGGCAAGTTCCCATTTTTCAGATACGATGTTTCGGAATTTACAAGGGGAAATATAGTATCGATTAATATTAGAATCCCAACATTGTATTGACCTTATTAAAGTCTAACATCTAACTGATTATAGAAGAGGACCAACGGGCTGTGGACTCTAAGCATATAAACACCACGGGGCTAAGTACCAAAGATCGATGGTGCGGTCACTGCGTTACCGATTTCCTGTTCTTACTACATAGAAATGCAAAAACTGTATTAAAAAAAGTCCAAAACCTTAACCGTGCAATGAAAAACTGACCTCGCCTTTTTGGTATAAATCCCATGTATAATACAATTTGTGAAAATGATATTTAATAAGAAAAATGTTAGTGCATCTTAGAAATTGTTAGTAAAATGAATAAAAATATAAACCTATGCTAAATGTGTGAAGTTATAAAATGAAGTATTTTTATATATGAAAAAAGCATAAAAGTATTACCCAAGCATCCATTTGTTTTTCTCTAATGTGTTACTTACACGACAGGGTTCCCAATGTTCCCTGTTTGACAACCTCTGTTGAGAACCGCTCCACGAGTAAGACTAATTTACAAAAATTAACAAAATTAATACACATGCAAAAACATTTCATTCGAAATAATAAACAAAATAACTATTTAATGTTCTTAAACATAAAATGAACATTTACCCTGAATCACAAAGATTTATCCTGAATTCCAACAGTTATCCCCTCCCGTTTCTCCGAAAGACACTAAAACCGTTTCTGTAGAGTACATGGAAGAAAAAAAATTGCCCAACACTAGGTCACTAAAATCAGCTGTCAGACTTAAAACGAACCTGAAATTTTTACTTATTCAAATAAAATTTTAGTGGTAAAAATAAAATGTGATTTTAGTGACCGCTAGATAATGCCACTGTGCTGGGAAAACTTTTGCTTCCATTCTCGAGCCCTATTAAATATGGTCAATCTATCCAGCGGCGGATTTTAAAAACCGCCGTTGACGGCAGCAGCAAAGCAATCGCTGAATGGACTATATTAAAAAAATGAACTATATTAAAATGACTCCATCAGGTAGTGTTTTTATTCAAAAAAGGGTTAATAAAAAAAATGTTGTCCGAGATGCTGTCAATTTCTCATTATTAAATCCCCAGTACACGCATACTTTTATTAAAATTTGAAACAGCAAGGTCGGGGTTTTTATTTAAATTATAATACAATTAAAAATTAAAAAAAAACTGGTTTGTTTTACAACTCAATCAGGTTAAATCATTTAATAAAACAAGTTTTTTTTACTTACATCACTGCGTTTGTACGAGTCAAACGACCTCTCTGAGCATACACTTGAAGTTTCAGACTCATCTGAGTGGTTGTCTATTGATCTGTGCCCTTTTCTTGGTGTTCTGTATGAATCCGGCGTGGAGTCATTCTGAAAACATGTTACTTTTTACTAAAAATAACGGAAGACCTTTTCAGAAGATATGTTATACATTTTATATTTAAACACAAAATTAAATCCACAATTTTTGTCAAGTCTTGAGCAAGCCTGGCTCAACATTCTTGATCAAGTAACTGCATCCAGATTTTGACAATTCTGGCGAAAGATACTGTCGACAGATTCTTGCTTAGGAATTGTCAAAGAATTGCAACAGATCTTTCGTCAAGATTCTTGGACAAGTCTTGAGCAAGAATGTAGCAAGAAAAATTGCCAAGAAATTGAAAAGCGATCTCCATCAAATCGTACTTGTTAGAATACCGTCAACCGGAGTGAACCGATCAGATCAGCAGGGGTGATCACGTATATTTTGGCTAATGTTTTTAGTACTGGTAGTATACAGGAGTCAGCACTAGGCGAAAGTCGACAAGTTACTGCAGGAAAACGTCTGGTTGTGCAGAGTCACAGAAAAGAGCTGAGAGAATGTGTTGAGTAAATTTGAGTTTAACTATTATCTGGCCCTAGTAGTAAAAAGTTTTTAGTTTTTTTTATCAACATTGTGTAATTTTTTATTTACATTTTTATAAAAAGTGGGAAAATGGTGGAGTGAAATGGATTACTAACTAATTGATCTAAATAAAGCTTTCTTTGTCATTAAAGTTTTTTTTGTCTGTTTGGACTTTTTGAGTCTGTTTTGTAGGAAATCCAAGTACTTTTATTAAGTCCTTTACACTAACCCTTTCACAAACCATTTAAGAAATAATTTTTAAGTTTAAGATAATATGTACCTTTTTGATAAGACGTTTTTTTACTAGTTTTTTACTTGTTTTTGACCTTGAAATTACCTTGAAAACGTAAACATCCGTAAAAAATAAATACACCATTTTGTTTACCCCATTAAAATAAACAACGTTGTCCTGAATTTTTTTCTAAAATGGATAGTATTGGAGATATTTGGTGGTTACAAGTTAAAAAAAAACTCCCCCTGTATAGTATACTAAAAAGCACAAAATACTTACAAAAGCGTCTGCAAGAGCATTCTCCGCCTCTCTGCTCTGCTGCAATATTTTTTGAGCCAATAACGGCCTCGATGCGGGACTAATAGGTGGTCTTTCACTGCCACCTTTTCGGTAACGGCTCGTTATATTTGAATATCTATTGGGACTAGGTTCGCGGGAAGTCTCCCGGGAACCCTGAGTGGACCTAGGAATCCCAGAAGATAATCTTCTTGGTCGAGGAGAATCATGTTCGGGGGTGTTTCTTTGTTGATAGAGATACGCCAGTCTGGAACTGGGTGATCCCGATCTACTAGTCGCTAAAAAAAAGTAATAAAATTATTATAATTTAAATAGTTTTTAGGTATAGTATATATAGTGCAGGTATACAGGGGTATTCATGAAAAAGAAATATAAGTTTATGGAAAACAAATAGCTTTGAAAATCTGATATTTGGAACTACCGAAGTATTTTGAAAATCTACTCAAAAACGATTAATCTTAGGTATAGGGTATGTCCTATTAATTTTCAAGAAAATTTTATCCCCTGCTCCCTTGCGAATCGTTTTAGGACATATGTTTATAGGAACTTTTTTTTCTTATTTTTTGGTAAGGAATTACACCCTGAAGTTACGTACCATACTTAGGAAACACCCTGTAATGTAGTTTTTGACCCAATAACTTTTTTTAAACAAGATCTATCCATCTAAAAAGAACAAAAGTAATTGGCTGGCTGTTATTTTTTTAAAGGATGTATTGAATTTGCTATGAAGATACAATTATTTTAAAAGTTTTTCCAGTACTTTAAAGGGCTCCAAATACCCCTGACTTAAAGTAGGCCCGTTTTATTTATTCGGTAAAATATTTATAGTGATTACAGATCACTAATCGTCATATACTTACGTTGAGATTGTGAACTGCGGCTTTTAGCTCTGCTCATCCTTTCTGGCGATGCCGTAGATATTGGCTCAGGTTTTCTGGGTCTTGCTAGAATATTGATAACATATTAATAGATTATAATTTTCAAAAACATATATCTTCCTTTTCAAGTACAAGTTACTATATTTAGGGCATAGTGTTGCGCCAAGTGATTTTTGTCTAAGTTTAGTTTGACAAATTCCACGGAGTGACAATATTCTAAGAGACATACTTCGCCGTACTCTGTCGATGCGGCTATACCCATTCTATGCTTATTAGCCTTATTTATATCTATTTTTGCTAGTATTTAAAAAAATGTGTCTATATAGTTAAGCTACAGAACCAGAAACAAAATGTGGGACAACCTCAAAATATTTTTGACATAAAGTTTAATGTTATTAATTAATAAATGCTTTTTTCTGTTTATCTTTAAATTTAGGTTAATATTTTTTTAAATTATCTTCCAAATATATATCCCTAGACAGAGTTACTACATATAATTATTTATCTTTTTATTCTTTGAACAGAACTTTTTCCAACATTTTAATTTTGTGCTACCTCTCTCCAAGTCGAACCAAATTCTAATTGTTCAATTATTTTTCTTTATAATGTCGATATTGTGCGACATATCGGATTAGTTTTATTCGAAATTATTAATTATACTAATCAACTGAAGCTTCATGGTGCATGGTTTAGCCTTAATGTGACGTCTTCTGTCACATAAAAATCGCCATCTATTTTTCTACTTGAAATTAAAGTCATTTATTTGCTGTAAAAAAAATCTTGTCCCACGTTTTCTTTCTGCTTCTGTATTAAATAGTCAAGAAGTATAAAATAAACATAAGTGTAGGGCCTACTGTAACAGTAGAGCTAGTGCAAAAATACATATTTTTAGGCACCGGTTACGAGTACATGACTAGATCTAGAGATATTGTTTAGTTCAACCCTGGAACTTCTCAAAGTGCTAAAACAATGTATTTTTTTAATAAAAATATATTTTATCAAAAATAATTGCCTTATTCACTGTGACAAAATACTTAGCGCTTGAATTGGCAACGTCGACTTGATTGTGGTCTCGACATAATCTTAAACAAGGTCACAGCCTCTGTCGCACCACTTGTACAAACAACACTATGCTTTAGGGTAAAAGTTTCTATATTATTATACACGGTGTATTTGAAATAGGGTCCGAAATTTTAAGGGGATGATTTTACATCATAAAAAATGACAAAAGTTCCTATAAACATATGTCTAAAAATGCATCGTAAGGAAGCTAAGCCAATTTGAAAGCGGCTAAAAAAATCGTTTTTTATTTAATAACTCAGGGACCCTTTAAGATATACCATCGAGGTTTTCCACGTGAACTCATCTTAATAAGTCCCATCTTCGCATGTTATTTTTATGTACCTATTTAAACCCGGGTGTGAAAAACGGGGGGCGCTTATCAGTTTTTGTCTAAAACTTTTTTCTTTTTTTTTAATTTTATTTTTGGACTTACTTTGGACCGTGGAATTTAATTTTCCAAAAACAAAATCACCTAAAAAATACAAAGAAAAAATTTTGGGACAAAAAACACCCCCCCGTTTCGCACATCCCTGGTTAAATTAAGGAAATGAAAATAAGATACTAAGATGGGCCTTATTAAAATTATTTCACGTGCATAACCTCGTTGCTATATGTCAAAGAGCTCCTGAGTTATTAAATAAAAACCGAATTTTTTAGCCACTTTAAAAGGGGCTTAGCGCAATAACGACGCATTTTTACATATGTCATATTTTCTAATGTAAAATCAACCCTTAAAATTTTGTACCCTATTTCAAATACACCGTAAGACCGTTTGGGTAGGACAATCTTTTTACTCCATTGCTAACTTCATGGCAACTGTCATTGTTATTTTCGTTGATGAAAGTTGACATGAGGTTAGCAATGGAGTCAAAAGAGTTAAAAGATCGTCCTACCCGAACGCTCCTACGAGGATATGTGCATTATTTACTGGAATTTTTATTAATCTTTCTAGCGATTAAAAAAAAAAGAAAAGGACGCTATATTTAGAAATTTTTAAATTAAATGGTTAATAAATGTAAGCATTTCAGCATACCTTGTTGTGCTACCTCGCCCTCTGTAAAGTTATACATGAAAAAGATAAAAAGCAACAAACATTAGCATATCAAAAAAAATGTTATACAGTGTAATTTACATCTAACATGCCACTTAAGATGTTAAAATTTGACTAATAAATGACACTGTATACTACAAGTAGAGGCCACGACTTTGAATGATGAAACAAATCCTGAAATGTTTTATTTTTATATTTCTATTAGTTGCATGTCAGGAACTACTTTTGGAAAAAAATATAAAGGTGCGTTTTCTTTTTATTGGTCCAAAAGTTATTTATGTAAAAAATTTAAAAAACAAAAGGTAATTCTGTATGTTTAGAATAAGAAAATATGCTTGGTGTGCCTCAGGGAAGCATTCTTGGACTATTGTTTCTCATTCTGAACATAAATAATTTACCAAATATACTTAAAATATGTATTTTCGCAGATGGTACCCTTATACATACTTTGTATCTGTGATAATTTGGATAAAAGTATAGAAATGATAAACAAGGATTTAAAAATAATTTCTGATTGGCTTAAAATAAATAAATTTAAATTAAATAATACTTAATCTAAATGTATGGTTTTGGGTAAAAATATTTTAAATAATTTTAAAGTTGAAACTTATAATGATAAAATTGAAGTAATAAATATTTAGGTGTAATTTTTGATAAAAAAAAATAAAATTTTATGTTCACTTTAATAATCTTGTGTCAAAAATTGCCAGCAAAAGTAATAGAATAAGGTAAAATATATGGGTTAATGTTAGAGATATAATTAAGTATTTAGTTTTAATATTTAGGGAATGTTCAAGTATTACGTAACGCAAAATTTGGACATTTTTGAAATTTGAAATGAATCCGTATCATTGTTTAAAACGTGTTCCAATAAACATTTTATAAGTATATGTGTTGCGTAACATTTTTGCTGATACCCATCTGTAACCCGGCGTAACATCCAAATTTCAAGTATCTGTGTGAAAGAGTTCTGGAAATCGTAGGTTTATTCGCAAGAGGCCCTGGCCCTTTTTCGATTAAAAAAAAATAACGAAATATATTTATTTTCTTCGGAAAACTAGCCCAACATGCAACTATGTCTATAAATGGACAATATTATTTAGTACTACTTGATTTTATTCAATATTTTTGTCACAATGAAACATTATCCAATGCGGTGCCCCCTACGTCTTAGCAATAACGTCGTATCAGACAGAACATGTTTAAAAAGTTATTAGTTGGAATATTTTAGATACGGCATTTTTGCAAAAAGTTCTTTCTCGTGGACTATTTTGTTTTGCAAAAGAACACAAAAGTAAAACAGGGAATGTTTAAAAATATAACAACTCAACTAAAAAAGTTTTTTTTTTCAAATATCCTCTGAATTACTATTTTTAAATAAACAGCTAAAAACATGCAGTAATTTTTTTAATAAATTATAAGGGGTCTAAATAATGTTGTTTAGATGGTAATAATATTGGTTAATTATAAATAGAGATGAGATATGATACTAATAATGGAAAAATTCCTAAAAAGATCCCATTTAACATACGTAAACTTGCTGTTCCTGACGTTATCTTGTGTCTAGCCATTTGAGCGTACTGAGCCCTAGCTTTAGCCCGTTGGGCAGCCTGCAGGTCTATCGCAGAATTGCTTCGGAATCCGTTACCTTTTTTTGCGGAATCTGGAAAAAAGCAATGTTCCGAAAAATATGATTTTTTTATTGACACCTAGTATAACGGAAAATAAAGGTCTCATGTTATCGTTGAAATAATATGATAATATTAATACATATTATGTATTACCGAAGAATAGGTATTAAAAAAAAATTCGTGATCAAATTTAAATTTCTGCATTTAAAAATAAATAAAGCCATTTTCCGTGCCAAAATCAAAGAGTTGTGATAATACAGGGAATTATTTAGTTAAGAAATGCAACAATATTTATTTTAAGCATAAGAAAATGATGGATACAATAATAAATTTATTTGAGAAATACAACAATATAACATTAGATTAAGAACATTCTTTTCGATTCTTTTCAAACTTTATATCATTTAAAGTCAGATTTTTTTTTTGGAGTCTGTAATTTTAATTTTAAATTAATCTACTATAGATTGGTTGCAAATGATTTTCACAAACTGACTAAATTTTAAACAGCTTTTTTTATGGTAAATAATATAATATAATATATTATATTATTAAATAAAGCTCTACTATGGCAAAAAAATACTTCATATCATAAAGTTATATCTGTATAAATAGTTTACATCATTTTTGGAAAAGGACTTCTAAATTTGGTAATATTACTTTATTCACGGCCGTGATTAATAGGCCTATTAATCACAAAAATAAACCGTTTAAAACCTAAAATGGCCGTGGATAAATTATAGTATTCTACTCGCGTATAATAGCTATTATTCATTCGAGTTATTAGGCCACTCGCCTATCGGCTCGTGTCTCAAAATTCTCCCTCATTGAGATTATTATACGCTCGTTGAATAATTATCCATTGGTATATAATTACATAACGAATCCTCGAGACCTTATTTATGGTACACATATATTTTATAATTGAAAAAGTATAAAATTGTGCTACACTACATTAGGGTGGTCCAAAAAAAAATATTTACTTAATCTTTTCTATGTGTCGTGATTAGAATGCCCTAAGAGTAAAAATTTATAGAGACAACCCTAAGGGGTACTTTTGGGGCCCTAAAATCACGCAAATATCGATAAAATTCGTATAAAACCAGCCCTAGTGATTGTAATTTTATAAAATTTAAAAACATTGTTATCTATATTTTTTCTTTTAAGTATCAAAATAAGCCTGTAAAATTTTAGCCTGATCAAAAGCTTCTAACCCGTGCCAACAAAGCCCTGAAGTTGCCCCTAAATTCCGAAAAAGCGCATTTTCTATTAATTTGTGCTACTGGCGAATTATAAATATTAAATAAAAAAGTCACTTTTTTTCTATATAAAGCTATTTTAGTTATTCTAAAATATTACGTTAATCTACGCAACGAGTATGGGGTCTAAGCGCCATTTAACATCAACATTTAAAAAAAATCGCATCAAAATGTTGATGTTAAATGGCGCTTAGGCCCCATACTCGTTGCGTAGATCAACGTAATATTTTAGAATAACTAAAATAGCTTTATATAGAAACTAAACTAGGTTTATAAAGAAAAAAAAGTGATATATAAACTTTTTTATTTAATATTTATAATTCGTCAGTAGCACAAATTAATAGAAAATGCACTTTTTCGGAATTTTGAGGCCACTTCAGGGCTTTGTTGGCACGGGTTAGAAACTTTTGATCAGGCTAAGATTTTGCAGGCTTATTTTTATACTCAAAAAGAAAAAAATATAGATATGAAGACTTTTAAATTTTATGAAATTACAAACACTAGGGCTGGTTTTACACAAATTTTATCGATATTTGCATGATTTTATGTTTTTTAGGGCCTTAAAAGCACCACTTAGGTTTGTCTATATAAATTTTTACTCTAAGGCGTTATAACCACGATAAATAGAAAAGACTAAGTAAATAATTTTTTTTTGGACCATCCTAACACTACGTACTTTCTCTTGTCAGTACTGGTATACCACTACTTCGTCTATAACTTCTCGGCAACGACGGTACTCTCTGAAGACTACAACTAGCCAAATTTTCGGTACTTGCCGTAGTACTTCCTAATTTATGTTTATCCAAAGCAGCATTAAAAACACAAACGGCATATTTAAATATCTAAATAACATACCAGTTAATAAAGGAGTAAGCGGCATTTTCAAAAGTTTTACAGTTCTGGATATATAATATTCGTTCCTAATAATTTTCTTACCCTGCACAACGTAAAAATACAATTTTATTCTCTCCACAAAAATATTTATTCCTTATTAAAAAAACAAGTACAGACCAGTAGAAAACGAATCTACTGGATCCTACTGGTCTCTACTTGTTTTTTTTAACAGAAATATATTTTTTATGGCTACTATAGAATAGCATAATTCGTAAAAGATTTCCAATGACAGAATTACTAGGTTCTGGTTTGTGGTTCTGGCATACTGTGCGAGAATATTATATACTCGCTCTGGTCATAATGCAGGCACATGTGGCAACATCACAATGCTTATAAATAATAATAATGAGTTTTAACAATCAAAAATGACATTGACATTTATAGCATAACATTAGTCTTAAGTGTGAACTTGAGCGATATAATAAAAAAGTAGCAAAATTATTAAGAAATGTTGAATGTAGAAAAAATATAGTCTGGAAAACGTTCGGAATTAATATTATACACTCGTGGAACCGTCACACTCGGCTGTGCCTCGTGTGTCAAAATGTTCACTACTGTAGCATATGCGTTTTTCCAAACTTGTTACAGGATATACGATTTTTGTGCCTGTGGAGACAAGAAAATTATAGTTTACGTTATGTAGGACTGATTTTATGGGGCCCCTAAATAAGACAATTTAAGACAATACTACTTATTAACTGGGCTACAACCTCAAAAAATAAACAGAAAAACGTATAACATTGCGGATTTGACATACCTGAGGCACTACTAGAGGGCGGTAGTCTACTGTATGGCCTTGAAATTTTGAACCCGCTGTTGAGATTGGTGTTGGAAGAACTGGCAGACATGCCATCCCCTTGGAGGGTACGTCGATAGCTTGGTTCTAAACTTTGAAGGAGGGCCTCTGCTTGATCTGGGAAATGGTCTTTGAATCCATGAAAAGCTCTGTGGTAAAACATTTTTTAATTAACCGCCAAACATTTAAGCATTTTACTACTAACATTTTAGTCAAAAAGCTGGTGACCATTTTTATTTCAAGATTTTCTCCCAGCTGTATGTATATATGTTTATTCGCAACTGTATATGTAATACTAATACCTACATTACATGTATTAATAAAGTTTGGGAAGTACCTGATTTTTTTATCCCACTGTTTTCCACGCCTGGACCTGACCAGTAATGAAAAATAGAGACCAGTAACCTAATTATTACTGGTCTGCAATTTAAATCATTAGTTTCCGCTAGATCGCGCCACCAATTCAAATATCATTATTAATGCTTAACGCAAGATGGCTGAACTGCAGTTCATGATAAACACGAATATAATCTAATACATTTAGTTTAAAAAAAACCTAAATGTACAGTTTTAGAAAATGTTTTTTTACTTTTGAGACTGAGAAGGATAATAAATCTTATAAACGGTGCCTTGTGAGCTATCAACAAATGTTTTTTGTGTTGTTTTTTTTTGGGTTACGCGTATGTGATACTTCAGTTTTATATAATAGTGATTTTCTTGTGAAATGCAGGAAAAAATATTTGTAGTAAATATGAAAAGAACTAAAAAACTAAGTATTATAAATATTATTTTCTTCATTTGAATTCAAACATCTAGGTTTCAAAAGAATTTGTACGTTATTGACATATAAAAATATATTTTTAACTTACTGAGTCAAATATATTACATTAAATGTATAAATTTTATTATATTTAGTTTAGTCTATTTTCACAGTTTTACACAATTATTCAGCAGGCCCAGGGGTAAAAACATACTTTAAAAAGTTCATTTGGCATATGTCAATATGATAAAGTCGAAAGAATGTTCATTTAATCAAAATTTCATTTCATAAATTCTCATTTCTTTAAAAAATTGAGTATCACATATCTTGAAGGAACTTTTTAAACACTGGTCGTACCCCTTGGCCCCAGAATTATCATGTATAACTATGAAAATAGCTTAATCTGAATGTAATAAATGTAATAAATGTAATGTATATGACACGGCAAGTTAAAAATAGATTTATTGGTAGCTCATTGCCACAGCTTTTGGAGCTTGTTACACCCAAAGGAACCGAATCCGGAGCCTAGCAATTTGAATTTACTTTAAAACATATAAAATTTACAGCCGGGAGAAAATAATGAAATAAAAATGGTCACCAGCTCTCCGACCAACGGTGCTTTACTCTTTATCCGCTTGCCTAAGCAGATTTGTAAAAGTATATTGTAAACGTTTATTTTAATGGGAACCTAAACCTTTGGAAGTGGCGGAAATGTAAAATCGCCAAAAAAACATAGAAGAAGAAAAATGTCATAAGGGACGTGTTCGGACGCTCGTACAAGTTTACGGTCTGATTTACGAAAATCATTAAAACCCTGAGTATAAAGCCTGCGACAAAGTTTAAAATGTGACCATATTATTTCGATTATGAATAAATATATGAAGATACTAAATAAATATTAAGTACTTACTTTCTGGAAGAAACTCTCGCTTCAGGGTCTGCATCTGATATTCCTTTTTTAATGGCCTCCTGCAAAGCAGCCACATGCCTTTCTAGGGTATGCGTGGGCCATTGTGTCATTATAATTACCAAAAATTCAGCGCAACTTCTACGGATGTCTTTGCTTTTTGAATTATTTACATTACTGACAATGTGCGATATTAATCTTGAACTTTGGGTGTTTTGAATTAAAAATTTTATTGTCACTAGGCCAGCAGTTGCCATAATCTAAAACAAATTGTTTGTTGGTTTGTTTTGTTTTAACCTCGTACTATTCTACTTAGTGTTAGTGTTGCTTATAAAAATCAGAGCCGTATCTTTAGTATTTATATAAAATTTTCATGAAAATATACCGAAAAAGTGCGAAAAATCTCATTTTTTGAATTTAGAAACAAACGAATAAAGATATTTTAAATCCGCTTTTTTTTGGCTTAGAGCCCTATTAATAGAGAACCAATCCACGGCCAAAAAAAAATAATTAGTGTTTATTTTTTTTTTACTACACTATAAGCAAAAAAACACTGTGCGTTATATCTTTAAAAAAAAAACGAGCTGATCGAGAAAAACGAAGCAAGGTTCCGAAAACAGCGCATCAAGTAGGTCTAGAATCAACTAAAATGGTGTCGGCAAATTTTTGAGTGTAGAGCAATGCTATCAATTCAATCAATCAATTCAATTTATTATGTATGCACATAGAATTACTTTTTTTTGTATTTTTTTTACTGAGTATATTATGGAAAGGTATTGTTTTGTTGGCAGCAGTTTTTCACTTACCTTAGCTGAATTTTGTATAAGATTGATCAAAGGCTGCAACAGCATTTCTGCAGCTTTGTCAAATTTGTTTCCCAGAGTCTGTGATAAATATGAAATCGTGATACATGCTTCTCGAACTACCTGCGACCTTAGATCTTTTATTGTTGTCTGCAAGGGAATTTCTAAATTTTTTAGACAGGTGTAAAATTCCTCGAAGTTGGTAGCTCCGGCTATGACTAGTGATCGGATTTTCTTTAGCTAAAATAAAAAATGTATTTAGTAGCCGCAGGTCAAGATAGAAAGTCTGGATCTAATAAAAAATCGTCTCTTTCATTTTAACAGTGCCAAAACAAGATATTAAATCAGATGTTTAATGTAGCCGTTTTCTAAAACATATTTAAATACAGTTTATTTCAACTTAAAACTGTTTAAACCTAATTTAAAAAAGACCCCCCTGTCTCCCTTGTAAAACATCGTTAGATTTTTTTCAACCCCGCCCTTCCACTAAAAATTTTACGTAATTTGTAAACGACCCCTAAGCTATATAAAAAATGCTAAGTAAAAATATCTATTAAAATAGAGCCATAACGGTTACATTAAAAAACCTTAATTATAAGTTTCATGTTGTTGAAGTTACATAATTATATTTTTTAATCTAGTTATTGTTTTGGAAATTCAAATCTAGGGGATTTCTGAAATAATAATAATTGGTTGGTATTTCCTATTCTACGCATGGGCAGAAGAAAACCTAGTGAAGCAAACAAGTCGGAAGAAAATTTCGAATTAGCGCGTCGTTTCGTAGTGCGCTAGGAATAAATTCACGTGATAAGTCGGTACCATGTAAAACATCGTCATATACTATTTTTTGTAAAGACCTATTTCTTGTTCATCAAATATTTCTAAACACCATATTTTACCCATATAACCTCAACATAAAGAAGAAGCGACCTGTGCACAAGAATATCAAGTACATCAGAAACACAAGGTTAGTGATATCCCTTTTTTCCCTTCTACCCCCATTTACCCCTAAAGCAGTCCACTAGTTCTCGTTTCGTTTCGTTAAATTTAAACTCGCTATATGCTAAGTTAGAGAGTTATCGAAAGCATATAGACACAGGTTTTTTCGTCTGACATATAAACGTTAACTTACTGCTTCTGTCCTTTTATTCCAATCTTTACTCTGATCAGAAATAATGTCTTGAATATTTTTCATGTGATCAGTGACCTCTCTGGCACTAAAAATTTGAACTTTTGGAGCATCTTCAAAGGATTGGATGAACGTTTCTTCATCTACAGCCCCAGCTTAAATTTTAAAACATTAAATTAATATTATGTATATTTTTTACAATTGACTAATAAGCAAATTATAAGAAAAAAAGCTTTAGTACATACATGGTGATTCACAAAAAAAATACTCTCGCCAATAAAACAATACATTAAAAAAAATTAACGTGTTAAGTTAAAAAATAAATGCAAAAAAATATATAAAAAGTATGTTGTATGTTTCCAAGTGAATCACCCTGTATTAACTTTATTAACTTACATGTCGGGACAGATTTCCTCATGGAGCCGACTCTGCTTAAAACTTTACATGCAGAAATAATAAAACAAGCATTAATTACATAATAAAATAAACAGAAAGAGCTATAAAAATAGTATGTCAAGCAAAAGCCTAGTATTTCTATACAATAATGGTCAATCACAAAAGAAATGTAAAATCCCAGACCTCACCATCATTACTACACTGTAACAAGGATAGATGTAAATTTACCTAGTGTATGGTTTAATTTCGGATATGATAAATAAATATTGTGTATTATTTTATTATATCTAATGTGATAATACCGTACGGCTAATGTAATAATGTAAAATTACCATAATAATGATGTATTTTTTTATCATGTAACTTTATATCAAAAATATTGTAATTTTACAATATTTTTAATAAAAAAATAATAATGACTAGCTCACTGATACTGAAGTTGCACCAGTCATGAATTGGTGGACACAATTACTGGTTGGTAACATTTACAACTTTTTGTGGTTGGTGGGTCATAGATGGTTAAACATCGCGATATTTATATCCTGGGGCGTGGCCTATAAATTATAGGTATAAGCATGATATTTTTTTTCAGCACGTTTGTTTATATTTTAGTATTTATTTTTTTTAGTATAAAACTCAAAATGAGTATGTGTATTTACTTGGTAGAGATGTGGGACTTTAAAGAAAAGTGGTTCTTCAATCACTTTTTTGAAAATGTGCACGGTGTGTGGATCCCAACTTAAAGTTGAAAAAAAAACGTATTTTTTTTGTCACGTTTCATTTATGTATTGTGCACGCGTGTTAAAACTATTATTAAATGAAATAAAATTATAAGTTTTCTATTACTTGGAACTTTTTTAGACTAAAAGTTGGGAGCCCACAATGTAGAGATTTAAAAAGCATCTAAACAAAAAATAGTAACATATTATTATTTACAGACTTTATTTGTAAAAACTAACCTCCTGCTGAACTGCTAATGGAAGAAGTAGCTGATAACGTTCTTGGTTTGCTAGCACTACCTAACGGGGCCTTTTTTACTGAAACAGCCGGTTTAGGCATGGCTATCCTGTCAACTTCGTCTAAAAATAATAAAAATATGTAAAAAATATATAAATATTATATTGATTTAATAAAAAAATTAAAACTAAGTGTCTTCTTAAGTTGGAATAATTCGAGATCTAATAGATCTCTAATCATTTAACCATAGCTAATGTATAAACTGATGTCATTTTTAGATTTGTCACGGGCGGTTTAACTAGGAAATGTTATTATATGCGCGCATATTTACGATATCTTTACTTTCCTATTAAGTTCTGCATAAATTAGGTACCATAAAAACCACGAGGTGTTTTATTAATTTTATTTATAAATGGGTGACCTGTCAAAATCTACTTTAACGATTTTCTTCTTGGCACTTTAAAAATCAATTTTTTTTTTTAATTTTTTGAGTATAAATAAATATATTATTTATATTTATAGTTATATTTTGGAGAGATAACATTTTTTCTATGGTTTGTATAAATAAACATACATACAATTTTTTACAATGGTATCTTTTTCCTTTCTATATAAAAAAATGTTGAATTTTTTTTTAGCTTGTCACGTTACACAGCGCGCGCGCGCTTCCTCTCTCTCTCTCTCTCATGATTATGAACGGCAAAGAAAAAAGGGCATACGATCACCTGACACGCTTGTAGCATTAACTACAGTATATGAAAATTAATAATGCTTAAAGTAATAACATTTTTTTTTAATATTTACCCGAAAATAATTTATCAAATTGTCAATATTATTTTTATTTTACAGAAATGTTAATTTTAGTCCAAAAGCAGAAATAATTTGTATTGCTATATAATTTTTCTTTCAATGTTCGTCGGTTAAAAACAGAAAAAAAAACGTATTTTTATTGCTATTTAAAAAAATAAATTTTATATTATATTTATTTCATTATTGTTATGTGCGTTTATAGCACAGTCATGGAAATACCCAAATAAGAATAAGCTTAATTACAACAGAAAGCAACATAGCCGATGATAATGTGCCCTAACAAATAAATAAAATAATATAATATTTGTTTAAATAAAACTCTTGCTTTTAAATTTCTTTTCCGTAACTCTATCCTCTAATATTTTTTATAAAAAATATTAAACAATTAAATCTTTATGGTTTCTTATATCTCCATTACTAGTACTTGTGCTAGTACTATGTTTCCAAAAGTTATTTATTATTTGAATTACACATTTCTAATTTTGCATAACTTGAATTATCGAAAATTGTTTTTTTTTTCAGGACAGTGAATTTTGACATGATGATGATTAAAATGTGCTTGAAAGTAAAAAAGTTAAAACCAAATTTTTAAGTTCGCACCCTAGTTTTCGGTAATAGAGTCTTAATGTTAAGTATTCCTTACTTATAGTATATTCAACTTTAAAATAAAGTAAGTCTAAACAAACGTAACTGACGGATTTAGTGACAGGGTAGGACTCAAAACAAAATATTTCTATATAACGGTCCATTGCAATGCATTGCACGCTTCATCGCAAGTGCTCACGTACTGACCTGTTTAATTTTCTACATCCCTACTCTAGTGTTTTAACCAATGAAACCACGCGTCAGCTGCCGCATGCGCGATTCTTTTATTTACTTCTACTGCATCTTAAGTTGAATATACTATAGTAGATATTTTTTTACTTAAATTTTCAGGCATAAGTGAATTAATTGTTTATGCAATAATATGTTAACACATATTGTGCGATAAAAGTAAGTAGTTAAACTTTTCCCCTAATACCTTTTAAACCTTATGACTAAAATACTTAAAATTAATTAATTACAACATGTACAGAAGGTGAAATCTTCAATTCAATTAGATTAAAATTATTAAGTAAAATGTGAAGCAATCTACAGTTATTTCACAATGTGGGTTAACGTATTATTACAAAACACTGTTCAAGTAATGGGCTATAAAGTAATGATTGATTACTGATGTTTATTTATCCTGTGGACCTAGGGAACGTTCAAGTATTACGTAACGCAAATTGTACCAAAATGCATACACTTCATACCCCGATTCTCGCGTTATTATAGATTATAGAGATTTCATATTTTGGCTACCCCCCCCTAATAGAGGGGGGTAGCCAAAATATGAAATCTCTACAGCCTTGAATAACGCGAGAAAGGTATGAAGTGTATGAATTTTGGTACAATTTGCGTTACGTAATAGAGGAAATGCGCCTAATTTCGGATGGTTTCCAAATTTCGGATAGTAGTGTATTTAAGATACTGTCTGCAAAGGTAAACAGAAACCTACTTCTATGTGAAGCCAAAAGTCAAACTAAATCCGTCCTGTAATATGATAACAGTAGAGCTTCTCCCCTTTAAATGGCAGCACAAATCGTTTATATTGCAAATGGCAGTTTTGTGCTCAGTTGCATTATTATGCTTGTTTATTTTATAAATAATCGTTATAAAAGTTTGTGATTCTGTCTTGGGTAAGTTATGATGTTAGTTAAGATGATCCACTATTCATAATTAAGCAATTTGAAAACGTAAACATTCTACAAATTTCTAATCTAAAAAGCAGAAAGTTGCCTAATTTCGGATAGACCATTTTTGTGCATTTGATTCCCAATTTCGGATATCTGCAAGGTAATTATTATTCAGGATAACCAACCATTAATTATTATTTTTATAATGATACAACAAACTAAGATAAACAATTTTGAAAAAAACGAAAATTACCTAAGATACTAAGATATTCGAAATTGGGAATCTAAAATTATAGTTCCTATAGTATTTCGTAGAAAATTGCTTAATGATTAAATTACGTCTTAAATGTGAAGGAATAACAAGAAACATAAGCAATGAGATCCAGATCTACTCTTGAATAAAATTTTTCGGATATGTCCGAAATTAGGAGCCCTTTTTCAAATGCACAAAAATGCGCTGATTTTTTTTAACCGTGTTTTTTGGAAAAAATAAACTGTAATAAAATTGCTTTTATAATAAATCATGGTTCGCTATAATAAGTTGTATCTGGTTATATAAAAAAAATATCAAAAAGTAATACCGAGTATTAAATATTGAATACGTTGTAAATGGTATCCGAAATTGGGCGACTTTCCCCTACTTGAACGTTTCCCTATGGATACATACAATTTTGGTACACTTACCGTCTGTATATTTTGCAGCGCCCAGTAATTCTCCAGAATCTCTGGCGTCGTCAAACCTGGACGACAGGGCCGGCCATTTTGACTGGGGAACGATGTTTCGTCTCTGTAAATCTACCCTCAATTTTTCGCCCACGTGTTTGTACAACTCCACTAAGGTGCTAAAGGCTGTGTCTCTCACACTGGATGTAGGGTCCGAAAGTAACTTTACTATCTCAGGGATGAACTCTCTTATTGACAAAGATTGGGCCCCGTGTCTAGAATAAACAGAAGAAATACTTAATATTAAATACTGATGCCAACAAAATAATACTTTCCCCTATAGCATAGGTTCATTAAAATCAAAAAAAAAATCAAAAAAAAAAAATCAAAAAAATTTAGTTTTTCAAAACAATTTTTTTTTTAAAACAACACGAAATATATACCAAATAATTATTATCATCGATAAAGGTAAATATTTTTAGCCCGTTTTTTTTTTTGCTAATATTGTAGGTATTTTTGAATGGGACAAATTTACCTTTTTTGAATGGAACAACTATTTTATTGCATATTCTATTCCTATCCTTCTCTTTTAGATAAGGAATTACTCTAAAAGGACAGAAAGTGACTATTTAATACCAACAATTTGGAATAGTTGAACTCAAAACAAACTAATATTTGATTTATATCTGAAAAAACAGAATGGTAAAATTATTAAAGTACAATCTATGTAATAAAAAATAATTTAATACTTTAACAGCTATTGTTTTTTTGTTATCTT
Organism: Brachypterus glaber; assembly: GCA_958510825.1. Taxonomy (NCBI): domain Eukaryota; kingdom Metazoa; phylum Arthropoda; class Insecta; order Coleoptera; family Kateretidae; genus Brachypterus; species Brachypterus glaber. The sequence goes on from OY294049.1 coordinate 10,203,810, forward strand.
TAATAGCAATTTTGTATTTTTGTCCCAATCAATAATACCGTGTTCTTGAATGGGACAAGTTACATTTTTTTTAATGATTGTAGTTTTAGTAAAAAAAATATTATTCAGGTGTAACACTTGGACTGTGTTCTTTTATTTTAAAATATAATTACTAAAAAAAAATATTAAAAGATTAAAAATAAAATGTTGGCAGCTGTCTATTAAAAGTGTGCCATTCATAGTGATCTCCCCTACTTACTCGTTAAGAGTATTGACCAAACACCGCAGCACCTCCTCCCTAATTTTCGCGTTCTTATGAGTAAATCCCGGGGTCAATTTTTCGACCAACGTCTGCGGGGACAAAACGCCACGTTCCAGCAACTTCAAAATAAGTATTTGTGCCTTCTCTCGGACTGTATCTTTGGCATCTCCCAGTCGGTCTATGGTATTCGGCAACACAGTCGATAAATATGGTCTAAAGTCTGATCCTAATCGGTGAATAAGATATGTCATAATCTCGAGCCCATTGCAGGATACCTGAAAAAGGATGAACAATATTAAAACAAATTCCGGGATACTTTGGTCTTAGGGTACACTTTTTTTGAAAAAATCCATCATGTCCCGTTTTTGATATTCAAGTTTAGGAAAACCGTCGTGAATCAAAACCCTTGTAAACTAGTGTCGTTTTAAAACTTTCACCTTGTTTAATTAACATTAACATTTTAATAAGATTAGTCAAAAGTACCGGTGAAACTTGAATTTTATGGCAAAACGGGTAGCAAATTAATATATACCTATTTAATTATTTGTAAAAAAAAGGCGTAACGCGAATAAAGCATTTTACGAAATATAACATTACCAGAAAGAAACCTATATTCAGTCATCATAAAATATATTTTATCCACGGCCGTGATTAATAGGCCTATTAATCAAGAGTATGCAAAAATAAACCTTTTAAAATTTAAAACGACCGTGGATAAAGTATAGAATTCTATTCGCGTATAATAGCTATTAATTAGTCGGGTGATGAAGTCACTCGCCTTTCGGCTCGTATCCCAAAATTCACCGTCAATGATTAATAGCAAATATTATACGCTCATTGAATATATTATTATCCAACACCTTGTTTTTAGCACTATTTTTTATATCAAAAGTTAAGTTGTTTCCACTAGTGGCTAAAAAATTTTTTACTCACTCTTTTACGTAGAAGAGCACTATTTTAAGTATAAAAAGTTATTTTTTCCACTAGTGACTAAAATATTTTTTGCTCACTCTTTTGCGTAAAATCTTTTTGTTATAATTTTTTGCTAAACTATAGGTTTTTGTTTAAAATTAAAGGGTGTTGAATAAAATTTGATTCTCAACTCGTGTATTATAAGTGATTTTATCCACTCATTTAATACACTAGTTAAGAAAATGCCTGCGTTCAATGGAAACAGCAAAACAAATGATTAAATCAAGTCATCAAATGATAAATTTTGCTAGCAAACTGCTGAACGGCTAATATTTGTCACTTGTGACAACCACCATTTGAGGTTAGAAATACCCACAAAAAGTACATTCCCGCGATTTTATAAAATCAATCATAACTAATCATCTCAATACGTTGATGAGGAATGATTCAGCGACATCTGTCAATCGAATAATTTGGGGACAGGAGGGTGACAGTGGTATGGCATAGATAATTTTAGCGGTTTCAGTAGTTTTTCGGGTGTTTTTTGAGGTTATGTCAAAATCCAGACGTGTAGGGGTTAAACGGATTGGGGATTCAGCTTCAGCGGGAAAAAATACATAGGAATATCATATTGGAATTCAAAGTATTTTTTTTGTGGGCCTGTGTAATTTACCCCAATTTTTTAGAGTGTATGACAGACTGTATGTTAGTCTTAAATTTGTTCTCAATTCTTCCATGTCACATTAAAACTAGCATAATTCATAAACGACAGTGTGCAGCTGTACGACTTAAGCGATGAGGTAATGCAATATTATTAGAATTCGTACCTCTTTTTCAACAATTTATGTCCCATGCACAATAACAGAACGTGTGTAGTCACATAAACAACAAAAGTCCAAAGATATTTTATTGTTTATTAAAATAAAGTTTATTTGTATTTTTTTCGATTTTTTGTCACATAACTATACTCTACATAAGGTAAAGTCACTTTTCTCGAACGGTAGATCTACAATAACAATTTAAAAATATAATATAAATTAAAATGAGCTGATCCGCCTACACTAAAAATCTTTTACGTGGGTACGTTTGTATTATATTTAATTAGAAAAATTAACCATTTAAAAATCAATAAAATTTAGATTAATATATTAATTAAACTTCTAAGCTTTATAAGCATGCAGGGTCTAATCTAATAAATAAACTTTTAATCTACCAAAGTTCATGAACAAGAACTGCAGTTAAAACTTGAGAATGTCGGTGATGTCGGTGTAGAGTTTTCGAGTTTTCTTAAATAAGGGTCACTTGCACCAACGATTTTTTAACTTTAAACATGCTTTAAATTGACAGTCAACCAATCAGAATACAGCATGTTTAACTTTAACTCAGTTTAGTCACGATAATCCAAGTTTAAGAGTTGGTGCAAGTGGCCCTTAGACATAAACAAAGGTAGATAATGGATAGATTCGACTACGAAGCACATTTGGCCTTTTGGGCAGTATTTGTACTACTTGGGGAACGTTCAAGTATTACGTAACGCAAATTGAACCAAAATTCATACACTTCATACCCCGATTCTCGCTTTATTATAGATTATAGAGATTTTATATTTTGGCTACCCCCCCTAATAGGGGGTATATTAGGGGGGGTAGCCAAAATATAAAATCTCTACAGCCTTGAATAACGCAAGAAACGAGGTATGAAGTGTATGAATTTTGGTACATTTTGCGTTACGTAATACTTCCGTTCCCTTGCTGAATTAAAAAGAGTAAACGAGAACGGGGCAGATTCGACCATAAGGCAAAGAGTGACTGCAAAATTAGTCTCTTTTTCAAACATCTGTAACTTCGATTGGAATTGATAAAATGTAACGTAAGTACTCAAAAATTTTGTTTGGTCATGAACTTGTGCAAAAAGCAAGATTTATTGTTCTAGAAGCTAAACATCCCCTTAAACAAAGAGTTAACTAGGGGTACTTGAATTAAATTTTATACCAAACTTTCTCACATTTTATTAAACATAACTGACTGGATCCCTTTAACTCGATTGAGATACTTTACGATTTACTACTTTTTTTGTGCTTGGGGGTAGTTTAGCCCTCTTTACCCATTTACGTGTTTTTTATGTTTTATATTATAGAAAAATTTGTTTTTTTTTTAATATTTTGATTTTTTGTTTGTTTTTTAACCCCTTTAAGAGGATCTTGCTTTTTGCACAAGTTTATGACCAGACAATAATTTTGAGCACTTATACGTTACATTTTATCAATTCCAATCGAAGTTACAGATGTTTGAGAAACAGGCTAAATAACGTCTTTTTTGCGGTTACTCTTTAACTACTGCAATTATATAGTAGCCAGAATTTTTTTGAGTTAATTTTTCCAAAATCTTAGATCTTTAACTAAATACGTATTTAGTTATTAAGTTCAGTTATTAAATACTCGAAAAATGCAAAAGATTATAAATAAATCGATACATCGGTTCTAAACTGTTGTTCTCGAAACCAGGCAACACTTGAGGAGCTCATTTTCAAAACGCAACAAGTCTAAATATTCCCCTTTTGAAATAGAGATGGCGCTTGATACATCAAATCCAACTCTTTACTCTGTCTAATACTTTACCTTTCATACTACAACAAGTTTCATGTAAAACATAGCAATATTCTCATATCTTTTTACAAAACCGAACAAGTACAATAAATTTTATTTTTAAAATTAAAAAAGTGCTATCTTGTTTTTCAAAACAAAACAGTCCAGCCTTTATTATATTATTCACAGCGCCAGCGCTAGAATAATATTATACGGTAGTTTCGAATTTTCAAAAAACAATCAAAAATCGTCATAGACCAAAAATTATTGGATATAAATTTGTTTCATGGAAGTATAATAATAATTTAAAGTCATTCTTATAATTGCACATTACATTACTGTGATTCTTATTATTGCAAATCATTATCTAAGCGAGTTAGCTAGGGATCGTAAAATGACTGGTCAAATCATATATTCATTATAATAATAATAATAATAATAATAATAATAATAATAATAATAATAATAATAATAATAATAATAATAATAATAATAGACGTTTATTGCCCAACAGTACAAACCATACAGGACATTCAAATATTTAGTACAAATCATTAAAATTAATCTATATAAAACCTAAAATACATCTTAAAGTAGAAAAGTTTATATCACACAATTGAGAGATATCATTGAAATTTTTACACATTACATATATTGGCGACTTATATAACAAGTTGGTATTGGCTCGGGGAACAAAAAATGTTAGCGAACGGCGCGTCGCATTTGGTACCAGAAAGTAAATTTGTGATAAGAGATCGCTACATTCAATCCTATTATGTATTAAATTATAAAGAAACGTTACTGATAAAATTTTCCTGCGAGTGCTTAAAAGTTTAAAATTATATCTTAACATTAAGTCAGATAAATCTGCTCCTCTAGGTGGGTACGATCTTTCTATTTTAAATGAAAAAAACTTAATAAATCTTCTCTGAACAGATTCAATCATATTAATATGGTTATTATAATATGGATACCAAATTAGGGACCCATACTCTAATTTTGATCTTACAAAGGAAAAGTATAACACTTTTAAGCAATCGGGATTGGTAAAATTTTTACAGCTTCGTATAACAAAACCTAACATTTTTAGCGATGCCTTGACAATTGTTGAGATGTGTATATCAAAGGAAAGCAAAGAGTCAAAGGTTACACCTAGATCACGAATTGAATTTACACGCTCTAAAGTTGTTCCGTTTATGTTGTAATTATAAATAATTTGATTTAATTTTCTGGTGTAACTGACAACTTTACATTTTGATATATTAAGCCTTAAATTATTTTTTGTGCACCATTCATAAACAGCTTCAAGATTTGTTTGTAAAAATAAGCAGTCAAATTATTTTCCCATAGGAATTATAATTGTATTACCTACCCACAGGCTGTTATAAATGCAAAAAAAAGAGAAATTGCTGAACAAGTGAAGTGGTCCACCTAAAAAAATTCCTGCAAATTTTAATATTTCAAGAACTGCCAAATAGATTTGAATGAAAGTGTGTTAAGCTTCGGTTTCCTCCAAAAGTCGCAGTCGCTGACGACTGCGACCGGGTAGCCGCGACTGAGTCGTTGAGACATCTCCAATGTATTTTAAGTGTCCCTGTATTCCTAGCTGCTGCCGAGTCGTTACTACTAACTGCCGATAGCCATTCGTTCGGTCGCCGGTCGCTTGACCGCTCCGGGAGCAGACGCACGACTATTTCGTCACGAATTTGACGCTGAAACAGGTGATTTAGCGCTGTAAAATGTGTCTTTCACTGTTTCACTCAATTAGAATTGCTTGAAATCCCTCTACCTCTCTCTGCCGAAACATCTCATCAACTTTTACCCTTTTTTCTTCATGATGTAATGTTAATAATAGGAGGAGACTCTCCTCGTCCGCTTGATAATTTAGAAAAAAATAAAAGGACCGACTTTTTAGAGATATTCATACTGACTAAAAGGCAAACAAAAAAACAGCTGTTTATAAAATGGACAGCTAACAGAATAGCGACTGGCGACTGGCGAGACCGAGGAAAACAGTTGAGGTCGTGACGAACTGGTCGCGGCTACCCGGTCGCAGTCGTCAGCGACTGCGACTTTTGGAGGAAACCGAAGCTTCATTTTATCGGTTTATTTGATTATTATTCGCAGCGATATATGTTAAAAAAAAAATACCCCTTGAAAGGAATGTTGAAATTTAAGAACCACCCTGTATAGAAATAGTTCCTAAATAGTTGTTTAACTCCTATTCATAAAAATTTTAATAAAACTATAGAAAATTATAGCATGACAAGATTTTCTTTTTAATAAATACAACAATAATAATAATAAATTATTATTATAAATACAATATGTTAGCCAAATGTTTTTTGTTGTATTACTAAAACAATTTTCTTAGTCTAATAAAATGTTAATTGTACAAATGTCTATTGTTTTCGAGCCACAAGTCTAATTAAAAACCTACAGATGGATTAAGTAAAACACACCCAATGGTACCTCGACAAAATACCATATTGTTACAGTTTGATAAATCCTATGTGACGCACGCAATCAAGCATTTTGTTGCAAATTATCAAACTCACATAAAAAACAATCTGCGCATTTTTTTCTTCTAAAATAACAGTGATTAGCAGTAGTCGGCGAATTTCCAGTACTCGCATAGGCGCCGCGTCGACTCTAGCGTTGAGGTGAGGTTTTAAATATTTACATTTTTATTTCTTTTTATCTTGATTTTTTTTTTAATGATCCATTTAAACTAGTAAGGTGGGAAAAAAGTTATCGACAAATAAAAATTAAAAACTCTCGTTTTCTTAAAAGATAAAAATCTTTTTTTTCTTTGAAATACACCGATATACAGCCTGTTCCAGAACTCGCGTACCGAAATTTAAGAGGTGATTCTACATCCAAAAATATGAAAAAAAGTTTCTATAAAGGTTGGTCCGGAAATGAGCCCTAAGGGAGCTACGGCCCTTCGAAGATGACGTATTGAAGGGGGAACAAAAAAAAAGCACCAATAAAATTTTAATGCTGCAAGGTGATTCTTCATTTAAAACTGAGCAAAAAAGTATTATACACCAAAACACCTAAATTTAATATTAAAGGAGTAATAGCCTTTTAAAAAGTAACGTTTTTGGTGGCACAAAATGTTACTTCCTCTTAATTGCATTTTTTTTAACGGTTGCTCCTACAGTGTTACACTATATGATATTTTATATGTATTTTTACTCTAGAAATCTATATTTTTTACAACAAATCCAAAAAACATACACATAGAAAAGTTTGGGGCGAAAATGTTTTAAGCCTCATATATTTTGTCCGTCTGGGCACGCCTCTGGATAAATTAAAAAAATAAATTAACATAAACTTATTGCCCTTATTAATACTAGTATACATGCAAAAGCTCGCCGCTCTAGCCTAAACGATACCCGAGTTATTAATTAAAAACCTTATTTTTATTACAATTTTAAAGGGCCCTAGATCCCTTAGGGCTCATTACCGGACCAACCTTTATAGGAACTTTTTTTATATTTTTGGATCTAGAATCACCTCTTAAATTTTGGCATGCCAGTTATGGATCACCCTGTATATACGTATGTATAGTTAATATGTATTGTTAATATTGTTGTGGGTAACAAATTAGTGGTCAAATGTTTTGATTTATAAAAATTTTCTTATAATTCGGAAAAATTATTCCGTAAGCCTATGTTTCTGTGTTTATTTTCAACGTTGATGGGGGGCTGTCGGGCGGAAGCCCCCCCAAGCCCTCAAATTAAAAATTCTTTTAAATGAGTTTGCTTGTAAGCTTTTCAAAAATTTTCGCCTGCGGCGCTAATGTCTAGATTTTTGTTACTTAATAGATTTTATAAAAAGTAAGTATGATCCATTAAACTGGAACATGTGAAGCATCAATATTTCTAAAACATCTTCTCCTGCGGCGCTAAACTTGTTTTCCAATGATGTGATACTACAATTTTAATTTATAAATTTTATTTCCTCTGTCTATTTGAAGTTTTTCTTTTAATAATCTGTTTTTCAAATTTCGACGTGAAAGTGCGTGACCTTGAAAATTCGAATCAAAGTTGACTGTGACGCCAAACTTGCTTACCAATATTATAGAAAAGTCTGGCTATACCCTTGTTTGTCACTTGACAAAAACTTTTTATTGATTCTGTTAGAAAACTAGATAGGCTTGCCACCTTAAGAAAAATCATGTGGCCGTCTCAGAAAAAACTTCGAGTTTCTAGGAGCCTACATGGATCAGGCATTATCTAAAGTTAGGTTTTTAATTAATATCTTTCGAACCCTTTGAGCAGCAGTAACAAGCTTTTGCATCATCAACAGCGTCCACATCAAGAAGTTCAATCAGGGACGTGCGAAATGTAGGACCTTATCGCTTTTTTGCCCAAACTTTTTTCTGCGTAACTTTTTTGTCGATTTATTACACCGGCACACAAAAAAAAAAATTGTCTGTACACCGGGCGCCACCTATCTACAGGCATGTTTTTCGACCCGCTGAATACGAATTTCAAGTCAGTTTAGGCCGTCCAGCCTTCAATTTCGAGTAAAAAATTTTTTTCTTGCCAAAACATCGAATTTTCGCTATTTTTTGGGTTTTTTTGCAATTTACTCAGATAGATAGGTGGCGCCCGGTGTACAGACAATTTTTTTTTGTGTGCCGGTGTTATCAGGTAAAATATAATTATTTGAATAAAAGTGCGTAAAAAGATATTCCTGGTACCCAACCGCTGTTAGGTCAATGTTAAATAGTGATATTTACTATGTACCTACCCTGTTGAAAATGACGGGTTTGTGCACCATTTATATCCGTCCAGACCCGTCATTTTGAACAGGGTACAAACATTGTTATCCATTAAAATTTTAGTGTTTTATATAAAGACTTTGGTAGTCAGGCCATTTGCATGCGTTCAATTGTTTTTTAGATATGATGGAGGATTGCAAAGTTAATATTCATATTACGTGCGAAATCAATATTAAAACAAACAAACTCAAAGTTACTATAAACTATAAAATCTTCAAACGTTAATACATACTTATATTTTTCTCTTATATGGCAAAAATGCGTCAACTGAAAATTATTGTAAACGTTAATACATACTTATATTTTTTCTTTTATGGCAAAAATGCGTCAACTGAAAATAATTATTATTGTATAAGACTGTCCACCGTCATTTGCTTGAACTTTATGCATGCTGATCTAAAATTATCCTCGGAAATCTATTTGCATCTAAAGAGACAGTGGGATATTAAAAACAAGCCGTGAAGATATGTAATGCTACGCATTCCACTATATACTATTCAAAGTAAATGGTACAGTTCATTTCAACAAAACTGGAAAAGTGGGGTTATAAAAAAAAATTACATTGTGAACTATCTTTCATTTGACAAATATTTTTTCACTTGTTAATAAATTTAGTGTCAATATTGGTATTGCCACATCAATGTCAAAGTCAAAAAATGTTGGTGTATTTGTTTAAAATTGGGAGAGATAAATTGTTTTACGACCGACAGCATTTCACAGCTGATAGAGATGCGTACTGCGCAAGGTCAGATATATTGCGTTACGTCATTTCGCTGCCCCGTTCTGTCACAAAATAATCTTGCGCAGGCTGGACTAATGGTTCTCTTTCCTTCTCTATGGTTCTCGTGTACACAAAAACGTGACATCAGACGGACGGATCGACATTTTCAAAGTTTCTTACTTTTTCATGAAACATATTTGTATCCAAGAATTTTTGTTCTAGGACGTCCAAACCTAGGACGTTTTTTGGCGATTTTAGAAAATTCGAAACTACCGTATTATATTATTCTAGCGCAGGCGCTGTGAATAGTATAACAAGGTGCATTTCTCTCGCTGCTAAGTAACGCAACAAAAACAAGAAAACATCTGCATATAGGACATTACTTTCTCGTAATATAAGATGTTAAACGACCCAGTCCAAACCAAATTCAAGGAAATTCGGATTTGGTGAATTCTGACAAAAATTTGGTATTTTATAATTTAAGTCAGTTTGAGGAAATGTGCAAAAAGCAAAATTACAAAATTTAATTAATTTTTGTATAAATTATAACTTATTATTTATAAATTATTTAAAATAAAACACTATTTTAATATCTTCATTTTTGTACCAGAAGGCAGAATGGCGGAATCCACTAGTTTGACCATACATACCGAGTGAGTTTTATTTATGCCCACCCCCAAAGTTAAGATTAATCTTCATTCGATAAAAATGAAACTTGGGTGATTTATATAATTTTACTTGGCTATAAAATGGCGGATTTAATTGTTTTGTTTCACTTCCGGTTTTTAATGGAAGACGCTGTAATTTTTTACATTTTTGAATTGAACCGAAAATTCTATCTATAAAAACTGTTTTTTTTAATTTTTTTTTTCGTTTTCGTTTGTATCATATATCATATACAAATGAGATACACATAATTTACCTTGTTTTTACTTATTTAATCTTAAAAACATATAAAACTAATATTAAAATAAAAATTTGATCAGTGACAGCAGTGCCTTTGGGAACGTTCAAGTATTACGTAACGCAAATTTTGGACTTTTATATATTTGAACCACTTCCGGCGAAAGCGGAAGTGAAACAAAAATAAGAATACCGCATTTTATAGCCAATGTAAAAATATATAAATCACCAAAGTTTCGTTTTTATCGAATCAAGATTAATCTTAATTTTAGGGGTGGACATAAATAAAACTAACCCGGTATACTTACTTACTTACTTGTAATTTAGATGTCATGTCATAAAATTGTAATTTTAAAATTTTATATAAATATTACATGTTGTTTACATATATCATAAAATTACACGTAAAATCTCATAACTTTTACTTGTCTCTGCATGGCAACACATTACCTATGATTTTGCATGTTTTACATATTTATTTTTTAGAGTGAACTCTGTAAAATTTACTAGATTATACATGTAATATGCATATAAAATTTTAAAATTACATGTAACATTGTAAATTTACATGTAACATTGTAAAATTACATGCAAAATTTTAAAATTACATGTAAAATCTAGTAAATTTTACATGTATTTGCATTGAATCACAGTTACATGCAGAATTATGTATTATTAATAATAACACATAACACAATAACTTATTACATATTTTTTACAGTGTAGATGGGTCCGAAACGTCTCACCTAGTGTATTATAAATATACATAATCCTTGTTACAGTGTATTATTTATTTTTTAAATTCATTTCGTATAGGTAGGGGAAGAGGGGGATGGTTCAACCAAGGGGCACATTCAACCAGTCGCTCTAACTTCCAAGACTATTTGAGTAAAGCGCCCAAATAAGGCACATAATACTTTTCCTTGCCAAACCTTCTTTCATAATATGGTTGATCTGCCTCAGTTAGTGTCCGAGTGAAACAAAAAAATGTGGTTTTTGCGATTTTCTGTAAAAATTTTAGTACTTCTGAATTTTTTGGTAGAGCTTTTGTGTTTAATATATTCCTAACGTTACAAGGTTCACTATTTTACAAAATTATAACAATTTGTTAATCTGATGTTATTTTAACCTTGAAACAAGAAATTTTGACGGGAATAATTTTTATGTGCAAAAAGTACACCTGAGCACATTCAGCCAAACGCGCTGGGGCACATTCAACCTATGGTTTTTGCATATGGTGAAAAATGAAAAAGGGTTTAACCACACTATACTGTAGTTTATTTGTATTTTAAACTTATTTTTTAAACATATGTGCCTTACTTTTCTTTTTATTTCATCTCACTAAGGAGAAGGAAATTTTATTCACATTTGATTTTATTTATTAAAGTTATATTTTTTTAGTGATATTTTATTTGATGTGTTTAAATTTTTTGTAAACTGCATGTAATAAACAATAAAGCATCTTTTAATAATATTGATGTTTGAAACTGCCCCTTGTCTTGGTTGAATCTGCCTTGCTCTGGGGCAGATTCAACCATTGCAGCTTGCCATTTAAACAGCAAAAAAATATTAAATATTTTATAAATTTTTAACTGCAGCTATTTATATATAAAGGTTTGAAGTATACGACAATGGCAAAATTATTTTGAAATATTTTTAATTTACAAAGATATGATTTTTTTATAAAAAAAGTGGTTTAACCATCCCCCTCTTCCCCTATGTATTTTTTTATTAACGTGCCTAATCCCTTTTTCAATTTTGATAAGCATGTAAGATATTTGTTGTAAAAACATTGCTTATCTTAACCTACCATTATTATTATTTTAAAAACAATTTAAAAACACTAAGTTAATTAATATACCCAATTTAAAAATAAGTGATTATTTATGTACCTTCTTACAATCATTTCAAGAGAGTTCGAGTTGCATTAATATGCTGTTAGAATATTTATTTATAAACTCTGACAATTTCTTCCGCTACACTTATATACTATATTATAGTATCAGTCCATCTGGCGGCGGTTCTGGGGTTCTTGTAATCAAAAACCCCTAGATTAAGTGACCCTTTTAGATTTATACATTTTATAACACATAGATTTTAAATAAAAATATACAGTGCGATTATAAAGTGCCGAACAGTTTGAAAAGAAAATACTCTTCGTTTGAAGCCACGCCTCTGTTAGAGTTGTGCGCGACAAGCCCATGTGATTGCTACATACAAGAGCTCGGTGGCCAGTGAAACGAACACAGCTTTCTTGAATTTTACTCATCGCTAATGCCAGTTTTGCATTAAAAAGTGTTCGGTACTTTATAAATATGTAAATAAACAATCTTTTGAATCTTGAAGTCTACTTGACAAATTTTTATTATATTTTTCACTAATCCGGTCCATTTTTCTTCTATATTGACACCACAAACCAAACAAACAAAAACAACAAACCAAATATTTACAGTTACTATTAACCAGGGGCCGGAGCTATGGGGGGATACGGGGGGGGGACCTCTCCCCACCTATCTTCGAATTTAAAAAACTTGCATATATCATAGGTTAAAAATATAAAAGTTGCATTTTTAGCAGTAGTGATATAGTTATTTGCGCTCCTAGTAGAGAAAAGTCGCCTAATTTCGGATACCATTTACAATGTATTCAATATTTAATACTCGGTATTACTGTTTGATATTTTTTTTATATAACCAGATACAACTTATTATAGCGAACCATGATTTATTATAAAAGCAATTTTATTACAGATTATTTTTTCCAAAAAACACGGTTAAAAAAAATCAGCGCATTTTTGTGCATTTGAAAAAGGGCTCCTAATTTCGGACATATCCGAAAAAATTTTTTCAAGAGTAGATCTGGATCCCATTGCTTATGTTTCTTGTTATTCCTTCACATTTAAGACGTAATTTAATCATTAAGCGATTTTCTACGAAATACTATAGGAACTATAATTTTAGATTCCCAATTTCGAATATCTTAGTATCTTAGGTAATTTTCGTTTTTTCAAAATTGTTTATCTTAGTTTGTTGTATCATTATAAAAAAAATAATTAATGGTTGGTTATCCTGAATAATAATTACCTTGCGGATATCCGAAATTGGGAATCAAATGCACAAAAATGGTCTATCCGAAATTAGGCAACTTCAAATTGCTTAATTATGAATAGTGGATCAACTTAACTAACATCATAACTTACCCAAGACAGAATCACGAACTTTTATAACGATTATTTATAAAATAAACAAGCATAATAATGCAACTGAGCACAAAACTGCCATTTGCAATATAAACGATTTGTGCTGCCATTTAAAGGGGAGAAGCTCTACCGTTATCATATTACACGACGGATTTAGTTTGACTTTTGGCTTTACATAAAAGTAGGTTTCTGTTTACCTTTGCAGACAGTATCTTAAATACACTACTATCCGAAATTTGGAAACCATCCGAAATTAGGCGCATTTCCTCTAGGTGAGGTGGTATTTTATGGATTGAAGCGGAGCTGAGGTCCTTAAACATGACCGCAGAAAAAAAACCTACCTACAAGTAGCGCATTGCGTTTTTCTCACTGCCAAGGAGTTAAAATATTATTTTATAGTACTCACTTTATGGTTACTACTCTGCATCCAAGGCAAAAGTCCATCAATAAGCTGACCAATGTCCTGACACAAAATTGGGTTGGAGGGCTCAGTCAAGTAGGCCAAAAGATCTGCGCCAACTTGCTGTCTTAATCTGGTGTCGGCTTTGCCCAGAAGGGGCATAAACCCATCCAAATCTCTGGGACAATGGTACGCCATTTTGGCTTAACTGAAAAATAAGGAGTAGTAATTAATATCGAAAATGCTCTTAGTCTATTTTTACGCAAAACAATGAAATAATAATTTCGAGGTAAGACACAAAAAACAAAAATTAAAAAATATAAAAATTCATGTCTGTCATACAAGATCACACCTTAATTTTGCGAGGGCTAAACCTCGCTCGAAAATTTTTACAATAAATTCGGGAATTCTAAGGAACCTCAATTAATTTTTATAGGAATTCGGTTCTGTACAATGAATTCCAAAGAGTATTGGCAAGGACACTAGATCTGTGGCGTAGCCACTAGGAAACTGAACTAGAGTTTACAGATTTAGTGTCCTTAAGGTTGGTCCCTCTGAGTTTTGAATAGGGACATCTAGGTCTTAAGTGAGCAAGGGCCTTGCTAACTTAACTAGATCTAGTGTCCTTAGTTTTGAAGAATTTAGTCACACGTAGGTAACACTTTGACGGGTTTACCTCAGTGTAATAACTTGTTACTAACAATAGAACAGATAACAATATGAAAATTATTAATTAGCAAGTAATATTGTGTGTAATTTTTTCTAGTATAAACCTAAATATTACACCATAAAATCCACGTAAAATATTTTGTGGAGGTCAGCAATTCTCATTAAGATGCACAGATGTAATTTGTAATAATTTTATCAAGTTATATCATATAGCGTTAAATTTAATTATAAATATTTATATCCATCAATATAAAACCTAAATTGACACTATAACAAATAATAAGCTGTATTTTAAACTCTGGAAAATAATAATTTATTACTACAGTAATAAAATAGTGATTAATTTACTGCATCGCATTTATAGGAATGAATGACTTAAATATACCGGGTGTCCCACCAGGTTCTTGTCAAGCTATATCTCCGTTATTTTAAAAGATAGAAATTTTTGCAAAAAATATAGAATTAAATGTGAGCCACTGAAGATTTTATTGACGTATCCAAAACTACCCCTTGCTTACCCACCTCTTGAAACCACCTCAACTTCTGTTTTTCAAACACCACCCCCCCTTCCATTTTTATCAAAGAATATGAAAGTACATTTCATTTCATTCCTAATTCAACCATATATTTATTATAAGATGAAGCTGAAGTTTGCAACGTTTTTTTGCAACAAAAATTCAAATAGTATATTAAAGTAATAGTTTCATAACATACGTTTTTAGCGCACGAGTATAAGTTTAGAAAAAAAGCCGCGTGAGCAAAGTTTTCTAAAGTGCTAGTGCGCTAAAAACGTGTTATGGAATAAGTGCTTGAATTTTCGATGCAAAAAAACGTTGCAAACTTCAGCTTCATATTATAAGTGGTATCTTATTTCTTAAAGGGGCTCTAAATAACAACTATTAGGTATTTATTAATAATATTGTCCCACCAGGTTTTCGACGGGCTATTTCTCTGTTATTTAAAAAGATAAAAAAAAATGAAAAAAAGAAAGTTAAATGCAAGTCAAAGTAGAATTTACTGACTTATGAATAACTACCCCTTATTTATCCACCTTCTTGGAACCACACCCAACTTTTGTTTTTTAAATAGCACTCTCCCTATGATTACTAAAGAATATGAAAGCAGATTTCATTCTAAATTCAACCATGTATTATAAGTAATATATAATTTTTTTAAGGGGCTCCAAAGTACAAGCCCATCAGATCACAGCAATATTTTTCATCAAAAAAAATCCAAAAACTTACGTAAGATTATTCCTAAAAGAGAACTGATTAATGTATTCAAAAACCACCCTTAATAACCCACCTGCAACTTTGTTCTAAATACCACCCTATTATTAATAAATAATAATTGTTATTTGGAGCCCCTTAAAATATAAGATACCACTTATAATACATGATTGAATTCAGAATGAAATGTACTTTCATATTCTTTAATAAAAATTGGGGGAGGGGGCTTCTATTTAAAAAACAAAAGTTGGGGGTGGTTTCAAGGGGGTGGGTAAGCAAGGGGTGATTTTGGATATAAAAATTTTTTTTTTGGCATAACGAAAAAATAAAAAATATTTTGTTCAAAAAGACTTTTAATGTGAGAATTAAAAGTTCTTTTGGTTTTATTTAAACTGATTTTTTACATGTTTTTATTATATAAAGAAATTGTATCCTCTACTACAGAATTTTCACAATCAATGAGAAAATGCCTACCAAAATGTCATATAGCTGCTATTTCACGCTTTTTTGCGATCATCAGTGAGCATATATTGGTATGGTGGCTTTCGCCACAAACACTTATTAAAAATAAGCATATCTGTATTGAGGGCGTACAAATGTAACACCAACCATATTTTTTTATTTTAGCTACTTCCTTTTAAGGTAAATACAAAGTGTAGTACATCGTTGAATTAAGAATTTACAGTGCTTTCAAAAAATTTATGCGGGTGCCATCTGAAAAAAATAAGTTTGGGGTGGTTCCAAGGGGGTGAGTTAATGAAGGTTATGTTTTGGTATGGGATTTAAAAGTACTCTTGATCTCATTTAATATATTTTTTTAATTAAGTTTCTGTCTTTTAAAATAACGGAGATATTGACCGGGAAGTAAAATTTGGGACCGGGTATACTGAGAATAGGACTATTGATTTAAGAGTATGTAATAAATTTTTTGCTTTGAAACAATACAATATATACAGGGTAATTCAGAATTGGTAAATCAAAATAAAATGGTAGATTTCCCGTGCAAAAATAAGACAAAAAGCTTCTATAAAGGTTGGTACATCTGAAAAATAGTTTTTATTTAATATCTCTGGAACCCCTGGTTCATTATCAACAGAAATGGCCAATAACACAAATTGGAATTAGAATTTTTTGCATGTGCCTTAACACTGATAAAGGCTATCCTTCTATGTAATTTTTATTTGTTAATTTTAACCAGGGACGTGAAAAATTGGGAAACTTTTGATATCGTCTTCAAATTTGGAACAATCAATAAGAAAACAACTTAAACTATCTTTTGGCATATATTCGATATTTTTTTAACTTTTAAAATGTGGTCAGGGGGTATAGGAGGGATTTTTTTATTTGGGAAGGGGGGTCGTGTGATACATCACATCATATATTTTTTTATTTTTTAAACATTTTTTCATTATTTAAAATTGGTTTAAAAGTATAATTTACTTATTTGCATTGTTGCATGATCATGAAATTAACCATTTTTCAAAAATTGATTGACTTTTTTAAAGAAATTCCCATTTTAAACCCTATTTTAAACCCCCAAAAAATAAAAAATAGAAAATTATATAAGCTTTAAAATGATTTACCACACAATCCTCCCTTTTGATTTAAAAAAAATCCCCTTATGCTCACATACCCACATTTTAAAAGCTGAAAATATCAAATATATTCAAAAAGATAGTTTGAGTTGTTTTATTTAAATGCTTTAAATAACTTAAAGCATTTAAATTAAATTTGAAACATCCACTCCACTCCACTCGTCCAAAAGTTAAGGAAGGTGACTTTTTGACAGCTCTGTATATTATATTGCCTGGTCTTAATAAATGTATTTTACTTTTTATTACATCCCATTTTTAAAAATATACATTTACATGTAATTATTATATCTAACCAACATTTTTTTAATCACTGTTTTATTCATATTTAATATGCCGATATATATCGGTATATCGGCAACGTCCATATCGGTATCGGCAAAAAAATCCACATCAGTCGATCCCTAGAAATTACCTCAGACCAGATTTTGGTTAAAAGATGAAAATAAAAACAGGTTTAAACCTTCAAGCAAAATTTCCTTTCAATTTGATTACCTTTTGTAAAAAAAATGTTACTTATGTAACAAATGGGAGTGGAGTGGAGGGTCTTGAAAACGTTACGCCACGTTACATGGGGGGAGTGGGGGTCTAAAATTGCTAAATTTTGCGTTCATAATATTTGAACATTCCTTTGGAGTATCATGTCTTTAAATCACATACTTTCAGATGCAATATCCTTTCATGGGATTTTTACTGTTGAATTCCATTAGAACTTTTAAATAAGTGTAAAACTATAATTATTAGAATTGTTTTTTTGGTTTAGAACTATTTTGTCTATATTTATGGAAAATCAAAAAGTGGTTTCAGAATAAAGAGTTATGTTGTAAGATAAGAAGCACATTCCAAAATAAAAAGAATAAGGTAAGGAGCATAAAAAACACACACTTTATGATATAAGGATATAACATAAGGGGTGTCTATAGCAACACTCCTGTATATAAGAGCAGGGTGTAATTTAGGCAAGAAACGTAGAGACAAAAATATACCCAAAGTGATTGATATTTTCACTGAATGTGTTTTTTTACATACTTAAAAGATGATTAGGTAATACATGCTTTTCCTCCTTTAAACATTTTTTTTTGTAATTTCCTGTAAACAAGGAAGCAGGTAAATGATAATGCAAATTTATATCTTTTTATGGTAAACAACTATACTGTAGTGGGACACATTTGATTCCAAATAAGGTATTGGATTGTTTTGGAAGTGAAGGCCTCATATATCCATAGAAATTGGATTTACTCTCATGATATTTAAAACTGAATATTCATGGAGAAATATGGTTTTCTGGAAAGAGTAAATACAAATTATACATTTAGCGTGGTAAAAATTCATTATTTCTATAGAATAATAAGAAAGGAAGGCGTATTCATATGAATAAACATAAAATTCATCTATAGTATCTATGTCAAACACAAGTACCTATATATAAGGTTGGTGTCCTTCAACAGATTCACAATTTCTAGACCAAAAGAACAATTAAAATAAACATAATAAACACTAATTAGAGGTCAGATAGATCTTCATTAAATAAAAACAATAGGATAGTCGAAAAATTGACACTAGTTGAACAAATTTAACAATTTTCTCTGAACTGTATTTTTCAAGCGGTACTTACTTGTATTTATTAAAATACCATGAATCGCACACTTTAAATCTTTAGCACTTACACTAAACAATATTTTGAACACTATTTTACACTTTTCATTAAAATTTTATAGAATTCGCAGCCATATTCTTTTCACAACATTGCGAGTTCAATTCCCCAAACCGCTTATAACAGAAACGTCAATTGTCATTTTACCGACATTTAATTTTGTTTCGCCATCTAGCGTTGCCTTGGTGAACTAATATTACTTTTAACAATTTTGCGCTACCTATCAACCAGTAGCAAAACTAAATTATCAATTTAAATTTCTCCTAGATCTCTTCTATTTTCTATAAGTCCAGATTTGGCCATTTATCTAATGAATATTTTAACAAATGCAAACTGTTAAAATATTTGACAGTTTGATGATTTTGATAGTTTTGCAAAAAGAAAAATTGTTTTTAAAAAGATACGGTTGTAAACCGAAAGTTTATTTAATTCATTTTTATTTTAAACATTAGTGGTAAGCATATAACTCGGTAAAACACTAAGACATATCCCCTGCATGTTTTAATATTACAAAACATGTAAAAACACGTAAAATAAACAATAAAAAATCCACCATGGACTAAATACAGTTAAATAAAATGAAAATGAACCCAAACAAAAACTCTATAACACGATTTCATCCATATCACGGTGAAAACATTGAACTATCTGAAGATAATACAGTGGCATATAGAAAAAAGAGTTTTGCAAATGCTATAACATTCAGTGAAAAACCACTGCTTCCTGGAGAGATATTTTTACTTGAAATTGAACAGAATGAGACTGGTTGGAGCGGACATATGCGATTGGGATTAACACAGCTTAATCCATTAACTATATACCACACAGGGTCCATCCCTCAGTATGCATTACCTGATTTACCAGATATAGGCACATCTTGGATTTTCGGCATTAGTAAATCACATAATACAGTGTTTGAGTATGACCATGCAAATGGCAGAAGATATATACGTACTGGACAAAAAACTGTACAAAAAATATCCAAAGATAGGCACAATAAAAATATTCCTTTGAGTGTATTTAGGTCAACTAGGCAGGTTGATATTTTGGCAACTGATATAGGGAGTCGTGTTGGAGTTACCTATGTGCCAACAAGTGAGACTGAGGCTGATATGCACTATATCATAAATGGGGAAGATCAAGGGCCCTGTGTTAAAAGAATACCTTACACAGAATCTCCATTACATGTTGTTGTTGATGTTTATGGTACCACTAAAAAAGTAAGGATAATACAACTGTATGTAGGTAAGTAAAAGAAGCTTTTATAATGAGTTTTGCCCTGGGTGCAGAGTTCTTGAATTACATCGCTTCAAAAAATTTGGCGCATCCACCATAATTTATTTTTGTTTGCTACTCCTAAAAAATTTTCAGGCAGCAATCACATAGTATTTAAGATCCATGAAAAGAGTATTTTACCAGTTTTTAATTATCACAAGACCCAACAAAATTTTGCATACTTTCACCAAATAAAAAAAAAAGTTTTCCAGATTTTGATCCATTTTCTTTATTACATACAAAAATTTGGGTTTTGCATAATATGGAAGATTATCCTTAAGAGACTATTTTTTTTAGACCCATTATAATGGGTCTAAAAAAATGAATATAATATATAATAATATATAATATAATAATTATTAATGGTAGTTTACTGATGAACCAAAATTGAAAAATGCAATTTTTTTTTAAATAGCCACACAGATGTTAATTGGACCAATTATTTAAAAAAAACTGCTGCCAACAAAATAACACTTTCCCCTATAGGCCTAGGCCTATTCATTAAAAAAATTTAAAAAAAAATAAATAAAAAAAAATTGTTTTTTTTTCAAAAAATGTTTCTTTTTTCGTAAAACGAAAAATAATTTGCAAAAAGTAATACCTTTCCCTATAGGCCTAGGTTCATTAAAATCAAAAACGAAAAAAATAAAAAAAAAAATTTTAAAAAATTATATTTCAAAAAACAAATGTTTTTCAAAAAATGTACAGAAAAAAAAATGTTTTTACCCAATTTTACCCCCTTGCTCCAACCCGATTTTTACTAAAAACAACCCCAGCCTAGAACTTTGGATAATCAACCTATGGTCCAAATTTGAAGTCTTTAACCCGAAACGTTCTTAAGTTATCATGGTGAAAAATTTCCCTGACACACAGACCGACGCGTCATGACGAACCGACCGACAGACAGATTTTTTTTTACGGAAATCATATTTTTTAATATAAAACGTCCAGAAATATAAAAAAGCACTATTTTTTTTTTTTTTTTTTGGAGAAGTAAAACTAAAGCTAAAACCAAATATATCAAAAATTCTTTATATCTAAACATTTTCAATTTATATTTATATTTTTTTTTTCAGTTCCTAGCCTTCAAGAGGCATGTAGAGAAGCCATTTTGAACACCATAACAGAAAAATCAGTGTCATTCTTGCCATTACCAAAACTTTTGAAGGAATATTTGTTATATCAATCCTGAATTTTCTGAAGTTTCAATAAATCGTAAAATGTGGAAGGTAAAACAATACTTTAAATATTACTCTGTTTTATGACATATCCAATAACAGGTTCTAAGAGCCCTTTATTAAATGACCCTCAAACTGACAAAAACTCTCTAAAAGGTTTGTGTACTGGGACTGAGTACCCCATTTAATTTAATAATATCTGTTCTATCTTTCAGATTTTTTTGGAAAACCTGAAACTTTAATCAGTTTTAAATACAAGGTGTCTCAACAAAACCGACTTGGTCGATATATAGTAAAGTATCCACTTTAGAGAAAAACTTTAGAGGGAAAAGTTGTATGGTTTTAAAAAAGGCACATTATAAAATATTTTGAAATATACAGGATAGTCCTCCTAGGGTGGGTAACATATGACTTAATTTTTTTTAATGGAATAGTATATTTTTTATTATGTCATCTTACTTGTCATAAAAATACATTTATTTTAATATCATATTATATGGGTCTATTGTTTATAGTTTTTGAGATATAATTTTTTTTTTTTGAGAAAAAATGCATTTTTAGTGATGAGATACAACCTGCTTCAATGTCTTTACTTTTTGTCAGAAATGAATAAAATTTTGCAAGCTTATCCAATTACTTTATGTGCAAAAAGTAAAATGTGTTATACAGGGCGTTCAAAAATTAATATTAAAACTTTTGGATTTTCAAACATAAAAAAAAAACGGAATGCTATATTTTTTATTTGCTCATTAAAAGTAGAATAAAATTCTACATTTAATAAGTTATAATTCCATTTCATATTTTATTAATTATTATTTAAATCATATTTCGGAATCTTTATTAATCAAAACTGATAAGTTTTGTACAAATATTTCTAAATACGTAAAATTACATAAATGAATGAGTGGGGATTTAATATTACATATGTATTATGTAATTTCTTGTAACCTTTGCCATTTATTGTGCGTGGTTCAAAATATGTTAATATATATTTATAAACTTGTTAGGAAATAGTATACCTACCTTTTTTTCGCCCAGGCCATAGCTTTTATTTGTTAAAATAGCAATTAGTATACCTAGATTAGTTTTTTTTTGTTAAGTTTATACGTGGCATGATATACCAACTAATAACGCCATGACAAGTTATCTTTGATAATATTTTTACTTTTGGTTTTTATTCATTAAAGCATTTATCACTCTGGGATTATTTAAACTTTATTTTACAGATAACTTAAGTATTGTTCGAAAATTATTTTCGGAATAAAGAATCCACATTTAAGGACACCAATATCTTCTAAAGATTATATAAAACCTGCAAAATTATTTTCTTTCTTTTGAAGCTGCTTTACAAGTGTAGTGAAAGAGTAAGGTAATAGAAACTTGACCAATGGCATGCTTGAATTTTAAATTTAAGCGATTTCATTGGTTGTTTTTATTGCCTTGCTCTTGCATTGCACAAGAATTGCATAGTGTAAATTATCACTATGCTTAGGCAGCTTTTAGATGTTTGATGTACTTGGATTGGTATTGTATTTTGTTCCTATAAAGTTTTTTTTGGAGAAAAAAGTTTTTAAATAAAAAAAATATTTTTTATAATTTTAGTTCTAGATAAAACTTAGATCCATGAATGTTTGTAAATGTATTTAAATAAATAAAGTTTTGTTACAAGTTTAAAAGTGTAATTTTAAATCTTATTAAAAAATAATATACACTATATAACAATAGAACGAATTTAAACTTTTAAAATAAAGTTAAAGATACAAAGGAATAGGTAATGTGAAATGTCCAAGGTTTTCTTCGCTTTCCATTTCTTGGCAGTCAAGTAGATTGTCTGGATCGCAATGATCTTTCCAAAAGTCTACGGCTATTTGTGAAAGAGTATAGGTCCACGCCTAAAAAAATATTTACGGCTCGATTATGAACCTATGTTTTTAAGTCAAAAGCATAGAAACAATTGAGCATAAGTTTATATGGTATTTATCTCTAAAGCTAAAAGGATGTAACCTTAGGGTGTGATTTGTAAGATCCAGGCATGCATTATATTAATTCTTGCGTATTCATTTTGTTCCCTATATTTATTTAACTATTTTTAATAAAATAAATATGTATTTCTTTAATTTTTTTGATATGCCCTCGTATTATTCTCTTGATATGCTTTTGATTGTTACTAAGTTATTATTTAAATGTCATCTCAAATTCTTGGTAAATATTTCCATGACAACAGTTTATTGTTGATACTTTACCAGGGTTTATTAATAAAATTAAGCATATAAAAATATACTTTTATTTAAGAAAGAGAAAGAAAAGTCTGTCGCCCAGAACAAATAGGCAAAAATTAATAAAATGCTTGCCTGCATCTCACAAATTACAAATATATTAATCCAGTTTTTAAATAATGGATAATAAGAGTTATGATGCCACTTAGGACCTTTTTTAGATTGTTGGCTTATTAAAATTAATTAGTATTTATAAAGATAAAAGTAACACATTTGAAACTTTTTTAATATCTGCAATGGTTAAAAAATTAGGAAAAATCAATCAAGTAAATTTTGAAAGCTCATAACTAGAAAACAAATGAGCGCAGAAAAAAAAACATGAAATTGAACTATTCTAATATAAAGATCTTTTAATTTCATAAAAAAATCGTTTACCATGAGGGAAAATTATAGAGGTCGCCACAGGGCCAACGAGTATTATTATGAAAGCGTCATATGGTATTTAACTTGTAGTATAGGTGAGACTATAAAACAAGGTTCCTGATTTTTTTTAATATCGCTTATCATTTTCGAGAAAAATGACGAGGGGGGAAATTCTGGATCACCCTGTACCATTTAAAAGAATAACCCTGTATATGCATGTATTGAGAGTCCCGTAAGAGTCCCGTCTGATCTTACCATTTCCGAGTGCTCAATCCAAGATGCTTCTAAAATATTACCATGTTTTTTAGCAATATTTTTAGCCTTAGCCAGATCATCTATAGCTTTGTAATTATTATATTTTACTAATTTATAATATGCTTTCATATGATGAAGTCTAGGTAACACTACAGGAGCATATCTAGCGCAAGTATCTGAAATACGAATAAAGCTGTGAAATACTTTTTCATTTACATCTTTTTATATTAAGAATTTATATTTTAAATACGAACAGAAATGCAATAATGACTAATATTATGTTATACCGTCATCTGGGGTGAACTCGGACAGTAGTGGCAGATTCGGACACCAGGTATTATGCGCGAACTTTTCTCAAGGAAAAAAATGCGTTGATTAAAAATGCCAATTTTTGTTTTTACGTGTCAGTTATGCTATGCTGTGCTGTGTGCATGGTTCGATGCAGTTGGCGAGTTTCAGAAATAAGGTTGGTATCATATAACGGGGCTATTTCTAAAGTAGTGATTATTGATGATTTTGAAAACATTAGAAGAAACTCTTGTCGTGATTAAAATGTTAAATTTATTATTCTATAGGGAAAACATTATCTTAAAAAAAGACTGTTAAATATAAAAGTGCGTAAATTACGACGTGTATTGTTGAAAGGGGCGTTTGCATACTTCGGACGGAAATCTTTTAAAGTAAAATAGTCATGCCCACAACCCGGACCCAGCAGCTATATCATGTGGAACTGTTTGATTCTTTTCTGCATAATATTTAATTTTTTTTTATTTAATCTTTTTTTTTATTTAATCTTTTTTTCTACATAAAAAAAATAAAATAATTATGCGCGGTAAAGGTTTTCGCGGTAAAGTCCATTCGCGGTATTGACCCCCTCGTGGTAATGGCTTTCGCGGAGTCTATGCGCGGTAGAGTCCATGCGCGGTAAACTCCATGCGCGGTCACGGTGGCGCGGTAATGGACTGCGCTGTAAAGACCCCTACCCGGTACTACAGGGTGTATCAGAACTCACGTTAAAAAAAATACATATGTACTTATACAGCAATAAAAAGAAATTGAGCAAAATTTCAGATGGGGGTGTATGTATGAAATTTTGAGATAAGAACGTTTTGTTTCCACCAATCCCAGAAGCTGTTACAATTACCTATGATACTGGGTAAATCACCCAATTGGTTTCTATGGAAACATACCAGTAGTTAAAGATATGCATTTTGAAAGTTTTATGAGAATGTCAAATTGAAAATTTTCATATATATGAAAATTGTCATATGACAATTTGTCAAAAATATTTTTTAAGATGTAAACGGTTGAATAATTGAAAGTTTTACATGTGCACATACACTTAAATGCGATACTATTTAAGGAAAAACTCCCTTTAATCTTATTTAGAAAAAAAGTAAAGAATTGAAATGGGACTTACATAAAAAGAAAAAAGATTGTTTTAAATGTTAAAATTTACTGGATGAAAGAAGAAAATTTAACTATTATAGCTTGGAATTCCTATTACTGATTGAAAATGTGTAACATCGAGCAACAAGGATAGTTGGCCCAACTGTTACAGATCGGCCTTTTAAGACTTGTATTCTGTAAATAAAGATTGACAAGATTAAAACATGTATACCTTAGCGGACTACATATTAATTTATTTATTAGTATGATATTTATTTACTTAGTTTGAACTTTTTTAATAATTGTAACGAAATAAACTATTAAACAACACGTTTCTTAAGTGATTTAATATTTATATTTTATTAATAATAAACCTACCTATTATATAAAAAACCTAAAAAAAACTCATTAAAGTAAAATTTGGTATATTGGTTTTCTACTTTTTTAATCGTATGGATTGAGAGGCATTTTAAACATTGTCTGTCAATATATATTTTAAATAGCATATTTTCCATTGCAGCTTATGTGCACATGTAAAATTTTTAATTATTCAGCGGTTCTTAATTTTGACCTAATAATTAAAATAGGATTACAACACTTAACTTTACAAAATTATTACAATAAAGTTAAAAAATCCATAATCTTCCAGTAATATAACAGTTTACACCTTAAAAAATATTTTTGACAAATTGTTATATGAAAAATTTCAATTTGAAATTGTCATCAAACTGTCAAAATGCATACCTTCAGCTACTGGTATGTTTCCATAGAAACCAAATGGGCGATTTATACACTTTTATAGGTAATTGTAACAGCTTCTGGGATTGGTGGAAACAAAACGTTCTTATCTCAAAATTTCATACATACACCCCCCTCTCAAATTTTGCTCAATTTCTTTTTATTGCTGTATAAATACATATGTAATTTTTTTAACGTGAGTTTTGATACACCCTGTATATGTTTTGGCAAGAAAGGTCAAATGTAAAAAATGTAAAAATTATTTAAGCACTTACTAAATATAGAAATTAGTTTATCTATCCTTTTGTACGTTGCGAGGATTTCGATGATATTTCGTCTGTCTATTTTTCCAACCAAGTATAATAATTGGCCTTCTAGTAAATATAAACCGGCGAATAAGTTTGGAATTGTCTCCTCAGAACTTGATAATCTAAATTCAAATGCGTCCTCCTGCCAGATTTTTGCGGATTCCCAGTTTTCATTGCGAACGTACCTAAAATTGGATATTTTTATTATTATTATTATCCGTTAATAAGTAGGAATAATGTTAAAATTAACAAAAAAAAATAAAGTTGAGTTAAAACAAGCCGTGAAGATATGTAATGCTACGCATTCTATTATAAACTATTCACAGTACATTGGATCTTGCCAAATATGTACTTGAAAAAAGTAATAAAAACAAAAAATTTAAAAAAAAAATCAAAAAAAATGTTTCTTTCAAGAAAAATAATTAAAAAAAATCAAAAATGTTTTCATTTATTTTCCTAAAAAAAAACGAAAAGAAAAATGTTTTTTTTTAATACAGTGGGTTAGGCTAAATGTGACACCCAGGGTAATTGTGACATGTCCTGTTATAATTCTTCTAAACAAGTTTAAATCAAATCGAAATTTTACGCGAAATATTTAATCCTGTCAAAAACCTAATGCCAGGGTTGGATTGGATATAAACTAGTTTAGAAGAATTATAACAGGACATGTCACAATTACCCTGGGTGTCACATTTAGCCTAACCCACTGTAATAATTTTTTTAAGTTTTACCCCCCATAACTTTTTTGTTTCTAAGAGGATTATTTTCAAAATTAGTACGTTACGTTAATCGCTATTTTCTTTCAGCTTTTTTTGATTTTTTTTAAGATTAACCCCCCAGTACTTTTTTATTTTTTTGGGGGATTACTTTCAAAAATAATAGGGATCTTTCCCTCGTAGAACTTGATTTTTCCTGATATTTTCAAGTCGATCGGATTATTCGTTCTTGAGTTATCTTGTTAACAAAAATCGTGACATCGGACAGACGAACATTAAAAAAAAAGTTGTATATTTTTTCATGAAACAAATATTTCGTTTTGGAGTGTTACGCCCATGTCAATGGTATAGGAAAATAGCGTTACAGGGGGAGGTTGGGGGTCCAAAATGATCAAAATTTGCGTTACGTAATACTTGAACGTTTCCTTAAAGAAAAAATAAAGAACTAAAGTCACAATTGTGACACCCTGGAGGGTAAGGGCTGGGACGATTTTTGAAAGATTTGGAAAATTCGAAACTACCGTATACACGTATAATACTATGCAGCGAAATTACAATCATTTTTGTAAATAACCTTTTTTTTGCCTAAAAACGGTTGTGAACTCTATCAAATTTTTATTAAGAGCAAACGTTTCTTTGATTTAAAAACCAATTAAGTGACTTATACCATAACCTTATTAAGGGTTGTACTAAAAGAGTGCATGGTTTGCTGTTTACATACAGCCTGTTCCAGAACTCGCGTACCGAAATTTAAGAGGTGATTCTACATCCAAAAATATGAAAAAAAGTTTCTATAAAGGTTAATCCGGAAATGAGCCCTAAGGGAGCTACGGCCTTTCGAAGATGACGTATTGAATGGGGAACAAAAAAAAGCACCAATAAAATTTTAATGCTGCAGGGTGATTCTTCATTTAAAACTGAGCAAAAAAGTATTATACACCAAAACACCTAAATTTAATATTAAAGGAGTAATAGCCTTTTAAAAAGTAACGTTTTTGGTGGCACAAAATGTTACTTCCTCTTAATTGCATTTTTTTGATAACGGTTGCTCCTACGGTGTTACACTATATGATATTTTATATGTATTTTTACTCTAGAAATCTATATTTTTTACAACAAATCCAATAAACATACACATAGAAAAGTTTGGGGCAAAAATGTTTTAAGCCTCATATATTTTGTCCGTCTGGGCACGCCTCTGGATAAATTAAAAAAATAAATTAACATAAACTTATTGCCCTTATTAATACTAGTATACGTGCAAAAGCTGGCCGCTCTAGCTTAAACGGTACCCGAGTTATTAATTAAAAACCTTATTTTTATTACAATTTTAAAGGGCCCTAGATCCCTTAGGGCTCATTTCCGGACCAACCTTTATAGGAACTTTTTTTTATATTTTTGGATCTAGAATCACCTCTTAAATTTTGGCATGCCAGTTATGGATCACCCTGTATAATCCAGAGGAAAATGTTTTTTTTCCTGTGGATTTTTAGGTTAGGTACTTAAAATGTTATAAAGAAATTTACCATATCCACAAATATATGAAGAACCTCTGTTTAGAATCGGGCTCACGCAGTGTTACATTAAAACCTTCAGTTCTAAAGAATTTTTCACATCTTCTAAATGACTCTAGCGAATATCCTGTTTCTAGCTGAAGAATTATACATAAACCATAGAAATGTAATTTTCCTAAAATTTAAATTAGTTTAAGTGATTTTTGTTGTTGTTTTTTTACGTTTTTCGACGTATTTTATGTGAAAAATCTGATTCCGCCAAAAATTCTGTCTGTCTGTCTGTCTTTCTGCCCGGAAAAACCAGAATAATTCGAGAACGGTTTGAGCCAGACTTAAGATTTTAGCCATAAATATCCAAAGTTCACGGTTGGGATTGTTTTTGATAAACATTGGAGTAGGTTACGTCAATGGCGCACCCAGGGAGTTTTTAAAATGACTTTTTAAATATTTTGCATGTGTGCTTTTCAAAACATTTCGCCTGCGGCGCTAATAGCTCAATTTTTGTTAATAGATTTTATAAAATAATATGATCTATCAAACTGGAAAATGTGAAGCATCAATATTTCCAAAGATTTTTGCCTGCGGTGTTAAACATGATCAGTTGTATTTTAAAAGGTTTTTACCTACCCATTTGAAGTTTTATAAAATAATTTGCTTATCCGGAAAAACTATAAAATCTTAAAATTTTCTTGATAAGCAATAATGTGATATTTCAATTTTAATTAATAGATTTTGTAAAATTATTTACAAGTCAAATTTTGAGGTGTCTGGGAAATGCAAAAACTTAGGATTTCTAAAAAAATTCGCCTGCGGCGCTAAACATAATAAGTTGTGTTTTAAGATGTTTCACCTACTTATTTGAAAATTTATAAAAATAATTTGATTTTCGAATTTTAGAAATTGTTTGTCCTGAAGACTGTAAACTGTAAACAATTTCGCCTACGGCGCTAAACTTAATTACCAATGATGTGATATTACAATTTAATTAATAGATTTATAAGATTATTTACATTTTAAATTCGGAGGTGTCCTGTAAAACTGTGAACTGTAAAAAAATTGCCTGCTTCGCTTGGTTTGGACTTGTTAAGCAATAATGTGTTATTAATATTGTAATTACAATTTTAATATATTTTAAAAAATTATTTACATGTCTGAAAGTTCTGATGTGTCTGGAAAATGTGAAAACTTAGGATTTTCTTATTTTCTCTGTCTATTAGAAGTTTTTTTTAATAAATTGTTTTTCAAATTTCGACGTGAAAGTGCATGACATTAAAAATTCTAATCAAAATTGACTGCGGCGCTAAACTTGCTTACCAAAATTGCAAAAAAGTCTGGCTACACCCTGCACGATTTACTGTTAAAAAACTAAATAGGCCATAATAGACCATAAAAAATACTGTGGCCGTCCCTGGCTCAGCCCCCCCCCCCCCCAAGAAAAATCCTGTGTGTGCCACTGGGTTACGTCATGTGTATCAAATTTTTTTTCTATTCAAACCTGAATTGTCAGTATCTTCCATCGCATAAAACTCTAGTTCTTGTAAAATAGCAACTGCTTCATGAACTAGTTTCCTTTTTATTACATTTATGAATAAAAGGGGTAAAAACTTTATTAATACCAAAGTAGACCGAGTCGTTGTCCCCATTCGCCAAATAATATAACCAACATCAATTGATTTTTCTAATTGTGATCTATATATTCTGAAAATAAGAAACCTTTTTTATTGAAGTATTTTTATCGTCCAAACGAAGTATACAGTGCGGTCCAAAAGTCACCCCCCCCCTTTAACTTTTGAACGAGTTGAGATATCGACTTCAAATTTAGAACTCTTAAATAGGACAACTTAAACTATCTTTAAGCATATATTTGATATTTTCAGCTCTTAAAATGTGGGCAGGGGTGCATGGGGGGACATTTTTTTAAATGGAAAGGGGGGTCGTGTGATACATCATTTTAAAGCTTATAAAATTCTCTATTTAAACTAACATTTTTAATTTTTTTAAAAATGTTTTTTAAGGTTTTCATTTTACCATTTTTTGTGCTAAAACATTCGATTTTTTAAGTTTTTTTTTTATAAATTTTTATTTATATCAACTAAAATTAGTTTAAAAGTATAATTAACATTTTTTTATGATAAAATTAGGCATTTTTAAAAAATTATTTGTTTTTTTTTAGAGAAATTTTGACATTAATACCCATTTTCAACCCCATTTTAAACCCAATTTTTTTTTTAATTTAAAAATATGGAGTTAAATGGAGAATTTTATAAGCTTTAAAATGATGTATTACACGAACCCCTTTCCATTTAAAAAAATGTGCCCCCATGCCCCCCTGTCCACATTTTAAGAGCTAAAAGTATCAAATTATGCTTAAAGATAGTTTAAGTTGTCTTATTTAAGAGTTCTAAATTTGAAGTCGATATCTAAACTCGTTCAAAAGTTAAGAGGGGGGTGATGATACATCATTTTAAAGCTTATAAAATTCTCCATTTAACTGTTAATTTTTTATTTTTTTAAACATTTTTTTTTGGGTTTAAAATAGGGTTGAAAATGGGTATTTTTGTCAAAATTTTTCTAAAAAATCCAAACAGTTTTTTAAAAATGCCTAATTTCATAATGAATAAAAGTAAATTATACTTTTCAACTAATTTTAGTTGACATAAATAAAAATTAACAAAAAAAAAACTTAAAATTTTTTTTTTAGCACAAAAAACTGAAAAATCATAACCTTAAATAACATGTTTAAAAAATTTAAAAATGTATGGTTATATAGAGAATTTTAAAGGCTTTAAAATGATGTATCACACTACCTCCCTTTTCATTTAAAAAAATTTCCCCCCATGCCCCCCTGCCCACATTTTAAGAGATAAAAGTATCAAATATATGCTTAAAGATAGTTTAAGTTGTCTTATTTAAGAGTTCTAAATTTAAAATCGATATCTCAACTCGTTCAAAAGTTAAGAGGGGGGGAGGGGTGACTTTTGGACCGCACTGTATATAACAAGAACAAAACTTGATGTGAATTTGTACTAAAAATTCAGAGTTTTTGACCATAAGAAACGTGCCTCTCTGTTTGTGTAGGTATGTTTTATTACATGCTTTAAATTTTACCTTCCTATAAAAATTGATCTGTACAAAATAGCTACGGCTCTAAGCTCATCAGATAAAACGATAGTTTTCTTTTTTTGGCACAGTTTTAAAGCATAAATTTCCAAGCCTTCAGTTATCGTGTTTTTGCCCAAATAATTGCACACCATGATCATATTGGCGTATGATCTACACAGCTTCATAAAATCGGTTTGTGAATCAATTGCCTTGTTTAGACTCCAGCTAGCTGCCAATTCGGCTTTGGCCCACTCCTTTTTATACTAAAAATAAAGAAATATTTATATTAAGGGCTTTCCGTAAGTTACTTGATCCTTTTTTAAACAATTTTAGACTCCCCTTCCCCATGGTGAATCACCATGACTAATTTAGTCAGAGAGCTGGTGAACATTTTTATTTAATTATTTTTTTCCGGCTGTATTTTATATAGATATGTCTTAAATTACATTCAAATTAAGCTATTTCCAAATTATTAGGCTCCAGATCCGGTTCCTTTGGATGCTAGAAGCCCCAAAATCTGTGGCATGAGAAAAACGAAAAAAGGTTCTGAAATCAGCGCATCAAATATAGCCAGATGCAACTAAAATGGTGTCGGCAAATTTTTAAGTGTTGAGTAGTGTTATTATCATGTTAAAATGAGCAAAATAAAATTTCCGGGAGTCGAAAGGGTATAACATTTACCATAAATATTCGGGATAAAAAGCATAAACATTCTGAGAGATTATCACAAAAAGTGGCATCACCATCGTCATTCCCTTGAAAGCAGTCGGGAAATATATAAAATCTCATAAAATGTTTTGTAGTGTGTTGAAAATTTTGAAATCTTATCGTATACATGCTGGTCGGAAATGAAAAACCTAAAAAGAATTACTTATTATAAAAATTATTAGCTTATCAAGTTATTTTAGGGATCTACATTTTTAAACTCAGGCCCTAGGTCCTTTAACTGTACTGCCTGACTAAACTATAAAGCAGTAACTCAATTTATCAATAGCAGCGTTTTCAAAATATTACATATTATGTAGGGTACGCAGTACAGTGGTTGCTGTTACCCTTTCTTAGGATCTTATACTTAAATATCTTATACTAACAGAAAACCTCTAGGATCGCTATGTCCTGTTAACAGGACATGTTAAGAACATAATTCTATTTAGAAATGCAGTTAACGCAGAAAAAAAATAGGGAAAAGAAATGATTGGTTGGGGACCTGGTGGGATGAAAATGTGCGTTTAAGGAACGATTACAGTTAGTAACATGATCATTCTGATAAAAAAAACAATTGCAATAATTGTTTACCGTAAAAATCTAGGGCATTGAGAAACAGTCCATATGCTTCGTCATAAAGTCCTGTTGTCAACTTGGCAAACCCATAAAGTGTAAATAGTTTTCCTCGTCTTAAATCTAACATCCAGTCTAAATACTTGTCCGTAAATGGTGGTTCCTAAAATTTTAATTGAGATTATTATAATGAAACGATCGCTGAAAAAACGAAAATTTCAAAATGTAAAAGTTTAAAAATAAAATTACGTTTTGTGTACCGAACTTTTTTATAAAATTACATGTTCCATAGCGTAAAATTAGAAAAAAACAATACCTTTTCGGTATTTTCTTCGTAAAATAAATAAACATTCAGAATGTAATATAAAATTATGGTACGCATAATAGGTTAGTTTGTTACCAATATGTATACCGGAAAATTAATTTTTACCATAAAAATACTGCTAAAAATTATAAAATTACATTAAGCTTTTCGAAATTTTATCGGTATTAATTGTGGCAATAAAATAACCAATAATGCGTATCGGAATTTTTTCTTTCAGGGAAGATAGTAAAAAAACTACAAAGTTCAACATTAATGAAAAAGCTCGGGATTGTTTTTGGTGAACATTGGTGTGCGGCAAAGGGGGCCAAAATGGGGATTTTTTTTTAACTGAAAATTGCTATATAGGGGTTTTAAGGTTGCTGAAATTGAATCTGAGAATAAACATTTCATAACTCCACCTCGCGAGGATAAGAAGGTAAAATTTTTTAAATATTTTCAATATTTTCGAACCTGAATTGATAACAATTTTTTTCTAATTTTACCCCCTGAGGGGCGGGGGGTAGTTTTCGTGAAAATTGTTATATTGGGGTTGCTGAAAGTGAATCTAATAATAAAAAAATCTAACTCCACCCCCTGAGGGGCGGGGTAGTTTTCGTGAAAAATTTTATATTGGTGATTTTTAGGTTGCTGAAATTAAATCTGATAATAAAAAAATAACTTCACCCCCTGAGGGGCGAGTAGTAGTTTTCTTGCAAATTTACATATTGGGGGTTTTAAGGTCGCTAAAACTAAATCTTAAAATAATTTTTTTCTAAATCCACCCGCTGAGGGTCGGGGAGTAGTTTTCGTGAAAATTGGTATATTGGGGTTTTTTAAGGTTGCTGAAAGTAAATTTCATAATAAAAAATCTGTTTCACGGAGGTGAAAAATGAGAAAGCTTTTTTACTGGGCAGTGTATGTACTTTTAGGACTTCTTCAGCTTCATGTAATACTCTTAAAGCTTCTGGTATGTTATTGCCATCTATGCAGACGTAAACGAATGCTACCATACAGTCAAATAATTTTTCAGTAAGATCTAAAAAAAAATACTTTAAAAATATCTAGAATGGCGGGATTTTTTTTTACATTTAAAAAATTATCTGTGAAAAAGCTATTTAAAAAAAAATATTTAAAAAATATCTAGAATGGTGGGGTAGTTACGTCAATTATTGGTTACATGTCAAAAGATGTCCCCCTTAAAATAAAAATTGACCTGTCACGGCCTTTTTTCGAAAACTCATTAGTTTCGAATTTATCCAATATTAAAGTTTTCGTTGGATACTCGGTATAATATATGTTTATTTTTTATACAATTATTCTTTTATATATAATAATATTAAATTTTGTGTCATTTATATTTGGTATGTCATTTTAACATAACAGTGCATAGTTGGTATTTATAGAGTTGCGTAAGATTGAGTGCGAAAATCCTGTTTTCGTCACGCATGTGGCTAGGCCATGTCTGTAATATTTATAACACGGACAATACCGGTTGGTTCAAAATACTGGGACACCCCTATAACTTTTTTGTTTATTAACTTATTAAAACAAAATTTGGAGGATGTAAATAAT
Organism: Brachypterus glaber; assembly: GCA_958510825.1. Classification (NCBI taxonomy): domain Eukaryota; kingdom Metazoa; phylum Arthropoda; class Insecta; order Coleoptera; family Kateretidae; genus Brachypterus; species Brachypterus glaber. The sequence goes on from OY294049.1 coordinate 10,238,977, forward strand.
TGAATTAACTTCATTTTTTGACATTATAAAAAATATTCTGTCCCTTCCGGTTTTGCCGGAAATTACCTTAACTTTTGATTTTTAAAAAGAACACCCTGTATGTTTTTACATATTTTGATTCAAAATTGAATTCTGGGTACAACTATGTATAATATGTCAATTTTTGACAGAACATGTAATTTTTTAATTTAAAGGGGAGTTGCGTTCCATCCGTGGAATGGGCAACATGTACTTTCGGCTAGAATTTGTAAATCGGTAACAACGTTTATTTTACGCACCAAGTATTTTATGTGAAAATGTGATCGTCAAGAAAATATTAATACTATGAAACCGTTCTATATATTTAAATTGATTTAAATTGAATATTTGATGTTTGTGATGTACTTTTGTGGGTTAACCACGTTTTTTTTTGTGAGGTTATGTTAATAAGAAATTATATTTAGTTGAAACGATTAGAGAGACTCGCTTCAAGTCTCTAATACTTGTACCTGATCAATAAGAACGAGAGTTCAAGACCATTAAGTCCTTTTGGGTCACTTTAATTTAGTGTCCAAAAGGAAATTTTGAAGAAGAAGAAGTTTTAATTTAATTTTAATTTTAAATCCAATTAGCTTTGAAATTTGCAAAATTATTCTTGGCTAAGTGATTTTGAATTTGAATTTTGAATAAAAATATGTAAAAATATACAGGGTTTTCCATTTAAAAATCAAAAGTCGAGGTAATTTCCGGCGAAACCGGAAGTGAAAGAATATTTTTTGTAATATCAAAAAATGCAGTTTATTCAATTATTTACATCCTCCAAATTTGAATTTGATAAGTTAATAAACAAAAAAGTTATAGGGGAGTACGAGTGTTTTGTCCCACCCGGTAGATACGTCATTTCGTGTTTAAGAATGGATAAACAAGCCTTAAAGTTATACTGTTGCTTCGTATTATAGACAATAAGAAACAATACAAATAAAATTTAGCTCAACTTTCATATACCTAACCCAAGTTTTTTTTTATATAATTTAATTGTTTAGAGGGTTGGCATAATTTTAAAAAATCCATCGATGCGTTTTGAGAAAAACAATTTTCATTTGTTTAAACAAAAAAAAATTACATTTAAAAATTATTTTCTATATTCAGATTTTACGTCAAAAAGTAAGAAAAAAGTTTCTAGGAACGTTTGTGTTAAATGGCTTCTTTTTAAAATATTATTGACTTCATAACTCAGGAAAGGTTTAACTTAAAATTTTGACTGTAGATGCAACCAATAAACATTATCATTTTATGACATAAAAAAATTAAATGTTTAACCAGGGGCGGACTTACAGTTTTACATATCAATTAAGAGGCACCCATTATCTATGTTCCTGGTCAAAAAGCTAATTTCAATAAAACGTTAAATGTTTACATTTATTGATTCTATAGTACAGTAAAAATTTCATGTCAATAAGTTAAACTGTTTCTGAGATATGAAGTGATGATGACCTATCTAGTGCCTTAGATTTAGTACTTTTTCAGTTAACTGAAAAAAATAACAACTCTCAGGAAAATCCTAATATCTCCTAAAGCAGAAGTAAAAATATAAAAAAATAAAAAAGAAAATATTCATTAAAACTGCGGCAATAAGAGCGACTTGAACAATTAGATAAACAGTAGCAGTGGCGTACCATGCAAGTCCTAGAAGATGAAATAAAAACGTAGTTGTACATTTTTATGTTGCTGTTAATTTTTTTAATCCATCTAAATAAAAACAAAAGTAGAGAATGTTTAAGCTTTAAAACAAAAAATAATCAGTCACATCCATTAAGTAGTTTTCAAAATATTTGAATTTAAATGGCAATTTTTTATGTGTATCGATCTTTTTTGCTCTCAAGTGTATCTATATTCTTATAATAATATTGCTCTGCAGTGAAGCTGCGAGGAGTATAATGAAACTAGTTACCTGCGCCTTTGCAATGGTCAATTAACTCTGAGTACATGTTGATCAATATTATTTTGCATTGACATTCTGAAAAATCCGAATTGGAAAAAGTTCTTGTTAATCCCGTATCTTTTCTCAGCTTTCGGATTATAGCGTAGCCACAACAGCCATTGTCGTGCTCAGAACCTAAAATAGTTATTTTTAGATGGCCATACTCGAAAGTATATTTGTTCGGTAGGTAGGGGAAGTCGGGGTTAACTGGGCCGCCTTTTTCTCCTATCGTGTTTTTGAAAAACCTGTTAACAATTTTCAAATAGTTTCTATAGCAAAAGGTAGATTATTACTATAGTTAGAATATATTAATACCTCGAACAAATATTGTTTATATTAAAAAAGTTTTTTACGATAAACCAGTTAACCCCCATGGGGCAGGGTTAACTGAACCACTACTCAGGGTTAGCTGGTCCACTACAAAAAAATATATCTATTGTATTGTATCTAATGTAAATAAAAACGATTTAAAATCAAATAAAATTTAATTCTAACATAAAAATAGACAACATAATATGTTAAATATTAGATATATCTCAGAATTAACTGGTCCGGGGTTAACTGTACATGTCCCAGTTAACCCCGAACTAATTAATATTGACATAAACGATTTTGACCATGTCTAGTTAACCCCGGACCAGTTAACCCTGAGTGACACCACTGAATAAAATCATAAAGTTTTAATACTTAACTAGATGAAACGTTGCAAGCACCCTGTCAAAACATCGGCACTATTGGGAAAACTAATAATATGTTATTAGAACAGGATAGCATAACATAATTACAATTTTACTACTACTCCCCACTGCACAAACTAACTTGTATAATATTTATATTAAACTTTAGCTTTTCTTGTACACTTAATATATAAATAAAATTAATAATAAAAATATGTTTTTACTTGGATGCAAGTTGAACTTATTAATTACAATTTTTGATTGAGAAACAAATGAATGGAAGCTTAAAATTTGTACACTAGATCCATCTAGTTTATAAATTTCAAACTAGGCGTTTTGTTTGATTTTAAATTCTGTATCTTTAAAACATTATATTGTAGCAAAAAACTGTATATAACATTTTTTATAGGGCTTAAAAAAAGCTTTTATTTAAAATATAATTTTTTGAAATCGAGTTATAAATATGTGAGATATGCTAAAAAAACCTTTTACTGCTTTAAACGCCAATATCTCGAAAACAATGCGTTTTAGGAAAACGTTGTTTATAACATTTTTTGACCAATTTAAAATTATCTTTTATATAAGTGGTAAATTAACCAAATACAATAATAATTGCCTTAATTATAAACAAAAAACGCTAAAAATAGGAGTTTTACCCTATTTTTACCCCCTTACCCAGGCAGACAGACAGACGGACAGACAGACAGAGGGACGCAAAATTTTTTTTTACTGATTTCGACTGATTTCCAAACGAGCACTAAGTGCCGATGTAATAAGACGGTAATTATGCAGAATAATTAACAAAATACTGAATATATTAGGTAAAATATTAATCTAGATCCTCCTATTAATAATAAAGTATTAATTATAAAATAAAAGTTAAGGTAAATACTTAGATACTTTTCATGAAAAAAAAATAATCTTTCTTTACCACAATTTACACGTGGGCAACGCGGTCCGCCATAATACTTCGAACAATATTACTAACTCACTAAAATTTGCCCTAGGGCGCCAATTAAAAATTAAAAAATCCAGGTGGAACGGTTAAGCCTGTGGCCCAGTTAACCCCGACTTCCCCTACTCATTTTTTTTTAAGAAAGGCCTTAATTTCATGTGTGAAAGTAAAACAAAATACAAAAACTCTTACCACAAAGTAAGGTTTTCACATCAAATCTGATGTAATATTTTGAAAACGCTGCTATGCGACAAATGGAGACTGCTTTTTAGCGTAGTAGGGCAGTATTGGTCACCGCAGGAAAATTTAGATGAACAAAATTGACCAAAGAAACGGACGATGGATGCTTGTAGCGGATAGAGACCCTTATGGCGACGTTTCCTATTCATTAAGGCTCTAGCAGCGGACGGTCTGGACACAGTGAAAACTCAATGGTTCATATTTAGGAGATAATGGCTTGACATTTCTTCAGGATAAACCAGACCTAAACCAATCGCTGATCCTTCACAATTAAATATTGAATTTAGTACTATTTTTCACCTAGATTTTAAATTCGTTCGTAAAATTGAGATATTTATTTGCAGGCGAATAAAAACACATTTTTATGAAATAATTGCATATGTACATTCTAGAATTTTACTTTGTTGGGTGTTTTTGGTAAGTCGTCAAATTTTTGATTATTTTTACACAATTATTTTTGCTAATTAATTATTATTTAATACTAAAATATATTTATATTAAAATCGCAACATTAGATTTTTCTTATAACTTTAAAAAGACGGCTGTCTATTTTATTTTTTATTTCTTAATACTTAAACTTAAAAGTTAGTTTGACAAACAGTGAGTTTGACAGATCAATTGGCCAACAAAGTAAAATTCTGAGTTTGTATTAAAAAAATCGTAGAATTATGATATTTAACCCTAATATTAAGTGTTTCGTGGTTTACTTTTCAATATTTTGAAAGTGTAAGAATATAAATATATTTTGTGCCATTTTAAGTCATGATATAGTAATCCACATGTTAGAAAAGCTGCGACGCAAGGGGGAGGTATCACCGAACGGACAGCGCGCTCTCTTCTTTACATCATAAGCGTGCGTGTGAGTCGCACTCACATTACACACATATTTTCAATAGCCACACATCCGTATGCCTAACAATAGGATATAAAACAATAAAAAACTGAATAAAATCATAAAATTTTAATACTTAATAAGATGTTAGAAGACGGTAAGACATATTTTCAATAGCCACACATCCGTGTGCCTAACAATAGGATATAAATCATTTCCACTACACCGCCATAAATTTAGAGTTTAAAACGTTTTTTGCAATTTATTAAAATGTAGTTTTCTTCGTAATATTTGCATAGATAGCTCAATTTTATAAACGGGTTTGAAATCTGGGTGAAAAATAGTGTTAAAATCAATATTTTATTGTGGAGGATCAGTGATTGGTTTAAGTTTGGTTCATCCCGAAAAAATGTTAAGCCAATATCCTACAAATATAAACCTTTGAGACTTTACTGTGAGTCGTTCTAATGTCCAGACCGTCCGCTACAAGGATCCATCGTCCGTTTCTTTTGTTTCTTTTGCGTTTATCTAAACTTTCCGGGGGAACTATGTGTACTTTTGTGGCGAGGATAGTAAGACATACCTTGGGTGGGCATGCCAACAGAGTACATAGATGATTGAGTCGTACGACTTTTTACTTTGGTGTAAGTGCTTTCTGCGCCACTACTTCTGGACGTGCTGTCCTTTTCCATCTGTTTTTTCATGTTTAGCCTGTTACTGGTTTCCATGTTCCGGGATTCTGAAACTTGCATTGAAGATCTCGTTTTGGTTTTTTTCTTTTTACGAAATTCCTACAACAGAATTTCAGCAACTCATGAGAAATCGGAGAGGGGGAGGGCAAATAAATCAACAAAATAGGTACACACTTTATTATGTAAATTCTTTAATGGGTGTTACAAGTTTTCCAGGAGGTTTTGTATCCCCCTTTTACGCGGTTTGTCGACTACTTATTAATAATATCGTTATTTGATATATCCTAAAATATAAACAAATATTGATTTTTTTGTCCAATTTCAATAAAAGGTACTCGGGGGTTAACAATATTTTTTGTTTTTTGATTTTTTTAAAAAAGTAACCCTGTGACACTCCGCAGTTTTAACTAGCTTTTTCGTTTTACGTAATGAAATCCACCAGATGGTGAAATAGTCTACGGGCGAGATATGGAGCACAATTCTATGACAGATAACCTCAAATTTTGTTTATGTTAGAAATAAACGTCAAAATATTTTATAAGTTGCTACTTAACTATAATACTTTTATCGGTATTATGTGATTACTTTTAGTATTTTGTGATATCAATGGTTTTGCTATAGTTTGATAACATTAAACGTATTTATAGTTGACACAAGAAATTATAGTACTTAAGAATTCAAAATTAAATCACCAGAAACTTGGCTTACAGTTTTTGATGTGCTACATATAAAGGTAAGAGACTTTGTGGGCTAGCCTATTTGTTATTTCCAAAATCATATACCAGGTATCTATAACTAACCTAAGAATAACCAAAGAAGATGTTCTCATAAAAACACACACTAAAAATAAACATATGTTTATAATGTCACTGTTTACGCAAGGCGCTATCTAGCAGCCACCGACTAACTACCATTTAAAAATTAAAATTACGATCTAGAAGGCTTCCGATCTCGCTCGTAGATACCACCGCGTTTTAGTCAATACGTAACCAAATCAAACTACAAGTTACCACTCCTTATTCTCTACGTTTATCAAAAAAGATTAGGACCCCTACTTACATCTTTATAATATGTTCCCAAAATTCGCACAAAGTATCCAGATCCACATGACTTACAGCGTCTTGTTTCTTTTTCCAAATATTTTACGGCTCTTGTATGAAATTCGCGTTTTTGGCTATCAGTTAGCAAATTGTAAATAATTTCTCGGAACTTATTTAGTCTGAATCTTAAATATCCACACGATGCGTATTTAGGAAGATCAAAGCAACAATCTAAAACAATAACAAGCCTTGAAGATGTATAACGCTTCGCATTCTATATACAGGGTTATTTAGAAATAGGGTCATTAATTTTAAGGGAAAATATGAAAAAAAGTTCCTATAAACATAAGCCCCTTTGAAAGTGGCTAAAAAATTATTTAATAACTCAGGAACCCTTTGAAATACAGCAACGAGGTTTTAATTGTAAACTAATCTAATCTAAACTAATAAGGCTAATCTTCGTTACGAAGACTTCGTATGTTAAGTTCATGAACTTATTTTATCCAGGGGTGTGCGAAACGGAGGGGCTTTATCAGTTTTTTGTCCCAAACTTTTTTTGTGTAACTTTTTTGTAATATTATTTCTGGAATATGATTTCTCAGGTCAAAATACATAAAAAAAGGTACTCTTGTACTGTAGGATTAACCGTTTTCGAGAATTCATTTCAAGGTAAAATTTCACGGTTCGAGGACGAAAAATTAAATACTAATATGTTTAAAACCAAAACTTCAATGGTGCAGGATTATTCTATATCAAATACTAAGAAAAAAAGTTTCTATACATGTAGGTCGAAAATCGCCTTTTAAAAATGAAGCATTTTTAGGAGACCATAGCTCCCTTTAGGATTGGTTTTGGAAGTATATGGTAAAAGTCCAAAATGATCAAAATTTGCGTTACGTAATACTTGAACGTTCCCTAACCCTGTATACAGAGCGTGTCAAAAGTCCGCCCCCTTTAACTTTTGAACGGCTTGATATCAGCTTGAAATTTGGAACACGCAAATAACATAACTCATATTTTTTGATATATATTTGATATGCTTACGGGGGAACATTTTTTTAATGGAGAGGGGGTCGTATTATACATCATTTTAAATGTCATAAAATTCTTTATTCAATCATATATTTTTTAACTTTTTAAAATTTTTTTTTTTTTTTTTCATTAAAAATTACTTTAAAAGTATAATTAACGTATTTACATCATGAAATATAAAATTTTTTAAAAACTGTTTGGATTTTTTTAATGAAATTTTGACGAAAATTCCCATTTTTAATCCTAGGGCCCTATTTTAAACCCCCAATAATTGCTCCGAAAAAATAAAAAATATATGGGCTTATAAAGCATTTTATAAAGTTTAAAATTATGTGTCACACGACCAGGGGCGGATTTATTTCGTTTTAAGGGGGGGGGGCATCCATAAGAAAAAAAATGCGCATTTTGTGGGCTCTTAAAAGTTCCAAAATCATACTTTGGTCCATAATTCATTTTTTTTTTTCATACGGAAAGAGGGTGGCTTATTAGGTTAAAATGAGAGAGAATTTTCTTGCGTGCATTTTGATACCACACATGTATAGTTTATTTGGAAAAACTTGGCATTAAAACACTCTAGATTTAAAATAAAAATTTAAATTAAAAATTGATGACCTGTCAAAAAGAGACAAGTAACATATGCTTGTTCTCAGAATTGATTTCTGAATCAAAGTATATACAGCATGTTCCATTTAAAAATCGAAAGTTCGATTAATTTTCGACGAAACCGGAATTGCCAAAAAATCCTAAATTATATATAATCTAGCTCCTGAAAATTTCACGATCCTATCTAAAAAAATAAAAAAGTTAAGGGGGTGAACCACCTTCCTGAAACACCCGGTATATAGTATTAGGGTAAGGTTTTATATTTTTTTTATTATCCTAAAATTTTATTTAGGTGTAAATAGAAAGTTCTGAAATTATGAGAGTGATCAAAATTCTCTAAGGATCCTAATCCTAAAATTTATAAAATTACCCAAAAATCGTTGAAATATGTCTGTAATTTTTGTATAAGTGAAAATTTTAGGGCTTGAAATCATATTTTTTTCCTTTTGAGCATAAAAATTTTTCTGTCAAACAATATGATGAAAAGATTCTAGCCCGTGCCGAAAATCTGCCAAAGTTGCCCTTAACACTAAAATTTCGGAATTTCTACCATATCATAAATGTGAGTCAAACAGTAAACAAACATTTTAAAAATGTATCAGATCGGACTGAATTTATTTTTATTTAATGTGTTCTAATATTTATTCATAATATTAAAATGATTTTACTAAGACAAAACGAGCTAAACGCCAAATAAACTCCTAAATAACTCACTTTGAGGAGCCCTTATTTAGCGCTTAGCTCGTTTTTTAAGCCCGTATAACTTTTTTGTTTTTGCGAAGACTTGGAAGACTTTATTTTGATTGCATTACCTGCTATTATAATACCCTTGCAGTCACATTTTATACTTATTTCTGGTTCAGGATACAACATTCGGCCTTTAAATAACATCATATTGTTTCCATCCATAAAATCTCCGCGTGCGCAAGATAGTACTCTGTTTTCAAAGAGAGTCTTGATGGCTAAAAAAATATAATGTAATATATGAAAATAACTCCGCCTTGTAAAAAAAGCACTCTCGTGCACTGAAAAAAAGGTTCGCGTACTCGCGAGTACTCGGTGCGTACTATTCATCAAAGATAGGTACCTAGTAATATAAAATATCCTACAAAAATGTAATACAATAGATTTATACTATTCCTAGCGCGTAAACGTCAGAATAGTAAAATGCGGTAGTTTCGTATTTTCCAAAATCGTCATAAACCCTTTGAGATATGGCAAATAGGTTTTGCATGTGATCAAATATAAGAAGTACTTCTTACCTAAGCAGTATAATATAAGTTAGTACCTATAAGTATATCATCGTATGCTATTTTCATTTACTTATTTTGAACAGAAGCGTGCGAAGGGGCTTTTCACTTTTTTGTCCCAAACCTTTTTCTGTGTATATTTTTTGTAGACTTATTATTAAAATATGATTTAAGAAGTCATATTCTAATAATAAAACAAAAAATATACACAGAAAAATGTTTATGGCAAAAAAGTGACAAGCTAGCCCTCCGTTATGTTTAAATTAAAATAAGTACATAAAAATAACATACGTTGATAGGCCTTAATAAAGTTAGTTCACATGCAAAACCTATTTGTTATATCTCAAAAAGTTACTGAGTTATCAAATAAAAAATTATTTTTTTAAGAGGCGTAGCTTCTTTACCACCCATTTTTGGACATATATTTATAGGAACCTATTTTCATATTTTTTTAATATAGAAACTCACCTTAAAATTAGGTGCGTTAGTTCTGAGACACCCTGCATTTGCAGACCCGTGGTAATTTATATACAGTGCTGTCCAAAAGTCACCCCCCCTCTTAACTTTTGAACGAGTTGAGATATCAACTTAAAATTTGGAACTCGTAAATAAGACAACTTAAACTATCTTTTCGCATATATTTTTCATCATTTTAAAGCTTATAAAATTCGCTATTTAACCATATATTTTTATTTTTTTTAAAGATTTTTTTTAAGGTTTTAATTTTACAATATTTTTTGCTAAAAAATAATCTTTTTTTCGTAAATTTTTATTTATATCCATTAAAATTAGTTTTAAAGTATAATTTAGGGTTTTGCAATTTGAAATAATTCATTTCTTCAAAAAAAATTGATTTTTTTAAAGAAATTTTGACGAAAATACCCATTTTCAACCCATTTTAAACCCAAAAAAATGTCTAAAAAATACAAATATATGGTCGAATAGAGAATTTTATAGGGTTTAAACTATATATTAACCGACCCCCGTTCCAATTAAAAAAAGTCCCCACATGCCCCCCTGTCCACATTTTATGAGCTAAAATATCAAATACATGCAAAAAAATAGTTTAAGTCAATAGTTTAAGTCGGTTTAAGTTGTCCCTAATGTCCCTAATGAAAAAATGATATCTAAAAACTCTTCAAATGATCTTAAAATGATATTAAAAAACTCTAAAGAGTATTGGAAGAGCATTTTAAGATCATTTGAAGAGTTTTTAGATATCATTTTTTCCTTAGGGGTCTTATTTATGAGTTCCTAATTTTAACTCGATATCTCAACTCGTTCAAAAGTTAAGAGGTGGGGGTGACTATTGGACCGCTCTGTATTTACCTATAGCTGTTTTTCTGGTCGCATTGGTGTTCATAATATAGAGTAAAATGTCCCTTGGAAAGTTCGTGCTTAAAACGGAACTACATTTAACGACTAGTTGTTCGTATGAGGTGAGCGAGTCAAAAGTTTTTATGGTAAAAACGTCGAGGGTGAATGTGACCATTAGATCTTCGTATGCGAAATCTGGATTTATAATTGCAGCTGAAATTACTTTCTCGTCTTTAAAATATTTTTCGGTTTTTTCGATTTCGGTCAGATTTTTGAAGCTCTCCTACAAAAATAATTATTTTAGAATACTAGATGCGAAAACATGCATATAAACGTATTTATCCAATACATACAGATAATAAGATAATTACCAGCTTTATTTTAAATAGATAAACTCAATAATATCCCCCGCGTGGCTTTTACTTTATTGAGTTGATAATTATTTATTTTACCCACTCAACTGTCACTTGTCAAATTATTTTCTTGTAAATGTCATTAAAATTTTTAATAAAAATATGAATTCCTAAGGTATTTATTGGATAAAACCTTGTATGGCACTTATGGGTAAACCGATATTGCCCTCTCGAAAATTAACTGAACACACTAGTTAGAAGTGATCTATTTTTTTACAGTAAAAAAATGAGTTCATTGTTGTACGCCGTAAAAAAAGTTAGTTAGCAAAACCACCACTTCCGGCAGCACTCGTTGACTTTGATAACAGCCATACTTCAAACTTGTTTGTTTATTATGTAAACAGGTGGTTTACTCGAGATTCTGTGCAAAAACCTTGTGTGAAATTGATCACAAATGTTTGAAGAAAATTATATGGTTTATACACAAATTGCAAATGTTACATTAGACAAGTTACCATCGAAATCGCGAAAAGTGTACGATTTAGCCTACAAAAAAAATTAAAAAGGGTTTTATTGGCCTATTTGAATAAAAAAAAACATACTTTATTACTGAATAAATTAAATTCAAAAATTAATATTTAAAAAATATATATATATAGGATGCTTGAAGAAAAAGTAGTATGTTTCACTCAGAGGAAAAGTGCTTCTTTTACTCGTCTGTAGTTTCCGGACTCCACTTCGCATCTTCCGTAAATTCTACTAGTAAAAAAAAAAGCTTTACTTTTCCGTAAAACAATATACTTTTACTGCCAATAATATTTTACCATTATGAAATTAAAAAAAAAATACGAATTTTTTATCATTTTAACACCCTTATCTCGTAAAAAATACAAAAATAATACGAGTATTTTATACAATTTTTTCTATTTTACAAAAAAAAAGACAACAAAATGTATTTGGGGAAAAATTGGCAAAACGTGATTTTTTATAGTTCTCAGCATAAATTTATTAACTATTTCCAAAATCAATAAGCAATTTCGCCATGATGGTTTGTCCTGTTGCCAACCCAAGAATAAATAAATTTGCGAGTGCTTACACGTGTGATTATTGACTATAAATTTAACAAACTATTATTTTACCCTATAACATTCAATGTACATGTTCCATCTGAGAAAATTGGATTTTTTCGATTTATCAAAAATCAAAAATGTTTTTTCCTTATCTGTTTTTTTCATACGTTTCAGTAGGTATGTCGGTGGCATTATCAGACCTGAATCGTAAGCTTCCTTTACTTTTAGGTTCTTTATTATAACTTCACCGGCCTGCAGGAGACTAATTAGAAAATTTTCGATCCATCCTGGCTTTCCACCACTCCTTAATTGGATAATTCTTAAAAAATAAGATAATATATACATTACATACATACATTGTATACATTGTAAGTATTGTATATTATACAATACTTTCTTTTTAGGAGAAAGAAATAAAATAGAGAAAAATATCGGGGACGTAACCGTTTAAAAACTTTTATATTTTTGTTATAATAATCCCTTAAGACAAATATGATATATTAGCTCATAAAAACCTTTACATATAAACCCTTTAGGACTTTGTGTAATACATTATGTTTTCTTACTTTTTTATTGAAAAAAATCATGCAATAGGGCAGGAGACGCCTCAGGGGAACAATTCATAGTTGTTGTTTTCAAGTTGTTATACATGTGTACATTAATTCAAGTGAGTGAATAATTGGCAGCAATGGACTTTTAATTTGAATTTTGAGGTTATATCTGTTAACAGCTACAATCTTAAATGTTAAAAAATATAACCACAAAATAAAAATTAATTATTAAACGTCAAAAAAATCTGTTATTTTTCTCTCTCTCTCTCTGTATTTGGTCTTTTTCTTCCGAATAATTAACCAGGGTTTCTCTATATAATCATGAGGTTTCCAGTACGCAAGTACTAATCGGATATGTATCCTGACTTGCGCACTATCACTGATAAATTACTACTGTAGTAATTTCCACGCTAATATAAAAAGTTATCATTAAAAACACAAAAAAAAATTATCTTCAAACTTCCATTATTATTAACTTAAAATTCAACAGTTCATACGATTAATAACCACAAATATATGGTTCACTTTAACTTGTACATAATACTTTAATATAAAAATACTCTAGGCACATCATAGAAGACGGTAAAACAAAAATACACAAGGAACATCATAAAAGATGGCAAATTCGCTGCACTGGAATATGCCAAGAAAGAAACATCCGTCCCATTCAAAGGCCACGCTGTAACTGATCTGATATTTTATTAAGAGGAAATTAGCAATACCGGTATACCACTACAAAAAGGGTCTTTGAATGACCTTGAAGGTCAAAACTGAGTAAACTCGCACGAAGTGAGATGAGTCTCCTGCCCAATAGAGGATTAATTTACTTTTCTAATTCCGGTGTTAGGGCCTCCACGTTCATAATGTGACAGGATATAGGAGCATGATACATTTTCTTTAGAGACCTCAACTCGATAATTTTTGCCTTTGCACCAAACTTGTGATTGAATTCCTCCTCTGCACTAAGAGTTGAAACAACGAAGAGCGTGTTGAGTTCCAAAAGTAAATTTAAGAATGGCCACGATTCTGGATCAATATTTTCCAGGGAGTAAAAGGCTACTATCCAAAATATACCCATAACCTGAAAACGAAATATTGAAAATAAAATTAATTTAAATGTAACTAGTCCACACAAATCCTGGGGATTCCTAATTAACTAGAATAATACGAACAGAAACATGTTAATTTAATATGCTATTTTTAGGAAACAAGTCACCACAAATGACGTAAAGTTCCTGGGATGATACTTGGATCCCAATCTAATCTGGGCTCACCAGGTAATGATATGCTAAAAAATTAAACGCTTTGTTCGTTGTTATCTTTTAAAATAATGAGTTATTTTAAAAGTTGCTACAATACTTAATACCTATTCTTGTTCAAGCATATTAATCACTAGCCGTTAAGCCTGTTTTTTAATAGGAATGTACATATTTAAGTCCAAGGGCAGTTTTTAATGGTGGCGCCTTTGCCAACTTTGTAAATGACTTTTTTATATTGTCCCACTTACCCCCTTAAAAGAAACTTATGGTTTTAAGTAGACCCAGGTTTCTGCCGTAAATGCTAAGTTTTAGATTTTTAGCTGTTTGAAGTCTGAAGTCTGAAGTATGAAAAAACTTCCGGGTGAACAGACAGATAGACCTTATCGATTTTATTATATAGATAGCCTACCTATGTTACCTATGTTTTTTTACTAAAAAGACTAAATCTGTAAATCTAATGTAAGAATAATAAATCTGTATCTGTTTCCTTAATCTAATGTCCTCAGTTTTTAAAAACATAGGTAATTTTGTTCATTTTCATAAAATTTCTTACATGATAGGCAAGTTGTTTGACCATCTTAAAGACCAATAATTTTTTTTGATTATCAGTATATTGTAAGTACTCATTATTAGTTTCGAACTGCACATTGAATATTTCGTTTAGGCTGCACAATAAATTTTTATTTTGTAAGTATTTCATTCTGTGATATATTCGTTTTTGGCGTTCTGCTTTCGTAGCATTTTCTTGAAGATCCAGGGCTCCGTTGAAAATTAAACGGATTGCTGAATACGGAACCTAAAAATAAAAATTATAAAATTGGTCTACCCAATAATTATAATTAACACTAAAATAACTAAAGGTTGATTCAGGTATAATTATCACTAACTAAACTAAGCCGTTCTGTCCTTTTTTTGGGCCAAAAAAAAAATGGCTTCTCACCTGGCAATAATAAACAATACTCGGCGAATTTCCAGTATTCACATAGGCGCCGCGTCGACTTTAGCGTTGACGCGAGGTTTTAAATATTTACATTTTTATTTCTTTTTATCTTGATTTTTTTTAATGATTCCATTTAAACAAGTAAGGTGGAAAAAAAGTTATCGATAAATAAAAATTAAAAACTTTCGTATTCTTAAAAGATAAAAATCGAATATAGGTTTTTTATTTGAAAAACACCGATATACTATATATATATATACTTAATATCTATAGTTAATATGTATAGTCAATATTGTTGTGTGTAACAAATTAGTCATTTTTATTTTCCATAAGATTTACTAAATATTGTGTTTAAATGTTTTATATGATTAAATATTCTAAATGTTTTTTCAGTTTATTATTTATTAGGTATATCTGGACCCAGGAGGTAAACGACACCATGTCACAAAAACGTAATTTTTCAGGAGAGCAAGTTTTCGATTCTTTTTTAACATTAAATGCATGTTCTAGAAGCTATTAATTTTGTAAAAAATAAGGAATATTAACATAAAAATAACCATCTTGGGGAGACTTCTTGCTTCTGCAGATCAAGAACCTCTATATTTGCTAGTTTTCTATTTCTTCCAGCTTCATATAAAAGCATACTGTTATTTATTATTATTCGCATTCACGCGTTATCTGTAATAACTTATATAAACTTACAGAAAAACTGACAATATGTCAAATTATTCTAACCTCTTTCTTAAAATCCTACTTAAACTATAAAATAATTAATAAAATTGACATTTTTTCATATTTAAAATTTGCATTTTTTTGTGGGTCCAACTGTACCTGCTAACTCCCACAGCATTGCAAAAATGCTCAAAATCAAGCCTAATAATAATTACTATTATTAATAAAAACATGTTATTGTAAATTTTGATATAGAAACTTAGGTTAACTTACCCTTGTATCTGATTTCAAAAGAGGTATCCTCACAACAGGCATTGAATTAGGCGTGACATACAGAAGCTCATCTAATAAGCGCCTCTTGCCTAACTGCGCAGCCCCCTGTATCACCAGCATACTAAAATGAAATTTTTCTTGAATTTTTCTTGGATTAAATTTTGAATAATAAACTGCTTTTTCCACCATGTTCATATATAGCTCTACTTCTTCATCTCGTCCTAGTAAAGGGTAACGATTTACCGATTCTGTACATTTATGAGTCCTGAAAAAATCGATGTTCATTTTTTGACTTAAATTAAAGTTGTTTGTTACATTTCTATAAGTACATATTGATAAATGGGTCCAGGATGTGAAATTCCCTTTAAAGGTTTGTATTCTTGTAAAATAAAATGTTTCGGGTCCAGCTGACTTTGTAACATAACTTCACGGCTACATGTTACTTTACTTGGATACGCCATCATTAATCTAGCTGCCATATTTACTATTATGGATATGACTGTGTACTCTTTACGAAGCGTATGACCAAAAACACCACAATATGTTCTTCCTAAAATACCACGAAGATATAAAGTGGACGAACACTTGCTGTAAGCTAACAAGCTTACGAATCATGAGCCACGATTATTGTTATTATTATTTTAAACAATAAAAGTAGTTCAGTACCTAACTTAACTGAACCTCAGTTATTTACCAGTTGTTACTCCAATAGCAACGCCATTCACAGCTTCCAATTCACCTATTCGTTTGTGACACTGCGTAGCACAATTCAAAGCAATTTCACATTCTGAATCTAATTTGTAGCCTCTTAATCCAAATATTACCAACATCATTAAATCTTTGTCAAATACATTAATTTTATTCATACTGCCATTATAATCAGCCACCACACTAACAAAAAATTTAATTAAAGAATCTCTAAGAAACAAGTACACAGTGGCTATGTATTTTTTTCTATTAGAATCACTGGGCTTATTTTGTTCTTCGGTATTTGTCCAAAAAAAACAAAAACAGACGACCAAGACCAAAAATACAAAGACCAGATGAAGTGACCCCTTTTGATAATAAATCTAAAAGATTAAGTTATTTTACCAAATAATCTTGTGTTCCATTTCCGCAAGGAGGTTTTCTGCTAAAGAATACCTTGAGAAAGGACACCTCTTTTCAGAGGAACGTTGAGAGCACAAATTTAAAATAAAATGGTTTTTAAGCTCATGGAGGAAAATCTTTGCACTAAATATACGGGAGTGTTTGGGGGGCAGTCTATCAAAAATACCCTTAAATACACAACCACACAAAAAAAAATCATGTTTTAGAGACTAGACCAACATATTTTTATATTTTTGGAGCCGCTAAAACCGAATCTGACCTCAGAATTGCTCCAACGGGTCACAATTTTTTTCTAACTTAAAAAAGTGTGGGAAAGTTCGATGTTGTTATGGGTAGAAAAAAATTGTGAACTTTTGGAGCAATTCTAAGGTCAGATTTGCTTTCAACGACCCCAAAAATATTAAAAGAAGTTGGTCCAGTCTCTGGAACATGATTTTTTTTGTGTGGCTGTGATATTGACTTTCCTAGTTAAGTAGATAAAAAGCTGTGTATTTAATAGACGTTCCCTTTGATCGGTATATTTACTTGCAAACAATTTTATATGTTTCATTTGCAACTTCAATAAACACACTAGGAGATAGCTCATGCGAAATAACAACGTTTATAAAAACTATAGATATCATTCTAACTTCGGTTAAATAATCTAGGGGTTCATTCAAATCTAAGGCGTTCATCACAGGTTTGATTATAAATTTTCGTAGCTTCTCATAGATACCATTGTTTACAGCCCAGTTTACTGCTGGTCTCACTAAAAAAATCAAAATTTATTTAGTAGATTTTTTTTATCAAGTACTAGAACTGCAAGATATTGAGATAAGTATATTTACATGAATAATCTTCTGCCGCAGCTTCACTTTCACCAGATTTGCCTTTATCAGCTAAAAATTAAAAATAAGACCTTCAAAAAGCATTCATAACAAAAAATCATATTACTTTTTTGTATATTCCTTGGTATTACCCGCCAGTTTGGTCCTATACCAGTAACCTGAAAAAGAAAATTAATTATGGTTAAGATATTCCAAAAACATACATAATATAGTTGACATTTTCTCCAAAACCCTTAAACCGATTTAAGTTTTCTTTTTTCCATAAAAAGTGAATACATTTCACTAACCTTAACATGCAGTTCATCGTCTAGATACTTAAAGAGGTATTCATTTGGATTTATATGTTGCCAAGCACTGGGACAAACTACGACGTCTCCTGGGCCACTTTTACCATCAGCGGCTTTAAGATCCCATATGGGTTGACCAACGTTTAAATAATGAGCGTTGCTATCATCGCCGATTAACGAAAACGTTGCTGTACCAGCTGAAAGGATTAACTTGACTAAAATGATACAGAAAATATGATTAAAAGTAAACAATATTTTTAATAAAATCAAAGCGTCATTCAATGAAGCGAATGAAGCTTTAATAGAAGTACCTATATATTTCATTCACCTAATATATTTTTTTTCACAAAAAATTAAATTTGATTAAGTTCTACACCTGTTATTTTGGTGGTTGTATAAAATACTAACTGAAAGTTTTTGGGGAGTGGAGATTTTATAGAGTAGATATGTTATGGAGTCTCCCAAACAAAATATTTACGCCAAAAACATTATTCAACCATTAATTATCCTTCCATTGCGAAACGAAATTGTGGATAATTTTATTTTTATAAATGATAACTACACTCTCCACCACACAAGAAGGGATGCCAATTTCCTACAGCAAGGAAATGTTCGAAGAATGAACTGGCCAGCAAACTCACCGGATATGAATCCTTGTGAGAACGTGTAAGATATGCTAAAAAGCCCACACTTTTGTTAATGTTTCAAATTAATTGGGGGGGTCAAGAATTTTGGTGATGTGTGTATTATAAAGTGCCGAAATTTTTACTTGTTTAAATATTTGTACGAACTTTTATGTTAAGTTATGCATAAAACCTCTTACCTCTGATAATGACTCCAACATCTGTCATATAAGTACCATAAGTTTTCTGCAAAATCAGTCCACAGTCTATGGCCTCATGTACAGCATCCCTCATAGGCAGATTGGAAGTTTTTTTCCAAACAACTACAAACGCGTCTCCACTAAACTTTAAAATGTCTCCTCCATGGGACATAATTTCTTGCACCATTGCTCCGATGTAGTTGTTCAAAACGTGTGACAAACGGGATGAACCGCCTTTGCCTTTGTTGTATCGTTCACATAGTTCAGTGAAACCTGGATTTAACAAGCTGTACATTAAAAAAAATAAGAACTTGAATACCCTAAGGCATCACCAATCTAGTTTACTTTCATATACCGGGTGTTTTTCAAAGGTGGCTCACCCCTATAACTTAGGGACACTAGATCTAGGTCTTAAGTTAGCTAAGCGACAGACTGTCTGTCGCCTTGCTAACTTAAGACCTAGATCTAGTGTCCCTACTATAACTTTGTTATTCCTAGAAACAAAAGAATGAAATTTACAGGGTGTCTATAAGACTATATTTTAAATTATATCACATGACGTAATTTTTTTTTTCACGTCCGGTTTAACCAGAGACGACCCCTACTTTTGATTTTTAAAGGGAATACCCTGTATAATTTTACATATTTGGATTCTTTATTAAATTCTATGTATTATCCTAAGTTTTTGTCAAATTTTGGAAAGTCACTAAAAGGGCATTCAAGTAAGAACTTCATGGCAACTCTCGTTTTCATTATCGTTGATGAAAATTGACACGAAGTTAGCAATGGAGTCAAAAGAGTTAAAACATCGTCCTACCCGAACGCCCTTTAAATTTATTTGTTTTGCATCAAATATTGGTAGAAAAATACGATTTATTAAAAAAAGTTTTACTTTTGATTTTACACGAAAACCATTTTTTTTTTAACTCAAATTTTTGCTATTACGTCTATGGCTCACCGATATTACTAGAAAGATTATTTTTTTCTGTTTACAATGGTACCAAAACGTTATTATGTATTTATTTACATAATCTCTTTAAAATAATTTAGGTTTGCAAAATAATATAGCTGTGTTGTTGGCCCGTACTGACTAGTTCCTTTGATCATGCCGCAAAGCAAAGGCCGCAGCGAGCGAGCTTATTATTATTTTACAAATTTATTTTAATTTAAAGAGATTATAAAACTAAATATTAACTTTTTGCTATCATTTTAAAAAAATAGTATTTTTATAATATCGACGAGCCACAGACTTAATTAAGCAAAAATTCGAGTAAAAGCAAAAAATGTGTTTTTCCAAGTTTAGTTTTTGTGCAAAATTAAAAGTATTTTTTTTAATAATTCATATTTTTCTAATATTTGATCCAAAATGAATAATTTAATGACTTTCCAGATAAAAAAATCTAAAACAAAATTTTATTTAAAAAATTAAAAAAGCTTCAAAATTTGACAAACATTTCAGATAATACACAGAATTAAATGGAGAATCCAAATAAGTAAAAATATATTGGTTGTTCCATTTAAAAATCAAAAGTAGGGATCGTTTCCGGTTAAACTGAAAGTAAAAAAAAATTACTTTATGTGATATAACTCAAAATATGGTCTTATAGACGTAAATTTCATTATTTTATCTCGCTAGGTTCTAGGTTCTAGATTCTTCCTATACCCTTGTTTCCCTTTGTTGCAGTTGGTTAATAAGTAGATTATATAATACTAGAGCATTATTGTGGGCACTTAACATCAATTTAACAATAAAATACCTGAAACATCGCCAGCTAGTAGACAGCAATCATACGATCTTTTGGAATAATCATCGCAGTTGTAAAGAATTTCATCCGGTAGTAAGCTGGCCAGAACTTTGATTTCTTCATCCATCTCTGAATTATCAAACGTCGAACGCGTCAATCGTCGCATGGGCTTCGCTCTTCGATCTCGCCAATCGTCAATCTCATCTGAACCCAAAGATGTTCTTATAATTTCAAGATACTCTTTATTTTTATCTGAATACACTAAAAAATATATGGAAAACTGCAATATTTTTAACCGACTTCACTAAAGAGATTTTTTTATTTCAATATGTGTATTTTTTTGTAGACTTTTTTATTTAATGTAGGTACTGTAGCAGAATTGGGATATTTTAAGATAATCTGGATATTTCTAGGGATACCAACTGGGCGAAATGGTTGATTTTAATATACAGAAGATGGAGAACTTGTGATTAACTCTTGAAAGCTTGAAACCTAGTATCTCGATACCTAGTCAATTGACAATTAATTTACTATAGTCCGTCCAATTATGCGAGATAGTAGTTTAAAATTCTCGCAATTTTTAAGCTACATCATTGGTTAAAAACTCGTACCTTTTAACATATAAAATATTGTGACATTTTTTGTCTATGACAATGTTTGACGGTCGTTAAAGCTAATAAAAGAAGAGGAAGTTAAATAAAACAATGGTTATACTTAATGTTATTTTGTATGGTATTGAAAAAGGTACTTTTTTGGTTTATTCTTCATACACTCACACTAAATTAGCATATTCTACGTATTGTACAAACGTAAATTATATTGAACACAAGGAAAACGTCAAATTTTTAGGTTACAATTACAACTTAAGGCCTATCCAGAGGCTCGCATAACAACCATTACAAGATACATCGACACTCCCAAGCAACAAGGATGTAACTCAAGTTATACCCATTTTGAGTTATACTCATAGGTAAACGCCTTGAAAAAAGACACACATGGTGGTACTACTCAGGTTTCTCCACAGTCCACTTTAAGCAAAAGTTTACTTAAAATCACTAAAGTAAGAAATTCTAATCTTGAATATTATCAGAAACAAACAGTAAATAAACAATAAATACTTAAACAGTTAAATAGAGAATTTTATAAGCTTTCAAATGATGTATCACATGACTTCCTTTTCCACTTCAATCATTTACCCACCCTTAAATAAAAAAAAAAAAAAATTAGAAATTTAGCTGTCGTGAAAAATGACAATATATGAGTTACGGCTTTGTTGCTTGGGGGTATCGACATGACGACACATCAAGTTAATCCTGGCATCGCATTCTTATGTACTATACTTGTTATGCGAGTCTTTGGATAGGCCCTTTCCAGGAAAACAGTACCGACATCTGTTAAGTTTTTGATACACTACGATTTATGCATAATTATGCTATTTATGCGCTCTGTGGTGTAAAACGGGCCGCGTCCCTTACTATCTTGTATAACTGGACGGAGTATAGTTCAATATCCATAACTTCTGAAGGAATGTGTCAAATTGTATGAAACTTTTTGCAATAATTGCAACTTAATTATTGAATTCCGATAATCTAAATACCTGATTTTTTCGAATAAACCAGATAACTCGGTCTTTATGGTTAAAGGTCAAAAAATATGAATAAAAAAACTCGAGGAGCGAGCGTATCTAAGATGTACGGTTGAATACAATTTTAGGTAAATGTAATTTCCATAAATCTGTACAGCTGAATATGTTGGAAAATATAGTTACCCTTGTGTAACCAAATCAATCAAAAAATAAAAATAAAATATATTATAAATCAACAATCTATTAGATATGTTTAAATTTTAAATCAGAGCATGGTCAAATTGTTATTTACCTGATTCCATCATCTTGAATCTATAATATTTGGGTAATTCTCAACACACCAAAAATTCTTTTATCGAATATCCATTAAAGTTGTCAGTGTCATTTTTTCAATCAGATAAAACTTGTCATTAGTAAATAAACTAATCAAGTAGGTGTATCAGGTAGTTAATTATTTAATAGAGCAACCAGGAAAAACACTAATATTGTTAAAAGGGCTCCATTATAATAATAACACTGGTCGACAAAAAAAACATATGCTTCCATTTTCGATGTCGATATCATTTTCGATGTACTTTTTGATACTGAACACGAATTTGACTCCCATTTGTTAAATTTGGTTCAGGATTCTGAGATAAATGCTACTGCTTTTTTAAAAAAAAGTTTTAAAATCTGCATAAATAACTGCATCTTATAGATGTATAATGTTCCTGAAAAAAAAATTATCGTTGTTTTCATCAACGATATTAACTTTTTTTTCAAAAAAGCAGTAGCATTTATCTCAGAATCCCGAACCAAAGTCAACAAATGGAGGTCAAATTCGTGTTCAGCATCATCTGATACCCATAAGGGAACATTCAAGTATTACGTAACGCAAATTGTACCAAAATTCATAAACTTCATATCCCGGTTCTCGCGTTATTATAGATTTTGGCTACGCCCCCTAATAGGGGGTGTCTTAGGGGGGGAGTTAGCCAAAATATGAAATCTCTGCAGCCTTGAATAAAGCGAGAACCGAGGTATGAAGTGTATGAATTTTGGTACATTATGCGTTACGTAATACTTGAACGTACCCATTTAGTCAATTTAACAATAAACTGTGTCCATTATTTTGTTGTGGGTTGTAATCAGGAAATAAAGTTAAGGTCTACAGAGTATAGTAAACAACTACCTATAATAAATCCTTTGGCTACATTTTTCGACACTAATAAAATATATCTTCAGGTTAAAAATTAAATTTAGAAAGCTTCTTATACCTACCAGAAGTTCACAGATAAGTATAGGTCAGTTATTTATAAAGTACAAAGTAAAATGTGAAATATTTCGTAATATACGAGCATTATCTAACTTCCCTTATTATATTATTCACAGCGTCCTAGACAAAAAATTCTTGCGATTTAAAGAGGGACCGCAAAATTAGCCTCTTTTTCAAACATCTGTAACTTCGATTGGAATTGATAAAATGTAACGTATAAGGGCTCAAAATTTTTTTCTGGTCATGAACTTGTGCGAGAAGCAAGACTTATTGTTCTAGAAGCTAAACATTCCCTTAAACAAAGGGTTAACTAGGGGTACTTGAATTGAATTTTATACCATACTTTCTCACATTTTATTAACCATAACTGACTGGATCCCTTTAACTTGATTTTTCTTGAGATACTTTATGATTTACTACTTTTTTGGTACTTGGGGGTAGTTTAACCTTCTATGTGGGGGTGAATTTTCATCGAATCCAAGGGTGGATCCCCTTTACGTGTTTTTTATGTTTTATTTGACAGAAAAATGTGATTTTTTAAACATTTTGTTTATTTTTGTTTATTATTTTTTAACCGTCTTAAAGGGGTTAAATAATAAAAAATTCACCACCACAAAGAGGGTTAAACTACCCCTCAAGCATAAAAAAAAGTAGTAAATCATAAAGTATCCCAAGAAAAATCGAGTTAAAGGGATCCAGTCAGTTATGTTTAATAAAATGTGAGAAAGTTTGCTAAAATTCAATTTAAGTACCCCTAGTTAACCCTTTGTTTAAGGGAATGTTTAGCTTCTAGAACAATGAATCTTGCTTTTCGCACATGTTCATGACCAGACAAAAAATTTTAGCCCTTATACATTTTATCAAGTCCAATCGAAGTTACAGATGTTTGAGAAACAGGCTAAAAAACGTCTTTTTTGCTGTCACTTTTTGTTTCATGAAAAAAAATAAGCAACAGGGTCGTAGCGAAGAAGATTTTATGGGGGGGGGGAGAAGATAAAAAATTACAACTTTTTGAGCCTAAAACTACAACTTTTTCCTCGACAAAAAAGATAGTGAGTAAAAAAAAGGTCCTCAACTTTTCGTGAAATATACAACATTTGCCCTGCTGTCTGTCCGTCCGATGTCATGATTTTTGTGAACACGATAACTGAAGAACGAATAATCCTATCGAGTTTTCAGGAAAAATTAAGTTCTACTAGGAGAAGATCCCTTTTAAAAGTAATCCCCCCAAAAACAAAAAAGTTATGATGAGTTAAACTTAAAAAAAAAATCGAAAAAAGCTGAAAGAAATTTCCGATTAACAACTTTTTAAGCAAAATATACTTTTATTATAAGGATCAATTCTACTAATTTTAAAAGTAATCTCCCCAAAAACAAAAAAGTTATGGGAGGGTTAAACTTTTAAAATTCTAAAAAAACTGAAAAAAAAATCCTCTAAATGTAACTTTTTCAGGAAAAAATCTTTTTTATGAAGATCAATTGTGAAAGTAATCCCCCCAAAAACAAAAAAGTTATGGGGTGTTAAACTAAAAAAAAACTATAATTTTGATTTTGTTTTTATTTATTTGTTTTTTTCGCAAAAAAAAATTGAAAAATTTTGAATTTTTTTTTGTCGTTTTGTTTTGAAAAAAAAAAGTTTCAATTTTTTTTTTAATTTTTTTTTTCAATTTATTTTTTTTTAAGTAGGTATTTGGAAAAAATCAATATGCCATTTACTGTGAATAATATATAATGAGATGCGTAGCATTACATATCTTCACGGCTTGTTCTAATATTCTAAAACATTTAATACAGAACAGATAAAAAATCTTCTTCAAAACACATAAAGGATAAGTCGCACTTACGCAGTTGCGCCTTCGCCAATATTGTAAATAAACGACCAACATATTAATGATTATAATGATTATAATGATTATAACCAATAATTATTGGTCAGTAAATAATTATAATTATTAGTGTAATAATTTTAAATTACTGGTCTGTAACAATATTACTGCTTAATTATTAGCCATGTGTAATTTATTATTAGTGTAATAAAATTTAATTACTGATGTCTATAATAAATTACTGCTCACTAGTAATTATTACATAAGTAATAACACTTTATTCCTGCAAAATTAATAGTCATAAGTAATAAAATTTTGCTTAATAACTAGCCATAAGTAATAAATTACTAAAATTCAGTAATAACTAAAAAAAATCTGTGAGGATGATATATCAGATGTGAGCACGTTATGCAAATACCAACCAACCAAAGTAGTTAAAAATTATATTTCAATATAGTCTACTTCTATTCAGCAAAAATATACATAATACATGAGGGTACACATTTTCTATCTCAACCCATATCAAATTAATCGTGTTTTAGTTTAAAAAGTCAAAAAGCCAAGAATTATTTTATTTCTGTGTGGTTTTTAAAGGTATTTAAATTAAGCAATATTTTAAAAACAATAATGCTAAAATTAAGCTAATAGGATATTGTGTGTGCCTTTTATACAATATTCATTATAATGTATATATGTATATAATAAATTTATTTTCATTTAAAAAATATGCATTGTCATTTAAAAATGAAAAAAGTTTAATAAATGTTATTAACAAATAAAGTAGGTAATTTATCCTTGTATGACAAGGAGTGGCGCCATCCAGTTAAATATATTTGTATACAAATAATTTCAGGAAATAAGGACAAAGGTGTATGTAAACAAGCATAGGGTAAGGGACCCTAAGATGACGAATTGGGTAAGATGACGAATTGTCTATAACAAGCGAACGTCAACAGATGGAGAAACAGTTGCAGTCTGTAGTAACTACCTGACTAGAGCGCCAAATAAAAGCCCTAGTGTTTTTCCTTCCAAAACAAAGTTGTCGACGTAGAAGCCATATTTGTTTAAATCAAGTTCAAATTAATATTTTTTAACAATAATTATTATTATTTAAATAAAATCAGTTTAGGCGGATAAGATGACGAATACCAAGTACGGGTAAGATGACGATACTATAATACATACATACAAAATATCGATGTAGACGTTTCGAATGAAAAGAACTGTCTAATATGCTGGGATATTGGTAAAGTTAATGAGGTATGGTTTTAATGCTTTAGCTAAAAATTATGCTTACTGAAATGAAATAAGTTCAAAAGTAGCTAAAATAAAGATTTGGATTTATGATTTTTGTGAAAATTATAATACCCTTTATTATCCTAACAGGTTTTAAACTATTTTTCTTATTCTTTTTTTTTTGTTTTTAATAAAGGTTTTTTTTTAATTTTTTATCTTTCGTCAACTTACCCACTCCTGGTGGTAAGATGACTAATTCAACTTTTTTTTAAATTAATTTTTCTTAAAAGGAAATCAATAATTATAGTTAAAACAAAACAAAATATAAAAATTAGATAGACTATTAATTAAATTACCACCTTCCAAATAACAAAAATGATTTAAATGAAAATCATATTTTATACAAACCCTCAAAGCTTACGTTAGTCATCATAGGTTCCCTTCCCCTATCAATAATATCTTCATCCCACAGAAATTATTTGGATTTTGTCTTAGAATAAAATATATAATATCTTTAAATAATATTTGTTTTCTTAACATATTATATACTATTCACAGCGCGTAAGCACTAGAATAGTATTATACGGTAGTTTCGAATTTCCCAAAGTTATTGGATACAAATATGTTTCATGAAAAAATAACAAACTTTAAAAATGTTTATCTGCCTGTCCGTCCGTTTTTCCGTCCCTCCGTCAGTCTGTCCGTCCGTCCGATATCACGTTTTTTGTGGACACTAAACTCAAGAACAAATAATCCAATCGACTTGAATCTTTCAGAAAAAATCAAGTTCTATGAGGGGAAGAGCCCTATTGTTTTTAAATTTAAAAGCAATAGGATCTTCTTATAAAAGTAATTCCTCCAAAAAGAAAAAAGTTATAGTAAGTTAACTTTAAAAAAAAATCGTTTTTGGAAGATAAATTTTGAATTTTTTTTCGGGAAGATAATTTTCTTTTATTTGATTTTTTGTTTTAATGAACCTAGGCCGAATGTAGGCCGCCTACAGGGGAAGTATTCTTTTAGTGGCTGCAGTTTTTTATTTTGCTTTGGGAAAATAACTGTAAGAAGTATGAGGAAATGCGTATACGCATTGCATTTCACGGTTTGTTTTTTATTCATTGAAAAAAATTAAAAATTGTAAAAATTTAAATTACCAAATCAATTATTGTTTTTCGCGTTTGTGATAAAAGTAACATTCTATTAATCATCCCTTTTTCGTCGGCACCTGGGGTAAAAAATTAGGGAATTTTTAAAAATAACAAAAAAAAATTAAAACGTAGAAAAAGTATATTGCAATAAATAGAAAAATGTCACTTTTCAAGCAAGCTTATAGTAAAATATTAGCTTTGTATGTGAAGAACCTGCATTCCATATTACGTAGGAGGAATTAAGAATATCGCTTAAGTACACCTACTTTTACTTTCATTGACAGTGGCTGATTCAACGAAAAACGCAGTACGGACTATATTTCATACCTTAATTTTGCCACAAAGTTCAAATGTTGTTCATAGAAAAGATTAATTACGAAATCAAGAACTTTTGGCTTAAAATATTGAGTCATATAAATATTTAGTTCATGTAAACAAATATTTTAATTTCAAAATGATTTATTAATGGGAACAAAATAGTTTATTCGACAGAAATAAAATTTATTTGTCACAACCAAATAATTTAATTGGCCATATCCAACCAAATATTTAGTTGACACAAATAAACTGTTTTATCAGTTCACGTTTCATATTTTTAGCATTTCGCTAGGTTTCATATTTTTAGCAAAATCAACGACATACAAAATTAACTAGAAAATAATTAATTATTGGATGTAAAGTATTGTTTTTTATTAGAAATTTTGGTTTGGACTTTTTTAATTTTTAATTTAATTCTTATCTTTGTTAAATAAGTTTTATTCTGCATTTTATTAATTTATTTTATTTATTTATTTGTAATACTAACCGAATTTATAGTGGTTACAATTCATGTTCATGTTACCCTGTAACGATAGAACAATAAAGATATTTATTATTTTTATTATTATTAGAAATTTTGGTTATTATGTATCTATAAAAAAAAAGAATGTATAAAACTTTAGTCGTAGAAAAAGTATAGTCTGCAACACTTGTAGAGCCGCTCGGGGCTCCGGTGACAAATATCCACTCGTTTGGAATATGCACCATTCTATACTTGTTACAGAATATACTATTTTATAGTATATTCAACTTCAAAATGAAGTAAGTGTAAACAAATGCACGTGATAACAACGGATTTAGTGACAGGGTAGGACTCGAAACAAAATATTTCTACCGGTCCATTGTAATGCATTGTACGCTTCATACTCTCGCAACATTCGAGTGTTTTAACCAATGAAACCACGCGCCAGCTGCCGCTTGCGCTATTCTTTTATTTACTTCTACTTCACCTTGAAGTTAAATATACTATAGTACTACTGCGTTTTTCGGTAGATCAACTGTTCTACATATAGCAACAGAGTGCATTAAGTAGGTTTATTGAGAAACGTGATTTCCCGTCTTTTATTCAACCGACTGTTTTGCTTTGATGATGAATTCCACTGTCACAGTCTAAGAACCACACAGCTTGAAATATCAAGGTCGATGGACCATGAATTGATTAGTCAGTGCGAATACAGAATAATTACACCACAAAAAATATGATCTCCTTATTAAGTAGCTACAATTTTTTACGACCAAATATCCAAAATATTTGGCCACAAAATATCCAGAGATAAAGTATCCAAAGTTTGTGCAAAAAATATACCGAGTAGGGTCGTTAACCGGGCCAAAAGAGTGACCGCAAAATTATCCTCTTTTTCAAACATCTGTAACTTCGATTGGAATTGATAAAATGTAACGTATAAGTGCTCAAAATTTTTTTCTGGTCATGAACTTGTGCAAAAAGCAAGATTTCTTGTTCTAGAAGACAAACATCCCCTTAAACAAAGGGTTAACTAGCGGTACTATAACTGAATTTTATATCAAACTTTCTCACATTTTATTAAACATAACTGACTGGATCCCTTTAACTCGATTTTTCTTGAGATACTTTATGATTTACTACTTTTTTTAGTGGGGTAGTTTGACCCTCTTTGTAGGGGTGGATTTTCATCAAATCCAAGGGTGATGCCCCTTTACGTATTTTTTATGTTTTATAGTACAGAAAAATATTTAAAAAACACATTTTTGTGTAATATAAAACATAAAAAATACGTTAAGGGGTATCACCCTTGGATTCGATGAAAATCCACCTCCACAAAGAGGCTTAAACTACCCCCCAAGCACCAAAAAAAAAACAGTAAATAATAAAGTATCTCAAGAAAAATCGAGTTAAAGGGATCCAGTCAGTTATGTTTGATAAAATGTGAGAAAGTTTCAAAATTTCAAGACCAGACCTAAATTTTGAGCACTTATACGTTACATTTTATCATTTCCAATCGAAGTTACAGATGTTTGAAAAAGAGGCTAAAAAACCTCTTTTTTTTGCAGTCGCTCTTTACCGCGACAACATCAACCGCACCCGGGATATACCGCGCGTGTAATTTTTTACTTGCACGATGCTTAATTTCTTTCAGGGCCTTAATACAAGTTTTGTACTACCTGCAAATAGCCGAAGTGCGCGAAGGTACAAAATTTAAAGCACCTTTTTTAATTTACATTACATTACATGTTTGTTTAAGCTCGTACTATTCTACTTAATTAAGCATCCCCTAAGACCAGGACCTGTGTGGGCTAGTAGTAGAGGGAACCACCGGCTTATACTGACTTTCGAACCAGTTTATAGGGAGTGTCCGTTTCATTTATCGCCTTCGCCAAATTTATATTATTAATTAACTGAAAAAGGCAAATCGGCGCTAGTGAGAATCGAACTCACGCTAGTCGGCTTGCTATGTATATGCGCTAGCCACTACGCTATGCCTCCCATAATGTTTTAATATTTTTAATTAAACATAGAAAAGTAAATTAAAATTGCCAATCTAATTAATCAATTCTAATCAAAATTTTTGAATTAAAAAATATATTTCGACATGCCAATCATCGACTAAACAAATAATAATAATAAATATTAATAGATTAATTTATTCGGTAAGAAATTGATTAAATTATTAATTTTAAATGCAGTTAGGTATTAAATTGACAACTTAACCCTTAACTGGTCCGGCATCGTCTGACAGACTACCCGATTTAAATAATAATAATAATAATAATAATAATAATAATAATAATAATAATAATAATAATAATAATAATAATAATAATAATAATAATAATAATAATAATAATAATAATAATAATAATAATAATAATAATAATAATAATAATAATAATAAAGAAGTTTATTTATAATTACATAAAATGGAGTTACATAAAATAGAGTTAGCTCAGCTCTTCCCAGGGACCGGTCGTTACTAGAATGTACTAAAATGATAAGCAGTCCGGCCCCCAGAAAGTCTGATCTTCCGCTAATCCAAACAAATAATAAAAAAATACATGAAAGTTACAAGTATGACTGCGTGAAAGAAACAACGACAGCGAAGTTTTCGTCTTAGTTTATTTGCGTTTTTATTTTTTTTGTTCCTTTTAAAATAAGTAGTATCTTAGGCTACGCCAGACCGCTAACGTAAAAAATATGGATAGACCCAGTTAAGGGTTAATATTGCACATTGAATAACGTAATATCTGTTGAAATTACATTATATTCACAACTATACCTACTATCCATTGTCGGATGTAAGCCTGTCCAATGAATTTCCACATTTGTGTTTTGCAGTGAGTTTTTTAAATTATATATTATCGTTCTTACTCAAGTTTCTGCTTCGCAGTCGTTGCATGTTTGTCACTGGAAAATACATTCATAAAAATTGATTTAAAATACTATCGATAATAAACTTGTCTTCACTTGTTATTACTAGGGGTTTAACTTTTTTCTAATTTAACCGATCTTGTATCTGTCATAATAACGGAGATACCCAAGCTTGAGGTCGAAAAACCGGCACCCTGTATATATTTGGTTAAAAAAAATTACGCTAGACCCTATATGCCGGTACCGAAAAATAAAATTGATACTAATTTTGTTTTTACCTAGATGCGGCGGACAAACAAAATAATAACTACCATTTGTATATATATATATATATATATATATATATATATATATATATATATATATATATATATATATATTTCTTTTGTTCCAAGTAACTACTGCCTACTGACAGTAGCTATAGAGTATTACCGCTGTTTTGCAGCAAAATTTCTGTAATTTTATTCCGAAAGAGAGGCAAAAGATACTTTATAGCTACTGTGTTATTTGCGGTATCCTACATAAATCAATATTTATGAATAAAATTATAATAAACCCCTACTATTTATTTTTTTTTGTGTAGTTTAATTTTTATTTTAGACCTATTTGTCCCATGCTTCCTAGGAGGCTTGTAAATATTAAACAATAAAAATTAATTGATTATTTTTTCGACATAACATTTACGCACGATTTACTGTTTCCAAATTGTAATAAAATATATTTGGTAACAAATATTTATACATAACTAAGATTTACTAGTCCGCATAAATTTAATAAGCATTTAATTTGTTGTATATGATTTCAGATATTTTGGTAAAATCCTTCAGAAAAGTCAGAAAGTATGAAAATTGCAATTTTTTAATCTAATTTAATTTAATTAAAGAATTTGAATTCAATAATAACAAAGTATGCTAAAACCCCGACCAAGAAAAAATTCGAATACTCCATAACATGGTCCAATTATTGGACTTTTTTATTGGACTCCATTGGGCCTATGATATAGCTCCTATATGCCTGATAATATGTCTATATGGAGTCCATATACTGGGTGTTTCACGGTAGACAGATCAGACGATTTGTAGCGTTATTAACAAAGATATCAAAAGAAATTTTTACCAGTTAATATAGACCTAATTATCTTCAATTGACTCCAAACAAAAATTCCCCACACTTTTTTAATTTAATTTAGTATTATTTCTTTAAAAAAAAATTTTTTGGATCCAGGGGATTTTTTTTTGTCTCGAATGCATACAGAAATACCCATTGTGAGCTATATCTCAAGAGTTTGAGGGTCAAGAATTTTTTTCGTTGTGATATTCGTTTTCAGCACCCAAAAATACGTAGAAAAAAATATGGTCTGGTTTTAAAAAACTAACTTTATTTTTTTTGTGGTCCTGTGTTACAATTATTTTTTAAAATCGGGTCCAAAGTTTTAAGAGGTGATTCTACATTATAAAATATGACAAAAATTTCCTATAAACATATGTCTAAAAATGCATCGTAATTTACGACTTCTAAGGAAGCAAAGGCCCTTTGAAAGTGGCTCAAAAATTCGGTTTTTAATAACTGAGGAACCTTTTGAGATATACCAACGAGGTTTAGTACGTAACCTAATCTTAATAAGGCCCATCTTCGTATGTTATTTTTATGTACTTATTTTAAAAAAGGGTGTGTGAAATCGGGTTCTTATCAGTTTTTTGCCCCAAATTTTTTTATGAGGTCATTTCTTAGTTTTTAATTTACACACACCCTTTAACATTGAATTTTCGGTTTTCAACATTTTAGTATTTAATTTTTTCTTCCTCGAACCGTGAAATTTCATCTCTCGCGGACCTCAATCTTATTCTGCTCTGGGTGCCGTCAAATAATAAAAACTACTTACTGTGTGTTTTCTTGTCTAGTTGATTTCTTCTTTGTTTTCTTATCGAATACCAATCTTATGATAAAAACTGTTTCATGGCCATTAATACTTTATTATAAACAATTAATATACTTAAATAGATTGTGTTCTATGGACCAACCCTTTAGATTTTTTTTATTTATCTGGAATGTTTTATAACATAATAATTAATAATTTTATTATGTATAAATCATATTATTGAATAAAAACTTTTAACAAAAAAGTCCAAACCGACTTCTATGTCTCTAAAAAGTAAAAAATAAAAAATAGGTTGGTGCCAATTTCACCATTCCCTAAATTAAAAACTAAAAATTATTTTTGTTGTTAAATTGTTTGCTTTGGAATTGGCACAGGCTTATTTTTTGCTTGCTTTTTAGAGACTGATGTCGGTTCATTTTTTTTAATAAAATAATAATTTGTAAATATGGCGAAGGCACCAGTGTACAGGTTTGTAGAAAAAAGGGCATCCAAGTAAAAGTACCATTTTCTGACTTGTCTTTAGTTGCCTGCCTTGCCTACAGACACTACAAATAACTTTTACTACCAAATAATCTATATTTGTGAATTACTTGCTTGGCTTTTACTCTAATTAAATAATAATTGTCTTGTGGCTGATCAGCAAATGTCGCATATTTTGAGCTGCCCACGAGTTACAGAAGAATGCAGGCGGCAGTCGACCAACGACGATTTGTCATCCAGTTTTTAAACCTATTATCGCTCTTTTGCCAGAATTTCTGTTTGGCTAAGGTCTGGCTGCCTGATAGCGGCGATATGACCTTTGGTATACAAACTTACAAGTGGCAAAGGGACAACTGCGCCAATGGCATAGCAACATCATATCTGGTAATATGCGTCAAATCAATATAAAGAAATTAAATGTTTCGGCGATATCTGCCGATAGGGCCAAAGACTTAATGCGATAATCGTTTGCCATTACTTTCCCCATCGACAGTCTACCTCTGGCCTATGAGGGCCACAGGCCTAATGCGATGCGATGATGCCATTACTATCCTGATCAGAGGGATCAGCGCAAAAGCTAATTTCTTTTCCCAAACTTCGATTTGATTCTGCTTGCTTGAATTTCATATTAACTTCACTGTTCTATTTTATTAAAGATATTTTTTCTTCCGATTTAGATTAATATTTAAATACTTTTCTTATTAGAATTACCTAGTAAAATTTATTTTTCTATTACCCTGTATTTAAATTAGGTTAAATGAAACTAGCTTCTTTCCCATAGGTGTAAATAAACTGCAAGTTACGCCTCGATGATCTCTGAATATTTTTCAATTTTGCTAATGTTGCAATTTATATTTATGTTACACGTCTTATAAATACTCTTCGCAGCAGAAGAAGAGCACACATAGTTAAAACTTATATATTAATCCAAATGAATATCACTTAAGCCAAGTAAATGTTAACTTCATGTACAGTGCTGTCCAAAAAAGTCCAAAAGTCAACATCAAAGTTATTGTTTTAAGATATCGACTTACGTCAAATATAGCATTGAGTTAAATGGGAAATATAGCATTGAGTTAAATGGAAAATCAAAAAGTACGTGATACGTATTACCAGGGAATGGCCTAAGGGGGGGGGGGGGGGCAAGGGTACAGTCAGCCTCCTCAACAAATTTCCAAGCAAAAGTTTTATTGGAGGGAGGAGTTGGGAAAATTTGGTGGGCATTTTTTTGCTCGGCTCTTCCCTGCTTATTACTTGACCTTTTCAGTTCACTGAAGCAAGATAGTAAATTAAAAATCGCACAGTGAATATTGTCAAAACAGATTCGAATATTGGATGTGCGAATATACTGCGTAGTTTATTTTATAAAACATAAGAATATTCTACACAAACAAATACTATTCAAACCTGTAAAAATAATTACTGTGCGATTTTTAATTTACTATCTTGCCTTAAAAAACAGACCATAAGTTCAGTGTATTTTTTTAATTATTGTAGTTGTACAATGTAATATTTGTAAATTGCAGTTTTGGGCTGGTGACCCTCGTATTAACATCCAAATTGATGAATTTTCCTTTCAAACGACGTCTCGCACTTTAAATTTGATGCCCTGCAAGCCAAGTTAGGTATTCAAATGCAGACATTCAGCAGTTTTAAGTTTAACAGCTGAAGTTCGATTTATAGATGTCTTTCTGTCTTGATAAACTTTCGCAAATTTACTAAAGATTGTGTTTTAGAACAAGAAGCAATATCTTCACGGCTAATAATAAACATTGAAACTCGTACATTATCTATATATGGATACTACATAAAAACGTGGTAGTCAATTTTTAAATTATAGCTCTTTTAATTTTTATCTGAGTGCTTATTCTAGGACTTGTGTAATGTTGCAGGAAGCTGAAAATAAGTCATGATTCGATTTTTGAAGGTTAATAATAATTGAGTAAACTCCGAAATTGGCAACACCATGAAATTACCATCCTTATTAGGGCTCTTTTTTAAAATTGGTCCGGTACACAGTGGTACTACCACTACCCTAGAATCGTGATTTAAGATTTATATTTATCTAATAAATTATCTATTTTTAAATATCCTGCATTATTTCTTCCTTTAATCCACGTTCTTTTTGATCTTTGAAGATTAATTTAACCTCTTTCTTCTTCCTAGTTTTCTTTTAATAACCTTTATACTTTCTAAATACGAAAATTATGTAATGAAAAGACCTATTAATTAACTTTAGTCCACGTCATATTATTATAACGAACGTATGGATCCATAGTGGGGTAATATTATAATAAGAAAACAAATAAGGTCCTTTACCCCATATATTTATCAAAAACACCGACCGGGTTCGAGCCCTTATCAAACTTCAAGGTGGTAACTACAAGAAAACAATCATAAGTACAAAAAATTACATACTAAGTAAAATACAAAACATGAAACCTATATAAACAAATTCTACTCACATTCAAGATAATAAAAATTGAGACGAGATAGCTAAATTTTTATTATCTTAAATGTGAGTAGAATTTGTTTATATAGGTTTTATGTTTTGTATTTTACTTAGTATGTAACTTTTTGTACTTATGACTGTTTTCTTGAAAATTAGCTCAGTTTGATAAGGGCTCGAAACCGGTCGGTGTTTTTGAAAAATATATGGGGTAAAGGACCTTATTCGTTTTAATATCATATTATTATATATAGTAATCCTGTAATAGATTATTTCCTTAAAAAATGCACGTTTACCTTTGATAGACCCTAGTAGAAATACTTCATTATGGACGAAAAAGTATTTTCACTCGGTCTAGTCGGTTCGTTTTTCACAATACGTTTTAATGCTATTATTAAAATTCCAGTGATGTAAATTTTCGTATTAATACAATGTATTGCCTAATTTAAATAATAGCTTTGATAACATCTTACTAAAATCATAAAGCTACTCTAAAGTAAGTAAATCTTGACAATATCTTAAAATGTGATCTATAACAACACAATTAAGTCCGCCTTCTAAAGATTTGTAATAATTTTATGCAAATTTTAATTTAAAAAAAATCAATCCAATTTACTTTTAATCAGATTATTTATTTAAACATTAATTTAATTATAATAATTATTATAATAATTTAATAATTATATTTATTAATTGTTACCGTACCCCGAGGATACTTTGAATATCAGGATGTTTTTTCCAGGTACAAGAGAACGCAAAATCAAGTTTTTCATCTTGGAATAATTGGGTCCAGAATTAGTTGACCAAATCCCTAAAGAAATAAGTACGTTATTTTATAGATATAAATCGTTTCCATGCAGGGGTGAAAACTGTCATTTTTAAATTGTTTTCCGTTAAATTTACGGCAGGGGAAAGCAAGAGAGTGTAGAGCCACCATGGAAAAAATTGAGCCATCCCCCCTGAAGTGGGTATTTAGAATGTGTGTATTTTAAATACAGTATTTGAATTAAATACTGTAATCTCGGGACCACCCTGACCCTCAGATATTTCTTTGCTAGGGGCCTGACAGTCCCTAAATATACTTATTTGATTTTTAACCAGTATAATTTATTTAATTTTATATATTTATTCTAATTAAGTGTTTAAAATATTTTTTAATTATTTCTTTAGGCAAATTTTCAGTAGTTAATTATAATTATTTATAACATTTATAACATTATTAAGTTTCTTGATTAATTATTGAAGTATAATATTTGACTAATTATAATTATCAAGGTTAATAACATATGTCTGCATTTAACTTTTTAAAAGCAACATTTTGTTAATTGTTTAAAAAATTACTTTTTTAAATTCCTTTTTTTGGGGCTCACCCTTTAAATTTCTTCCTTTAATGATTAGGATTTTACCACCTCAATGATTCTTACATTAAGACAAAAGTTACACATAAAAAAAGGATTTTTTAAACAGGGAGGCGTGTCTTTAGATATGTTAAAAACAATCTTTTTTTGTTTCAACGCTAGTATTTCTTCGAACCAAAGTCAACGTCCTTGAATAAAAAGTGCGGATCTTTATTCAAAAACCCGTGCTCTTCATTCAAGAACATTGACTTTGGTTCAAAGAAATTCTAGCTTTGAAACAAGAGAATATGGCTTTGAAATACACGTGTCCTTGGCTCAAGTAATCCTTTTTGCCGTCATGTTGGTAAAATCCCAATCTCGGATTGGTAAACTCGAATTCTCGAGTTAGGAAAATCATCCAGTTTTTCAATTTTTTATTACTCTACGTTGCTCCTAGCCTTTTAGGGTAAAGATAAAATGTTTATTTTTTATTTTTTAGGAATTATTAAACAAATTTTATTTATTATTTACATTTTGGTATTTTTCCATTATACATTGTTTTTTGAGGTGTGTTAGGAAGTAGGTATATAAAGAATTGCCGATCAACTACCTATGTCTTAGATATTAATTACCTATTTAAAATAAATAGGTATATGTAGGTGTGCTAAATAAAGAATAATGATATCACATTTACATCTAAATTCAAGTTTTATATGAACTTTTATTATCAATAAATTATAAAAGTCCACAATTTACATGACAAGTACCTACTTAAACTAGTAGTATTCATTAATAAAAATATGACGTTCCCTGCTAAAAATGACGGGTCTGGGCGGGTATAAATGGTGCATAAACCGGACATGAGCGGATGAAATTCACCCGCTCAAGTCCGGTCTATGCAACATTTATACCCGCGCAGACCCGTCATTTTTAATAGGGTTTTAATAAAATTCATAAAAAATAGACAAAAAACATAGATATTTGATGTATTTGAGATAGTTATACTCAAAAATCAACGGATTTTTTTATTATAAATCTTAGGTTTACACAGTAGTGAAATGGGCAATTATAGTTATATATTATTATTTTATTTAATTGACCTAAGGTCAATTTAGTAAGGACATGTCATATAAAATTGACAACATTAATCTAACGTCTGACGAACAGCGTTGCTTCATTCATCTTCAATCATCGGCCGCCCTGCCATTGTTTGTTGGGTATTACCTTAGACAAAATTAGTTAAGATCTTAAATTAAATCTAACCCAGGTTTTTAACTAAATAATATCTAGCTATTATAGATATTATCTCCCAAGACATTAATGTGTGGCATACTTACCTACAGTTCTACTAAATTTTTATTCGTGTGAGCATTATATGCACATATTATGTGCAACAAATATAAGATATAATCTGCGTTAGCTATAAATAAAGTTACCTTGTTTAGAAGATAATTAATTTAACTATTTTATTAAGGAATAAGCGAGGGAATAAATAATAATAGATAAATCTCAAAGTTATTATTCTTCATTTCATAAAAATAACAGGATTGCACTTTACTTTTACTTCTATTCTTTATCATTTTAACACCGTATAACTTTATTGTTTGTTTTAATAGGGTTTGTGCCCTTACCAGCATTTATTTTTCCTCAATATTTGAAGTTTATAGGATATTTCTTCCTTTTTTATCACGCAGACAACAAAACGTGATATACGGGCCAAGATGGCTGGAGTTATAAATAACTCCAGCCATCTTAAAACGGGCGTACACAGGCGAAATAAGCTGATTGCGCGAATTAAATTAAAAACTAAAAATTTTCGGTTTTCCCGAAATTACCTGTAATAATGTTTTATTGGATAACTAAGGTATAATAATTGATGTTTGACATTTTTTTTTATTTTCGGATCCAAATCTGTGACGACTGACTAATGCACATTTGATATTTGTTTTTTGTTACAAGTAAATAAAACGTCTTAGCAGTCAAATTCTTATTAATTGATTATAAGTGGGCATACAGGTAAATTGTACGTATAATTGTAATTCATCTATATATTTTAGATAATCTGGAGGCTATGTTCTGAGGTCACTACTATATATAAAATTACTGTGTGAGGTCATTCAATTGGGTGCAGTACCTTTAAGAAAAATAGCATCTTAAATATGTAATAGCGACATTTAGATCAGCGTAAAAACTACCATTAGAAAATAAGAATAGTAATTATTTTTTACCTATCTTTGATTTCTGCAAGGCTAAGATATGTCATTTTGTTCTCTATAGCAGGGCGTTACTGTCTATTATAATAATAATCAGAAAAAATATAATGACATTTGAATAAACAATTAGAATAGGTAGGTTAACATTATATTATGCATAATATAATATACAGGATACAGAAAAAAAGCAATAGAAAACACCAACAAACTAATAACTCTTCTCTCTAGAATAGGCATTTCATTTGTAAAAACTGACAAAAACGTAGCCAACATATACATTTGTCTGTCTTACTCGCACAGCTTTGTTCTAACAGAGACAACAATAACAGTTACTGGTAATTGTTATTGTTCTGGCCTGAATATACCTACTATTTGTTTACAAACAAACCAAACGAGAAGTTGGCGATACTTTATATTAACGGTATGCGTATTCTAGAGAGAAGAGCGAGGAGAAGAGTTGTTAGTTCGTTGGAAAACACGGAAAAAATCTGCGCCCCTTGGTATACAAATTGTAATTTCTTATAGCTTCATATTTGTAGCTCTAGATTTGTAGGTAAGCTTTAGTAGTAGCTCCATATCTACTAAAATATTTTTTTAAGGGAGTGAGATGTTTCCAAATTGTCACTTTGTTTTTTATTACAATCTATAATGGAATTTTCACCCAATTCCCGTATGACTATAACACTGAGTTGCTTATTTCCGGTGTTAATATTACAAAAAATAAATCCCCAACGGGTGGGGGATAATTCCTTTATTGTTTTTATTAATAGTTTTATGAAAACTAATACATACACTGAAAAAAGGATTTCATAAATGTT
The DNA here is from genome assembly GCA_958510825.1 of Brachypterus glaber. Taxonomy (NCBI): domain Eukaryota; kingdom Metazoa; phylum Arthropoda; class Insecta; order Coleoptera; family Kateretidae; genus Brachypterus; species Brachypterus glaber. The sequence goes on from OY294049.1 coordinate 10,279,372, forward strand.
TAGACGATGATCGCTTATTGCATTGATGCTTAAAAAATCCTGCAAATGCCTATTATTGTTGCATAATATTTTAATCTAGATCTCTTCGTGCCGACATAGTTAACAATAATTATGTTAGAATAGTAAGTTTAAACTATATTGATGATATTTAAACTATAAAATATAAATTCTTGATCTGGCATTTCGCTAAATAATTACAATTACACTGGCCAACATTTTTCTTTTATCGTGCGAATGGTAATCTATATTATAATAGCACAGGTCTAAAACAATTTTACCCAGAGCTCTGGGTAAAATTGTTGTAGACCTCTGCAGAGGTCGTTGATAGTAGCATAGTATCGGGGGTCCTAAAGAGGCTCTGCCCCCTATTTTTTTGGAGAGAAAGTAACCCTTACCTATATATTTTGGTTTTCCAAAAATCATATGGTGTGGAAATGGTTTTGAGTAGCTGAGCTAGAAAACCATTATGTGGAACCATACCAGTTATACAATATAAGAGTACCTACATATACTCCTCGCGGCTCTATATACATAGTCGTGATTACTAAAGAAACAAAAATTTAAATCAGTTTTAAATTGTAGAAAACCTCCTTTGAAAAACAAGAAAAAATACACTACCCAGTAAAAAATCTTCCCCATTTTTCACCTTCGCGCGTGAAATGGATTTTTATTATCAGATTCGCTTTCAGCAACCTTAAAAACCTCAATATACCAATTTTCAAGAACACTACCCCCGCCCCATAGGGGTGGAATTAGAAAACGATATTTTAAGATTCAGTTTTAGCGACCTCATAAACCCCAATATATCAATTTTCAAAAAAAACTACCCCCACCCCTCAGGTTGTGAAATTAGAAAAATGTTCAGATTCAATTTTGACGCAAATATTGAAAACATTTAAAAATATTTACCCCCACACCCCCGCGGGGGTGAAGTTAGAAAAAATTTATTATCATATTCAATTCCAGCAACCTTAAAAAGTCCTATATAGAAATTTTCAAATTGTTGTAAAAAAATGTATTTTTCTCCTTGCCGCACCCAAATGTTCACCAAAAACAAACCCAATCGAGAAATTTTGTAACATAGGGAACGTTCAAGTATTACGTAACGCAAATTTTGATCATTTGATCAGAAAAAAAACATATAATTGACCAAAATTCATACACTTTATACCCCGTTTCTCGCGTTATTAAAAGCTGTAGATATTTTATATTTTGGCTAGCCCCTGACACTCTCCTATTGGGGGGGTAGTCAAAATATGTATTAAATTGAGGCTAGTTTTGGTATAATTGCTGTTAAATTTTATCAAAACCAACATTCAGTTTAATCGCAGTTAAAATTTAGAAGAAAGCTACCTTCGATTTAATCGCTGTTAAACGTCGGTTTCAAAAATTCCTTATTCTGATTGGTCTATATTATATGAGGAAAATAATCCAGGTTAGGGGTCGTCCATAAAATACGTCATGCAAATTGACCAAAATTCATACATTTTATACCCCGTTTCTCTCGTTATTAAAGGCTGTAGAGATTTTGGCTAGCCCCTAAAATCCCCCTATTGGGTGGTAGCCAAAATATAAAATCTCTACAGCCTTTAATAACGCGAGAAACGGGGTAAAAAAAGCCCAATAGGGGGGTGTTAGGGGCTAGCCAAAAAATAAAATCTCTACAGCCTTTAATAACGCGAGAAACGGCGAATGAAGTGTATGAATTTTGGTCAATTTGAGTAACGTATTTTATGGACGATCCCTAATCTGGGTTATTTTCTTAATATTATATAGACCAATCAGAATTAAGAATTTTTTAAAAACGACGTTTAACAGCTATTAAATCGAAGGTAGCTTTCTTTTAAATTTAAACTCAGATTATACCGATTTGATTTTGCTAAAATTTAACAGTAATTATACCAAAACTAGCCTCAATTCAATTTTTCAATAAACTTTATTTATGAAATAATCTCGTTTTATGAATTTTGCCACCTAAACTAAGGGTAGAGGGTATTTACTGCAAATTTTTGCTTAAAAGCAAGTGTTTTATTTAATAATTTAACACAAAGTCTCGATAAAAATCCTTGAATTCATCATGGACTTTTAATCTCAATTATTAGCTCTTAAACATTTTCTAATATACACTGCCCAGTAAAAGAGCTTTCCCATTTTACACCTCCGTGCGTAAAATAGATTTTTTTATTATCAGATTCACTTTCGGCAACCATAAAAACCTTAATATACCAATTTTCACGAAAACTACCCTCTGCCCCTTTGGGGTGAAGTTAGAATTTTGTTCTAATCAGATTCCCTTTCAACAACCTCAAAAACCCCAATATACCAATTTTCACGAAAACTACTCCCCACCCCTCAGGGGTGAAATTAGGGAAAAAAATGTGATAATAAAAATAAATTTCACGCGCGGAGGTGAAAAATGGGAAAGCTCTTTTACTGAGCAGTGTTTTATTATCATATTTAGTTTCAGCAACTTTGAAAACCCCTATATACCAACTTTCACAAAATCACCCCCTGGGGGTAGGGGTAGAGTTAGACCATTTTTATTATCAGATTCATTTCCAGCAACCTCAAAAACGTCAATATACCAATTTTCACAAAAATCACCCCCCAGCCCTAAGGGGGTGGGTTTCAAAAAATATATTTCAAGATTCATTTTTATCAACCTCAAAAACCCATATCTACAAATTTTCAAGAAAATTTGGAAAACATTTCAAAATATTTACCCCCTCACCCCCTCGGGGGTGAAGTTAGAGAAATTTTATTATCAGATTCAATTTCAGCAACCTTAAAAACCTCTATATAGCAATTTTAATTGTTTTCCAGAAAAAATGTATTTTTCCCCATTTGCCCCCCTTGCCGCACGCCAATGTTCACCAAAAACAATCCCGAGCGAGAACTTTTGGTAACATACCTGTATGCCAAAATTCAAGTCAATTTTCAAAATGGGAAAGCAATATCTATAGTAAAATTTTTCAAAAAAAAGCTACCTGCAGTTTAACCGGCAAAATTCATTCTCGACATGTAACCTATGATAAATCAACTGTGAAGGGTATAATATGGAATGCGAAGCATTGTATCCTTACAACTTAAATTGGTCAAAGGATTGAATTAAATGTTGTGAGCAAAGAATTTGTATACGTTTACTTCCAGGCACAATATGCACATGCATTGTTATAGTATATTTTAAGTTGAAGGTTGTTTGCACAATTGCAAAAATTGTTAATGCTTATGTTTCAGATTTATATCAATTTTATTTAGAGGAAAAAAATAGTTATGGTGTCTTAGATTTTGCATTTTATGAGCGCTGGACTAAATATGGTCATCAGATTCAAATCTATCCTAGAAATACAAGGATAAATATCCTTTATCCTAAAAACAGAAACAAGATACAAGGTAAACCAGATATATCTATTTTCTAGGGGTAAACGGCTTAGGAATTCAGGTGTAAAAATTGGAGAAAATTTTGGAGGTAAACTCTCGAGGAAATCCGAGGAAATCTTATATAAGATGTACCAAAAGTCGGACCTTTTTTTTGGTAACTTTCATGATTTGTCAAGGTAATCTTAAAGGAAATCGGGGTAATCCCCGAAATCATGAGGAAATTTTAAAGGTTTACCTACTAGAAGGAATTCAGGTGTTAAATATTTTGACAGCGGTCCATTTCTATCAACAAACTTTTTTTTGCATTTTGGTTCTCGATTTTAAAAAGGAAACAACCTTTTTCAATTTTGCTTATCATTAAGTTATCAGTCTCAAGACTGGTTTGAAGCAGCTATGCCTATATTGACTATAGCCAATCAGATACACACAAATTCTTTTAAAATTTTATGGAGCAGTGGGTATTTCACTACTATTCTCTACAAACTCTTAACTTTTTCTATTCCTAATTCCATCTTGTAAAATCTAGTGATTCTAGAAAGTGGTCAAGTTGTGGTAAACTTCACATTTTTATATTAGTCCGATAGAAATTTCAAAAAGCATGTTTTGTAGTATAAACAAAATTTTTTGATGGTTTTAAGATAATACTAGTGCGCTGATTCCAAATCCGGCGGGTACCACCTCGTATCTGTTGAGGAATTTGAGATAATTGAGTTCAAAGCCAACTATGACCGAAATACAGTATTTTTATTTCACAAAATAACGTTTTGTGTTACATACAAATTATGTTAAAGGTTTTTAAATATTTTGGGCGAGCTGAATCCGAATCCGGTGGATTCAACCTCAGAACTGTTAAGGAAATTCATATAAATGAAGTCAAAGCCTACTTCGATAAGTTAATATGTTATTGTATCACAGAACCGCATTTTTTCAGTGTATGCAAAATATTTTGATGGTTTTTAGATAATTGGGGTATGCTGAATCCAAATTCAGTGTGTGTCACCTTGTATCTTTTGGGTAAACTTAAAATAATTGAGGTAAAAGCCAACTATGTAATAGATATTTTTTTTATTCTACTAAACCGTGTTTTATCAGTGTGTTAGGCTTACATAAATTAATTAAAAACCCTTAAATATATATATATATATATATATATATATATATATATATATATATATACTGAGAAATCACAGTTCAGTAGTATGAAAAAAATATATTAATTTATCGCAGTTGGCTTTGATCTCAATAATCTGACATTTTTTACCATATACGAGGTATCAACCATAAAATTCAGATTCTGCACGATCAACTTTTCTAAAAATCATCAAAATGTTTTTTATACACTGATAAAACACGGTTTACTAAAATAAAAAAAAATAAATATTTTTTACATAGTTGGCTTTTACCTCAATTATTTTGAATTTTCCCAACAGATACAAGTTGGCACCCACTGAATTTGGATTCAGTATACCCAAATTATCTAAAACCCATCAAAATATTTTGCATACACTGAAAAAATGCGGTTCTGTGATACAAACGTATATTAATTCATCGAAGTAGGCTTTAACACGTTCGCGACGACATGCGCCACCGGTGATACACGGTTTAATTCAGTTTCTATACGCCTTTAAATCCACTGCTTATCACTTATACTTACGATATTGGATTTAAGACTGTACATACAGCCTGTTCCAGAACTCGCGTACAGAAATTTGAGGTTATATTAAAAACCCTCTGGAAAATATGAAAAAAAAATGCATCTTTAATACTAATTAAAAAGGAAGCTATTTAATCTGACCAATCCTGTTGCTGATATTCAATTACCTACAAATTAGTTTTTCCCTACTTATTAATAACTATGGTAGCATTTTAATTGTTGACGCGTGCATTGTTTGAGACTCTCAACTTTAGAATCTTTTTAAGTTATTATATTTTGACAAAACCGACAGAGGCTTTCAAATATTCCATTTTTATAGGGTCACTCCATCCGGCGGTGGTCTTTTGACATTAATAAATATTTATCACATTAATCACCATGTCAACCTACAGAATATGTACCTGCAATAATTGAATTTGCTTCCATAGCTACAAATTCAACTTTCAAAGGTAATTTAACATCTTCAACAGTATTGGTCCACTTAAAGCGTTCTTATTTTTGAATTGAACGAAGATAGATTTTTTTTTGACATTTTTTTCATATTTTCCAGAGGGTTTTTAATATACTCTCAAATTTCTGTACGCCAGTTCTGGAACAGGCTGTATAATGTATATGTATATATATATACATCGGTGTACCAGGGTTTTCGCATTCGGCCGAAAATATTGATTATATACAATGTTAATAAATTACAAACAATTGTATAGTTGAGTTTTACCGAAAACACCTTCGTCGCGAACGTGTTAACTTCATTTATATGAATTTCCTTAACAGTAACGAGGTTGAATCCACCGGATTTGGATTCAGCGCACCCAAAATATTTAAAAACGATTATCATAATTTGTAACACAAAACGTTATTTTTTGAAATAAAAATCATAGTTGGTTATGACCTTAATTATCTCCAATTCCTCAAAAGATGACACCCGCCGGATTCGGAATCAGCTCATTAAAATTATCTAAAAACCATCAGAACATTTTGTTTATACTACAAAACAAGGTTCAGTCAAAAATAGCCCTTTGGCAACCGGACTATGTCGTATTCTGCATTTCACCCATTTTAACATGGTAATTTACTACTGTATTACTATTCGTAATAGTGAATTATAGTTATGATTATAGTTAATAGCTAAGGTGATTTTTTGTTATTTGGTGAGATATTTTTATTTTTTTTGTATGGTAAAATATTTTTTAAATCATATATATACAAATAAACAGACCAACATTATTTTGACACTAACTTTTTTACGTTTTTTCAATTTTTTATGACATTACTTGGATTACATACAAAATTGGTTGATTTTAATTTCTTTTTTCAGATCGATGATAGAACATTTGTCTAAGTTGCAAAAATATTATATCAGCATTTCATAAGTTTACTATAAGTTGTAAAGAAACACAAATATTTTCTACTTTTAACTTTTAAATGCTTTTAAGGTAAAACACCCAATAGTTGACAGTCTAAGAAAAATTCTATAATGTTTTTTAATTAAAATTTTATCTAATAATTTTTTTTTATATTTTATTGAATACATGTGTTTAGTTAGATGTTTTCTTTTTATATTAGTACCAAAATGTTTGAATGTGATAATACAAACAAATATTTTTAATTTTTTTGTAGACCCTGTAAAAATTGTTAAGTTGACAGGGGTAATAAATTAATTTACCAATAGTTGACACATAACATATCTAATAGTCGACATAACATATTTTTCTTTTATTTTAAAAGAAATATTACTTTAAAAGCATAATGCTTTAAAAATGTAACTTATAAATTACTGTTTTTATTTAAAAGAATGCCAGTAAAGTTATATTTTTATTTAAATTCATCAAGTTTTACAAAACGATATCAAAGCACCAATAGTTGACACTATTTTAACCAATAGTTGATGTAAAATTTCCTATTAACTTTAAAGCTCTAAATCTTATCTTATCTCTAAATGCTTTGCGACTAGAGGTTAACCAGAATTATACAATAACTTACAAAACTGAAGTGAAGTTCTTAGCCAAATACGAAAAATAAGAGATGAGCATTTTAGTTAAAATACTTTGATATATTTTATTTTTTTATTGGAATTATAAAAAAAAAATTAATTTTATCTTAAAACACCCATCCACATTTAGATCATAATTAAATGTGCAGGTGTCCACAAATCAGGGAAAACAGGGAAATCAGGGAAAAGTCAGGTAATTTGATCAACTGTAAAAAATCAGGGAAACTGAAAAAAAGCTGTGGTGTACATGATAAAATATTACTAAAACAAGTTTTTATTCATAGAGTTCTACCAATCCATAGATCAGTTTTACAGAAAAAAAGTTGAAAAAAATAAAAAATCATAACTTAAAAATAAAACAGGATGTTCAAATTTTTTACGAATATTGGCTTCAAAAACTTTTTTTTGTATCTGTACGTTCATGATCTGTACTAAAATCAGGGAAAATTTTTAATTTTTATCAGGGAGTTCAGAGAAGAATATGGAAAGCATCATGAAAAAATCAGGGAAGAATCAGGAAAAAATGAGGGAATCTTAATTTGAAAAAACTTGTGGTCACCCTGAGGTGTATAATACAGTATTTTAAATGATCCCCACGAGCCGTAAAATTAGCTGTCAACTACTGAAATTTGTTGATTTTTTAATCTAATGGTTGACACCCCCTATGTAAAAAGCTAAAACTGTCTTATTGAGTTGTAAATAATCAGAAAAAGTTTGATTTGAACCCATAAAAGCCTGTAATTAAGATTAGCATGCATAAATACGTATTATTCACTAAATACTGAAAATTAAAAACACCCAATTTCTTAGAACTTGTCTTAAGAAACTGTAAAAAAAATGCGAACAAAAACACTCCACTAAAAAATTGCCTGCCATATTAAAACGCAACTCATCACGAGATCTTCAGTTGCAAATTCTAAGACTAGATGGTACTAGGTGCCATTTATTTCGCCTCAATAAATGTAATGTAATCTTATTTTAGGTTGTTTCATTTAAAACTGTCAACTATTGGGGTAGTGTCAACTATTGGGTGTTTTACCTTACTAAAGGCTTCATATTTGGAATACAAATTCATTTGGCAAACACGTCAACGTATTTTATATTAAAAGATTTTTTATATACTTACGAATAATTTATATTATTCAGTTCAGTTTTACAAAGGACTCTATTTTCTGTACATATGCTATTATACTATTATTATTTTGGAGATGTTTGTAAAATTTACATGAAGTATAGTGTAAAGTTACTTGTTAAATTGCTGCCAGGGTAGTCCAGTGGATATTACAAAGCTATTATATGACAATACAAAAAGTAAAAGAAGTAACTTAATGCCGACTTCAAGGAACATTGGATCACGAACAGTACTTATATAGAGTTAAAATTTATCAAAAATTTAAAAACCATAATTCTTTCTTATTGTCTTTCCCACAGTAATTCTTTTTCTTGTTTTTTTTTCCGTTTCTTGCATTAAAATTTGTTAATACACGAGGTATTTCTTTACTTCTCTTTTGCTTTGAAATAATTTTTTATGGTTGGAACCATTGAAATTTAAGTTCACGGCTACGTAAGGCGTGGTTGATCATATAAATAGAACATAATTTCGGCAGCAAAAGACATTGTGATATTAATTATCAAATTAACAACATGTTTGTAAAACTGGTAAGCTGAAATATCGTGGAAAATAGTGCCGATTTTGGATTACATTCAGTGCAGAAAAAGAAGTGTTAAAATTTGAAGTTATTGCGGCATTTTTGTTCATATAGTTTGATTATTTTTGTGAATCCCTTTCTTGTAGTACCATATATTATAATTTTAATACTATAGTCCAAAAGATTTGGTAAAATATTTTTTTATAGCACACTGTAAAAAAATGAGACATACTGCCCTATTAGTTCGACATAATTCGAGACATGTTCCTTAATTTAATAAAGACGTAGTTTATCTTGATATCAAGAAAATATATCAAAGCTTAATATTTATTCTTGGATAATATTTATTTTATCTTTAGGAATAACAATATTTGGTTATTTTATCCTTAGAAATAATAACAGATTGTTAAAAAGATATTTTAAAAGACTAGCTTTTCTAACTCTTACACATTTTAGTTAACATTTAATAGGTGTCATTATGATATGATGTTTAAATTTTTGAATCAGTGAAAAATAAAAATGGCCCTGCAAAACATTTTTTAAAAATGAATGTAAAATAAGTAGGCTTAAAACAAGACATTTATTAGATACTTTTTATACACGCATTTAATTTTTTATAAAGTTCAACGTGTTGAATAAAATTATACAAAATGTCAGTATTAAAAAAAAAATAATATTTATAAATATGTATTGCTAATTACTAAGTGAAAGGGTTATTGAGTTTTATATCGTAATATTGCTTGCTTTTTATCATTTATTATAAGAATGATTTTCAATATTTTAGAATTAAAGCAATTTGATTTAGCATAACATGAATAAGTTTAGTGCTTATCTTAAGGCTATGAGATATGATCATGCAATTTTATTATTCTTATTATTATACTAGGTATATCCTACTGCATGCCATTTTATACTTATTATATTCCTTACGAAAATGTCAAACTTATAGAAGTTTAATTACAAATATTATACTATAAACGCTTAGTCTCAGATTTGCCATTAGGCAATTCTAGGCAACTGCCTAGGGCAGCAAATTTTAGGGGCGGCATTTTAAAGTAATTGGCTCAGTACTGTGATTACTCATGAGCGAATTAAACTATGCTCTTCGGGCGACATGTAATCTCCGCTATCTTGAATTTTAGGGGTGAATGCGGTTATCTCGCTAAATATGCATCTTACGATAAAAATGCATATAACCAATTTTTTTAAGGAGAAAATTTCCAACAATTTTTAAATATTTATAACTCGATTGTTATTAATATATTAAAAAAATGATCCAACAAAAATTGTTGGTTTTTCCTCCTTAACAAAAAATAAATCACCCGGTGATATAATACACAGTTCGTCTGAAATCATGATTTCGTATCGTTTTGTATTAAGAAAAATGTATATTAAAAAAAAATCTATCGGTTAGTTTTTTTTAATTATTTTTTTTTAATTTAATCTAAAAATGGAAAAAATTCAAAATTAAAAAACTTCCCATTTTATATAGAGTACTTTCAGAATGAAATTAAGTAGTTTTTCCTATAAAATATTCTACATTGCATCCAAGACTGATAATAGAATTATTCTATAAATGGCATTTTTGAAAAAAATGAGGTCAAATTTGAGAAAGATTTGGTTTCTATTAACAGTGTCGGATGCAACGTAGAAAGAATATTTTGTAAGAAAAACAATTTAATTCTGAAAGTCCTCTATGTAAAATGGGAACTTTTTTAATTTTTAATTTTTTCCATTTTTAGACGAAATTAAAAAGAAATATTAAAAAAACTAACAGATAGAGTTTTTTCTAATATACATTTTTTTAATAGAAAGCAATAGGAAATCATGCCATAAGGTCAGTTTTTGTGGATATTTTTTTTCATGATTTTGCCTTACAGACGAACTGTGAATAGCATGCCAGTAAAATTGGGGTAGGGTTTGGGGAAAAAATTATTATTTTTGGCACTATTGATCCTAGAATAGGGCGGCAAATTTTAGGGACGGCATTTTAAAGTAATTGGCTCAGTACTGTGATTACTCATGAGCGAATTAAACAATGCCCTTCGGGCGACATGTAATCTCCGCTATCTTGAATTTTAGGGGTGAATGCGGTTATCTCGCTAAATATGCATCTTACGTATATATAACCATTTTTTTTAAGGAGAAAATTTCCAACAATTTTTAAATATTTATAACTCGATTGTTATTAATATATTAAAAAAATGATCCAACAAAAATTGTTGGTTTTTCGTCCTTAACAAAAAATAAATCACCCGGTGATATAATACACAGTTCGTCTGAAATCATGATTTCGTATCGTTTTGTATTAAGAAAAATGTATATTAAAAAAAAATCTATCGGTTAGTTTTTTTTAATTATTTTTTTTTAATTTAATCTAAAAATGGAAAAAATTCAAAATTAAAAAACTTCCCATTTTATATAGAGTACTTTCAGAATGAAATTAAGTAGTTTTTCCTATAAAATATTCTACGTTGCATCCAAGACTGATAATAGAATTATTCTATAAATGGCATTTTTGAAAAAAATGAGGTCAAATTTGAGAAAGATTTGGTTTCTATTAACAGTGTCGGATGCAACGTAGAAAGAATATTTTGTAAGAAAAACAATTTAATTCTGAAAGTCCTCTATGTAAAATGGGAACTTTTTTAATTTTTAATTTTTTCCATTTTTAGACGAAATTAAAAAGAAATATTAAAAAAACTAACAGATAGAGTTTTTTCTAATATACATTTTTTTAATAGAAAGCAATAGGAAATCATGCCATAAGGTCAGTTTTTGTGGATATTTTTTTTCATGATTTTGCCTTACAGACGAACTGTGAATAGCATGCCAGTAAAATTGGGGTAGGGTTTGGGGAAAAAATTATTATTTTTGGCACTATTGATCCTAGAATAGGGCGGCAAATTTTAGGGACGGCATTTTAAAGTAATTGGCTCAGTACTGTGATTACTCATGAGCGAATTAAACAATGCCCTTCGGGCGACATGTAATCTCCGCTATCTTGAATTTTAGGGGTGAATGCGGTTATCTCGCTAAATATGCATCTTACGTATATATAACCATTTTTTTTAAGGAGAAAATTTCCAACAATTTTTAAATATTTATAACTCGATTGTTATTAATATATTAAAAAAATGATCCAACAAAAATTGTTGGTTTTTCCTCCTTAACAAAAAATAAATCACCCGGTGATATAATACACAGTTCGTCTGAAATCATGATTTCGTATCGTTTTGTATTAAGAAAAATGTATATTAAAAAAAAATCTATCGGTTAGTTTTTTTTAATTATTTTTTTTTAATTTAATCTAAAAATGGAAAAAATTCAAAATTAAAAAACTTCCCATTTTATATAGAGTACTTTCAGAATGAAATTAAGTAGTTTTTCCTATAAAATATTCTACATTGCATCCAAGACTGATAATAGAATTATTCTATAAATGGCATTTTTGAAAAAAATGAGGTCAAATTTGAGAAAGATTTGGTTTCTATTAACAGTGTCGGATGCAACGTAGAAAGAATATTTTGTAAGAAAAACAATTTAATTCTGAAAGTCCTCTATGTAAAATGGGAACTTTTTTAATTTTTAATTTTTTCCATTTTTAGACGAAATTAAAAAGAAATATTAAAAAAACTAACAGATAGAGTTTTTTCTAATATACATTTTTTTAATAGAAAGCAATAGGAAATCATGCCATAAGGTCAGTTTTTGTGGATATTTTTTTTCATGATTTTGCCTTACAGACGAACTGTGAATAGCATGCCAGTAAAATTGGGGTAGGGTTTGGGGAAAAAATTATTATTTTTGGCACTATTGATCCTAGAATAGGGCGGCAAATTTTAGGGACGGCATTTTAAAGTAATTGGCTCAGTACTGTGATTACTCATGAGCGAATTAAACAATGCCCTTCGGGCGACATGTAATCTCCGCTATCTTGAATTTTAGGGGTGAATGCGGTTATCTCGCTAAATATGCATCTTACGTATATATAACCATTTTTTTTAAGGAGAAAATTTCCAACAATTTTTAAATATTTATAACTCGATTGTTATTAATATATTAAAAAAATGATCCAACAAAAATTGTTGGTTTTTCCTCCTTAACAAAAAATAAATCACCCGGTGATATAATACACAGTTCGTCTGAAATCATGATTTCGTATCGTTTTGTATTAAGAAAAATGTATATTAAAAAAAATCTATCGGTTAGTTTTTTTTTTTAATTATTTTTTTTTAATTTAATCTAAAAATGGAAAAAATTCAAAATTAAAAAACTTCCCATTTTATATAGAGTACTTTCAGAATGAAATTAAGTAGTTTTTCCTATAAAATATTCTACGTTGCATCCAAGACTGATAATAGAATTATTCTATAAATGGCATTTTTGAAAAAAATGAGGTCAAATTTGAGAAAGATTTGGTTTCTATTAACAGTGTCGGATGCAACGTAGAAAGAATATTTTGTAAGAAAAACAATTTAATTCTGAAAGTCCTCTATGTAAAATGGGAATTTTTTTAATTTTTAATTTTTTCCATTTTTAGACGAAATTAAAAAAAAATATTAAAAAAACTAACAGTTAGAGTTTTTTCTAATATACATTTTTTTAATAGAAAGCAATAGGAAATCATGCCATAAGGTCAGTTTTTGTGGATATTTTTTTCATGATTTTGCCTTACAGACGAACTGTGAATAGCATGCCAGTAAAATTGGGGTAGGGTTTGGGGAAAAAATTATTATTTTTGGCACTATTGATCCTAGAATAAAAAAATATCTTCTACATCTGGACTCGTAGCTTTATTACTTTCCAAGATATACTCGACTAAAGACATTACCATCTACAAACCCCCTTTTTAATTAAAGTGCCTTATATTTGTATATAAATATATTTGTTTTAAAAAAATAATGTCGCAAAAATATTTGTTTTTCTTAGGCCGTTCTAGCTTGCTCCGTAGCTCTAGCCACTTGTGGTTATAATGGACCACAGGCTGGTGGTCTTCCAGCCGCCCAATATCCAGCAGGTGTCTCTCCAGCTGCATGCCCAAACTACCCTAACTGTGAAAACCCATTGGCAGCCATTAGTCAAGATGCTGGTCAATACCAATCTGGCCCTCAATACCAACAATATCAAGCTCCCCAATACCAAGCTGCTCCTCAATACCACCAAGCCCAAATTAACCAATATAACCCAGTTTTACCTTCTCAATATCAGTCTGGAAATTCCCAACAATATAGCCCCGAAATTCAAGCTGCTTTGGACAAAGGACAATACATTGGTGATGGTGACTACCACGGTGAAGGGTTAGCTGAATCTGGAGCACCAGGACACTCATGTAAGTAAACAAGATACAATAAAAAAATCATTTAAAAGCTATTTTTTTAGTACATTTTTTTAATTAATATACAAGATTTAGTTTTTTATAAATACAATCTAATTTATTTGCTAAATCTGGGAAAAATACAAATTTTATGTAAAAACCAAACTTTGCTAATTTTTTTCTACTTTAAATTTTTTTATCCAAACCAAACAGTTTTTCCTTCATAAATTATTGTTTTTGTCAATTTTGCCCCCGTTGTCCTACTATAATATTAACCATATTTGATGTAAGGCAAATAGAAAAGGTCCTGAATTGTTTGGTAAAACAATTTTTTACATGGGCCATTCCGTTCAAAAGTTATAAGGTTTACAGACCAGACATTTTTTTAACAACCACCTTTTTCACATTTTCTCGACGTTACGTGACATTCTTGGGGTTAATAACCGGTGTTTCCACCCGTATAAAAATTAAATGTTTTTTATGTAAAATTGTTTTCTGAATTTAAAAATGCCATAATATACAGGGGGTGTCATTATAAAAAAAATGAATTACCGGCGACACCGAAAAAATTGTACGCCATTTTTAAGCCCTTGTTAAGAAATATAGGTAAGCTACAAAAAAATGCTTTGATCAGATTGAAAACAAATTACAAAAAAAAATAAATCCTGTTTAGAATTTTAAGTTTTTCTCTTTTTTTCAGTGCCTCAACAATACCAAGCTCAACAATACCAACCTGCTCCACAATACCAACATGCCTCACAGTACCAATCTGCTCCACAATACCAATCAGTTCCACAATACAGCCAATACAATGGTGCCCCACAAGCTAGATCCTACAACCCAGCCCCAATTCAGCACGCTGCCCATGCACAACCTGCCCAAATCCCTGCTGGAGTTGACCCAAATGCCTGCCCAAATTACCCATTCTGCCACTAGAAGTGTTTAATTTAAAATAGTGATAATATTTAAATTTTACTAGACTGCCAGCTGACAACATGTCGATAAGTTATTTTTTTACTTTTTTGTAATTGTTTTCTGTAATATAATTAGACTCCTAATTTTGTACAAAATAAACATTAAATAAAATAACCTATTTATTTATTTTTTAGAAAAAGGTTTATATTTGACAAATTTTCTACATAAATACCTAACTTAGAAAATTATTATTAATAAGTCAAAAAAATAACCACCAAAATAAAGATAACCGATTAAAAGTTTTTTTTTTGGTGATACAAAACAAGCCGTAAAGATATGTAATGCTCGTTCCACTATTAGTAAATGGTCTATAGAATTTTCCAAATAATTAAAAAAAAAAATCAAATAAAAAAAAATTAAAAAAACTAACAATTTTAATAAAAAATCTTCTTTTGATAAACAAAAAATTAAAAAACACAATAAAACTTTTTGAAAAAAAGTTAAAAACATTTTTCAGTATTTTTTTTATTTACTTTTTGCAAAAACGAAAATTTATTGATTTTTTTTAATAACAGTTTTTTTTTTTTTTGGTTTACACCCATAACATTTTTAATTTTTGGAGGGATTACTTTTAAAAATAATACCGATCTTTCAATCATACAATGATAAAAGAGTTTATGTTTGCCAACAAAATATTTGGTTGGATATGGCCAATTGAATTATTTGGTTGTAACAAATAAATTTATTTCTGTCAAATAAACTATTTTGTTCCCATTAATAAATCATTTTGAAATTAAAATATTTGTTTACATGAAGTAAATATGTATTTGACTCAAATAAAATTTGTTAAAACCAAATAATTTAATTGGCCATATCCAAATAAATCCTTTTTATCAGAGCGCTGATAAAAAAGATAATTTAGATTTATTTGGACATGGCCAATTAGATCATTTGGTTGCAAGTAATAAATTTTATTTGAGTCAAATAAATATTTGGTTTATGTAAATAAATATTTTAATTTCAAAATCATTTATTAATGGCAACAAAATAGTTTGTTTAACAAAAATAAAATTTATTTGTCAGTACCAAATGAATTATTTATTATTACAATATAATATATTATCCAACCAAATATTTTGTACATACAAATAAGCAGTTTTATAGGTGTGTAGAACTTGATTTTTCCTAAAACTTTTGAGTTGATACCTTCTTGAGTTATCGTGTCCACAAAAATAGTGTCATCTGACAGACAGACGGACGGACAGACGGACAGAGGAAAATTTTCAAAGTTTATTTTTTTTTTCATGAAACACATTTGTATTCAAGAATTTTTTGTCTTGGACGTTTTTTGGCGATTTTGATAAAGGTCAGAACTACCGGGCTTAAGCGCTGTGAATAGTATAATACCAAAAAATACACAAAAAAATGTTGTAATTATAACTATATAATTTTATCTGTGTTCTTTTAAAGTCGTATATTATGCTGTTTAAAGTTAGGTGCTGTATCATTTAACACTTTCGCTGCCGACAACCCACCAGGTGGGTCCATTAATGACTCATATTCAATGCCTAGAGCCCACCTGGCGGGCTCACTGTAGACTTGAATAACATTGCAAAAAAGTATTCCAGCACCTGGGGTGAGCGTCCATTTATATGAGCGGCAGCGAACGTGTTAAAAAATATGGAGACTCAAACTGGCGAGTAGAGAACGAACTTTTTTTTTAATTTTATAAAGGAAAAAACTTAAAAATATAGTAAAGAAAAAGATGCAAGTCGCTTGCAAAACAACTTATTTCAAGAAATCTTTCACATAGAGACTTAAAATTTGGAACAAGTTTTGTTTACTATTTAAAAAATCTTTGTTCCAAATTTCAAGTCACTGGGTCAAAGCGTTTTAGAAAAATAAAATCAGCATAAATAAAAATTAAAACTGGAAATTATATTCTGCTGTTTAGAATAGAAATTAGATCTATTTAACTCCCACCTTAAAAAATCTTATAGTGCCATGGACAATAACAAAATACAAGGAGATATTTTTAAAGATACTTATTTAGTAATCATGATGAAAACCTTTTTTTTTATTCAGGTTTTGTAATTTCCAATTTTGTACTTTTTTTTTAATGTAGTAAATCGGAGTATAGATTTGTAATAAAATCATAAAATAAAAAAAATGAGAGTTTTATTTGTTAAATAGTATATTTTGATCCAAGGACGAGAAATAATGTTTCTTGGTCGCATGCGGAGATTGTGAATTGAGTCGTGAGCCGAGTTTCACCACCGCTTAAGACCGAAATATATTTCTCGTCCGTGTATCATACTCTATTTTTTATTCGCTTGTAAACATATTTTTAACAAAAAAAGGCAAAAATAATAATAAAATTAGTTTTATTTTGGAGTGTTACGCCCATGTTAATGGTATAGGAAAATAGCGTTACAGGGGGGGTGGAGGTCCAAAATGATTAAAATTTGTGTTACATAATACTTGAACGTTCCCTAAAGTAAAACAAAAGACAAACTCTTAACAAAAGTGTCAGTTTTAACTTAACATTTCTAACCGAAAAATGTCACTTTAGAATACAAGCGAATAAAAACAAATTTAATTATACAAGGTAATTTGAAAAATATATTAAACGTATATATTTAATTATATAAAATTTTGATTAGTTATGGTAAGTTGGGGTCGTTTACATATATGTATTTTTCTAATTATATTATTCACAGCGCCAGCCAGGAGTGTCGGATTA
>OY294049.1:10297223-10338109 GCA_958510825.1 Brachypterus glaber
GTTTTTCGTCTCGCTCAAAACGAATTTTGATATTTAAAAAATTCTGCCTTCCCCTTTTAAGGTAGTGGAACTACTCGTATTTATATTTTTATAATTAAGTAATAAAAATTCGTACATAGGGGTTTTGGGACTCAGAAAAGAATTTAATATTTAAAAAATCTATCTCCACCCTTGTATTGCTTTTTTTACGCTTCTTGACGTTTTATATTTTGATCACAGTTTGCTAGCAAGCTATGCATGCTTAACCAGAGTTCTAGGCTGGGATTGTTTTTGGAAAAATCAGATGGGGTAATGTTATGTATGTAATGGGGTATTTTTTTCAACAAAAAAAAATATAATATATATTTTATTATATAAAAATATAATATACAGCCCGTTTGAAATTATACGAAACGGAGAAAACAAAGATCGAGACTGACGTGTTTTTTTATAAAACACAGCGTATCGCATCCCACTACAATCACGTAAGCCTTGATCTAAGCGTTCTGTCTTTATTTTCTCTATCTTATATAATCTCAAACGGGCTGTATATTATATTATATATATTATATATTTTTTTAGTTTTTTGGTTTAAATAAACCTAGGCCTAAAGGGAAAAGTATTATTTTGTTGACAGCAGTATTGATATTTTTTTAATTAGCTGATAAAAGTTGGTGGTAGGTGTTTTGTAACTTTTTGCAGGCAGATTTTTTTAATATTAAATTTGGTTTTAGCCAGTCGTAGTGTACCAAATTTTAGTTAATTAAAAAAATGTAAATATGGGTGGTCCTATGGGTTATATGGATCAAGACAGAATTTAAAAAAGAATAAATTCATTTTGAGCGAGTCCGAAAACCCCCAGGATCTAATTCTTATCGGGTTATTTAAAAAATATAAAAACGGGTGGCTGCACCCGGTTAGATACTTTTAAATATAAAATTTGTTTCTAGGGACTCTAAAAACCCATAGATACCAATTTTTACTAATATTAAACGAAAATATATGATTTCTATAATTTTCCCCTATAAAAACTTTTTTTTTCTTGGCGAATTTAGATTCATCATCAAAAATTATGTTAGAAAACATGTAAAGTTGGGCATAAAAAAAGTTAAAATTTGTAAACTAGTGTTTTAGGCTGAAATTGTTTTAGGTAAAAATGGGGTTAAGGTACGGGGGTAAAATGGTTTTTTTTTTCAAAAAATATAAATACGGGACTATAGGGGAAAGTAATATTTTGTTGGCAGCAGTATTTTTTACGTGTTACAAATTTCAAGTTAATAATTTTATTTTTTTTTTATTTTTCGTTTTTCAAAAGAAAATTAAAAAAAAAGGTATTTTTTTTGTATTAAATTTTTTTAAAGTATTTGGGAAAATTATACAATATACTGTGAATGATATACAGTGCGGTCCAAAAGTCACCCCCCCCCTTTTAACTTTGGAACGAGTTGAGATATCGACTTCAAATTTAGAACTCTTAAATAAGACAACTTAAACTATCTTTTAGCATATATTTGATATTTTCAGCTCTTAAAATGTGGGTAGGGAGGCATGGGGGACATTCTTTTAAATGGAAAGAGGGGTCGTCATTTTACACGTATTACAAGACCCCCCTTCCCATTTAAAAAAATGTGCCCTCATGCCCCCCTGTCCACATTTTAAGAGCTGAAAGTATTAAATTTATGCTAAAAGATAGTTTAAGTTGTCTTATTTAAAAGTTCCAAATTTGAAGTCGATATCTCAACTGGTTCAAAAGTTAAGAGGGGGGTGACTTTTGGACCGCTCTGTATAATGGAATGCGTAGCATTACATATCTTCACGGCTTGTTTATTAATATATTTTTATACATATATTAACCTAAATATTTGTTAATCTTAACCTAACATCCTACATTACCTCGTACCAGTGGCGGACTGACCGTAAGGCAGGGTCGTCAAAAGCCCACCGGGCCCGAGTGCTAAACGGGCCCTCACACGGCCATTTGGTATATTTCGGCTATACCGGGCCCTCGATTTTCCAATTTTTTATGGGGTTTGAGCCGTTTACGGCCCTTTTTTAATATTTTTCCGACCGTGCCGTAAGAAGCCAATCCGCGTCTGACACGTACATTACCCTACAGTACTTTACATTAAGTGGACATTACTTACATTACCGACATTATTTCGACAGTATTATACAGTACTACATTTTTCTACATTATTTACATTATTTCGACATTACCATACAGTACTACATTTTTCTTACATTATTTACATTATTCGTACAATATTGTAAATAATGTACATTATTTACAATACATGTACAAAAATAGGTCAGTGAAACGCCCCTCGTGTGAAGTTAAATGTCACTTTATTTAGGGTCCCTAACTGCTACTATTAAAATAGCACTTTTAAATTGTTAATGAATAAGTAAACGTTTAATTATATTTAGTATTTTTATTGATTATTATTGTAGCAATAGTCCAGTCAAAGAACGAGAAATTCCTATGTTAAATTGCAATAAATGTACACGGGCAGATATTTTAAAGGGTAGTAGTGGATCGTAGCAGAACACTCCTGTTAGTTTTTTACCGAGTGATTTGCGTAAGGGATGTCCGCTATCTTAAATTTTAGGGATTAGTGCGGTTATCTCGCTAAATATGCATCTTATGATAAAAATGCGTATAACCAATTAAGGAGAAAATTTTCAATAATTTTTGTTTAAATCATTTTTTTATTATATTGGTAACAATTGGTACCAAAGTACCTATGAAAATTTATGGAAAATTTATGAAACTTATAGAAAATTTCAAGAGCTAAAAGTTTGCTTATAAGCACTTTTATCCTCCGATGAATAACTTGGCTGAAAAATGGAAAAAACGAATTTCACTTTCAACATGACTATTTTTAAATTAACTCCATTTTTATTTATATATTAAAAAAATGATCCTCCTTAACAAAAATTTTTATATGCATTTTTACCGTAAGCAACTCACCCCTAAAATTCAAGATAGCGGACACCCCTTAGTCAAATCACCCGGTGGAAAAATAACAGGAGTGTTCTGTTACCATCCACTACTACCCTTTAAAATATCAGCCCCTGTACATTTATTGCAATTTAAATTTATTATTTGACTAGACTATAGATTTTATTGGAACCAATCAACACAACCAAATTTTAAAAGTCATCACTCTACAAAGGTAGGTATAAAACACATTTACAAAAAGGCAGAGCCGTAACTAGAGCTGTTTAGCATTTTATCAATTTGCGCCCCCTATATAACATAAAAACAACTAAAAATTTTAAAGTTTTTATTAAGTAAACGAGGAAAAAAGCAAAAAAAATAAAAAAGTCCAAACTAATTGAAATAGTTAATTGGTTTCTGGGAAGGAACCAAGTACCTTAATTTAGCTATACGAAATAATATAAACATTTTTTAAAACATTTTATTACTTTTTATTTTTACATAAAAGTTCAAATTATCGTTTAAAAACTAATTTTGCATATTTAAGACACATATATGCATGCATATGTTAATTTTAAATGTAGTAAAAATATTTAAAATAAGTTAATAAAATGCACAGCTAATAAAAGATAAAAAAATACTTGCAGATATATTTATAATGCTTCGCATTCTACAGTATACTACACGCACTATTTTTGTTTTGTTTTTTTTTTCCTGAATAAATTACGTTGATCCCACTTTTCCTTCTATTTTTGTTGATTTCGTTTAAATTTGGTAAGACAAATCTTTTTTAAAAAAGTATTTTTTTTGAAAAAAAAAAAAAAAAATAAACTAATCGAGGATTTTCTTCCACTTTTTTCGATTCTTTAAAATTTTTAGCCTCCCCCATAACTTTTTTGTTTTTAGGGGGACTCTTTTTAATTCCACTTGTTTCGTAACCTTACTAAGATTGTATTTTGATAAAAAAAAATGAAGTCTGTGGGATTATTATTTCTTGAGTTATCTTGGTGAGAAGAAACCGTGACATACGGACAGACGAACATACGAACAGAAGGACACAGGGACAGACAGACGGACTTTTTTAAATTTTGTAATTTCGGACTTTTTTCTTTTTTCGAAATTTCTGGGTGCGAAGTTATACCGGGTAAGTTTTATTTTTGTTCAATAAAAACGAAATTTTGGTGTTTTAAATAATTTTTCATTGGCTATAAAATGGCGAATTTAATTTTTTAATTTTTTAAGTAAGTTTTTTTTTAATGGAACACCCTGTATTTTTTTAGATTTTTGAATTCAGCCGAAAATTTTATGTATAAAAAACTAATTGTTGTTTTTTACTTGTTTTTTTTCTTTTTTGTTTTTATCATATAAAAACGAGATTTACATCATTTATCTTATTTTTACTAACTTAAGCTTAAAAAAATATAGAACTAAACTAAAATATTTTTTTTTAGCGAATTAGAGCTAAAAAAACGGTTTGGATGTCCATGTAAACTTTATTTTTAGAGTAGTTTTCCGCTACTTTTCTTATGAAATACTTTGAAGATTAAGTAAGTAAAAAGAAGGTAAATTATGTATAACTCATTTTTATACGATAAAAACTAAAACGAAAAAAAAAAAGGTTTATGATAGAATTTTTGGCTGAATTCAAAAACGTAAAAAATTACAGGGTTTTCCATTTAAAAGAATCATATTTATGCCACTTTTTGTGAAACTACAAAATTAAATCCGCGAGTGAAAAATTAAATAAATCTTCAAAGTTTCGTTTTTATCGAATAAAGATTAATTTAAATTTTTGGGGCATAAATAAAACTCACCCAGTATAACTTTTTTCTTCGACTGCTTTAGAATGTAAGCAAATACACATACTTTTCAAAAACAGAATGAATCGATTCTAGCTCTAGATACGGTATTAATATTCCGTATCAAGTGTTAGAATGAGCACATGCAGTTCCATCTCTTGTTTATAAAAGTAAAGAAAACTGTAGCAAAATTAGCAAGAATATGTATATTTTACCATGAAATATTGAATAATTTAATGCAATTTAAAGTTTTGCATTAATATTACATAAAGTTTATTGGTTTTTCTTAATATTTGACCAGTTTTTTATCAATTTAGTTCAAAAAATTAAAACTTCTCCATCTATTGTTAAATATTTAAACCTGATATCTGTCACAACAACCTGACACAACCTTCAATTTTTACATTATAATTTGTAAATATGTGCTAAAATTAAATGAAAATCTTTTTTAAGTACTGATTTGATAAAATTATTAAATAACATTAATTGCTTTATTTAAAAATATGTTTTTTTATTGCATACACAATGTCGAGTCACAAAAAACATGGTTTTTAACCTTTTTCGCATTATAAAGCCATACAGTGTTTCATATTTGCAGTCGAAGAAAAAGTATAGTCTACAACACGTATGGAATAGTCCTTCCGCGCTCGCGGGACCATCATACTCGCCTGCCGGCTCGTATGACAAACTTTCCCCTCGCGCGGAATATTGTCTATTCCATACTAGTTATAGAATATACTATTCTGCTGTAAATCAGCGAGGAGTATAATAAATATAAAATTAAAGCATTTTAATTGGATAATCGATATTAACTTAAATTAATTTAAGTGGGCATGTCAGTTTAAAGGAAGCTGGACGACCTCAACACTTTTTTAAGCAAATTTTATATTCGGAAAATTATTTGTTTTTATCAGTGAAACATGAAAATAAATGGGGTATTTTGTTCAATTAATGTGAAACTAATTAACAATATTAAAAAAAATAATAATAAAATTAAACACCTTGAAGAAAGAGAAAAATACGCTGCTCAGTTAAAAGCTTCCCCATTTTTCCACATTAGTCCGTATTCATCATTTACAACTTTATTTTTAACTAGAAGGTAAAAAGCTCACGGACCACCACGTTGTGGGATTAGAATTTTTATTATCAGATCCAGTTACAGCGACCCAAAAATTTCACCAACACACCTGTATGCTAAATTTCAAGTATCTAGCTTAAAGCGTTCCCGATTTATCATGCTTACAAGTTTACAAACTTACTAGCGGACTGACCGACCGACATTTTTTTCAGATCCAGTTACAGCGACCCAAAAATTCACCAACACACCTGTATGCCAAATTTCAAGTATCTAGATTAAAGCGTTCCCGATTTATCATGCTTAAATGTTTACAAGCTTACAAGCGGATTGACAGACCAACGTGCATTTATTCATGAAGGAAACAAATTTTAAACATCAAAATTAGTGAAATCCTTTATTTGATTTAGTTGAAAGCAGTCACTGCTTAGCAGTGTTATTTTAGTCCTGCAAAAATAGTTTTATATTACCTGCAGTATTTTCAAAATTGTTCAAGAATTTTTGTTTGGCTATTGAACCTAAAAAGTGTAGTGATCCATTTCTTTCTCAGTTTAAAGCAATCAATAGTAATCGGTCAATATACCTTTATTTCCTTCCTTAAAACCTTGATATTTTTTTAATTATTTATTTTCAGTGGCGGATTGACTGGTCAGCGAGGGACAGACGATTCTTAGTAAAACGTTGAAGTCCGTGCTTCTAATTATGTGAAATATATAAATAAATAAACGACATAATAACTAATTACTAAAAAAAAACGGCTAAAAATCGTTTTCGTTTTTTTTTTTTAGAATAACCCCCCTGATAACACACTTCATCCTAAGGTTTTTTAATCGTTCCCTTGAAAAGGTTCTTAGCACCGGTACTAAAGGCCTTTAATTGGTGGGAGGTAAAAAAAATGTAATACGTAATACTTCACTAGACTTAAGAAACAAAACTTCTCGTCTGGTTTGTCAAGTCGGTGTGGTTGCTAATTTAAATTTAAAGTTCTGTCACATCTGATATTTTTTTCAGTTTACCCCGAATATTATTAGACAAACGAAAATAATTATTTTAATTATAATCGTTATAATCGCAAAATTGCTCAGAAAAATAAACTCTTTCGATATCCGTAACAAACATTATACACTGAAAAAAAATAAAAATTAAAAATACACTTTCTCAGAAAGAACCCTAATGTTTATTTTTATTTGATTGTATTAAAATTATCTTAGAATACTCTAAAATAGTCTAAAAAAATCGGAAGTGAGAAACCTTTTGATTTAAATCCATAAATCCACACCGCGTAGTGTCTTGATTTTTAAGACAGTAGTTTTAACTTGTTTTGGCCATTTCTCGACGATTAACTTCTCGTTTTTATTATTATATAAAATACCGCGTATTTCTTTTCGTTTTTCATGGATTCTTAACTTATCCTGTATTTCTGGACTATTTCTTTTTTTGTTTTTCCTTGTAGCTTTATCGGGTTGTTTTTCTAGCCGCAGCATTATAAAAAATTTATTAAAATAAATATTAATTATTGAAATTTTATTTTGTCTATGATTGAAATTTTACTAGTGTAAAAATTTGACGTCTAATAAAACATGTTAATATAAAAAAATTATTGAAATGCCTATATCTCGGAAACTAACAGTTCTACGATAAAAATGGTGTTTTTGTAGAAAGTTAAAACTTTTTATATGTTTAATTTTTGTCCTACTATAAATAATAAGTAAGATATCGCTAAAATTTTTAGTTTTTGTCCGTTTTGTCCCTCTTTCCCTAAGCTCATGTTAACCATATTTAATGTGTCGCAAATAGAGGTTTTGAATCTTTTGGTAAAAGAATTTTTTAAATCGAAAATTCCGTTAAAAGGTTTACAAACACCTACTTTTTAATATTTTCTGGATGTTTCATGACATTCTAAAGCCGAAAATGCAAAAAAAAAAGATTTTTCTGTCGATTTTAATAACGGGTGTTTATACCCGTAATAGTAATTGCGAGTAATTGTTTCGTCTTGACCATATCCCGGCATTAATTTCTTGTCTCGTCTCGCGAGAGTCTTGATTTTGAAGAATCTCAACAATTATTTTGAAATGTGGTTTTGTCTTAATAATGCGTCGACTCATCCCCACATTTTGCCAGATAATTTTTTATAAGATATTAGCAGATTCTTTATTATCATAACTTGAATGAGCAATAATTACAACAACAAAATAATTAAATGATACGTTTTTGTGTCGAGAAATCTTGATTCTTGGGTCTCGACTCTCGACGGCATAACTCTCGTCTTGTCTTGAATTTTTAAATTCCACACTTGTGTAATTTTTTTTTCTTGGAATCGAGACAACACGAAAAATCTTGACCTAGAAAAAGATATTGTCTTAAATCCAGAAGTGTGATTTGGATACAACGAAGAGAATATATTCTCCTTTAAAGCAAAGTGTGCTTTAAATATGAAAGGACAAGAATATGGTATGCATAAAAGAAGAATATAATCTCATCGTTATAGACAAATCACCATATTCTTGATTTAAGACAATATTTTTCTGTGTGTAAATCCCTTTGAGGAATTTTTTTAAATCCCTAATTAAAGTTATAATCTATTAAACGCTATGGTATCTAGAACTTTGGACGGACGAACAGACATCGATTTTTCTGGAATTAGGTATAAATATACCAAAAAGTCGCCTAAAAGAATACAAAAAAAAACAGTTCTAAAAATAATATGATTTAATTAATTTATTGAAACTATAGTTTTATTTTCCTTTTTTATTTAAATTAATGTCAAATTTAAATGAAATGTGGAAATACCTATATACAGACCAATTTTTGAAAAACTATAGTTCAATAGCTTATTAAACAAATTTAAAACAAGCCGTGAAGATATGTTATGCTACGCATTCCATTATAGGTTATTCACAGTAAGTGGTATATTGCATTTCCCAAATATTTAAAAAAAATAATTTTCAAAAAAAAAATACAAAAAAAACATTTTTTTTTAAAGATTAGTTTCGAAAAAGGAAAAAATATTGAAAAAAAAAATCAAGAAAAAAGTTTTCAAAAAAACAGACAGACGTACCTTAGAAAAAAAAAGTTGCTTATTTTTCATGAAACTAATTTATATCCAAGAATTCGAAACTACCGTGCATAATATAATAAATAATACTAACAAATACTTACTCGATTTTATCGATCCTATTTTTTATGGTATAAATTGTTAAATCTGGTAGCTACAATAGGAAATTGTCTAATTTTACAAGTTCAGGGCGACAGGGTGTGGTTTAAATCATATAAATTAACATGATTTTTGGTTGTATTGTTTATTGTGAACTTGAACAGTCTTAAAACAACATGTTTGTAAAACTGGTAAGCCTTATTAGTTTTTTACTTTACCTACGTTTTTTGAAGAAGTGAATGTACAAAGGAAAATTAAATTTACGGTTCATCAAACAAGTGTAGCTAAAAAAATATTTTATTAAAGTGCAACGAATCTCCGGGAAGTGTAAAAATGGTTAAAATTAGAAATAAGTGTATAATTTATTTATTAAAAGTTACGGAAAACTTTTACCCGATTAATTCTTGAGTGATTTTAAAGGAATTAATTAATATTTTAATTATAATAATAATTTTATAATATCGGACGGACTCAAAAAAAAGTATCGAAATAGCAAAATATTGTTGCTAGTATTGTATTTTATAATTTTTTTTTCTATGGTGATGGTTTAAAATTATTTTTAAACTTAAACAAAAATTTAATTTTTCCAAACGTATAATTTTATGATTTTTTTATTATTTTTATAATATATCAACTATAATTATGTGATATTTAATTATCAAAAAATTCTTTAAAAAAATATTTTGGTTTAAAATCGACCAAACTGATTATAAATTAAACTCTTTACTGCTTATTATATAAGAGTAAAAAAAAACTTGAATCCCCAGATAATCTAGATTCTAATGAAATTCCCGATTTTGGGACCCATTCCTTAAAGTGTAGAAAATAATGCAAAACAAAAAATGTCAAAGAGGATATTTTATAATATATTTTTGTTTAGAATTTGTATAATTAAACTTTAATGAATATTACATCATTTAATTTACTTTTTACTTATCATATCAACCCCGAATTTTTTTTTGGATTGGCAGTACCAATTTGGTGCCATGGTAACTCTAATCCCATTTAGTGGTTTGAGGGCTATTAAAGATTTTTTTTAACTTGATTTGCTAAACTATTTAGGGCCACTTGCACCAACTTTTGGTCTGGGATTATCTCAGCTAAACCGAGTTTAAGTTAAAAATGCTGCTTTCTGATTGGTCGGCCGTCAATTTAATCCAAGTTTAAAGTTAAACCTTCATTGGTGCAAGTGGCCCTTAGGAATAGAAATACATAGAAAGTTGTATAAAAATTAAATTATTACCTGTTCTATTCTTGAATGAGTATTATTTCTTTGAAAACAAAAGTATTTTCATATATTTAGGTATATAATATATACCGTATATTGTAATCAAATTATACCAAAAAGTTACAAGTTTTGACCTACCACAAACAAAATTTAAGTGTGGTATACTTCCTAAACATATTTGTATGCAAATATTATTTTACCACTCTTTAGAATAATAATTATATAATTTTGATAATTTTTAGACAGTATTAGCCTGCTCATTGGCACTTTCCTGCGCCTACAGCGGCCCACAAGCTGGCGGTGCTCCAGCAGCTCAGTTCCCAGCAGGCATAGACCCACAATCCTGTCCAAACTACCCAGATTGCTCCAGCCCTTTGGTAGCTATCAGTCAAGATTCTCCCACCGCCCAATTTGAACAAGCTAGATCCGTATATCAACAAACCTTCCCTCAAAATGCGGCTCCTCAATATCAACAAATTCCTCAATATCAGCAAGCTGTAGCTCGTCAATATCAATCAGCTCCTCAATATCAGTCAGCTCCTCAATACCAATCAGCTCCTCAATACCAATCAGCTCCTCAATACCAATCAGCTGCCCAATACCAACCAACTCCTCAATACCAACAAGCTGCTCCACAACAAGCCTTGCCCATTTCAAAATACAACCCTGTTTTGGCTTCCCAATATCAAGCTGGAGCATCCCAACAATATAGCCCCGAAATTCAAGCTGCTTTGGACAAAGGACAATACATTGGTGATGGTGATTACCATGGTGAAGGTCTCTCCGAAGCTGGTGCCCCTGGTACAGGTGAGTAGTAAAAACATCCCTTTAATACGTTCTTAAAATGACAGTGGCGCACCCAGGATTTTTCTTGGGGGGGAGGCTAAGCCAGGGTCGGCGACAGTATTTTTTTATGGTCTATTTATGGCCTATTATGGCCTATTTAGCTTTTTAACAGTAAAGGGTGCAGGGTGTACCCCGACTTTTTTGCAATTTTGGTAAGCAAGTTTAGCGCCTCTATCAATTTTGATTAGAATTTTCAAGGTCACGCACTTTTACTTCGAAATTTGAAAAAAAAATATTAAAAAAAACTTCTAATAGACAGAGGAAATAAGATAATTTTAAATTTTCGCATTTCCCAGACACATCAGAACTTGTAGACATGTAATTAATTTTATAAAATATATTAATTAAAATTGTAATATTGTAATTTTAATATTAATATCACATTATTGCTTAACAAGTTTAGCGAAGCAGGCAATTTTTTTTACAGTTCACAGTTTTACAGGATAAGCAATTTCCAAGAATTCAAAAAGCAAACTGTTTTATAAAATTGAAAATGAGTAGAGAATGCCTCTTAAATTATAACTTATCTTGTTTAGCGCCGTAGGCAAAATTTTTTAGAAATCTTATTTTTTTTACATTTCCCAGACACCTCAGAATTTAAAATGTAAATAATCTTATAAATCTATTTTTAGAAATCTTAATTTTTAGTACAAACGAGACACAACATCTACTACTAGCCCACACAAGCCCTGTACTTATTTACTTGCTAACTAATAGTATCAGCCATGCACAGACTACGCGTCCCTTATAAGATACAGATACAGAAAGATCGTCGGCTCATATATGAGACAACGGTCTATTTAAAAAAAAAATGTGGCTCTTATATGAGCCGCTTGCTAACGATCGTGTTAAAAAGTTACTGAGGTCACTTGACCCTTTTTTGCTATTAAAAAAGTTTTCGCCCAATAGAATATTTGATTTTTGGTTTTAAATTGATATTTGCATAATAAGTAAACAAATTGTATAGAAAAGAAAACTCAGTGTTTTACAAAGTCGAACTAAAAGTGAGTAACGGCGAACCGAGAATAGTTTAGTAAAAATATATTTTTTTATAACTTCTAGCTCAACAAGTATCTCAACCTGCTGCATACAGATCTGCTCCATCAGCCCCAGCTTTCAGACCAGCAACACAAGCTCGTGACCTTGGATTAGGAGCTTACAGTGCTGCCCCAGCTGCCCCCAGATACAGCCAACCCCAATACGTATCAGCTGCAGCTGCCCAATCTCCCTATGCCGATGCTCCAGTAGCCAGAGGTTTGCCCGGGCAAAGTGGAGCTATTGCTCAGCCAGCTCAAATACCCGCTGGAGTAGATGCCAGTGCTTGCCCCAACTACCCATTCTGCCATTAAATGAGAAGTATAGACTGTCACGTTGACAAATTTGTTGTTTTTCCAGGATATCCAACTTGGATATTCCAAAATCTGGAAAATTTATTCCTTCAAAGAATAAAAGAAGTATGGTTATTTTTCCACACCAATTATCTGTATCTCTCGCTTTATCATTGATGTATTACAAACATATTTTTTTTTATTAAAAATGTCACTTGAAATCTAAAAAACCAGGATTATTATAATACAGAGTGGTCCAAAAGTCACCCCCCCCCCCTCTTAAATTTTGAACAAGATATCGACTTTTGGAACACTTAAATGAGAAAACCCAAACTATTTTTCGTATAGATTTAACATTGTCAGCTCTTAAAATGTGGACGGGGGGCACATAACTAAATACTACAATGAGACCTACGTTTTTTTGTGTTATGACAATACCTAAATAATTAATTGTGATAACTCAAAAATATATCATTTTAATTATATCATTCATCCATCATCCATAGATGAGAAATGCATATATTATATATTATATAATTACATGGGTTATCGTGCCTAGGCAATTATCATGTGTGAAAATGAACGGATAATCGATGTTAAAATGTAACTTTTTTTTTGTAAGATCTCTTATAATAAAAATATATGTTTTATACGTCTTCCTAAATGTTTATAAACAATATTTTAAAATTGTTAGATTATTTTTATAATTTCCTGTAAATACTTTAGTAGGTTTTTAATAAACTCTTTTCTATGAAATGTTTTTTAATAAAAAATCTTTGGATCAAAAACCTATTAACTGGTTTCAGCTGAAATCTCTTTGTTTAACTGTATATAGTTACCTACCAACAAAAAAATAATATCAATAATGTAATTCTAGCCACCGCATAAAAGTTAAAAGACCATGAATAATTTTTTCCTGTATCGTAGCCTTGTAGTGGCGTAACGGTGTTGAAAAAATCAGAGATTAAATATTTGTAATCATATACAGACAAAATAGTTGTCAACACTTAAAATTTCTAGTTGTTAAATTTCCATAACAAGAATTAACAAAATATTACATCCTACGTAAATATATATCGTCGTATCAGAACAACCTTTCAACTAACATTTTTTCCGGTTTTCACTTTTTTGCATTTTTGAATAGAGCTCGGAATAGAGCTTTTTATTACCTTTTTGCCTGTACTTAAAAAAAATATATGCACATAGCCCATTTTATTTAAAATACAACCATGTTCTATCTGCATTTTTTGAGAATTTTTTAGTGCAAAGAGGTTCTAACTAATAATAAAGTTTAATTTGAATTTCTTTCTTAAAAAACAGGTACCCCGTTAATGAAAATTAAACTTACTTAAATTATGGAGGTTGATGAGGAATACTTGTGCGAAACAACTATAAATTATCAATTTTAATAATGATTAATAATAATTTATGCAAAATATTGCATTTATTTACAAATTATTAAAACAAACAGCCAAAAAACATGTGAATTTAATGCAAAACTGTTCTATCTCAGTTAGAACACTGTTGTACTATAGTAGTAGGTATACTACTTTTCATTAATTTTTAGGTTATCAAAGTTCCAACTGATTTATTTTAGCTAATATTTAAAATATCAACAAAATGTGATTATAAGTACTAATTTATCCTAATATAAGCCCATTCCAGCATAATACACCACTCAATTATAAAATTTAAGGTAAGTTTCATGATTCTAAAGTTTTGATTGATCATAATACAGTTGAAACCTTGTTGTTCTCATATGACGATTGACAAACTAATTTTTGCGTTTTTTTTTTATGTTTAGGTGTTAGGTTGTAGGAAAAATAGTATACACACCTCGACGCAAGCCATTTCAGTTCACATCGAGTGCTTTTTTTTACTCGTCTGCACTTCGTAAAAAAAACGCAGTCTCGTGCACTAAAAACTAGGTTCGCGTACTTGGTGTATAATATAGGTACTATTACATTCAGGTTCTTTTTCGCACGACTTTTTAAATATTGAATTGCATTATTTTTCAAGATGTTTTTTTATATAACTACCTCACCGGAAATAAAATATCAAGGCAAATTTGTTTATCAAGAACAAAAAATTATCATCTCTAAGATTTTTTTATATGCATTAGATATATATTTTAAAAAATGCATATACTATTTTGGGAAATTCAACGCGCGGTGGGGAGATATTATATTATAATAAATATTACCAAATTTTTTCTATTAGACCATACGGGTTTTGGTTAAATATTTGATAACATGTTAGTGAAATTGGTAAGTTAAATAAAATTCTTATTTGTTTATATTTTTGAATGCCGTAAAGCGGGGCGAATAAGAACAGCAATCAACTGCAAAATTCTACAGCATTTTTTTAAATACAATGGCGATTTCTCCCGTTAGATTAGACAGGGACAAAAGTTCTACCCAAAAAGGATAGAAGACATACATACACTCCCACTTTCACCCAACCAAACAAATTCTGTATTTGTTCTTTGTTGAACAAGTACAATATTTACTTGGCCGGGCGAAGTATTATTTTTATTAAAGAAATTACTGGCGCCATCTAAATTTTAGTAGAATTATCTTATTCTACAGATTTACATTAGCTATGTTCGTTCCTGCCGCTCAGTGCTACACTTTCCGGCCAACCAAATAAATACTGTATTTGTTGTATGAAAAACAAATACAGTATTTATTTGATTGGCTGGAAAGTGTAGCACAAATGAGATAGAGATAGGGTAGACGTCTTTTGTTTCATAATTCTAGTTGTAGAGAGCTCCATTACAATTTTATTTCGTATACGAATAAACCCCTAAATCTAATCTAAATCATTTAATTAGAGATAAAACTTTAACAAAAATGTAACAATATACTTGTTACATTTTTGGTGAACAGTTATTTTTATTCAACCCACCATATACCTATGATGGGATGTACTATTATAGTACACCCCACTATAATAGTACAAAATATATCTCATACCTCTACAAGGTGAATTTGAAATAGGGTCCGAAGTTTTAAGGGGTGATGCTACATTATAAAATATGACAAAAAGTTCCTATAAACATATGTCCAAAAATGCGTCGTAAGAGAGCTGAGCCCCGTTGTAAGTGGCTAAAAAATTCGGTTTTTATTTAATAACTCAGAAACCCTTTGAGATATAGAAACGAGGGTTTGCACGTGAACTAATCTTAATAAGGCCCCTCTTCGTATGTTACATTCATATACTTATTTTAACCCGGTAGGGTACGAAACGGGGGGCTTTTCAGTTTTTTGCCCCAAACTTGTTTCTGTGTAACTTTTTTGTAATTTTATTTTTGGAATATAATTCCCCAGGTCAAAATACATAAAAAAGGTACGTGTTCTAATACTGTAGGATTAACCGTTTTCGAGAAAAATTAATTTGAAGGTTCGAGGACGAAAAATTAAATACCTACTATACTGAAAATTGAATAAAAGGTGCAGTGGCTCACACCTATGCTGCTTTCGTATAAGGGGTCCGCCTTTGCGAAGCTTCGACGAAATTACGCGAGTCGCACCTGAACTGGTATGATCTTCGCCTTTTACCACACATTCGCAACTGAGTCACTGCAGGTTTTATTGAATGTCCAGTTATTCTATATCAAAAACTAAAAAAAAAGTTTCTATATATGTGGGTCGAAAAATCGCTTTTATAGCTACTACACAGTTTATTTGTGTCAACCAAATATTTGGTTGGATATGTCCAATTGAATTATTTGGTTGTGACTAATAAATTTTATTTCTGTTAAATAAACTATTTTGTTCCCATCAATAAATCATTTTGAAATTAAAATATTTGTTTACATGAACTAAATATTTATTTATCTAGTATAAAATTTGTTACTCACGACCAAATACTTTAATTGGCCATATCCAAATAAATCCTTTTTATCAGTGTATGAAACTTTAAAAATGGTGCATTTTTAGGAGACCATAGCTCCCTTAGGAATGATTTTTCGAAATACCTGTATATGAGGTTTTTTTCTTAGTTTTTAATGTATATTTACCCAGCATCATTGAAATTTCGGTTTTCAACATTTTAGTGTTTATTTTTTCGTCCTCGAACCATGAAAAAATAATAATTAAAAATTATTTTTTCTCAAAAACGGTTAACCCTACGTATTACAACAAGAGTACCTTTTTAATGTATTTTGACCTAAGGAATCATATTCCAAAAATAAAATTTCAAAAAAAGTTACACAGAAAAAAGTTTGGGACAAAAAACTTATATGGTCCACGCGTTTCTCGCACATGTGCACAGGTGCACCTGAATAAATTAAGTACATGAAAATAACTTAAGAAGATGGACCTTATTAAGATTAGTTCACATGCAAAACCTCGTTGCTATATGTCAAAGGGTTCCTGTGCTATTAAAAACCGAATATTTTAGCCCTTTCAAAGAGGCTTAGCTCCCTTACGACGAATTTTTAGACATATGTTTATAAGAACTTTTTGCCATATTTTAGGATGTGGAATCACGCCTTAAAATTTCGGACCCTCTTTCAAATATACCGTGTATAGCTTAAAAAAATATTAAATTCTTTATATAGATTTGTTGTATTAGTTTGATAGTAAATAAATATATTATTATTATTATTATTATTATTATTATTATTATTATTATTATTATTATTAATATTTTTACGTTTGGTTTTAGGTAATTTTAACATATGCTATAACTTTTGCATCTGGTATTCCTCAAGCTAAATATCCAGCAGGCATAAGTCCTGAATCATGTCCGGACTATCCTTTATGTTCTGATCCTTTCGTGGCAATTGCGCAGAAAAATTCATTACCCACATATCAAGAACAGGGATCTCAACGAACTCAATATTCACCAAAAGGACAAATTAAAGTAGCACAGTATCAAGATGAAGGATTAATTCAGTATCAAAGAATACAAAATAGTCCGCAATATAATCAAAGGATACGGCAACATCAAGCAACATACGAAAAAGACGCCGTTGTGCCTTTCCAAGAACAGCAAATCTCGCCTCAATATAAAATCTCTGGAGTTCATCAATATCAAAATCAGGC
The DNA here is from genome assembly GCA_958510825.1 of Brachypterus glaber. Taxonomy (NCBI): domain Eukaryota; kingdom Metazoa; phylum Arthropoda; class Insecta; order Coleoptera; family Kateretidae; genus Brachypterus; species Brachypterus glaber. The sequence continues at coordinate 10,314,625 of OY294049.1, forward strand.
ATCTCAATATCATAATCAGGAACCTCAATATCAAAATCAGGAACCTCAATATCAAAATCAGTATCCTCAATTTCAAAATCAGGACCCTCAATATCAATCTCAGGGGTATCAGTACCAAAATCAGGATTCCCAATATCAGAATCAAGATGTTCAAAACCAAAATCGGGACCCTCAATATCAAATTCAGTTTACTAAATATCAAGTTCCTCAAAATATAATAGAATCTGAAAGACTGTCAAAATATACTCAAGCAATTTTGCCTCAGAAAGAACATTTTGTTCAGTATAATCCTCTATATGATTCTCAACATGAACCTGCAGATACTAGAGAACACCTTCAAGATACAGGTACTGTAAATTTAAAACAAGCCATGAAAATATAAATTTGCTTCCCATAGTATACTCTTCAAGGTGAATAGTATATTGCCTTTTCTCTATTTCATATTTTTCGGTATCATTTCATGTTTCAATGTCAAGACATTTTAAATTTGAGGTGCAAATTTGCACAAAAAGACCAATCGACCCACCCATACCAAATTTTATGTTTCTGGGTTGACACGTCTCGAGACGTCTATTTTTTATTTTGAAGGGATGTTTTTTAAAAACAATAGGGTTCTTCCTCTCGCGAAACTTGATTTTTCCTGATAATTTCTTATAGACCTGATATTCTCGAGTTATCATGAACAAAAAAAATATTTCCAATTTGGGACACCCGAAGGGACAAAAATAGATTTGTTTAAAATTCGGTAAAAAACATTCTACGCAAAGAATTTTGATCTAGGGTAATTTTAAACAATTTTGGAAATTTGAAAACAATCGTATAATACTCTTTTTCTCACTACCAACTAGGTAAGCTGACATTATATAAAGAACTTTCACTTTCGGGTTTAGACCGTGTTAATGGATTTTCACTTTCCGACGTTTCGTCTCTTACTACTAGAGACATCTTCAGGGATTAATCTGAAACTAAGTTTCGAATCAACTTGTGTCACTATTTATGACGAGTTGTGGTTATTCACCCGTGACGAGGTTTTTCCTATCAAAGACTTCCATATTGCAGGTAAGTGGTAACCAGTGTCCCGATTGATATTGTTAGGATGCTTGATGATTTCTATCGATTCCCGTATCTTCCTTGGCATTTTTTCTGTTTTCTGTTAATATTTGTTTTGTTTCAGACAAATTGATTTTATGACCTGTTTCATGTACATGTTCGGCTACTGCCGATAAGGAAATTTGTTTCTTTCTTATATTGCGCTCATGCTCTTGAAGTCTTGTAGAAATTTTTCTCTTAGTTTCACCTATGTAAACCGTACCACAGGAGCAGGGTATTTTATATACGCCTTCTGAACTCAGGGGTATTTTGTCTTTTGTTGAAGTCAAACATTGACCTAATTTTTGGTTGGACCGAAATATAGGCTTAATATTTGACTTCTTCAAAAGTTTACCTATTTTATCCGTGATACCGCTTACATAGGGAAGTATAACTTGTGTCTGTCTGTCATTGTCACTATTGTCCTGTTGTTTGGGTCTGGGATTTCTGTATTTGTATATGGTCTTATTAATGTCTTTTTTGGTATAACCGTTCATGGTCAAGGCTTTGGTTAGTTTAAGGAGTTCTGTGTCTAGGGAATTCTTGTCTGAAATCATGAAAGCCCTATGAACAAGTGAATTAACTACCGAGCGTTTTTGAGAGGGATGGTGATGTGAAAATGAGTTTAGGTATCTGTCAGTGTGGGTTTTCTTCCTGTATACCGAGTGTCCTATTAAGCCATTTTCCGTTTTGTAAACCAAAACGTCCAAAAAAGGAAGTGATCCGTTGTTCTCAATTTCCATCGTAAACCGTATAGATTTATGTTGGGAATTGAGGTGATTTAGAAAACCTTGAAGGCTTTCCATGCCATGGGGCCAAATAGCATAGATATCGTCTACGTATCTGCGCCAAATTTTAGGTTTTAATGGAAATGACTCAATAGCTTTTTTCTCGAAGTATTCCATGAAAGCATTGGCCGCAGGGGGTGATAATGGGGATCCCATTGCGGCGCCTGACACTTGTTCATAGAACTCTCCCTGTATCAGAAAATATGTAGATGTCAGACAAGCTTCAAATAATTTACATAACTTAGGGTCAAGATTTCCAGTTGTAAGTAGGTCTCGTATAATATTTATTGTATCGGGAACGGGAACGTTAGTAAATAGAGATTCTACGTCGAAACTAACCATTATGTCCGAGGGGTCCAGGGTTACTGTCGATAAGGTTTGTACAAAGTGTGTGGAATTTTTTACATAAGACCTCGTTTTTCCAACTAACTGATTTAAGATTTGGGCAAGGTGTTTGGCAAGTTTATACGTAGGGGAACCGATTGTGCTGACAATTCGTCCTTGTGAATTTTAGGTAAACCATATAATTTTGGTACGCGGGAGTCTCTGGGGGTTAGATTATAAATTTCAAGAGGTGTAAGGGAGGATTGTTTAAGTAATTGTGTGATTTTTCGTTCAAATTTTCCAGTAGGATCGGTCTCGAGTTTTTCGTATGTGTCATTGTCTATGAGTTCCGTTATTTTGTTAAAATAGTCAAGTTTGTCCATCACCACAGTGGCATTACCCTTATCAGCAGGCACAACAATAATATCGTCATTACGATTAAGATTCTTTAAAGCTAAATATTCCTCCCTTGTCAGGTTAGACTTAGGTGGTTTTGACTTTTTCAGAATCTTAGCCGTTTCATAACGTACTATCTCTGCATCTACCGGGGGTAATGAAGACAAGGAAGACTCCACTATAGAAATTATTTCGTCTGTTGGTACTGTCCTAGGTGTAATGGCAAAGTTATGTCCTTTGGACAGCATTACTTAATCAAAAAGTCGACTGTAATGGAAAGTACTATATCGAGCACACTTAGTGATAAATGAAATCATTACAAACAAAACCGTAACTAGACAAAAAAAAACGATTTACCGCTAAAGAACACAAAGTGTCCGACACTTACCTAAGGGGAACAGTGTCCCGGGACACCTAGACACAAGACTACTGTTCTTAATTTTATAGAGTGATTTCATAAAAAAATTATTTGTTGAATTGTCACACATATAAATATCAAAAATATTATTAATAAAATACGATTTTAACTTCTTGGTAGTGAGAAAAATGTAATGCGCTACTCGTAGGTAAGTTTTTTTTCTGTCTTCGGTCGTGTTTATGGACCTCAGCTCCGCTTCGGTCAACAAAATACGACCTCACACAGAAAAATTCACTTACCTCTACTAGGAGCGCAAATAACTATTTCCTACGATCTAGTTAGTAGTTAGTGTCCATTTCCCATCCGTAGCATATGACAACGGTTGGGAAGTGACAATCAGCTGATTTTACATATCTGCTGTCAAAAAATTAGTAAACTTCGAACACAAGCTCAAATTGACAAAATAATTTGAACATAATTTTTGCGTTTTTTTTATGTTTGGGTGTTAGCTCGTAAGAAAAATAGTATACACACCTCAACGCAAACCATTTCAGTGCACATCGAGTGCTTTTTTTACTCAGCTGCGCCTCGTAAAAAAACGCACTCTCGTGCACTAAAAACTATGTACGCGTACTCGATGAATAATATACTATTAGCTGCTGTGAGAACTATAAAAATGGCATTTTTCTAGACCAAAATCTGTTCCTTTAACTAAATACATATTTTTTTATTTTTAGCATATCGTATGGCAGTGGAAACTCCAGAAAGTCCCTTATTCGAAACTTCTGTAGCTTACCCTTCCTCTAGAGCTCCACATCAAAGAGCCCTTACATCTTATGATTCTCAACCAAGTGGCATACCAGTCGCACGCTTATCTAGTCAAATACGTAATAAAGTACCTCAATTTCCAGCTGGTGTAGATGGGAATGTTTGCCCAAATTACCCTTATTGCCATTAAAAAGATAAAATATGTTATTACAACTTTGTAATAAAATAGGAAATGTGAAATAATGTTATTTATTAAATTTTATAATTTTTCTAATAAAATTTTAAGGAAAGTTCATTGTTTTTTTTATCTACTTTTAGGTTACTGTATCAAGATAAAACGTATAATCCCTAAAAAAAAATATATTTGGTATTTTAATCTAAATCTTACAAAATATTTTATATTAAATCTTACAAAAAGAAAGCTCTTACGTAAAATAATATTAATTATTATTATTATGTAATAAATACTTTTACGACTTTTGACTTCTTAATACCAACCTGATTTTTGCCAAAATCATTTAAATCCAATAATTTCGGATCCAAGTCTATGTTGTTGTTTGTTCTCGAGTCAGTGTAGGTGGTTGTTGCGTTACCCCCCAACCACGCTTGAGTTGATTTTTTTTTAATTAATCTACTCTCCAGTTACGAAAATTATAATTATGGAGTTGATGATGTCAGGTATGTAACCATGGGGGTAGGATACCCTACAAAGTTGGGTAGTTGGGAAATTGTAGTGGCGATATGCTCTTTAAGTCAATAAATTTATTATATAGTAAAATCCAGGGGTAAAGTTGGGATATTTGCAGAGTAGAAGACCTTTTTTTGGCATTAAAATTTCTCAAGGGCAAAAAGTTGGGAAATTCCTTAATCCTTAGTTGGAAAAGTTTTTTTTTCCCCAAAAAAAAATCCCTTCGTTACTCATATCTCGCTAGGTTCTCATAGAGTTCTCATAGTAAAAAAAAATACTGGTAAGATAAATGGACAGATTTTTTTCGCGAAAAATAGTTTTTTTTGCATATAGTTCAGATCCTAATTCATACTAATTTTATTTTATATCCATGAATCCAAAGCGTACCTATACACAGCGGACACAGATTTCGAACACGTAAATAACATAACCCATATATTTTTTTCGTATATATTTGATATACCAAAAAATTATTTGGGTTATGTTGTGTGTGTTCTAAATTTCAAGTTGATATCTTAAGCCGTTCAAAAGTTAAAGGGGGCGCGGACTTTTGACACGCTCTGTATAGTTTAATATGTCAAATTAAATCGATGAGGTCTGTGACTTTCTGTCTGTCTGTTTGTTCTTCCAGAGTTTTTTTCATACTTCCAAAAATAACTCTTTACCTGAAAGTCTGAAACTTGGGTCTGATAATGAGACTCTGGAATTTAGGGTTTTTGTGTTATTTCAAACGAACTAACAACTCTTCTCTCTAGTTAATAAATAATTATTTAGTAGGCATACCTAATTAAAAATTAGCTTGTTTAAAACGGTTTCTAAATAATCATGTATGTAAGCACATTTAAATATTGCAAATTTTCTAATAAGAATATTTAAAGCAGTGCCTATAGTTATCGATGAATAATGTATGGTAATTATATTGAAGAATTGCACACAATGAAATTTTTATCAATTAATTATAATTTGATTTTACATTGGTATTTATTCTGCTATAGGTGGGTTATACTCAAAGATTTTATATGTATATGATTTCTTTGGTTATACTCTACCTCAGTGCGGTCCAAAAGTTAACCCCCCCATCTTAACTTTTGAGGGCATTAAGATATCAACTTTAAAGGAACACGTAAATAAGACCACCTTTTAGTATACACAGCCTGTTCCAGAACTCGCGCACATAAATTTGAGGGTATATTATATACCCTCTGAAAAATATGAAAAAAATGTCAAAAAATCCATATTTCTTTCTTCTTAGAACTTATATACCTACTAGTGGTGAATATGATTCAGGAACATTTCCTGAGTATTTTAAACCCAAAACAAAAATATTCATTAGGGTGCTTCTCGAGACAAACGATTTTCAACTGATTACACTTTTTTTTTTTCAGTGTATGTTTAATTTTTAATGCGGATATTGGGAGAGTTTATTTTGTGTAAGTATTTTTGTAAAATGTCTTTTTATTTTCATTTTCAAGATATTTAAATTATGTAAAGTAGGCAAATCATTTTCAGACTTACTGTTGTTATATTTAAAAACAATATTTTAAATTTTTGAAACCTCTCAACCACAAGCTTAATTATACATATATTATTTTCCTACATTATATCATAATATAATATCTTAAGAACCAAAGAAAATTAAATAAAAAAAAATCTTACAAAAATATCTCCATTTGCCTTAAAAATTAAAAAGGCACTGAAGAGAGCAAAGAGTTTTCACGTAAAAGCATAGTATATATTTTTTAAAGCGCCCTAGCGATTATTTACGTTTTGATCTCTTTAAGAAATACTCACTGAGTAAATAATACTCAGGAAATGTTCTTGGACCATATTGCGAAAAAAAATAAAAATTGAGCTTTTGATTTAAACCGAGATTAAAGACACAAAAGCACACAAAAATCCCAACGTATTTTCCGGATTGAACCTAGGACCTAGCTAAATCTACCTGCAGTCCCATGCTGATGAAATGCAACAAAACGCATAATAAGAAAAATTCTTTGTTTATAATAAGGTCACAGTCTTATTCCGACTTGGAATAAGGAAAGCCTCACCTATGAGAGGTATTTCAACTTTTTCTCGATATACTCCATTTTTTTGTATAATTATTGAATATTTACCATGGCAATGAGAAGTAAAAACCTTGGTTACAATGTGACAGAAAGCGCATAGAACGGAAAAGAGTCAGATAGGGAAACGCATGACAAAAGGACACAGATTTTAATTAAAATTGGGTTGTTAACATTTTTACCTTAAAATTTTTAAGCAGGTATAATAAGTATTAAAAATTAAAACAAAATCGACACGGTAACCAAGATCCCCTATAAAGTGTGCCTTATTATACTATTCCCAGTGCCTGCGCTAGAATAGTATAATATATACGTTAGTTTCGAATTTTCCAAAAAATTTCAATAATCGTCCTAGACAAAAAATTCTTGAATACAATTATTTGATGAAAAAATAAGAAATGTTTGTTTTGTTTTAAATATCCGTCTGTCCGTCCGTCTGTTCGTCTGTCCGTCCGTCTGTTCTTCTGTCCGTCTGATGTCACGATTTTTCTAAACAGGATAACTCAAGAACGAATAATCCGATCAACTTAAAACTTTCAGGAAAAATCAAAAACGAGACTAACAAAATGCAAATTGGGATGTTAACATTTTTACCTTAAAATTTTTAAGCAGGTATAATAAGTATTAAAAATTAAAACAAAATCGACACGGTAACCAAGATCCCATATAAAGTGTGCCTTATTATACTATTCCCAGCGCCTGCGCTAGAATAGTATAATATATACATTAGTTTCGAATTTTCCAAAAAATTTCAATAATCGTCCTAGACAAAAAATTCTTGAATACAATTATTTGATGAAAAAATAAGAAATGTTTGTTTTGTTTTAAATGTCCGTCTGTCCGTCCGTCTGTTCTTCTGTCCATCTGATTTTTCTAAACAGGATAACTCAAGAACGAATAATCCGATCAACTTAAAACTTTCAGGAAAAATCAAAAACGAGACTAACAAAATGCAAATTTGTGACTTTTACATGTCCCAAAGTGAATTTTGTCAAACGCAAATAGAAAAACACCTTTGAATTTTTGGCGACATAAACGCACATGTTTATGCTTATTTAAATCTTTAATTTTGTTAACAAAGCTACCTTGACTTAATTAATTAGGCGGATATAGCCGCTGTGTTAGCACAACTGATCTAAGGAGCATTTCGCGGATTTAGCCGCTTGTCAAAGGATCAATATGGGCTAAAAAATCTTTAGAAATGTTTTTAAATTTATTCATAGGTTATATCCCGAGACCCTGTGCCGGACTGGACAGGTGAGTTAGTGAGAAAAATCTCACGAGCCCCTCCATTTTTGGGGGCTCTCTGCTTTGGGGGACCCCCAGGTGATGTTTCTTTTTTCTGGGTGAGGATTTTTTCTTTCAGTCATCAAAATGAAAAATTTGGGAGTGGTATGGTTTTCTTTTTTTTGGTAAAAACTGTCAGGGACAAAGTTTTTGTTTGGGGTGAGGACCTTTTTTTTGAAGGGTGGTTTTTCTTGTCTTTGGTAAAAACCGTCAGGGTCGAAGCTTTTTGTTTTGTGAGGACCTTTTTTTAGTCATCAAACATAAATTTTTGGGAGGGAAAAAATTGAATATTTGGGGGCCCCCAGGTTAGAAATCTCACTAGCCTTGGGCTGCCCAGTCCGAGGGGTATATTTTAAGATTATTTCCTGAAAAAAATGTAGATAAAACAAGGAGCTGTATTTTTTGTAATTTTGAACTATCGACATATCTATTTTATCTAAATGCTATTTAATCGCTCTTAAATTAACAGAATTGGTCAATGAATTTTCTTAAAATTTGATTGGTTGAAAATATATGAGGGAAATAATCAAAATATTTTAATTTTTTATAGTATTGAAGTTGATTTTGTTGTCTTACCATCTTCCAAGATTATGACATCTAGTCTTAATTACGTCATCACAAAATAATGCCTAATTACCGTCGGGACGCATCGTATTTTGCATTTCATTTACCATTATAATTTTCTGTCCCGTCTGTCCCGTAACAGCAAATTACCATGGTAAAATGGATGCTATGGTATCATATTTGGCAAAAAAAGACCGTATTTATGTTATATTTTGTATAGCTGTAAATTTGACTGCGTATAACTTTCAAATCTATTCCAAAACTTTACGCCACTGCAGTACAAGAGCTGACCCAAATGAAACCGCTCTGCCTTATACTTGCATTAGAATCTATTCTGGATATGTCCCATTTTCTACCGTCCACCATGTGTGGGTACGGTTTAAAAAAATTGCCGATACGATTACAATTATATGAATCGGGTGGTTAGGGTGTGGACTTGGTATAAATACACTATACTTCAATTCTTTGTCCACAGTCTAATTGTTCGTTAAAATAGCAACATGTTTGTAAAACTGGTAAGTGTCACTAAACATGGGCAAGGTCACGTCATATTGACGTTGTATGCCGTCATGCCACGGCGATTTGACGTGATTACGCGCCATGAACCAGTGTCATCAACGCTAATAAAGGACTAAGTGAAAATATGTGAATTGTGATAATTTTTGTGAAAATTTGCAAAATGGACACACTACTAATGGATAAAGGTGTTATGTGGAGTGTTTTAAATCAAGTGTCGCTAGTCCATTTTTTTAATATCCATTAATGGACGAAACTTTTTTGAAAACTAACAACCCCTTGTCAAGAAAATAAACATCTCTCTATAGAGGGATGTTCATTTTTGTTTTTTTTTTTCGGAATATTTAACTTTTATCATATAATATTTACGGCATGATGAATACGCATCTGCAATAAAAGCTTTATGAGCAAAAAAAAGTTTTTTGTTTAAATTAATATTTTGGCTGGAAGTATAAAATTGTTTATGACATAATATGTCATACATATTATGTTTTAAAAAATTCAATTTCAAAAATATATTAAAAAAAATGATACATGTAATTTTTCGCTTAACCCTCGTAAATGTTAAAAAAGTTTTTGAACTATAATTTCAAAATCATTCTTTTATGGTAAAATATAATAATAATAATTAAATAAAATGAAACGCATACAAAAAACTACCCTTCTCAATTTTAAAAAATAGAATCAATATTTTTCATATTGTAAGAAAATAAAAAGTACAGCCGATTGAAAGATATTCAAATACGTATTTTTGATGTGATCATATCTTAGAATTTTATTTATATTAAAAATGAACTTAATCGTATTCGTAATTCAATTTGTTTAATTTTATAGGCAATCTTAGCTTTTTCCATGGCTGCCGCCCAGGCAGTTTGGAATGGCCCCCTAGCAGGAGGAGTCCCAGCATCTCAATTCCCAGCGGGCGTCTCCCCCCAATCCTGCCCAAACTACCCCAACTGCGCTAACCCAGCCGTAGCTGTCCAAGCTGCCCCAGCTCACCAAGGAGCATGGAACCAACCCCAACCCGCATGGAACCAACCTCAACCTGCCTGGAACCAACACCAAGCTCAACAAAGCTGGAACCCTGCTCCAGTTCCACAATGGAACGGCAATCAACAAAGTCCTCTAGATAGAGGTGAATATGTTGGAGACGGTGACTACCATGGTGAAGGTTTGGCCGAATCTGGTGCATACGGAAATGCTGGAGGTAAGATAACCATAGGCGCCGACTTTTTAAAATTCACGGGGGGGGTTGAAATTAAAAATTTTATAATTTTAATTATCCAAGCCTCTCCCTGGTGGTAAGCCATATAAATCAGGATATTTTTTTAACAACGGAGAATTGGTTAAGAAATTTACGACAAACCTATAATCAAAGTTTCAAATCGTTTTTGAACCAGTTGAGATATTGACTTCAAATTTGGAATACTTAAGACAATCCAAACTATCTTTTTTCATATATTTCATATTTTTAGCTCTTAAAATGTGGGCTGGGAGGCATAGGAAGATTTTTTTTAATTGAAAGGGGGGCCGTGTGAAACATCGTTTTAAAGCTTATAAAATTCTCTGTCTAACCATATATTTATTTACATTTTAAAACAATTTTTGAGGGGTTTAAACAGGATTGAAAATGGGTATTTTCGACTAAATTTCTTTAATAAAAAAATTGAACAATTTTTTAAAAATTAATTATTTTATAATGAAAAAACGTAAATTATACTTTTAAACAACTTTTAATTGATATAAATAAAACCATACAAAAAAAAAAAACTTAAAAAGTCGAATTTTTTAGCAAAATAAACTTGAATAATAAAATCCTTAAAAAAAAAATTTAAAAAATTAAAATATAGTTAAATAGATAATTTTATAAGCTTTAAAATGATTTAAAACACGGCCCACTTTTCCATTAAAAAAAAATATCCCCCATGCGCCCTGTCCTTATTTTAAGAGCTGAAAATATCAAATATATGCGAAAAGATATTTTGGATTGTCTTATTTAAGTGTTCCAAATTTGAAGTCGATATCTCAACTCGTTCAAAAGTTAAGAGGAGGGTGACTTTTGGACCGCACTGTATAATGGTCAGTACACAGATTTGGCAAAATTCAGATTTGGATTAAGATTAAGATAAAAAGTAAAAAAGTCGGCCTTAGGCCCTTAAAATATTTCAAAAAAAATACTTTTATCGCACGAGCCCGAAGTTAATAAACAACCCGGAGGGACGAGTCCGCTTAAGGTTTTATGAAAGGAGTATTTTATACAATTTTATGTACCCACTATTTATAAAAAATAATTAAAAATAATTCTGCTATCAAAAGAATACTTTTCCCTATGTTCATCTAAATAAAAATCAATGTTTATAAAAGCAGATTTTTTTGAAAAACATTTCTTTTTACAAAAAACGATTTTTTTATATCGTTTTTCACTCCGACTTTTATAAAAAAAAACATGCAAGAATTTTAGATAAGAAACCTATGTCCTTAGCTCAAAGCGTTAAGGTTTTATCGTGGCCACAAATTTCCTCGACAGAGACCAACCGGCAAAATTGTTTTTCGCGAAAATCGTGTTTTTTGCTATAAAGAAAAATAATTTTAAAAAAATATTTTTTTTATTAACGATATATTTTAATATATTATTGCAAATTTATTAAAGATTCAATCGAGGAGCGCGCACAAGTAATTTTTATTTTTATTTTTAAGGAGACTTTTTTCTATAAACAATTGCAATGCATGCATTTTGAAAAAACTTCGTTCGCAAAATAGAAAAAAACATTTATTGTTTTTTATTTAACAGGAGATGGCGGTTACAACGGTGGCGCTTACAATGGTGGAGCTTACAATGGTGGCGGTTACAACGGTGGCTACGCTGGTGCCCCCGCTGGAGGACAATACGGACCACACGGTGCAGGACAAGTACCCGCTGGAGTCGACCCAGGTTCCTGTCCAAACTACCCATTCTGCCACTAAACAACTCAATAGTAATTATAAAAATAAACCTTGTTAACAATATATTTATTTTTTGTTTAAAAATAAAAAAAAATCATGTTCTGATAACGTTTCGGACGTTCCCGTTTTGCTAAAATAAAATGACAAATTAAAAATATGTATTAAAAAATACCTTATCTTTCTACATTCTTATTATATACGTTTATCTTTATCCACCTTTATCTTTATCTACCTTTATTTTCTCTTAATTTTATCTGTATTTCTTTTTTCTTGTTACAAGTTTTTATGCATATTTCTTATTAGGCATTCATTTTATTTTGTATGCATTGAGGATGACAACTAATTTAGACTCGAGACGTGGGCAAAACATAGTTTTTGATGTTATTTTAAAAACAAGAAATAATATATTTTTAATATGTTTTGACCAAGAAGTCAGAATGCCAGCTGACTAACATGTTGTACAGAAAAAAAACAACGAACAGATTTTTTTGGAAAAAAAACTCTAAAATACATACACTCAAAAAAGCTGTGTTCATGCTGTAAAATAATTGTAAAAGTACCATAATTTAAAAATAAACATTTTATAAATGTATTTTTTGTTTGTTTAATACCTGCCCAGCAAGACTTTACCGACGGGCCATCACACGGGTTGATGGCCCAGTGATGGCCGGCCCGTCGGTAATGTTTTGCTGGGTAACCCTAAAACGTTTTAAGCAGACTGATTAATTCTTTAGAGACATTTATCATTGCTTTAAACAACTAAAATAATTCCACCGATATTTTTCCTTTTTTTTTAATTTTACAAAAGAAAAAAAATAAATACGAAAAGTGAAAAATACAAAATCTTGAAAAAACAATTATCCGAAAAAAAAACTGCAAAAAAAATAATATAGGTATTTTTTTTAGTACAAAAAAGCTATCGAAAAAATATATAAAATCTTAAAAAAAGCATTTAAATCGACAAATTACACAGGCCAACAAGGATTTTGTGATCGGATCGGATTGGATGTTTTTTTTCTGTCTTAGTTCCCTGATAACACACTTCATCCTAAGAAGGTTTTTTAATCGTTCCCTTGAAAAGGTTCTTAGCATAATGCTGTAAACATGCTAAGCATGTTCTTAAAAGGTGCACTGCTGTAGTAGCACAAGTGCTTCTACTCTAAACATTCTTAGCATGATTAGAGTATTTTGCTAATAATTTTCCCAATACATATTCTTAAAATATTCTAATGGGAATATTTTTAGAATAATGCTATAGTGCACATGCTAAGCATGATTAGAGTATTTTGCTAAGAATATTCTCAAATACATATTCTTAAAATATTCTAATGGGAATGATTTTAGAATAGTAATATGCAATATTATTATAAATGCATCAAATTAGAATATTTTTAGAAGCATGCTAAGAATATTCTTAAAAGTACATGTACCTACTTCTAAGAATATTCTTAACATGCTTCTTAAAACATTCTTATTTGATACAGGCTTTTAAGAACCTTCTTAGGAACTCCCAGCACGATTAAAACGGTAACCTTTGCATTTCTTTAATCGTTCTTAGAATATCCTGAGCAAAATAGACATGCTTCTAAGAAGCATGCTGTCCTTCCGGCTATTTATTTTAAGAATATTCTTTGAAGGTTTTTGTGCTATCAGGGTTAAGACTCACTGACTGCCAAACAAGCATTTTTTTGTTTCCATCACGTATAATTTTTTTCAGCTATAAGTCATGCTAAAAATCTCATTCAATTTTGAATGTTTAAGTTATGGACATTGGTCTACCTCAACATCCCCAATAGCACTTTGCTTCAAAAAATATTCTAATAAGGAAAGAATAGTCTTAGAAATATCTAAGAATATTCTTAGAACTTTAAGCTTGGTTTGGTAACCCAACAATAATATTAGATAGTAGATGGCTGGATTAGGGTTAACTAATCCAGCCATCTACTGTCTACTATTCTTAGAACATTTGTGCTGTCAGTATATATAATCAAAAGAAGCCATTGAGGCATTTTCATGGAAAAAAATCATAATAACATTTTTTGTGTAAATTTATTTTAACTTTAGGGTGTTTTTTTTTAATTTTTCTTCTATTGTGAATACTCAAATATGTATATCCAGAGACAATTTATTACATTTTGGGGAAAAGGGGGAGGGGGTATGGAAAAAAAATGATATTTTGTGTAAGTTTATTTTGCCTTTTTGGTGGTTTTTAAATTTTTCTTTTATTTGTACCGTAATTAATACGTTCACTGCCAACGGCTAGTTTTGACAGCGGAGCAATGGGTATGGGCAAGGGAAAAATAGAAAGAATTGATTAATGTTGTTAGGGGCGCCAGTTACTTTAGCTTTTACTCCTTTAGGTAAGTAACAACCTAGTGTAAATACTTAAGCTTTTCAGTTTGAGAAAATATAACCCCTAAATAAAATAAGATAATTCATTTGAGAAATTTATTATAAATAAACTTAATGAAAGCACATCAAGTAATGTATTAATATATATAAAAAAATATGTGTAATTATATTAAGATATAATTAAAGAAATCTTAATAAAAATTACTAAATTCAGAAATCATTCGACTTAAATGTATAAAGAAAACATGAAGTTCAGCAAGCACCAAGAAATGTATGTAAACAACAATCATTTCTTGCAGTGTATAAAAGTCATGCTTAAATTAGAAATCATTTAATCAAAAGTATGATATTTAATATTTAATAAATGAGATTAAATGTTTTAAAAAAAATAAGTACCTAAAAATGAACAAAAGCCAGAAGGGCATATAGTATTAATCAATACTATATCAGATCTGATAAAGTTTACAGTTATAAGAATATTGAAATAAAAGAATTTAAAAATATGAAATATTGCTTTCAAAAGTTTTCAGAATGAGTACTTAGCTGGTTTCTGCAAAATCCATGAGGTATGAATTCCATCGTCTCCATCTGTGCAAGTCTCCCCTATGCTGATGAATTCATTTCTCAAATGAAAGAAAAAAAAAATATATGCTGTCCCATCTACTTTGGAAAAATTATCTTCCAGGATAAAATGTACGATTGAAAATGTTGTCCGGGATCAAATATGCTTTTGAAAATTATGTCCAATATAAAATTGTCTGCTAGACGGTCATATAGAATTTATCTATGCCGAAAAATACAGAACCATGTTCCAACAGAACATCACTCCATGCGGAGAACTTGTATATCAAATATACCAAAATAAACTTCAACTTAAATTAATATAATTCCATATTAATGGTATAGAAATGGTGAGTAATTAATGGTAATTAATTAATGTAGTAATAATGGTGCTTTATGGTGCTTAATTAATGGTAATTAATTAATGTAGTAATAATGGTGCTTTATGGTGCTTAATTAATGGTGCTAAAACAATAATTATATCTCAGAAATATTCTAAGAAACAGAAAAACTTAACTTACGTCTCATTCTAAGTCTTCGATGTCCATCGAAACGTTATAAATGCATAATTTTAGAAAATAACAGTTATAATATCTTCCGCATTGTTTAAATATTCATTTTCACTAACTTTAAATAAAAATACATGAAGGATTACTTCGATGATTACAGAAAATAAACACTCGTCAAAATGAGACCACCATTGTACAGAGTTCATCAAGAAAGAGCGAAAATCGACCTTATCAACCGGTATGAACCCTTCAGGTGAATAAAATCCTATTTCTGAACTATTAGCGACATCTATGCAAGTCATTATCAACTACAGTTTTACCGTATAGGATTCCTAATAAAGGTAACTGAAACTACATCAAAGATAATAACTAATTAAAAGAATGTTTCCTACTAAATCTGTATTAGTGATATCTAACCTCAAAATATTACTCTAAGAAACAAATATAAACAATACTTATTGTTTATCAGCAAAACTAATAAAAATACGAACAGAATACTAAGTGTCCTGTGAACTAAGTATAAACAAAATACTGAATCTAAGTGAGCAGTTCCAGCAAACTATTTTCAACAAATTCTGCTAAGTGAGCAGTTCCAGCAAACTATTTTCAACAAATTCTGGATTATCCCGAAGGGATAATCATACACAACTTTCCACAAGAGAGACAAGCTACAAATGAAAGCCAGTGAAATCCAACCCTCAATAGACTCTGAAACATATAAAAACCAGGTAAGTCCATAGACAAATGCACTATAGAGAAATAAGTCATATGATTCTTTATTATTAAAAATCATATTCTAATTATGTTTTCTTTATGTTATTTTCAGGTAGAACTATGGAATAGAGACTTATATGGTTAGAATTCAGTTCCTGCTACAAAATAGTCCCAGATACAAAATAGTTCTGTACGTACGTAACTATTTATATACAAAATAAACATAAATTATAACGTAAGTAAACGAATAGTTTAATTAACCCTTGCTATATTACAAAGTGACGATTTATGTCGTTACATATTATTAATAATAAAGTTATGTCTACAAATTTTTGTTTACATTTTGGGGGTAAGGGGGGCGTTGGAAAAAAATGATAATAACATTTTTTGTGTAGTTTTATTTAACGTTTTAAGTGGTTTTTAAATTTGTCTTCTATTGTAAATAATAAGAAAAGTTACGACCAAAACAAAAATGTAACCCCCCATTTACCCCCTTACCCCAACCGATGTTGCTCAAATACGAACTTGCCCAAGATAATATAAAAATACATCTGCATACCAAATTTCAAATCGCTAGCTCAAAGCGTTCTTAAGTTATCGTGGATACGCACAGACAGACCGACATTTTTTTTGTTGCTTATTTTGAATTTTCTCGACGTTTCCGAAAAAAAAATAAGATGATTTAAGCAAAAAAGAAATTTGATTTTTTTTGTATCACAATAGGTGAAGTCGGGCTAACTGGGCCGCTTTTTTCATATCGAGTTTTTGAAAAACTTGTTAACAATTTTTAAATATTTTCTATAGCAAAAGGTAGATTATTACTATAGTTGGAACATATTAATACTTCAGACAAATATTATTAATATAAAAAAGTTATTAACGATAATAATATAGTTAATAACTTTCAGGGTTAACTGGTCCACTAACAAAAATATATTGTGTTGTAATTATAGTGTGAATAAAAACGATTCGAATTCAAATAAAGTATAATTATAACTTAAAAATAGACAACATTATATGTTAAATATTAGATATATCTCAGGGTTAACTGGTCCGGGGTTAACTGGACATTGGCCAGTTAACCACGAACTAATTAATATTGACATAAGTGATTTTTACTATGTCCAGTTAACCCCGAACCAGTTAACCCTGAGTGACACCACTGAATAAAATCATAAAATTTTAATACTTAATAAGATATTAGAAGGCGGCAATTGTGCAGAATAATTAACAAAATACCCAATATATTAGGTAAAATATTAATCTGGATCCTCCTCTTAATGACAAAGTATTAATAAAAGATAAAAGTTAAGATAATTACTTACTTTTCATCGAAAAAAAAGAACTTTCTTTACTACAACTTACACGTGAAGAACACAACACAGATCTAAACCAAACATCCATGGATTTTCAAATACCCCCTTGCCACATACATACTGGTCTTTACCAAAAAAAAACTTTGGTTAATAAACCTATGGCACAAATTTGGATGGATGGATGGATGGATTTTCAAATACCCCCTTGCCACATACATACTGGTCTTTACCAAAAAAAAACTTTGGTTAATAAACCTATGGCACAAATTTGAAGTCCTCATCTCGATTTTACCTCAACCAGTTATCAGTCCCCATAATGGTTTGAGGTGGCTCAAGATAGTCTCCATCTCACACAATAGTAAGTATACCCTGCTGAAAATGACGGGTCTGGGCGGGTATAAATGGTGCATAAACCGGACTTGAGCGGATGAAATTCACCCGCTCAAGTCCGGTCTATGCAACATTTATACCCGCGCAGACCCGTCATTTTCAATAGGGTACCGGGTGAGGTTCAGTCCATGGACACCCCCTAAAATATAATTGTGTTCAATCCGATCAAAACATTTTTTTGTAGCTTATATTTCTTAACAAGGGCTACAAAATGGCGTAAAATTGCCCTTCCGGTTTTTTATAGTGACACGCCCTGTATATTTTTGAATTTTTGAATTCAGAAAACAATTTTACATCTAAAAAAACATTTAATTAATTTTAATTTATATTTTTCCCACATTTAGCAAATAAATTAGATTTTATTATAAAAAAATAAATCTTGTATGTTAATAAAAAAAATCAATACTTTTAATTTTAGAATTCTAAAATATAAAAGTAATAATTAAAAAAACTTACTAAAAATATAAAAAGCTTTTAAATGATTTGTTTTCTGGATCCAAAAATGCAGAAATATGCAGGGGGTCATTTAAAAAAAATAAGTTAGTTTCCGACGAAACCGAAAGTGCAAAAAATAATTTTGTATGCCAATTTTTTAGCCATTAATGCATTGTTGAGAAATATAAGCTATAAAAAATGCTTTGATCGGATTGAAAACAACCTAATTTTAAGGGTGTCCATGGACTGAATCTCACCCGATAGACCGGGTGAGTTTTATTTATGTCCACCTCCAAAATTAAGATTAATCTCTATTCGATAAAAACGAAACTTTGGAGATTTGTATAATTTTACATTACATAAATAAAACTCACCCGGTATATGCTATAGTTTTGATTAAACAAATAAAAATTATTAAAGTACAATAGGTTTTATTAAGTAGGAATATAACTCAGTTAACTTTAAAATTCTATAAATACTCAAACAAAAATTAACCTGGTGGCCATTGCATTTGCCTTCCAGATAAAACGTGGACATGTAAATGGTACACAGATTGTGCCCCGATGGGCCCATCATTAATAACAATTCTGAATCCTTTTTGAAGGTTCCTCTTTTGCGCGATCTTTTTCGCAACAGTCAACAAATGGCCTAGTAGGTCGCTATCAGAATCTTCTGCTTTTGAAAGTTGGGGAATAGGTTTCCTTGGAATGACCAAAAAGTGGACTGGGGCTTGAGGATTTACATCATCAAATGCCACGCACTAAAAAATAAACCAAATTAAACTAAATTACCCAGACAGCACATGATAACTATTAGATATCCAGGGGATATATTTTCTGGATATAGGGTATATCCAGTCGAAAGCCTGGATTGCCATTAGATGCCCCATGGACATCCAAATGTCCGCCTATATCCAGATCCTGGCAGGATAATAAAAAATAGATCTCCACTGGATATCTCGTGGATATCCAGTGGAGATCTATTTTTTTAACCTCCCCAAAGTATATCCACTAGATATCCATAAGAGATCCATCATGGATATCCTGAATATCCGGGATATCCATGATGGATCTCTAATGGATATCCAGTGGATATACTTTAGTGAGGTTAAAAAAATAAATGTCCACTGGATATCTTGTGGATATCCTGCCAGGATCTGGATATACGCGGACATTTGGACGTCCATGGGCAATCCAGGCTATCCATTGGATATATTCTATATCCAGAAAGTATATCCCCTGGATATCTAATAGTTATTATGTGCTGTCTGGGTATATTATCTTATTTAAATGGATATTCATAGGTTAAATCCCGGTTGAACTGCGGGTAGTTTTTTTTTTGCAATTTTCGCTTATACAGGGTTAATCACGAAAGTGGTCTATTAAAAGTTTATGGAGAACCAATAATTTTAAATGACCGATATTTAAAGATTAAAAATATTTTCATGCTTTGCCCAGTCAACACAAATACATGGCAGGAACATAGCAGGTACATAACCACTGTTCTATGTGATGTTGCAGACATGTAATTTTTATAGTCCATGTATAGTCCTTGGACTTTAACAATTCCGCCTCAAGTTATGTATCAGCTACATAACATGCTACATATCAGATACATACTAGGTACATAACAATAAAAGTAGGCGTTTCCGAATTTTACTTGTTATGGAGTGCATCATAGATTTAGACATGGTGAACATTTTTACGTCTTTTTGATAAACCTAATAATTAAAGTATATAAATATCTTTATATGTAGCATCCATCAGGCAAAATTCTTATACGATGTGCATTTTTACTGTGAAAGCAAACTTTCTACCAGGCTTAAAAATCATGGGCCACATAAAAAGCCAATTTTTAGAGAAAAAATAGCAAATAATCATTTTAAAAAAATATATATATATTTTAATTTTTTGTCTAAAATTATCTAAAATCGGTTTAGTTGTCTAAAAATACATGCGTTTCTACTACTTAAGGGTTAAACTTTTATTATTAACAACAATTTTAATAATATTAGTGATTCTAACCTATAAAAATTAAAATAATATAGACGCCATATTTAGTATTGAATTCATAACATTTTATGTATCGTGTATGTTCTCGTACCATATATATGATACATAACATGCAATATTGCATGTTATGTATCATACATATGTATGTTACATCTTATGTAATATGGCACATGTAACGTAAAAAATCTTTCTGTTATAGGGCATGTTATGTAGCATACATATGTATGTTATGTCTCATGTAATATGGCACATGTTACCTAAAAAATCTTTCTTTACCATGTTGCATCCATATATGTGCGGACTGGGTGGGAACGTTCAATTATTACGTAACGCAAATTTTGATCATTTTGGACTTTTTAATAAAGTTTACAGGGGACAAAAAATAGGAGTTCAGGGAAAAAACACTTTTTTTTTGTTTTAATTCGCTGTCACTGATAAAAATTTTATTTTAATATTAGTTTTATATATAATATTTTTACGCTTAAGTAAAAATAAGGTAAATTATGTATATCTCGTTTTTATACGATAAAAATTAAAACGAAAAAAAAAGTAAAAATAAACAATCAGTTTTTTTTATACATAGAATTATCGGCTGAATTAATTAATAAGTAACCTAAGTTTCGTTTTTATCAAATAAAGATTAATAAAACTCAACCAGTACATAAAAAAAATCTTGCTTTTATTAGTTTATATTTAGAGTGTTTATTTTAAAATTAAGAAGGTAATATTTATATAATAAAACTTTTGTGTACAAAACTAGTTTTTTTATTTTAATAAAATATGATTATAAAATATGGTTATTTTAATAACGAGTTTTTAGTTTAAACTATATTTTATTTATTTATTATTAGGTAATTATGGTTAATTTCTGATGAAATTAAACCTTTTTAAATTTCGGGATGGGGACTGGGATCGGGATCCCGAACTTTTTGAACATTTCGGGATTCCGGGATCTCGTGGGTGTCATAAATATAATTAATAAAAAATATATTAACAAAATAAAAAAAAGGTCTTTAATTCAAAACGTACGTTTTATTACTTTTTACCAAATGTATTTTGTACAAAGGCAGGAGGTAATTGTTCCAGTAAGCTAAGTGGATTTACTTCAACAGCCACCATTTCATCTTCACCCAACCAAATTAAGTTCACCAGGTGCTTATATTTCTTAACTGAATAAAATCCATGTTGATTTGCGTCTGTTGATAAATTTGTTGATTCGATTTTGGGAATTTTCGCGCCAACTTCAGGTGCTTTCTTCTTATTGAGAACAATAATACTGCTGTCATCATGCAAAAATATCACATCTTCCTCTCTTGGATCAAAAGTTATATTTCTTATGGGGTAAGTTCTTGATGACCACTGGACTGACGTGTTTTTTTCGAGCGTCCGTGTAAATTGCGTAAATTTTCGCATCTTCATGTCGTATTCAACTATCTTATTATCTGCATATGCAATAACTAAATTTAAAGTGCTTGGATGAATCGC
This sequence comes from Brachypterus glaber, assembly GCA_958510825.1. Classification (NCBI taxonomy): domain Eukaryota; kingdom Metazoa; phylum Arthropoda; class Insecta; order Coleoptera; family Kateretidae; genus Brachypterus; species Brachypterus glaber. Next base: position 10,336,183 of record OY294049.1, read on the forward strand.
TAATGCTGTTAAAGGTGCCATGTGCTTTGGTAACTTACAATAACTTGACCATTTGTTATTCTTCACCTTTAATACTGTAATGTTACTGTTAGGATCTGCAACTACCAAAAATTTTCCACAGTCCGATATTGTCAGAAATGTTATAGTATCTGATATTTCTTCATGATCAAATTCTATATCTTGAATATCAGTAACTTCATATAATTTGTCTAATTTAAATATCCTTAAGCCTCCAGTGTTTGGTGCTACAATAATTTGTTCAGCATTTGGTGTAAAAACAGATTGGACACATGGTGTACTACCTTCTTCTTTAAAAATATCAAGTTTTTCTATATTTGCAGTTCCATTTTCAAGATTTAATTTAAGTAACTTAGTTCCACTGTTGGTACTATAAAAAATTAATTTTCCATCTGGTGATATGGAAGAATTTATTATAAGATCTTTTTTCTCCTCTCTATAAAAATCTTTAACATGTCTTTCTATAACTGCTAACTTTTGCGGTTCAGTTTTTAATGGTAGAAAACCGCGAAAATTTTCGTCTTGTTTTTCACAGTCACCCAATCTCCAGATTTCCAAGTGGTTTGTGTACTGTAATAAAATATTTCTGGATTTGTTTGCTAGTTTAACACAACAGTTTTGCAAAATGGGTGCGGTTTTTATCAGGGTTTTTGGGGGATGAAAACTACAAACAAGATAACCATCTATTCCACTGGAGTATAGCTTGTTATCTAGTAGGACCATAGTTCTGACATCATGTTCATGTATTTTTCTTTGCACACTTTTTACCCATTTGTTACCTTTTGTAGTTTGGATTTTTACGTAATTTGAAATGGTAGGATCAGCTCCAGCACAAAACAGTGAAGATTCATCATCGGACATACAAATTGATAAAACATCAGCCTTGTGTGATTGATAACTTTCCAATTGGGCACCAACATTTCCATCCCAAAATGTTAACTTTCCTCTGGAGTCACCACTAATTATAGTAAAGTCATTTGTTATGGCTAAACACCATACAATGGTGGGTTTGTTTGCCTCAATTCTTCCACAGGTCATTTTGTGAAGAGCATGACCAGTTTCAACACTATATATCCTAATAGCATCCAAACTTCCCGACACTACATATTCACCAGAATGATCAAATTTAATGCTTATTATCCTGCCCTCCTGTTTATCCAGAAACTTGTAAAATGAAACACTATCATCATCAATCTTAAAAATGTTAATATAACCCTTTTCAGTTCCAATGGTTATTGATTTTTTACTTGTGCTTATATCTAAGCAATATGCTGCTTCGCCTGTTACTGCTGATTGGCTAGTTATGTCTAATTTATGTAAATCATACTCGATTAGCAAACCGTGAAGTCCCACAGAAAAAAGTCTGTCTTCAAACCATGCCAAACCTTCAATGCTAAAGTTTTCTATGTTTGGAACAATCGTTTTTTCAATAAATGCTGTGTTGTATAGATTCCATATTTCAATGCAAGCATCTGATCTTGAAACAGCTAACTTTTTTGCCGCTTTCTTCAATGCCATACAATAAATAGCTCTTGTTTCTGGTTTATAAAACCTCACATTATGTATTTTACACGTAGACATTATATTTTATAGCTTAAACCAAAATACAACTACAATTATGACTAAAACACTACAATAATATTGTTCTGAACGTCAACATAACCTAAATCACACGTGTGTATTTCGCAGTGACTATTGATACGGATACCCGGATGAATTATTTTAGAATTAATTCATACGGGCATTTAAGTCAAAACTTTTAACGTTATAAGTATTATCTGTTTGTGCATTTTGTTCAGATTTAAAATGTATAATAAAAGATTTTCGCGCCGTAGACATTTTTTAAATGTTACGGTCAAATTAATAAATGCACGGAATCCGAGCCCGGCCGGAACTTCATATCCGGGAC
>OY294049.1:10338309-10363080 GCA_958510825.1 Brachypterus glaber
AAGTCAGCATAAAAAATTTCAGCCCGATCGGATAATTTAAAGTACTCGTTTTTTACCATTCCGCAGAAAAAAATCGTTTTGCAGCAGTAAACCAACCCTTAATATTTTCAGATGGGGTTGAAATTTTAGTATGGGGTGCAGGAAGATTCCTAAAGTCACGACAAACAATTTCAGGCCAATCGGATAATTTTAAGTTCTCTTTTTTAACCGTTCCGCTGAAAAAAAAATGTTTCAAAGGGGAAGCCACCGTTAAAATTTTCCGATGGGGTTAAAATTTTAGGATGGGATGCAGGAAGGTCTGTAAAGTCAGCATACAAAATTTCAGCCCGATCGGATAATTTAAAGTACTCGTTTTTTACCATTCCGCAGAAAAAATCATTTCGGAGGCGTAAACCAACCCTAAATATTTTCTGATGGGGTTGAAATTTTAGAATGGGGTGCAGGGAGGTCCCTAAAGTCGCCCTAAAAAATTTCAGCCCGATCGGATAATTTAAAGTTCTCGTTTTTTACCATTCCGCAGAAAAAAATCGTTTCGCAGGCGTAAACCAACCTTAAATATTTTCCGATGGGGTTGAAATTTTAGGATAGGGTGCAGGGAGGTCCCTAAAGTCACCACAAAAATTTTCAGCCCAATCGGATAATTGAAAGTTCTATTTTTTACCGTTCCGCTGAAAAAAAAATGTTTCAAAGGGGGAAGCCACCCTTAAATATTGTCCGATGGGGTTCAAATTTTAGGAAGGTCTCTTAAGTCAGCATACAAAATTTCAGTCCGATCTGATAATTTAAAGTACTCGTTTTTTACCATTCCGCAGAAAACATCGTTTCGGAGGCGTAAACCAACCCTAAATATTTTCCGATCGGGTTATGATTTTAGAATGGGGTGCAGGGTGGTACCTAAAGTCAGCATAAATAATTTCAGCCCGATCAGATAATTTAAAGTACTCGTTTTTTACCATTCAGCAGAAAAAAATCGTTTTGCAGGCGTAAACCAACCCTAAATATTTTCAGATGGGGTTGAAATTTTAGGATAGGGTGCAGGAAGGTCCCTAAAGTCACCACAAAAATTTTCAGCCAAAAAAGTTCTATTTTTTACCGTTCCGCTGAAAACAAATGTTTCAAAGGGGGAAGCCACCCTTAAATATTGTCCGATGGGGTTCAAATTTTAGGATGGGGTGCAGGAAGGTCTCTTAAGTCAGCATACAAAATTTCAGTCCGATCGGATAATTTAAAGTACTCGTTTTTTACCATTCCGCAGAAAACATCGTTTCGGAGGCGTAAACCAACCCTAAATATTTTCCGATCGGGTTATAATTTTAGAATGGGGTGCAGGGGGGTACTTGAAGTTAGCATAAAAAAATTCAGCCCGATCGGATAATTTAAAGTACTCGTTTTTTACCATTCCGCAGAAAAAAATCGTTTTGCAGGCGTAAACCAACCCTAAATATTTTCAGATGGGGTTGAAATTTTAGAATGGGTTGCAGGAAGATCCCTAAAGTCACCACAAACAATTTCAGGCCAATCGGATAATTTAAAGTTCTCTGTTTTTACCGTTCCGCTGAAAAAAAATGTTTCAAAAGGGAAGCCACCCTTAAATATTTTCCGATGGGGTTTAAATTTTAGGATGGGGTGCAGGAAGGTCTCTTAAGTCAGCATAGAAAATTTAAAGTACTCGTTTTTTACCATTCCACAGAAAACATCGTTTCGGAGGCGTAAACCAACCCTAAATATTTTCCGATCGGGTTATAATTTTAGAATGGGGTGCAGGGTGGTACCTAAAGTCAGCATAAAAAATTTCAGCCCGATCGGATAATTTAAAGTACTCGTTTTTTACCATTCCGCAGAAAAAATCGTTTCGGAGGCGTAAACCAGCCCTAAATATTTTCCGATGGGGTTGAAATTTTAGAATGGGGTGCAGGGAGGTCCTTAAAGTCGCTGTAAAAAATTTCAGCCCGATCGGATAATTTAAAGTACTCTTTTTTTACCGTTCCGCTGAAAAAAAATTGTTTTAAAGGGGGAAGCCACCCTTAAATATTGTTTGATGGGGTTGAAATTTCATGATGGGGTGCAGAAAGGTCCCTTAAGTCAGCGTACAAAATTTCAGCCCGATCGGATAATTTAAAGTACTCTTTTTTTACCGTTCCGCAGGAAAAGATCGTTATTTCCCACTGTGAATCCCACGAGAGTCCGTTAACGGAACTTGATAGACAGTTTTTTTCTTACAATAAAAACTCTTTGAAATATAGAAAATATTTAAAGTTATTTATTGAATTTAGGTATGTTACGTTAACTTACCTTGAGCTTTTAAAGCAAGCTCTAATATCTTCTTAGACCTATTCATTTCTTCTTTAACAAGCACATGACCACAAAAGATTTAGCGCCAATTAATACTACAGTGCTGAACAATTTAAGTTGAAGTAGTCAACAACGTTGCCAAATCTTAGGGACTCATATCATATGACAACTACATAAAAATACATGCAACATACAGTTCTACTGTGTCGCCATCTAGTTCAACTTCCGTGAACACAGGCGCGTATATTTTGATGGGTATTAGAATAATAGGAAGCCCTGGGCAATTTTTCAAGTCTTCTTCTTCTACTATATTTAAGGTCCAATAAAACGATATACACTATAAAAAATTCGAAGCCCAAAACCGGGCCTCGTATGTCGGTAGTGGGCTTCGTATCGCAGGTCGAACATGCAATTTCGGGCTCCCTATTGATGGAATATGAGTATATATATATATATATATATATATATATATAACAATAGGTACAATAAATATGCTGATAGCACAAAAAATGTTTAGAACATTTGCGCGTGCGTAACATACAATAACATACATACAATAAAAGTTATAAAATACATAAATATAAAAAGATAATAAAGTCTTAATTAAATTAATAAAAATTAAAATATATAAGTTAAAAGTAAAAAATAAAAGTAAGTAAAATATCAAAATTAAATAACTGCTATATTTGTATAGTAAAATAGGTAAAGTAAAAGAGGTAAGTGGCAAGAAAAACTTGATATTACTTTTTTGTGTGCGAGTCTAACTTTTAAATAACTCACTAAATAAACTACATAATAAATAATAATAATAACAATAGTAAAGCAAGTTATTCGAAAGGACATTAAACATTTATTGATACATTTTTAAAAAATTGATTACCACATAATGTGGTTATCAATATATTTAAATAATTGGTGAAAATCAAACAAACTAAAAAGCTAAAAACATCTATTTAAAATACAATATGTCACACAATGATATATAATTAAAAAATAGCAAACTTAAACTGTAAAAATCACAATTTATTAACAAAGTAGATGTAATTAATGGATTAAAATAACATATAAAAATATTGAAATAAATGCAACGGTAATATAATATGGATTTTATAAAATGTAGAAAAAAAAAGGAAAATATACCAAAAGCAACACCTTAAAAACATGTAGCACTAAAATAAAATTTTATATTACAATTTATATATTAAATATGAGTTAAAATGGGCACTATTAATTTATATTTAATTTGTATATCTATAGATATTAAGCGCAAAACCAGAGAATGGTTGAAAGCCCCATAGAAAATTAAAAAATTAAATAGGAACAATCAAATGAGTTGGTATTATTTGCATACAATTAAAAAATATTTCATAGATTTTTTTTATATATAGTATATCTGCACACTGTGCGGTAGAAGGAAGATTTAGTTTGACTTTAAATAAACTCAAGTTAAATGATCCTTAGACCATACAGAATCGATATACTTATAAAACAAGCCGTCAAGATATGTAATGCTACGCATTCAATTATATACTATTCACGGTAAATAGTATATTGCATTTTCCCAAATACTTAAAAAAAATAATTTTCAAAAAAAAATAAATAAAAAAACATTTTTTTAAGATCTTTTTTTGAAAAACGAGTAATTTTAATTTTTTATTTCAAAAAAAAAATATAAAAAATTTTCCTTCTTTTTTATTTTCTTTTTGCGAAAAACGAAAAAAATTTGAAAAGAAAAATTATAAAAAAAACCGAAAAAAAAAACTTTTAAAAATTTAAAATTTTTAAAAGTTAACCCTCCATAACTTTTTGTTTTTGGGCGATTACTTTTAAAATTGTTAGAATTGATCCTCATAATAAGTTTTTTTTTTTCTGAAAAAGTTACGTTAATCGGAATTTTCTTTCAGCTTTTTTCGACTTTTTAAAAAGTTTAACCTCCTATAACTTTTTTTCTGGGAGAATACTTTTAAAACCAATAGGGATCTTTCCCTCGTAGAACTTGATTTTTCCTAAAAAAAATTAGGTTGATCGGATTATTTGTTCCCGAGTTATCGTGTTAACAAAAATCGTGACATCGGACGGACGGATGGACATTAAAAAAAAAAGTTGGTTATTTTTTTATGAAACAATTTTATATCCAGGAATTTTTTGTCTATGTCGATTTTTGATTTATTTTTTTTAACTCAAAACTAGCGTATATTATTCTAGCGCAGGTGTTGTGAATAGTATAAAAAAGGGTTTATTTGGTCGAACTAAATCTTCCTTCTCCCGCACTGCCCACAGAACAAATTAACAGTTTTCAAAATAATTATTTTTTACATCAGTAATTTTCATAATTAATAATTTACAAAAATAGTGAAGAAGTAGTGTTATTTTTGTGTACTTTTAGTATATTTTATTACAAAACAGCATAAAATATTATTAAATCGGCACTTAATAAATGGAGATCTACAGGAATTAAAATATGTTTTAAATAATAATTACTTCTAATTTAGAATTTTTAAATAAACAAAAAAACTAAATTCGTTGTTACTGCTGCAAATAGAATAAAATTTTGAAAAAAAAATCATTTAAATACCTACTACATATTTAAACATTATTACATTATTTCTTAATATTAACTCTAAAAGTTCATTAAAATCGTGCATTTAATGCAAAAATTTAATTTTTTATCACCAGTTTCGTATACTAAATTATAACCAAATAGTCCATTTCTTTGCACAAAACCTAATTTTTAATATAACAGTTTAAAAATATTTTATATTATATAAAAATAAAATTGCGTTTTTTCTTTTGTATCTGTGTTGTATCTAATTTTTATAAAAATATATTTATATGTATTATTGCTATTTATTTTTTCTTATTGTTTAACATTTTATTTTGGAGACCAGCTCTATAGAATATCAAAAAAATTAATGAAACAACGCCTCTGCATGTATTTTTTTAGAACCTAATAAATAGGTTGTGATTTTGTCATGCCTCTAACAATCTATTTTTATTTGGGCACAATACTATATGGCAAAATAACAACCCTAATCCCAATTTCCTATTCTCTAACATATCTACTCAATAACATCCCTACTCCATAACATACCTGGCAATAGATGGCGCAGAAGTCTACATCAATCTAATGACTATATTCCTTTTGCGAATAAAGTCTAAAATAGTTTTCTTAATCAGCGTGCAGAGTTGACTCTTGGTACTGAAGAGGGCCAGCAGGCCGAAACGATCAGTCTACCAATATCACTCTGTACGATGATTAGAAAATAGATAGATGGAATAATATATACCTGGGATGTTAGAGAGTAGGCAAAATTGAGAGTAGGGATGTTAGTCTGCCTACTAAATCTATGTTAGCAAGATTTTAAGAAAAGGTGAACTTTCTATTCTGAATCAGAATCAGAATTTCTAATCACCGAGGAAACACTTAACATTTGACCCAATAGTGCGGCAGTCGAACATCTCTTTATTTTTTTACTATCTGGCTTGTCTACTGTGATATCTCAACTTTTTACATCTCTCCTCTTTTAAAACCCTGCGCAGATGAATATCTGCTCTATGGTAACTCTTCACTTTTACATCTCTTCTCTTATACAAGTCTACTTTGCACTATATGTACTCGATTACAGACTTCATAATATAAGAACTTTACGCAAAAATTCATTTTTTTTCACCTGCAGTTCAAGTTCAAATAAAAAGTTAGCACTTATTAATAAATCTAAAACCGAGTACATACAGTGAAGAGTAGACTTGTAACAGAGTAGATAGGTAAAAAAGGAAAGTTATCATAGAGGAGAGATAACCGAGTAGTTTCGAAAGCGGAAAAAATAGAGATATCACAAAGTAGAGAATAACAGAGTAAAGATGTATTACTGCCAACAGTGCAGTAACTTTAGATAAAATCCTAGAAATAATGGCGTCCTTAAGTCTTTTTGTGAGCCCACAGTAAAAAAAAACAAGACATTTCCTTTAAAAGGGCGTCTCACACTTTTAACCCTTAAACGCGCACTCGCTTATAGAAAATAATACCACAATTTTAGTGTTTTTTTACTCAGGACAACATACCAAATACAAAAAATAATAATATTATCAATTTTTTTTTCGCACACTTTACCATGGCTTGAACTAAGCTAAGTGCTGTGATCACTAAGAGTACAAACAAAAAGGGCGCGCTAATATCACACGGTATTAGACGTAAACTCCGCGCATTATCTATCTGAGTTGATGGTAATTTGTTTCTTGTTATTTGGTTGGCAGAATATATTTAGTTCCTTATTGTAAGGTTTTCATCTTGTTTAAAATTTATTGTCAATCAAGACATTATTTTGACATTTATAAAAAAATCCAAACAATTTGCTTTAGCAAGAAGAAATAACAAGAAAAGTGCATAAAAAGAAAACTAAAGCATCAATCTATAAAAATTTTGTTTAAATGAAGTAATATAATGCAGTGCTCTATAACAGAGAATTTTTTGGTTAAAATAATACTGGTCCGTAATTTATTCAGGTAATGTTAAATTTAAGTTTATAATAGCACTTTATGAATAAAAACTTACTTTTATTATAATTTTGAACAAAGTTTTACTTTTTAAACAGATTTTGTTATTATTTGTAAGACGTAAAATGACAGTCAATTTAACCTAAATGTTAAAAATTATCAAAAGCACAATGGGCAAAAAAAATATTACTAAAAGTCATTTTTAAACCACTAATCATAGCTTCCTTGATCCAATTTGTTACTCAGATAGATAATGCGCCGAGTATATGTATATCTCTCAGTATACACACACAAGTCCTGAAATATAAGAATTTTCAAATATTAAGTATTTATCTTCCAGGATACACAAACCGTTTAAGGGTTAATTCGATGCTCTGTGACTATTAAATATTCAGCTATATATTATTGTTAGCATTATGCTAATAGCACAATACAGTTTTCACAGATAGTATTGGATCCTCTATAATGCGTACAAAACAACAACTGGTAAAACTCAGACAACTCTAATTACACTGGTCGACAAAAAAAACATATGCCTCCATTTCGTCTGATATATCATTTTCGATGTACTTTTTGATGCTGAACACGAATTTGACCTCTATTTGTTAAGTTTGGTTCGGGATTCTGAGATAAATGCTACTGCTGTTTGGAAAAAAAGTTAAATATCGTTGTTTTCGGCCCTAAAAATTTTTTTTTCCACAAACATATCTCAGGACAGAAATTTTCAATCTCAAATCCGTTTTCACATAATTAATGAGTATTAAAAAATGAACAAATTAAGCTTTTAAACAAATTAAAATCTTTAGCAATAACTGAGAAATAGGCATTTAAAAAACGTTTAACTTTTTTTAAGTTTTTTGATCTTTTCTCGAAAACCGTTAAAGATATCTAAAAAAACTAAATATTTTTAAAATCTGCTTAAAAAACTGCATCTTATAGATGTATGTTTGTGGAAAAAAAATTTAGGGCCGAAAACAACGATATTTAACTTTTTTTTCAAAAAAGCAGTAGCATATATCTCAGAAACTCGAACCAAACTTAACAAATGGATGTCAAATTCGTGTTCAGCATTAATGATATATCAGACAAATGGAGGCATATGTTTTTTTGTTGACCAGTGTATATCAGACAAATGGAGGCATATGTTTTTTTGTCGACCAGTGCTATTTGGAGGACTAACGTTCCTGCACTACAAATGAATTAGGGTAGGTAGAGGTAGATTATTATGTATACACTGATATCATGCAAAACAACTTTTATGTACAAAAATTACAACATCAAAACCTAGCACTTTAAATTTCTAAAAACATTGCACAGTTAAATAATACTTTTTTAGCACCATATTAAAACCCAAAACAAAAAAAAATAATTTTTTGATAAAAACGATATTTTTGAGTTGTGCTAAGTTTTTTCTGTTTCTTTATCTTCCCAAAGTCAAACAACGTGTCTACAATTTGCAACACTAACAACATCAATTTCACAGGGGCACATTCCAAAAAAAAAATTCGCCGCTGTTTTTGGTATATTTGGGGGTGATGACCTGAGTTTTGCACCATCAGCTTTTTGATATAATTTATACGGGGTGATTTCTAAACGAGCCTTTCGTTTTGTTTTAGCTATTTTGGGCCCTTGATTTTCCTATTTTTCTTGATTTTTGAGCCGTTTTACAAACTTTTTTTTACATTTTTCCGACAGGGCCTGACATGGTTGCTGCCATTAATGCACAGCTACTAAAAAATTATGTGCCAAACCACGGAAGGCCTGCTTATTAGCTGGTGGAGAAAATCAGCAAATCAGTACCTCAAATGAACCAAAAAAAAAAACATATTTAAAATCTCCGACAACAAAAGTAGTATGCCCTGTGTTATTTAAAAATCGCAGGAAGTATTATATTTTTGAAATAAAATATTTTTTATAAAGCTACGTATGGGAACGTTCAATTATTACGTCATTTTGGAGTGTTACGCCCATGTTAATGGTATAGGAAAATAGCGTTACAGGGGAGTGGGGGTCCAAAATGATCAAAATTTGCGTTACGTAATACTTGAACGTTCCCTATTTTGTAGTACCTAATAACTAGAACTATTTAAGTTTTCCTTATAATTCTTAAAAAAATGCGCTTTCAGATCCTTTAATTTCAACAAAGGTTACAAAAAATTTAAAGAATTTTTTAAGACACTTTTTAAGAAATATAAGAAAAACTCTACTATACATATTTTTTTCTTGTACAATATCACCTGATTAATTTTCTTTTTTTTTGTTATATTGGCACTACTTTTTATTAAAAATTTAAAATATAAAAATTGCGCTTTTAAAATTGTCATAGAAAATATAAAATTTATTATATAAAAACAATACATAAAAATATGTAGGTAATTACCATGAAAAACTATACAGTTTGTCGCAAAACATTTTAAAAAGCCAAAATTTATGTAACAAGTACGGAAGATATGGGCATTGTTTAAGTTAACACCTGTATATTGTTGTATTACTCACGTTAGTAGTGCCTGTATAAGCCCTGTATACCATGTGTTTTTCAAATAATTAAACATTCCCCCACATACTAATTGTAAAGATGTAGGTATGCAAACTAAAAATCCTTTATATATATTTTTTAATATTATGTATATAATATGTATTCATATTTAAGGCATATTTATTTTATAAAGTACAAACTATTACACTTATGACAAAGGTACCATGTCCAATTATTAGTTACACACATGGTATTTGAAACAAAATCGTATGTAGCAACCTCAGAAGTAAATACTAAAAAAAAAACAAATATACGAGTTATTTTTTAAAACAAAAACATAAAAAAACACGCATGCCTAACGTTTAAGACATAGAACTGCATGGTAATCTAGGTGATCCCATCTGGGTTAAAACTCTATCCAACCATTGTAAAGGTCCATTTAGATGTAATTCTATCCAACATGGCGTAGAAGTAACGGTTTGTCGCCTAAATCAAAATATTATCATTATTTGTTGTATAACAGGGTTTAGACAATCGTTACTTTTTAATTCCCCTTTCCAGGGTTTCCCTGACCAAAATCATTAAATTCTCAATGAATTTTTTCGTAATCTACACACTTTCATAATTTCTATTTATATTTAATGACTTTCGTCAAAAGTCTACGTCCAATTGTTAGGGGTTAAATCTCGAGGAAACTGCTTGTTAAATTGAGATTATGAAAAGTTAGTATATTATGCAATCCATTGTATACAACATCGCTATTAGGAAAATAATGAAACCTGAAAGCGAAATTCCTGATTTTTAAATATTTTTAGTATTTTCCCGGACTTTTTGACAAAACGTAATTTCCTTGACCCTGTATAAAGCACCGTTAGGAAGTTATTAAAATACCATAAATCACCAATATTCAATTTCCCTGCTGTTATTATTATATTGAAAGTGTGTAATAATATAAGTACTAATCCTTTAATGTTTTAATCCTTCAAAACTTTAATCCTCTTCTGCTTTGGTTTGAATTTATAAAGATTAACTTCGAGATTAACTTATTAAATAAATATAAAAAGGATTATTTCTTGTCGGTAACTACAAATTTTAAATGATTTTTTAAAATACTATGTAAGAGCCATCTCTGAAGCTGGTTTTTTCTCAAAAACCGCTTCGGACAGATTTACTAAAAGCGGTTTTTTTAAATTTAGACCTTCGAAGTTATCTCAGGGTTCCCATAAATCATCAATATTTAATTTCCCCAACATCCCTGACCAATATTGAGATTTTCCTTTAAATATGTTTAATTAAATATATTACGTACAAAATACTTAATTTTAATTCCTAGTATATCGGATAACATTGAACATAAAATGGCTGCCACATTCCAAAACAAATTAACCCACATTTGAACTTTTTTGCAGTATTCCCATGTTTTACGGGAGATGTATTTTACTCCTACTCGAGGAAAATTCCCGACTTCTATCAAAAGGTATATTTTTTCCTGACTTTTCGATAAAAATGACCAACTCCCTGACTTTCCCAGACCGATACATCGCGATGTTACGAAATCCATGACTTTTCGATGACTAAATGACTTGGTAAACCCTGTCTCACTATGAGGAAAAAGTATTTTTTTTTTTAATAACAAGTCTTACCTGTATTCTGCACCCCATCCTTTGACGAAACTCATTCGTATCGTGCACATTCTTGTCAACTGATACACAGCCTCGAAACCTTGACTAACAGACTGGGATAAAAGCGCCGCAAACTCCTGATTATTAAATATTTTTAAATTACAACCTAAAAAAAAAAACAAGTCGTGGAGATTTGTAATGTAATATCTATAATATACTATTCAAAGTAATATTAATTGTGAGTTTATGTAATTGTAGATACAATTATTGTATTTTGTTTTAGTCTTATATACCCTTATACTACGCATACGCTAATGTTAGCCTAAGTTATATTATTAATTACTACTTTTTTAGCGGGTATTATCTCTCTATAATTATATTTATTTGTATATGTGTATATTATTTTATTGTAGCATATGGTATGTACCTTTTTATAATTACTTATAATACTTTTCATTTTTGTATTACTTATGTTGAACTATATTTTATATTGTATTATTATTGTATATTTAAAGCAACCATTGTTATAGAATTTTCATATTCTTTTAAACAATAAATTATTCTTATTCTTCTCTTCAAAGTAAATGGTATATTGCGCTTTCCCTCGGTATATACAGGTAAACAGATAAACCACCGTAAAAATACTCTTGTTTTCGCATGCGCGCGATTACGGCCAATGAAATACTGGATATGTGACATAAAGTGTACGCTTTTGGTTATTTCATTCGGTTGGAATCACGCGTATGCGAAAACAAGGTTTTTTTTATGGTGTACTCACTTTCCAAAGTATCGTTTCTTTGAGCTCGTACACGTGGCTATAACTTTTTATCAATTATTTTTTTTTTAATTAAACAAACCCACATATGACAGGTTGTGTTAATAACTTATTATCTTAATTTTGAGATGAGACAGTTTAGAACTGAGGTATAGATATGGCCTATAGTCGGCTTACTTACCTGGGGGTATTTTACAAACAGTTGCGGGATGCCAGCCGTATCTTTGATTGCAATTCGGCGATTGTACGAATATGCTCGAATCACTGAGGCATTCTGCAAAAACTTCTCCTCCTAAAAAATAAAAACGCACTTAAAATTTTACGTTTAACACGTTCTGGACGAGGACACATGATGACAAATTGGGGCCGGGGTTTTCACCGATTTTGACGGCAACGATATATTTTTTGTCTATTTTGCGTATAAGCTCATAATCACACGCATTTTGGGTTGGCAACAGACAAAAGCCTATCGCTTCACGTTTTCCGTTTAAATATCAACGTCGCTTTAAAGTTTAATTTTCTACAAAATGTTGTGTATAGGTTATTTTTAACCTCTTAAAATTATGGCTTGGTTACTCGCAGTGAAAAATAGAAGACATGACTATAAAATATATCAAAATAATATTAGTTCTTAGAATTTTAAACATGGCGAAACAAATATGCCTAAATCAGTCATCAATGTAAATGTAAGTTTTTTTAAATTTTAGAGCAAAATAGAAGAAATTGTATAAAGCACTCGTTTCACAACACGTTTTTAGCGCACTAGTACTTTAGAAAACTCGCCGCAAGCGGCTCGTTTTCCAAACGTGTAGTCGTGCGCTTAAAACTCATGTTATGAAACTAGTACTTTAATAAACTATAATTGGCTTAAATATAACGAAAATTATGGTCTGGTTGATTATGTATATCACCGGGGGCACACACCAGCTGGAACGTTTGGGAGAAAATAATTACCAGGGACACACGTCTAAAAGATCCCAGATTTCAGCCCCGTCCCGAACATGTGAAGTTATTTCTACATTATATTATACCTGTAAGTGATATAAGAACTATTATATAGTTTGACGCACGGATCTGTGGCTACGGGAAATATTTTTGGAATGTGTGTGCAAGTGGAAGGCCCGTTGTAGGCACGCACGCCTTATAACGCTATTGATGAAAAGAAGAGAGCGCGAAGGATTCCTCCCCCTTTCGTCGGAGACTTTCTTTCATGCGGAGAACTATAATCATAATTTATATAGTCGGTGTTTTTCTAGATAATAACTTAATATGGGTCTAATAATTCACGATTTGTCAGTTAGTCAAGAATGATTAAAGCTTTTTTTATGTATAACTATTTATATAATTTTTAATATCAAGTACTTACCAATATAATACAGTCTTACTCCTTTCCCTATATGTCTTCTCGTTTGCTCCACCACAGTATTACGATTTACATTAGACAACAAACCCAAGCAAAATCTAAAAAAAGAATTGTATAGGATATGTGATCTTAACATGGACCGTTCTAGAGCATATTATCCTAAGATTGACCACTAGGTAAAAACCTTTATTTTAGAAGTCTACTAAAAGTTTTCTTTTTCTTAGTTTAAGTTAATATCTAAAGATATATTTTTGACGTACCTTTCAGAGTTGCTTGGGTCGGTAAAACCGTCAACAGTAATAGACGGCTGGCTTGCATGAAAGGTTTCACCTACTCTAGTATTTAGTTCATAGTAGCTTATACTACACCAAAATGCGGGCTCGCAGTACAAAACTGGTTGGGCATCAACAGGAGGGCTGGGGGTTATTCGTGATAAACCTGAACAATTTAAAAAATCTTATGTTTATTCATAAAAAACAGTTTCACATGAAATTGTTGTACAACTGCATATATAGACATGATCACACACAGGGGCAGATCCAGAGTTAAAGTATGAGAGGGGTATTCGAAAAATTCTGGACGCATTCACCAAAAGTTAAACATTTTCAAGGTAAAATTATTTTTAAAAATCTTTTATCAATGATTTTTTTTTTAATTTATCGTATGGTATCTACAAATTTGCATATACAAATAATATAAATAATATCAATCAAGAAAAGCGCCTGAGATTTTTTTTTTCAATAATTTAGAATCATGATTGTTTGTAGTTTAAATTCTTGCACTTCATATTATGTACTACCTCTTTTTTTAAAATTACCGATACGGGGGTTAATTAAGTCCATAACCCCCCCCCCAAATCCGCCACTACACGGGCTTTTTACGTAAAAATCTTATATATGGAATCATTAAAAAGCAGCGTTTAAAAGATATCATATTGAAAAAAAAAAGAAAATAAACAATGCATACTTATTGGGGGGTACATTACTTACTCATGTTGTCATTGGGGTCCAATGGATCGCCATCTTCGGACATATAACCTGGGGGTGGGGTTTCTGTGGGTGGTAGGACGCTGTGAGGTGATTCAATGTTTGTGGGGGTGCCATTGGGGCATATTCCTACCGCATCCATATAACCACCTGAATGCTGCATATGTAATCTGTAAAAACTAAGACATTATAATAAAAATTCAATAAATGGAAATAAAATCACATAAAACATTTACAACTAACAGTTCAAATACCATGCGTTTAACTTTTGATTGGTTATGGCCAATGTAATTGGCAACAGCGTCCTACTTCGCTAATGGCTTTAAACGTGAAGTTTAATGCCACTTTAATCAGGGCCCCTAGCCCACCTAGCTTCTAGGTGCGCTGTTGCAACAATTATCGGTTTATATGCTTTACAAAGTCTAATAGGGTGCACCGAAAAAAAAGAGTTGCTAATGGACTATGCGGTAAGTGTAGGGAATTAAATTTGAAATCGACTGGTTTTTCAAGTGATAGTAAATTAAAAATCGCACAGTGAATATTTTTAAAACAGATTCGAATATTGGATGTGCGAATATACTGCGTAGTTTATTTTATAAAACATAAAAATATTCTATACACAAACATATACTATTTAAACTTGTTGTAAAAATATTTACTGTGCGATATTTAACTTACTATCTTGATTGAAAAAACAGACCATAGAAACCTTCTCAACGGCCCTGAAGTTTCCTAGTTTTTTTAATCAGTAGTGTATAAAGTTTTCGCCTTAAAAAAACATGTTTGTTTAACCTCGTAATATTCTACTTAATTAACATGTTAGCTACCACCTCTATATTAGTTTTCTTATCAGTCGGACCAAACCCAAATGTTAGAAAGCCTAACTTGTTTGATGCATCGAAAGTTCAAAGGAAGCCTAAAAATTGAAAATTTTCTTTTTTTTTTGCAAAAATACAAAAAAATATTGGTCCATACTCGGGTCCATATAAATTAATAAAATTTCAAAAAATTTAACGAGGTTATAATTACTATGTTTGTCTATTACAGTAAGCCCTAGCGGCCCCGTGGTCCAGCGAAATTAAAATATAAAATATCTAAAGCGGTCCCTAGGGACCGCCGTGGTCCTGGCGTAACTATCACAAGCGGTCCCTACGGACTGCCATGGTAGCCAACGTTTTAAGCATCACCTAAGTCCAGGACTTGCATGGGCTAGTAGTAGAGGAAACCACCGGCTTTAACTGACTTTCGAACCAGTTTATAGGGAGTGTCTCGCCTTTGTCAAATTTCAATTATTAATTAACTGAAAAAGGCAATCGGCGCCAGTGAGAATCGAACTCACGCTAGCCGATGTCTCAGGATTTGAATTAGATGTCCTAACCCTATCGGCTATACTCCCATACAAAAGACTTATTAATTTTTACTAAGGTGTAGGTTTAAACCAAAATGACTGGAGGAACTAGTTCCTGAAGCCTCCAGCCATCTTGGTTTAACCTAACCCATAATTATAAAATTGGCAACTGGTTAAACGTGCTGTATAAAGCACATTAGTTTTTGTGAGACAAAAATAAACATTTTTAGAAATGTATACATACCCTAGAGAATTTGTATTATGAGGAAACGATGTGTTTTCAGGAACAGAAGTGCTTAGATCCTCTAAAGAGTGGGGGAATAAGTTATTATCATCTCCCAATGCGTGACGAGGTACTAGTATAGCAGGTAATGCTAAAATAATAAAAAATAGTACAATATACTGATAACACAGCCACACAAAAAGAAAAAGAGGTCCGAATTTTTTTCTGAGAGCACTGTATTTTGAGGCAGTGAATCCGAATTTGAGGTCAAAATAGCACCTTATCTGATTAGTTTGGGAGATAACATAAAAAAACTTGCCCTAAATTTAGTCGAAAATAACGTTATTTGAGGTTATTTCCAAAACTAATCGGATGAGGTTCTATTTTGGATTCAGCGCCCCAAAATACATATAAATACAATGTTCTCCGAAAAAAATCTTGACTTTTTTTTGTGTGGCCACAAAAACGTTATTTTCATACTCGAAAATAAGGTTTTTTGAAGTCATCTGCAAAACTAATCGGACTAGGTGCTATTTTGACCTCAAATTTGGATTCAGCGCCTCAAAATACAATGGTCTCCTAAAAAATTCCGGACCTTTTTTCCTTTTTGTGCGGCTGTGTAATCGATCGCTTTAGTATACACTTGAAAGTGGAATTCATATCCCGTGCACACCGCTGTATAAGCATAATATGCATACTTTGTAAAAGGTATCTTTTATAATAAAAGTTATATTGAAATGAATTACAAATCGCGACTGGCGTCCTAATCACAGAACGATGGATCCCGAGCTCGTCCGATAACTCACCAGAAGAGGATACAAAATCGAATTTGAAGTGTATACTAAACGAAATTCGTTTAACGGATGGATAATCTATAATCTATAATCTATAATAAAAGTATAAATGTAATAATCAATCAATGCTTAGTGTAAAGTCGAGTGAGTGACAGTGAAGAGGTCAGACGTCGCCCAGCAGATTTCCATTGAGTAAGATTATTTTGGTATATAATTATTCTAACTAACATATGCTCACTTGTAAGCTTGCTTGCTAAGTGCTGCAGCCCTTTTCACACTGTGGACTTAAGCCAATTCCCACGAACCGCTGAGGCTGGCGGTTTGGTGTGTTAAAGGTTCCCTGAGACCCCAACCACTAACAATTAGTGCTTAACACTACACCCCCCCCCCCCGCCCGGGGCCTCCAAGGCCCCCGAGAACTCTACTTCTATTTTTACTCCCCAATCAAAAATCACTATGGCTGATACCCCCGAAAAACCCAACAGCGACGCCACCATGGCAAATTTCCCAAATCAGCAAATGTCCGTCTACTTCCAAGACCAAATTAAGGCCCAGGCAGAACACTACAAAATCCAAGCTGAACAACATAAAGATCAGCTAGAATTCCTTCAGACTCAATTAGCCACCGCAAACGAAACCATAAGCGGACTCCGAGAGGAAATTTCCCGCCTCTCCTCTCAAATAGGGACACTAATAGCCCAAAAAGACAAAACCCCCGCTCAAGAGCCCTCCGACGCCCCCGATCAATTCGAAACGGACATGTCCGTAGTAGAGACCGATTCGGACGCAGTCCGATCCCCCCTTGCCTCCCCGCGCAAGCGCCTAAACCGGCGCAGAAGGAAACACAAATTGAATTCAGACCACGAAAACAAACCCGCTAAGACCCAAAAAACCCCCGGTAAAGCGACTGCTTCCGAAGAAGTCGCTAACCCCTCCGGATCAGGGCCCCAACCCCCCGGTACGGCCCCTGTAAACCCAAAAATCCAAGCTACTGGCCCAGGAACCCCCCCCGACCAGGAAGCCCACAAAACCCCCAAAATCCCCCCCATCATCATCCGAGCCCCTGAAAAATGGCTAGCTCTGTCCCGCCATTTCAACTCGCAAAAAGTTAACATCCTCCACGCGAAAAATACCTCCGAAGGAGTTCAAATTCGCACACAGACCAGTGACGACTTCCGCAAAGTCACTAGGCACTTAGATGCCGAAAAAATCCCATATCATAGTTTTACCCTCCCGGAGGACAAGGCAATCCACGCCGTAATCCGGGGAATCCCCACCCAGATAGACGTCGCAGACGTCCAAGCCGCTCTTATCGAGCGTGGCTACCTCCCCACGTCAGTCGCGAGAATGACGCGTACTAAAGACAAGACCCCCATGCCCCTGATCCTAGTCATCCTTCCCAAGGTGACAGGACAACAGCACCCCATATTCAAAGAGACTAGGCTTTTACACCTAGTCATAAAGGTCGAAAGTCAGACCTATAAACCCAAATTCAGGCAATGTCACAAATGCCAACTCTTCGGCCACTCCCAGGCCAACTGCAACGCCCCGGCCAAATGCGTAAAATGCGCACAAGACCATCACACAACAAAATGTGAAAAACCCCGCCATACGGACGCAAAATGCGCCAACTGCCTGGGCCCCCACACGGCAAACTATCATAAATGCCCCAAACACCCAACAAACATCGCTCCAACCCGTACAAGGGTCATACCCCCAACCCAAAAATTCACCCCGGGCATCTCCTACGCCCAAAAGGCAACTAACGCCGCCACCCCACAACAACCCAAGGCGGCCCCAGGTCCCAGCGCAAATCCCCCCAATATTTTTGATCAATCCCAAATTTCAAAAATCCACACCTTCATGCAAGAATTCGCCAGCTTCATGCAGGCTTTTGGCTCCCTTCAACTACCCAATCTAGGCCCCCATAATGTCTAGACAAACAAAACCTAGAGCCCTTAAAATAGTCACCTGGAACGCTGATAGCCTCAATTCAAAAAAACCGGAACTCATAGAATTTCTACACGAAAATCAAATAGATATAGCCCTCATCCAAGAGACTGGTCTTAAACCACATCATAGGGGTACCATACCCAACTATTCCTGCTACCGTAACGATAGACTCCAGGACCGCAAAGGAGGCACAGCAATCTATATCAAAAAACACATATCTCACGATCTTCTTCATGCGCCCCCCACACAAAGCGATCAAGTCGAAACTACCTCCATATTCGTCAACATGCACGACAATTCCAAATTCAGGATCGTGTCCCTCTACAAACCCCCAAATAAGGAGGTCAGACCCGCCGACTTCGAAGGCTACTTTAACGACAATCATCCAACAATCCTAGCCGGAGACTTGAATTGCAAACACGCCCTTTGGCACTCTAGAACAACTACGGCCAACGGCCGTAGGCTTTACGAAATATTACAACGTAACCATATAATGGTTACCGCACCCGATTCCCCAACCCACTATGGCCACGGCCTTCCTGATATCCTTGACATCGTTTTGTATAAAAACACGACACTAAACATCAACATCGAACTAAGACACGAACTAAGCTCCGACCACCTTCCAATCATTATCACGGCAGGAGGCATACCAACCGCAAATCACACCAAAAAAACCGTTTACAACTTCTCCTATATTTCCGAACTCCTAGAAAGCAACACCAAAATCAATTCAATAAATTCCGTCCAAGAATTAGATATTGCAGTAACCACCCTCACCAATACCATAAAATCCGCAATGGACAGCGCCAAATTAATCAAAAAAGTAGATATCCAAAACCCACAGGACCTTCCCCGAGATCTCAAAGACTTAATCAGAGAGAAAAACCGACTTCTTCGTCGTGCACGCACCCTCCAAGACCCCCATATTAAACGCGAAGCAAACAGGCTTACCCAGGAAGTCAAAGACCGACTAAACGTACTAGCAAATTCCCGCTGGGAGGGAAAAATAAAATCACTCAACCCCCAGGATAGATCACTTTGGAGAATGGCCAAAACCCTATCCCTCGACCACCAACGAGGCATGCCCCCAATTCACGGCGAAAGAGGAGTCGTCTACTCCACCCCCGAAAAAGCCGAAGCATTTGCTGACGCAATGCGGAAACAATTTCAACCAAACCCTCCAATCCCCCCCGACTCCGACTCCGAATCAGAGACCGACTCCGAGCCCGACTCGGACGACGAGAACTACGAGCAACTCATGCATGAAAGAGACATAAACCACATCTATAATAGAGTCACTAACCAAGTCGAAAACGACATTATCACCCCCACATCCCCCGAGGAAATCAAACGCATCATCAAAAATCTCCCAAAAAGGAAAGCCCCCGGTCCCGACCAAATACCGAATAAAATTCTTAAAATACTCCCCCGGAAAACCATTATGGAAATCGTTAACATTGTTAACGCAATGCTCAGACTGCGCCACTTTCCAAAGCCCTGGAAAAACGCAGACGTAATAGTAATCAAAAAACCCGGACAAAATCCAACTTTTGCTGAAAGCTACCGCCCCATAAGCCTCCTTTCCTCCCTAGGCAAAATAGCCGAGAAAGTCATACTAACCAGACTTCAAACTCTAGTTGAAGAACTAAATCTCCTTCCAAATGAGCAATTCGGCTTCCGAAGCAGACACTCCACAGTCCACCAGGTAGCTCGCCTGGTAGACTCTGTAACGGACGGACTAAATAGGCGCGAAGCCGCGGGACTGATCCTCCTGGACATCGCAAAAGCCTTCGATAAGGTTTGGCACAAAGGTCTTGTAGCCAAACTCCACTTTCTCGGCCTCCCCCCAGGCATCACCAAACTCATAGCCTCCTTCCTCAAAGGCAGAGATTTTCAGATAAAAATAGGCGACTGTAAGTCCAACACCCGCCGCATCAGAGCTGGCGTTCCACAAGGTTCCCCACTATCCCCCCTTCTGTACAACCTCTTTACGGCAGATATTCCAAAAACACAGGGCGCTGAACTAGCCCTGTTCGCCGATGACACCGGCATCCTAGCAAAAGCCAGAAACCCCCAGCGCATCCATATCGCCCTCCAGCGCCAAATGGATGCCCTAATCAAATGGTTCTCCAAATGGAAAATCAAAGTAAACGCCAATAAAACCAAAGGCATCCTAATCTCTAGGATTAGAAGAGGCCCACCCCAACCCATTCAGATAAATGGCCAACCCATTAACTGGGAAAACCATGCCAAATACCTCGGCATTACAATCTCCAAAAACTTGACGTGGGATCAGCACGTCAAAAACACCCTCCAAATAGCAAATTGCCGCCTCTCCAAACTCTACCCCTTAATAGGCAGAAAGAGTCCCCTATCCATTAAAAACAAACTTCTTCTCTACAACCAAACCCTAAAGCCGGTACTTCTTTACGGAGCCCCAGCCTGGAATAAAATCACCCTTAACAAAACGCTCTCAGCAAAACTTCAGGCCTTCCAAAACAAGGCACTCAGAATATGCCTCGATGCCCCCTGGTTCATGAGGAACAACCAGATACACAGAGATCTCGAAATGCCCCTCCTAAAAACGGAAATCATCCGCTACAGCACGTCTTTTATACAAGACAATTTAGATCACCCAAACCCCCTCATTTCAAACTTTCTAGATTACGATCATGAAATACACAACACTCACAAAAAGATCAAGAACGTCCTCAACCAGTAATGGTACCCACTAACTCAGGACAGATGCATTCCCAGCATCAGTGAGATAGTCTCACTCCTCCCGCACATCCCTCCTCTCCCTATCACATCCCTCCCCATCCCCCTCCCACCCACCCCACAGCGCCAAATTATGACAGATGCAACTCGCATCAGTGAGCAGAGACTCACTCCCCCCAAATTATGACAGATGCAACTCGCATCAGTGAGCATAGACTCACTGCCCCAACTTTCAATTCAGATTAAATATTTTTTTAGATAAATGAGCCATAGGCTGCGCCTGTCTCTTAAAGACCCAAACAAACTATTGATGATGATGATGCTTAGTGTAAAAATGTCTAACCTCGGGCTTAGCGTGTTTAACACAGCTTATTAATGCATCTCAATTGAAAATTACGGATTTGTGCACCATTTATACCCGCGCAGACCCGTCAATTTCAACAGGGATAGAATAAACCACATAAACTCCGCGCATTATCTATCTGAGTTGATGGTCATTTGTTTCTTGTTATTTGGTTGGCAGAATATATTTAGTTCCTTATGTAAGGTTTTCATCTTGTTTAAAATTTATTGTCAATCAAGACATTATTTTGACATTTATAAAAAAATCCAAATAATTTGCTTTAGCAAGAAGAAATATAAAGAAAAGTGCATAAAAAGAAAACTAAAGCATCAATCTATAAACATTTTGTTTAAATGAAGTAATATAATGCAGTGCTCTATAAATTTTTAAAGTAAACACTATAACAGAGAATTTTTTGGTTAAAATAATACTGGTCCGTAATTTTATTCAGGTAATGTTAAATTTAAGTTTATAATAGCACTTTATGAATAAAAACTTACTTTTATTATAATTTTGAACAAAGTTTTACTTTTTAAACAGATTTTGTTATTATTTGTAAGACGTAAAATGACAGTCAATTTAACCTAAATGTTAAAAATTATCAAAAGCACAATGGGCTACAAAAATATTACTAAAAGTCATTTTTAAACCACTAATCATAGCTTCCTTGATCCAATTTGTTACTCAGATAGATAATGCGCCGAGTATAGGTAAAATTTTAAATAAGAAAAGGGCTCGCGCAAGATTTAATTTGAAGTCTGATCTTCGTTCTAAAAACATTTACTTCGCCACATCCAATACTGATGCATCGCGATGGGCAGGTTTAAGAAGTATGCACTTGGTTCTTTCCCCTTTTTTTTAGATAACATTTTACCCCTAAATTAGGGGCCCTAATAATTATAATTAATTACCTGGACTCTCAATTCTTGTATAATGGTATGGATTAATGCAGACCTCTTCCTTCTTTAAAGAGTAAGCATATTCACAGTTATCTAGAGGTCTCAGCTCATGGTGGGATTGCAAATCTGGCCATCTCCACAAACGGCAATATATTACGTGAGGTAGACCTTTGCGCTGCTGTAAATCTGCAGTTGGTTTAATTCTAAAAAATCCAATAAAGAAGGAAAAGTAAGAAAGTCTTTTTGAAGAAAGTAAAGAAAATATTAATGGAAAATTCTTGCTAAACGGTTTTTAAATAAAAAGTCCAAATAAATTTTTTCGTTTTTTTTGAAAAAATTTGAACATTTTCTTTTTTCTTTTACATTACAAAAATGCTTATCTCCAACGCCAAAGAGCGTATATTTTTTCTAGCGCTTTATTGTTTTAGGGGCGAAGTCGACCGAAAAATCAAAAATGTTTTTTTTGCATATTCGGACTTAAAATGCCATAAAACATCGAGAAAATGTGAAAAAAGTGGGTGTTTGGAATATCGGTCTGTCTGTCCTCTATAAACCTTGTAATTTTTAAACGAAAGGTCCGATTTAAAAAATTCCTTCAATGTACGATTCCGGACCTTTGTAGTTTACCTGACGTCAAACATGGTTAACATTGGAGAGCAGCAATAGGGGAAAAGGGGTCAAACACCAATATTCTTGGCGATAACTGGCTTACTATTGATCGAAAGATAACAACAAAATTTTAGTAGAAAATAAAAAAAATACTTTTTATCTGCGCAAGAATTTTATCCTACGATTAATAATGGGAACGTTCAAGTATTACGTAACGTAACGTAAAATAGTGTTACAGGGGGGGTCCAAAATGATCAAAAGTTGCGTTACGTAATACTTGAACGTTCCCAATAAGCGAGTTATGGCATAAAATATTAAGTCCGAATATGCAAAAAAATCGATTTTTCGGTCGACTTCGCCCCTAAAACAATAAAGCGCTAGAAAAAATATGCGCCATTTGGCGTTGGAATTAAGCTTTTTTGTAATGTAGTGATCATAAAAAAAGTTCGAGTATGTAATATATATATATAATAAATTAGAAAAAACGTAAAAAAAAACGATCGATCCGAACGATTTTTTTATATTTGCCTGAATTACTTCTTAATGTGTTTAAACAATTTATGAAAAACAATCAGGGGTCGCTAACAAAAAGTTAAAATAATTAAAAAACCTATCCTATATAAGGGGCTATCCATAAATGACATTACGCTAACTTTGGGGCTGTTTCTGACCCCTTTCCTTATGAATCTGACAAGGACAGGGGTCAAATATAGCCAAAATGATCAAAAATATTTAAAAACTGTTTTTTTCTAAAAATTATTTCTTTCCATATTTTATGTCAATGACATAAGGTCGATTCAGGCATAATTATCACTAACTAAAGTAAGCCATTAATTAAGATTCAATCCAACCCAATTATTTAATACCGTCAAAAACCTAATGACAGGGTTGGATTGAATCTTAACTATAGTTTAGAAGAATGTCATAATAAGCCCAACCTACAGTACTGTGGAATTTAAAATATATATTTGAACGTTCGCAGCATAACTCACGCTCATACAACTCACCCCCACCTGCGTGACGTCATTTAAGGGCCCTTATTAAGGTCAAACAAGTTCAATTAAAAAAGGGTTCAATATGAATGGGTTTGTGAATTAATCATAGGGAATTACAGATTGTCATTTTAAGTTTCAAGCACTAGTATGTGCCGTAGCTACATGGAAGGTTTTTATTATTTTTACATTTATTTTATAAATTTTATGTTATAGAAAAGACTAGATATTGTTTTATTTTTTATGATTATGATTGATTTTATAGATATGTTATAAATTGAGTATAGTTAATAAAAATGAAACTTTTGCAATTTTTAATAATTTTTTTCCTGTTAAAGATATTTTTAATTTCCGTCGGAAGCAGATTGTAAAATTTTGGGCCCAAATACATTATAGACCTTAAATTAGCGGTTCGTTGGCTATGAGGTGTTTCGATATATAGTAGGGGTTGTTTTTTATTTTTCTGAATGTTTATGCAAATGGATAAAATATATAATGACATACGTTATTTACTTGGTCTGTGTATAGCTTTGTCGTTGTGTAGAGTCGATTTTTTTTGTGGATAATTTTTTAAATTTGGTTTTAAATTACATTTAATTTGTTTAGCCCTCCAGGCTATTATTCCGTATCGGCTTAGGGATTCCACCAGGGATTTATATATTAGTACTTATTAACCATTTTTTATTTAGTATTTCCCTTAGGGTGTAAAACTTATAAATAAGGCATCTAAACTTTCCGCTCACGTAATCAATATGTTTATTGTCAATTTTTATACCCAGATATTTTGTATTAGTTTGTAAAATCAATTTTTAGCTTCCCTTTGCTAGAAAATTAACACGGGACCCTTTAATTCCTTGAAGAATTAAATAAAAAAAATATGC
>OY294049.1:10363280-10561624 GCA_958510825.1 Brachypterus glaber
CGGCTTGTTTTCTAAACTTGTACTCGTGCGCTAAAAACGTATGTTACCAAACTAGTACTTTAATATACTATTTGAATTTTCGATGCAAAAAAACGTTGCAAACATTAGCTTCATATTATTTGTACATATCATGAATATTTTGCATATTATCGTAATACCCCGACGACCATCCAGTTATGAGTCAAAAAATTTGAAAATAAACAGAAATAATAGAAAATATAATATATAAATAAAATAAACACAGAAATAACAGAAAAAATAATGTTAATGCTTGTTTTTTAACATTTGTGACTCCTAACCGAATTATCGCGGAGTATGATTAGCATCAATAAATTGTTGTCAAAAATACTTTTTTATTTTTTTTTTTTAGGTTTAGGTATGGAAATTTAACAACTTTTTCTGATATTATTGGAGTTTAAAAGTCCAATGCATACAAAAATCAATGGACTGTATATTGAGGATCTGAATGATGAAAAAGCGCAAATCAACGAGTTTTAACGATGTTTATGATAAATGAGCGGAATTGGACCTCAAGACCTCAAATACCTGTTTTTTTAAGTCGCAGAACTTAGTAATTGACAATTTATTGTGGTTTACGATCGCAAAAAGGGTCCGGAAGGACAATGGAGGAAGGAATTTTTAACAGAATAATCGTAGACTTGTAGGGTAGGTCACGCCAGACTACGGGCAGTGAGGGGGGAGGACGAATCCATAATATGACCTTAAACTTCGCATATCATGACATAGATCGTAATAAAAACATACCTAGGAATCGTAACACACTTGGTGTTGTGATTTTGAGAGGAAATCGCCCGTTCTAGCTCTTCTAAAGCACCGGATTTTTTCAACTTCTTCACCAAACTTTTCACTGCCTTTTCACACCATTTATCGTCGTCGGAACCTTTTTTCCAGCCCAGCAAGCGCTTAACAACAGGAGGAGTGAATGACGGTAACATTCCGCTCATTAGAAACACACTCTAGCACATTAATTTTTGTATTTCACTGCACTTTTAAACTGTTTTTAAACGTTTTCATTAACTCGAATTTATTGCTATTCGACTGCCATATTGTTCTTTGACAGACAGACGTTGATTATGAATTCCCCAACCAATCATCGACATTTTTCTCATCATCTATCTCATTTTTTAACACTAATCTCAATGAAATGTATCTTTCCGTAGCTCGTAGATAGTTACTAGCGCATGCGCATCAAATAAAAGAATAAATACTGCATAGGCGTAGATCAACGCGGGGATTTGGGAATCATATTTTATTATGTGTATAATTGTAAAATAATAAATATCATTAATCCTGTAAAAAGAAAATAGCAAAACATTATAAATGAAACATATAAAATAAATTCAAACTTTTGCATTATTATAATTTGACACAAATATAACTGTCAAATTGACAAGTGTCAATTTGATTTTATTGACAACCATGTATTAAATAAAAATAGCTTCACAATTGGCGAAGAATTACATGGTTATAATCAAGGGCGTATCCAGGATTTTCTCGAAATGAATGAAAATTGCGCCGCAGGAGAACATTTTTAGATGTTTTTTTTTTACTTCTGGTAATTTCCGGCCTTTTTTAATTCCAAATGAATACCTTTCAGGCAGTCTGTAATTTATTATAATGTTAATGTTTATTTAATGTTTAATTTATTTTAACTTATTTTATATTGACTTTTTGGAAAAACACAAATAAGCTTACTTATAAGTAATTAAGTATACTTAATTACTTACTAAGATAATGTGGTGAAGTGCTTGCTATATCTTTTAATATCTAGACCTTTGAATATAGATCTACACCACATTAAATATACTTTGGTGCATGCACCGTCCCTGCAGGGGCGGTCCAGAAGTCAGTCTACATTAAAAAATAACGCTGCCAACAAAACAACACTCTGCATTAGGGTACCTGAATTACAACACTCTGCTTATTTAAAAAAAAATAAAATATTTTTTCGAAATAAAGTTATTTTTAAAAGATTTAAAAAAAAATAGTTGTATTTTTCCAAATAGTTAACCCCATTTTGAACAGACCGACAGACAGATTTTTTGCATATAAAACGCCGAGAAAAGAGTGACCGCAGAAAAAGAGTTTTTTTTGCAAACATGTTGATGCATCTGTAACTTCGATTGGAATTGATAAAATGTAACATATAAGTGCTCAAAATTTTTGTCTGGTCATGAACTTGTGCAAAAAGCAAGATTTATTGTTCTAGAAGCTAAACATCCCCTTAAACAAAAGGTTGAAAAGGCTTAACTAGGGATACTTAATTATACCAAACTTTCTCACATTTTATTAAACATAACTGACTGGATCCCTTTAACTCGATTTTTCTCGATTTATTACTTTCTTTGGTGCTTGGGGGGTAGTTTAACCCTTTTTGTGGGAGGGATTTTCATCAAATCCAAGGGTAATACCCCTTTACGTGTTTTTATATTTAATATTAAAGAAAAATGTGTTTTTTAAATATTTTGAATTTTTTATTTTTTAACCCTCTTAAAGGGTTGAAATTCAATTCAAGTACCCCTAGTTAATTAACAAAGGGTTAAGGGGATGTTTAGCTTCTAGAACAATGAATCTTGATTTTTGCACAGATGTTTGAAAAAGAGGCTAATTTTGAGGTCACTTCCCAGACAGCACATGATATCTTAAAGACGTCTTTTTTAGATCTTAATTATGTCTGGACGGCTAAAGACATAAACAG
The DNA here is from genome assembly GCA_958510825.1 of Brachypterus glaber. Classification (NCBI taxonomy): domain Eukaryota; kingdom Metazoa; phylum Arthropoda; class Insecta; order Coleoptera; family Kateretidae; genus Brachypterus; species Brachypterus glaber. The sequence goes on from OY294049.1 coordinate 10,366,000, forward strand.
GATATCTTTTGGACTTCTTTTTAGGGATTTTTATTGCTCAGGGATCTACATGTCCGAACTTTGGTGTAATTATACACTGGGATGGTGGAATAAACTGCGCGTGTGCTATAATAATGCGTTTAGACTCTTAAATAACATACCGAGATTTTCTAGTGCTAGTGAAATGTTTGCTACGGCTCGTGTTAATGGCCCTAGCTATTCGTAGATTTCGGGCTTTTGGGTTCCGCGATCGGCTGTATAAATCTTCCAACCTCTTTATTGTGGCTCTGCGCTAAGGAGTGACATTCTATGGCGTTCCAATCTATGGCATACCTGGAGTAGAGTTTTAATGGGGGGACGGTAGCTCTTTTGAACTTTTGTATATTGGCTAATTATTAATTTTCTTGTAGATATTTTGTATGTTTTGTATTTTTTTTTTTTGTATTTTTTGTATATGGCCCTCTGGGATTCCAGGATTATTATTATTATTAAATATATCTGATTATGATGTCTATAAGATGTCATTTAAGTATCGGTACAAGACGTCTTTTTTAAAGATCTTTTTTTGAAAAACAAAAAAAAACAAAAAAAAATTATTTTCTTTCACGAAAAATGAAAAAGTTCAAAAAAAATTAAAAAAAGAAATTTTCAAAAAAAAACAAAAAAAAAATAAAAAAAATCACATTTTTTTAAGATCTTTTTTGACAAACAAATTACCTCTCATTTTAATTCTTATTACGCTTTTTATATCAATACGACCGTACCTAGTAACGTAAATGAGAGGGGGTATTATGTTGTAAAGTCGCTTGTGCAAGGCGTCAGTAAGGCGTCTTAAAAAAGATGTCTTAAATACGTTACCTTTTGTAACATACGACGTCGTTAAGACGTCTTTAAGATGCATATACGGCGAAAACCGACGTTCTTAAGACGTCTTGAATGACGAGCTACGACATATTTAAGATCTCTTTAAGTCATCTTTGTGCTGTCTGGGTTCTTAAAAAGCAATGAAAATTTTCCAGTAGATATCCAGGGTACTTTATGGATATCCAATATATCCAGTGGATATCCTGGATCGACAGTAAATATCCAAATGTCCGCCTATGTCCAGGATATCCACATAGATATCGAGTGGATATTTATTTTTTAACCTCCCTAAAGTATATCCAATGGATATTTATTAGAGATCCATCAAGGACAGGACGTTCCGTGGATATAGGCCTGTCTAATGGATATATAATGGTTATTATGTGTTGTCTGGGCACAAATCACACTTGAAAAGAGGGCAGTAAGTAATTTTGTTAATTATTACTTAATAAACAAAAAAAAGTTTTTTTTTTAACGATATAAATTTAAAAAAAAATGATCCATACCAGGATTTTATGCGTCCTTCCGCGGGTTTAGTAAGGACACAGCGAAATAGGCCCCAATTCAACGTCCCTCATAATCCAGGACGGTTGACTACCCAAAATTCTACGGTCCTTTTCGTTGTATCTGATAAGAATTATATTATTTTTATTTTTTTTTATTCATAAATACATAAGAAGTAATTGTAATTATTTTTTAATAGATCCCATAAATAAAAGGGTGATTAAATTTAATTACGAAGAGGACATATTATATCACAGAAAATATAATGAGTTGACGACATTTTTTAATTAGTTTTATTTCTATTTAAATAATTCTTTTTAAAGCCGTAATATATTATACAGTGTATACAGTGCTTGTCTAAAGTCCACAACCCCCTTTTAACTTTTGAACAGCTTAAGACATCAATTTGAAATTTGGATCACGTAAATAAAATATCCCAAATATTTTTTTTATCTTTCAGGCGGTTTTAAATATTTCTTCTATTGCAATACATGTGAATACTAAAATAGTTATGTCCAGAAACCATTTTTTACACTTTGCAGAGGGGGGGGGGGGGTCATGGAAAAAATGATAATAACATATTTTGTCTAATTTTATTTTATTGTAATAAAAAAAATTACGAACAAAACAAAAATTTAACCCCCCTTTTACCCCCAACTGATATTGCTGAAATTCGAACTTGTCCAAGATAATATAAAAATACATCTGCATACTAAATTTCAAGTCGCTAGCTCAAAGCGTTCTTAAGTTATCGTGGATACAGACAGACAGACAGACAGACCGACAGACAGACATCATTTTTTTTGTTGCTTATTTTAATTTTTCTCGACGTTTCAGGAAAAAATAAGATGATTTAAGCAAAAAAAAAATTGATCACAATGCTTTCTTTTATGAGAAAGTAAAAACTGAAGGTGTAAAATTTTCAATTTGTTAAAAAAAGCGATTTTTTTAGGTTTTTTTTTTATTTTTATTCATATCGTTTAAAATTAGTTTAAAAGTATGTATAATTTACGTTTTTGTATCAGAAAATTAAATAATAAGCAAAAATTGTTTGTTTTTTGTTTAAAAAAGTCCAAACGAAAATTTCCACTTTTTTAACTCCCTCAAAAAAGATTTGCAAAAGATAAAAAATGTATGATTAAATAGAAAATTTTATAAGCTTTAAAGTGATAATCACACGATCCCCCTTTCCGTTTAAAAAAATGTTCCCCCTCGCCCCATGCCGCCAGTGTACCCAATAAACATATGTATCAAATAAATACCAATTTTGGTTATTTTATTTAAGTGTTCGAGTTGATATCTTAAGCAGTTTAAAAGCTTAAGGGGGGCTGACTTTTGACACGCACTGTATTAATATACATGAATGCACCTATGGGTCACCTTTAAGAAAATACTTACCATTATTTTTTAATTTTTTGAATAACGATACTTCAAGGAAGATCCTTGAAAAAAAAATAAACAAATTACCAAATAGGTATCTATCTATAGGAAGGTCCACAAATAGTTGCGAAAATAAAACTCTATCCAGAGCATCATAATATAAGAAATATGTGGGTGGTCACGCAAAAAGGAACATGAAGGAGAAAAAATGTTTGGATTAATATAAACTAATCTAAACATATACAGCTATACAGGGCGAGCCATCTAAGATGTACAGGGCATTTTTTGGCGTTATTGCTAAAGCTACCGATTTGAAATTGATAGGGGAAGTCGGGGTTAACTGGGCCGCTTTTTTTCATATCGAGTTTTTGAAAAACCTGTAAACAATTTTCAAATATTTTCTATAGCAAAAGGTAGTTTAATACTATAGTTAGAACATATTAATAATTCAGACAAATATTATTTATATAAAAAAAGTTATTAACGATAAACCAGTCAACTCCGCTGGACCAGTTAACCCCATAGGGCAGGGTTAACTGGACCACTACTGAGGGTTAACTGGTCTACTAACAAAAATTTATTGTTTTGTAATTATTGTGAATAAAAACGATTTGAAATCAAATAAAATTTAATTCTAACATAAAAATAGACAACATAATATGTTAAATATTAGATATTTCTCAGGATTAACTGGTCCGGGGTTAACTGGAGAAGGCCCAGTTAACCCTGAACTAATTAATATTGGCATAAGTGGTCCAGTTAACCCCGAACCAGTTTACCCTGAGTGACACCACTGAATAAAATCATAAATTTTTATTACTTAATAAGATATTAGAAGGCGGAAATTATGAAGAATAATTAATAAAATACTCAGTATATTAGGTAAAATATTAGTCTAGATCCTCCTATTAATAAAAAAAAGTATTAATTAAAAAATAAAAGTAAATAAACACTTTTCATCAAAAAAAATTACCTTTCTTTACTACAACTTACACGTGGACAACACGGTCCGTCATAATACTTTAAACAATACCACTAACTAAATGTCACTAGAATTTGCCCTAAGGCGCCAATACTAATAAAAAAAGTTGATAAAATCCAGGTGGACCAGTTAACCCTGACTTCCCCTACTAGTGATTATAGACCCAATAAGCTATTAATTTGATTAAACAAAACTTTTGAACTTACTGTTGTTTTGGAGTTGCGGCCATGTGAAACTGTATTTTAATAATAAACTTTTTTTTTTAATTTTTTGTTATTTTATTCCTGGTCCACTGTGCCAGTGTTCAAACCCTTACGTGCTGCAGAAAAACGGATGTTATATTCGAAATCAACATGAAGGCTCTATAGAGGATAATATCTAGACCTTTAATACATAACTAAATTAGCCAAAATCAGCTGTCAGATCCAAATCAACTTTCAAAAGTTGAAAATTTGTTGGCCTGTGAGAGGCTTACCGCGAGGAAATCTTTTGTACAAGCCAAAAAAACTCAGGAGAAACTCCGAGGAACTCTTTGCAAAAAGGAGGAACTCTGGAGGAACTCTTTGCAAAATGGAGGAACTCTTTGCAGAAAGGAAATCTTTTGTACAAATTTCAGACGCGGTCAGAAACAATTATTATTTATTACCCATGTGAATTAACGTTTTTATTCAAACTAGATGAGCCGTTACAAACAATTTATCAAAACATCCTACCTTTGGGCGCCAATTTTTGTTTTGAAGGGGCGCCAAGTTTGGCAGAAACCGTAAGGGACAAAGCTTTTTTTCCTGAAGGTAATTGTGGGCGCCAAGTTTGGTAGAAACCGTCAGGGACAAATATTTTTTTCCTGAAGGTAATTTTGGGGCGCCAATTTTTGTTTTGAAGGGGCGCCAAGTTTGGCAGAAACCGTCAGGGACAAAGCTTTTTTTTAGGGTACCTTATTGGCAGTAGTGCTTGCACAGCGGGAATTTCTACGGCTTATTTGCCAAAAGCCAAAAATTACCCCTTCCAGAGAGGAACTCTTAAGGAACACAGGAGGAACTCCCAAAGAACTCCGAGGAACTATGAGGAACTCTTTGCAAAAAGAAACTCTTTTGTACAAATTTCAGACGCGGTCAACCCCTCGGTTATTATTATGCGCTCCTAAGATATCGACCATAGTGGAAAACACATGCAGCCGTGCCATATATTGCTATTCGAAGCAAAAATCACCTAGTGAAAACAGTTTGAAAGAAAACTTTGAACAAAACAAACCTCTGTCTTGGTTCCGGTGTACTTGCCATGTACATAACTAGCTAAGAGTTTTAGCCTAGGACCAATTTGTCACGCTAAAATATTAGAACACGACTTTTATCAAGTTGCGAGTGTGTGAAGAAAAATAGCAAAACAGTATGTAAAATGTGTCGGTATGATGAAATAGGAACCTTCAAAAAATGAGTGCACTTGGGATATATTTCTTTGTTTTGGTTATTTTAGTGAATGAATTTTGCGCGCAAGAAAATTTTTGGGCTCACGATGCGAGGCTAGTGCAGGTAAAAATTATATGTATCTTTTAAAAAAATATGTATTACCTATAATTATTATAATATTTTGAAAAAAAAAGAGTAGTTTCTAAAGATATGAAAAAAAAATTAAATTATTTTTTAATTTTCTTTTTTTTATAAGACCTTTTTTTGAAAAATGAAACTTTTTTTATAAAAAAAAACTTAAAAAATCATTTTCTTTTTTTTATTTTCTTTTTGCAAAAAATAAAAAAAAAATTCAAAAAAAATAAAAATTATTCGTTTTTTCATTTTTTAAAAAAGTTTGACCCTGGTTAAGGCAACTAAATTTTACCTTAGAACGTCCCACCACGCCATTTGAAACTGATTATTCTCAAAAATAATTCAAATCATGAATTTCTAGCAAAAATTCAGAAAAAAACCAGAACCCAAAGGTATTTAAGCTTACTACTGACCTAAATTCTCAAAAAAAGTAAACCAAAAAATACCCCTTATCCATATTTTCTTTTTCTACCAGAAAGGAATCTATCCCTATATCCAAAGAACTTCTATTTTCCCATTATTCACACCTTTTAAATATATATAATTTAAACGCGCTAAAATCGTATAAAATCATATGGTAGTAATAAGAGTTTCTTCTATAAAGAAGATAAATATTGCATACTTTGTATTTTGAATGCACTCATTTCCTAAAAATTAAGCAATTTCTTGTACAGATGATTATCTTAAACGGATATTTCTTTAAAAAGAAAGTGTAAATGTATAATTAATTAAAAACAAAATTACAAAAGTGAAACTGTATAACTTAAAATACAATAAAGCCTATTTTACAACCCTTTGTGGTTTAAAACCGAAACCAGAAAGTATACTTTCTGGTTTCTGGCCCTCTTTATAAAGAGGGCCCATCGTGGGCCCACAATGGGTTATTAAATTGGAACATAAAAAAAAACAAAACCAAAAATTAATTTTAGTGCAGAACTTTATTACTGTAATGTTGTTTTGAAAACACTTAAGTCTCTCTGCGATTAAATTTAAATAAATGGATCTATAGAAAATGTCACTTCATCTAGTCTTACTTTCTTCCTTCGTTCTTGGTCGTTTGTTTCTTTTTTGAACTTTTCTAGGCGAAAAAAAACACAACCAGAGCAAAAACAGTCTAAGTCAAAAGAATAAAGCAAGCCCAGCTTTAGCGACCCTATCTATAGAGTATTAGGGTGGACCCTATTTTTTTATTGTTTTAAAATTTTCATTCTGGTGTATCTGGAACATCCTGAAAATATGAGGGGATCAAACTTCACTAAGGATCCAAATTGGACCCCTTAAATCGTGAAATTAAACAAAAATCATAAAAAATCGTTGAAAATGGGCTGTACTTTCTATATCAGTGGAAAATTTAAACGCCTGAAATCTTAATTTGTTCCTTTTGAGTGTACAAAATTATGTGGCAAATTTTAAATCAGGTGCCGAAAATCCTTCAAAGTTGCCCCTTAAACACAGATTTGACAAATTTCCACCATAAATGTGAGAAACGCTAAAAATGTCAATCTGGACTTAACTTAATTTTATTTAATGTATATTAATAGGTAACATAAAATAATTTAACAAAAACAAAATGAGCTAAGCGCCAAATAAGAGCACCCAAAAAGGCCTGTTATTTAGCGCTTAGCTCGTTTTGTTTTTGTCAACTTTTTTTTTATTATAATGTGCATTAAATAAAATAAATAAAAAAGTCCAGACTGAGATATTTTTTAAATGATTTTTTATCGTTTCTCGCATTTATGGTGGAAATCCGTAAAAAAAAAAGTTTATTTTTAATTTTTTTCCACTGATACAAAAAGTAGCGGCGGGAGCTTTAGTCGAAAATTTTACCGCGAAAATATTTCCGCGAAATATTTTTTTTCCGCGCAAAGGATTAACAGCGATAAACATTTAACGCGAAAAAACATTAAAGGGAAATAAAAATAGCGAAATCTTTAAACGCACAAAGTTTTATATATTAATAGCAAAAGGCATGTATCGCGAAAAATATACAGGATGTCCAATAGGGTGACCCACCAAAATTTCAAATTGAAAAATTTGGAGGTTCCACCCCTTAAATTTGTTCATTGGGGTAAGAGTATCATCTCTGAATTTTTTCAGAATTTTTGAAAAAAATCTAGAATTCGCTCACAGCTATTTTTTAAAAAAGATATGTTTCTTTAGCTTTTTTATTCTTTTTAAGGCCGAAGGATTTTTTATTTATTTTTTTTTAACGCGGAACTGTATAAAGGGATAGTAGAAAAAAATAATAAATTTTAGCGTTTTTGAAAGATAAATTCGGTTTTTAAGCAATTTAATTTCATTTTTTAAGTTTTTTTTTGTCTCTAGACAAATTCTGATATATACAAACATAAAATGTGTAGTATTTTTTTTATTGGATGTATATATTTTAATTTTTTTTTTGGACATCTTTTATATCCAATAAAAAAATACTACAGATTTTATGTATGTATATTTCGGATTTTATCTAAAGACAAAACACCTTGAAAATTAAAATTAAATTGCCTAAAAAAATATATAAACCATTTTTTTCTGGATATCCAATAAAAAAAATATAGTGGTTTTTATGTGGGGGCATATTTAGGGACACTAGATCTAGGCATATTGGGCTACACGCACAATGTTTTAAGTCAATGAAAAAAAAAAATGTTTGTGCCTGTCATTACGCCTAAAATGAAGCAAGTAGTGGATTTTCAAACTTAAAAGGGCACAGCTCCGCCATTTTGAAAGAAAACTTTCTGATTTTTTTTTGAGGTTAAAATAAAAAATTTAAATAAAAAATCGTTCGGCCTTAAAAAATAAAAAGCTTAAGAAACATAGATAAGATAAAAAGAAATAAAAATGTAAATAGAGTCGACGCGACGAATACCGGAAATTCGCCGAGGGCTGGTTATATATTTTCAAAAATTAACCTCGGCTACAGATGTTTTAGTGGATAGGTTTGACAAAGCCAAACCTTCATTTGAAAGCCACAGTTACAATAATAGGGTGCACGTTTTACTTGTTACGCCATTTAAATTCAAACAATATGCTAGATGCGTGACGACCCATAATTACCCATTTGGAACTCCTAAGACGTACCGAGGTACTACCTATATTATTTTGATCGCAATTAAAATACATCTTTCAATAAAATAATGATATTTTGTCAAACATGCATTTCTTTTTAATATAGGGTTCCATACCTTAAAAACGAAAAACGGAACCCTTTTAGGATGGCTCGGTTGTCCGCTGCCACAGCCGTTTATCTCAGGAACTATATAACCTATAGTTAAGATCCAATACAACGTGCAGTAACTCATTCGCGAGAGCGTGGTACAGGGCGTAACTAGAACTGTTTGCACCTGTAGCAGGTTATCACTTTGCGCCTCCTATCCAATATAAAACAACTGAAATATTTAGTTTTTTATTAGGTCAAGTAAACAAGGCAAAAAGTAACAAAAATAAAAACGCCTTCTCATTTGACATTATTAATAAAATATGAACAAAAAAAAAGTTCCTCAAAAGTTACAGCTCTGGCGTAGATCATATTAATTCGTAAGGACGCAATACTTGAAAGTTCCCTAAGGGAGCTACGGCACTTTTTGTAATAAAATTAATGTTTTTAATTAATATCTCTATATCCCCTAATAGGGAGTGTGTTGGGGGGGGGGGGTAGCCAAAATATGAAATCTCTACAGCCTTGAATAACGCGAGAACCGAGGTATGAGTCTATGAATTTTGGTACATTTTGCGTTACGCAATAATTGAACGTTCCCTTAGGGCTCATTTCCAGACCAACCTATATAATAACTTTTTTTGATATTTTTGGATGTAGAATCACCTCTTAAATGTTGGCATGCCAGTTATTGATCACCCTGTAGGAATCTGAAATTTAGCATACGAGCAGATTGCATTAGCATTGAGCCGGTGCCACACCACTCGCTAAGTACGCACCCAATATACGCTTAATCATGGGCGTAAATGCTGTCGCTTTGCTATTATAGTAGGTAGTAGTAGTAGTAGTAGTAGCAGTAGTAGTATTTGTCGTACTTGGCGAGTGATGTGGAACCGGCTTTAACAAAAGTTCCTTTTCGCCTTGTAAATTCTGAAACATCGTATCTGAAAAATGGGCAAAATTTAATAATTGACTAATTTATATGAATAAGAACTTATTCTTGTTTATATGTAATTAATAAAGTTCTAAAAAAAATACCTTATTAATTGTTTAAAAACGGTTAATTTGTTAAACCTGTCAAGTGGTCATTTTTTAGATACGACGTTTCGGTATTTACAAGGCGTTTTGTCCATTTGGCCAGTCCAGTCCTGTATTCTGTTGATTATAACAACAGAATCAGACATTAGTTCGATAACTTAAACATACTTTCTTTTTTGATAATACTTATACATTATTTATTGCTGATTCGCTTCTTGACTATAATTTTTTAAAACACATTTATTAAATGTTTAATAGATAACATTAATTCCCGATTAAAAAAAGAAATTTTGTTTATTTTAGGTCAAAATCTAATTACCCTGATAGAAAGGTACATAAATCTAACTTAACATAACATTAGATTAGTGACATTTTTATGTTTAGTCTCTAACGTTATACAAAAACGTTATAAAATATATAAATCTAACCTTAAAAACTAACGTTTGACAAAAACGTTATAAAATATATAAATCTAACCTTGAAAACTAACGTTTGACAAAAACGTTATAAAATACATAAATCTATCGTTAGTTTCATAACTAAATTCTAATTTTTTCTAACCTTATTCTAACTTTAAATATTTTTTAAATTTCCATTATTAATACGTAAGCTATAGTAGAAAATAATCATTTTAGACAGCTATGTGCCTAGGTTTGATTATTTATTATTTCTATAATAAGTTTAAAAAAATATTGCCCAAAAGTCAAAATTTTAGAAAGTCTGGCAAAGCTGTACTATAATTGAAAATATATTTTAATTATGAATGTATAAATAAATATTAACTAACTAAATATAAAGTTTCTCCGAGGGGTAAACGTATTTATCGAAGTATAACAGCATATTACACGAAAAATATTTAGGGCCACCTGACAAGATGGCTATTTTATAAATAATTGTAAAGAAATTATGTTTAAAAATGTTATGATTGTTAAAATATATTAAGATTTATTTATATGAATAAATTAGTCTCCAGCCACCATTTTATGATGCAGGTAGAATTTCCTACTTGGCCCCGCCCCCTCCGAAAGTTAGAAATGAAACGTACTTATAACGTATTTCTAACTTAAAAATCTACCGTTAGATTAACGTTTGTAACTAACGTTTAATTCTAACGTTAAAAAGCGAGACATTACACATTTTATAAAGTACTTTTATACAGTTTTCTAACATTAGAAAAACGTTATATTTCTACTAGGGTAGACTCACTTAGGTTAAATATTTACATTTTTTCGTTTTTAAGGGAACCAATATTAATTTAGGCGAATCACTTCAATTTTTAAGAGAATATGATTTAGAAGCTGCAAGTATGTGCAGTAGAGTCAGCTCTGCGCAATGGACATACGCTACTAACATGACTGATATGAATAAAAGACGTATGGTAGATGAGCAAATGTTAAAGGCCAAATTCGACAAAATATCATGGAGAAAAGCCCTAGAATTTGATTGGACTCGAATCCCAGACCCTATTGTCCGCAGACAAATCAGAATGTTGGTTACCAATAGCAGAGCTAGCCTTAGTGAAGATAAATATAACGAGGTATAACAATTTGTTGCCCCACTGTTTTTCGAAACTTCATGAAATATGAAATACAAATCGTCGGCTTAGAGTGTTAACCCGCTAACTCCTTTTGACCAAACTTTACAGGAGACGAAAAAAACCTTTTAATTATTTCTATAATTATTGTATGACAAAATAAAAAATACCGTTTCTTTATTAGCGTAGTTTGGAGCTTTTACCAACTATCAACTACAAAAAAAAAATAATTTGGGCTTGATTTTTATTGAATTAAAAAGGAGATGGCAGGTTTTCTACCTTTGAGACAAATCTCCATCAAGGAGTTGGCAGTTTTAAAAAAAAATAAAGCAATTATTGCAAAGGTTATTATTTTAGAAAATGAAAGTACAAAATACTGTCTTCGACATCAAAAATCAATCATTTTAAAAATAAAAACCGTTGCAATAATTGCTAGAAGTGGCGGAGTTAGCAGTTTTTCGACTAGCATCATGGAAATAGTTATATTTGGGAAAAGGTTAGAGTTGCCTGTTTTTTGCAGATGGTGTAACTAAGTGAACGGTATCAAAAACGACAATTCGTCCAAAAGTGGAGTTAGCAGGTTAACACTCTAAGCCGACGATATTTTATACGTTAGTTTGTTCCCTTAATATAAAATAAATAAACCAAAAGGGATAATTTTTGCAATAATGCAATTTTTCAGGAGATTTTTGGGTTTTAGATCTATCATCTAATATCTGAAATGAAAGACCAATATGCACATGTAAAAGTTTGCCCTTTAAACAATTTTAATTCAGCATACTGCGATTTAGAGCTGGATCCAGACATAAAGAACATAATGGCAAAATCAAGAAGTAACAATGAATTGTTGCATATTTGGAAAGAATGGCATGATAAAGTTGGCACACCCATGAAAAATAAGTTTATGAGATATATTGACTTGGCTAATCAGGCTGCTAGGTTAAATGGTAAGTCTTTTTTACCATGTAATAGTTATTTACAATACAAGGGCGAAAAGTTAAATTTTTCGATTAATTAGGTTTTTAGAAGCCGAGGGCTAAAGTAGCTTCCCCTAGGGTCCCTGAATTTTGGTTTAATTCAGGTACCCTAGCTTCTCCCTACTAACAAAAATTTATATATTTTGAGAATATTGAAACTACAGCTATAGCTAACTATGGTAACAGAAAACACTTTCCCCTACAGTCAATTCAAAATAAAGATATTAGCATATTATGAAATTAGTTTGCGACGAGTGTACCAAAAGCCAGTCAGAAACGAGTTTCATATACTATTTAATATACGTTCTACAGCGCAAAGCTTTAAAAAACCGAAACAATTAATAGTTATTTATGGTACGAGAGATGAAACTAGGATTTTCCCATGAGAAAATTAACCCACGAGGCTGAAGGCGGAGTGGGCTAATTTTAGAGAAGGCAATATTAGTTTAATCACGAGTAATATACAAAGTTTTATCAAATAAATAGCTTAGAAATTCATATTTTTATTAAAAATTTTAATGAATTTACTAGAAAAGTTGACATTACCTTTAAATAAAATCAAAAAGCCGACAGTAATGGAAGGTACCATATCGAGCACACTTAGTGATAGATGAAATAAATACAAACAAAACCGTAACTAGACAGAAAAAACAATTTACCACTAAGGGACACGAAGTGTCCCACACTTACCTATGGGGGACACCTAGACACAAGACTACTATTCTTAATTTTATAGTAATTCTATAGAAAAATGATTTTTTGAATTGTCACACATATAAATGTCAAAAATATTAATAAAATACGATTTTAACTCCTTGGTAGTGAGAAAAACGTAATGCGCTACTCGTAGGTAAGTTTTTTTTCTATCTTCGGTGGTGTTTATGGACCTCAGCTCCGCTTCGGTCCACAAAATATGACCGCACAGAAAAATTCATTTACCTCTAGTAGGAGCGCAAATAACTATTAAAACGCACTAGTAATGTGAACATTAATAAACCCAAATGTGTGCTTAATACTAAGTAGAACGTAGACAAAAGATATATTTCTGTTTTAAAATTAGTTTTTGTAACGTTTATAGGTTTTTCTGATGCTGGAGAAGAAATGCGTTTTATATACGAGGAGGAGTCGTTTGAAAGTGAAATTTCAGTTGCTTTCCAAAAGCTCCAACCTTTGTACAAAGAACTTTTTACCTACGTCAGAAGACAACTGTTTAACAGATATGGCCCGAACGTTTTAAGGTCAAATGGGCCAATGCCGGCCCATATTTTAGGCAATATTTGGGCACAGGAATGGTCAAACATTGCTGATATGGTCATACCATATCAGGAGTATAAAAAAATGGACGTAACTGGTGAAATGTTGAGGCAAGGATTTACACCATTGAGGTATATAATAATTCTTTTAAAAGTAACAAAAATAATTTTTAAAGTTTTAATCATTTCATGTTAATCCATTTATCTGAATCATTTGTTTTTTTTTTGTGTCGCTTATTAAATAGAACCAACAAACGAAACTCGACCCTTGTAAGAAATCTCTTGAGGAATTCCCAAAAACTCTTTATCGGTTATTTGGTATGTTACATACCGTATGTAAGAACCTCAAAACACATAAATAAATCAAAATCTGGCAGCTTTTATTCACCCAAACAACATTCTAGTGTCGCTCAAAGGTACAAACATCCGATAAAAAAGATATTTTTAGAATTATATATTTCCCTTTTAGAATGTTTCAAATGGCTGAAGAATTTTACACATCGCTGGGGTTGAAACCAATGCCTCCAGAATTTTGGAGGTATTCAATGTTAGAGAGGCCCAATGGTAGAAAAGTCCAGTGTACTGCAAGTGCGTGGGATTTTTGTAACCGAATTGACTACAGGTAAAAAATTTACAAAGCTTCAAATTCTAGGTAATAAAAAACAAAAACAAGCCGTGAAGATATGTAATGCTATGCATTACTTCACAGTAAATGGTATATTGCATTTTCCCAAATACTTAAAAAATATAATTTTCAAAAAAAAATAAAAAAAATAAAATTTTTGTTTTATTTTCTTGAAAAAACGAAAAAAAAATTTTTTTTCAGAATATTTCATTTTCTTTTTGTGAAAAACGAAAAAAAATGAAAACAAATAAAAAATTCAAAAAAAAAACAAAGAAAATTCAAAAATTTTATTTATTTTTCTTTTTACGAAAAACGAAAAAAAAAATTAAAAAAGAAATTTTTGATTTTTTTTTTAAGTTTAACCCAACATTTTTTAAAAAACAATAGAGATCTCCCCATCACAGAACGGACGGACATTTTCAAAGTTTCTTATTTTTTCATGAAACACATTTGAATCTAAGAATTTTTTGTATAGGACGTTTTTTGGCGATTTTGGGAAATTCAAAAATACCGTATAATATTATTTTAGCGCAGGCGCTGTGGATAATATAATAACATGATTTCATCCACAAAATTAATTCATTATTTTTTTAATTTAATATAAATAATTCTGTTTTAGAATAAAGCAGTGTACTGAAGTGAATATGGACGATTTATTAACAATTCACCATGAAATGGCCCATATGCAATACTATTTATATTATGCAGATCAACCATTTTTATACAGGGATGGTGCAAATCCTGGTAAATAAACATTTAATAACATCAAAAGCACGTACCGTCATTTGGGGCGACTTTGATTCTTTGACGTGTTAGGGTTAAGGTTAAACCTGCTCCATGTGACGGTATCTAAAATGTTTATTTTAGGTTTTCATGAAGGTGTTGCCAATGCTATAACTTTATCTGTGAACAACCCTGTTCATCTACATAGGGTTGGACTTTTCAATAATAATACAGATATCTATGAGGCAAATATAAATTTTTTAATGCTGATGGCTTTAAAAAAGGTGGCTTATGCCCCTTTTGCATATTTGGTAGACGAGGTAAGAAATCGGGAACTAAATTTCGTATCAACAAACCGTGAAAATTAATATATTTTAGTGGAGATATCAAATTTTCGATTACGGGGTCAGTCGCATGAATGCCGACTGGTGGGAACTACGTCTAAGATTTCAGGGAATTGTCCCACCGGTTCCCAGGAGTGAAATACATCTAGATGCCGCCTCAAAACGACACATTCCAGCTGATATTCCTTACATGAAATATTTCGTAGCTCTGTTGTTGGAATTTCAAATACATGAGGCCATGTGCGATGCTGCTGGGCACATTGGGCCGCTACATACCTGTGATATTTATCGATCCAGAGAAGCTGGACGAGTTTTAACGTAAGGAACTTTCGACATGGCATCTCACACTTTTCTGCTCATGGACCTTTTTTGTCAACTTACTTTTTTATTATTGTCGTGCATAATTCTGGACCTGAGTATTAAAAAGGCCAATCTTCATTTGTCAATAGCAGCGTTTTTAAAATCTTACATCAGAGTTTACGTGAAAACGTTGATATTGACAAATTGAGTTTGGTCCTTTTAATACTCAGGTCCGCAATTATCATTGTCTAAATGTCAAAAAACGTGTAAAAGAAGTTTTTTTTCAGGGAATTAATGAAGGTTGGAAAGGCCAGACATTGGCGAGACGTTATCCGTATGTTAACAAAAGGAAATTCGGATAAATTATCCGCAGGGCCAATGTTGGACTACTTTGAACCATTACATTTATGGCTTAAGGGCAAAAATAAAAGAGAAGAAGAACGAATTATAGGCTGGAGTACAAATAAGGAAGATACAGCCCTGTTTCAACCGTTATTATATGGATCCAGCAAAAAATTCAATCCCAACATTGTTTTTATAATGCTGTTAATAGTTAGTGTAAAAATTATGTGATTTCGATGTTATTTTTAATTAAAGATTTTATTTTACAAATATCTACTATATATTTACAAAGCATATGAATAAACACCCTTTCTATAAAGATGTGAGTGGATGACGGCGTTAAGGTGGTGTACCGTAATTAATACGTTCACTGCCAACGGCTAGTTTTGACAGCGGAGCAATGGGTATGGGCAAGGGAAAAATAGAAAGAATTGATTAATGTTGTTAGGGGCGCCAGTTACTTTAGCTTTTACTCCTTTAGGTAAGTAACAACCTAGTGTAAATACTTAAGCTTTTCAGTTTGAGAAAATAT
Organism: Brachypterus glaber; assembly: GCA_958510825.1. Lineage (NCBI taxonomy): Eukaryota > Metazoa > Arthropoda > Insecta > Coleoptera > Kateretidae > Brachypterus > Brachypterus glaber. The sequence goes on from OY294049.1 coordinate 10,382,072, forward strand.
AACCTCTAAATAAAATAAGATAATTCATTTAAGAAATTTATTATAAACTTAATGAAAGCACATCAAGTAATGTATTAATATATATAAAAAATATGTGTAATTATATTAAGATATAATTAAAGAAATCTTAATAAAAATTACTAAATTCAGAAATCATTCGACTTAAATGTATAAAGAAAACATGAAGTTCAGCAAGCACCAAGAAATGTATGTAAACAACAATCATTTCTTGCAGTGTATAAAAGTCATGCTTAAATTAGAAATCATTTAATCAAAAGTATGATATTTAATAATTAATAAATAAGATTAAATGTTTTAGAAAAAATAAGTACCTAAAAATGAACAAAAGCCAGAAGGGCATATAGTATTAATCAATACTATATCAGATCTGATAAAGTTTACAGTTATAAGAATATTGAAATAAAAGAATTTAAAAATATGAAATATTGCTTTCAAAAGTTTTCAGAAAGAGTACTTAGCTGGTTTCTGCAAAATCCATGAGGTATGAATTCCATCGTCTCCATCTGTGCAAGTCTCCCCTATGCTGATGAATTCATTTCTCAAATGAAAGAAAAAAAAATATAGGCTGTCCCATCTACTTTGGAAAAATTATCTTCCAGGATAAAATGTACGATTGAAAATGTTGTCCGGGATTAAATATGCTTTTGAAAATTATGTCCAATATAAAATTGTCTGCTAGACGGTCATATAGAATTTATCTATGCCGAAAAATACAGAACCATGTTCCAACAGAACATCACTCCATGCGGAGAACTTGTATATCAAATATACCAAAATAAACTTCAACTTAAATTAATGTAATTCCATATTAATGGTATAGAAATGGTAATTAATTAATGGTCTAGTGATTGTGCTTAATTAATGGTGCTAAAACAATAATTATATCTCAGAAATATTCTAAGAAACAGAAAAACTTAACTTACATGTCATTCTAAGTCTTCGATGTCCATCGAAACGTTATAAATGCATAATTGTAGAAAATAACAGTTATAATATCTTCCGCATTGTTTAAATATTCATTTTCACTAACTTTAAATAAAAATACATGAAGGATTACTTCGATGATTACAGAAAATAAACACTCGTCAAAATGACACCACCATTGTACAGAGTTCATCAAGAAAGAGCGAAAATCGACCTTATCAACCGGTATGAACCCTTTAGGTAAATAAAATCCTATTTCTGAACTATTAGCGACATCTATGCAAGTCATTATCAACTACAGTTTTACCGTATAGGATTCCTAATAAAGGTAACTGAAACTACATCAAAGATAATAACCAAAAAGACTATTTCCTAATAAATCCGTATTAGTGATATCTAACCTCAAAATATTACTCTAAGAAACAAATATAAACAATACTTATTGTTTATCAGCAAAACTAATAAAAATACGAACAGAATACTAAGTGTCCTGTGAACTAAGTATAAACAAAATACTGAATCTAAGTGAGCAGTTCCAGCAAACTATTTTCAACAAATTCTGGATTATCCCGAAGAAATAATCATACGAAACTTTCCAGGAGAAACAAGCTACAGATGAAAGCCAGTGAAATCCAACCCTCAATAGACTCTGAAACATATAAAAACCAGGTAAGTCCATAGACAAATGCACTATAGAGAAATAAGTCATATGATTCTTTATTATTAAAAATCATATTCTAATTATGTTTTCTTTATGTTATTTTCAGGTAGAACTATGGAATAGAGACTCATATGGTTAGAATTCAGTTCCTGCTACAAAATAGTCCCAGATACAAAATAGTTCTGTACGTACGTAACTATTTATATACAAAATAAACATAAATTATAACGTAAGTAAACGAATAGTTTAATTAACCCTTGCTATATTACAAAGTGACGATTTATGTCGTTACAGTGGGTTGCGCAAAAATACTTAAAGAAATAATCTTTTACCGAATTAAAGTAAAAATGTGTTAATAGGGCCTTAATTTAGTTTTAAATTCATATATTTTTGTATTGATGACTCAAAGTTAATTAAAAAAAAATAGAATTGGATTACTAAATATTTAGTAGTAGTACTACAAAGTAGTAGTAGTAGTACTATATAGTACTACAAATATATTAAGTGAGATATTGCAAAAATTAATAGTTTAGCCCAAGAACATAGACCCTTTCTGCTACTTCAATCCCATCCATGATTTTTTGGCCTAAAGAGTGCTCGCATAGTTAGCCTTTTTTTCAAACACTTGTTATTTCAATTGAAATTTATAAAATGTAAAATATAAGAGCTCAAAATTTTTGTCTGGTCATGAACTTATGCAAAAAGCAAGATTTATTGTTCTAGAAGCTAAACATCCCCTTAAACAAAGGCTTAACTATGGGTACTTGAACTGAATTTTATACTAATGAATATCCACCCCCACAAAGAGGGTGAAACTACCCCGAAGCACCAAAAAAAGTAGTAAATCAAAAGTATCTCAAGAAAAATCGAAAAATCCAGCCAGTTATGTTTAATAAAATGTGAGAAAGTTTAGGGTATAAAATTAAGTACCCATAGTTAACCCTTTCTTTAAGGGGATGTTTAGCTTCTAGAACAATAAATCTTGCTTTTTGCACAAGTTCATGACCAGACAAAAATTTTGAGCACTTATACATTACATTTTATCAATTCCAATCGAAGTTGTTTGAAAAACAGGCTAAAAAACTCTTTTTTTGCGGTCACTATTTGAAGTAATTAGCTCACAGCATTCTCAAATTATTTCAGTCTTAAAAATTTCTGATATATATGTGTAAAAAAATAATACAAACATTTAATTTTTCCCTACAGGGGAAAATAAAACAAAATTTTCCAACACCATCCACTCATGTCTTAAATTACCAGCCATAATTCCAAAACATTCATATATAACATATATATCATGCATATCTCATCCAATTTAATTAAATTGGATGAGATCATTTTTGTAGTTTTTACCAATTTAATTGGTACCCTGTGTTCAGGGCCGTCCTTTGAATTTCGGTGCCCTGAAACAAGCGTTGGACTTGGTGCAAAGAAAAAATATCAAAATTTTACCCCACTGATAAATTTGATGACTAAAAAAAAAAGATCCCCACCTCTGAAAAGAAAGAAAGTAACAAAAAAAAGATTTACCCCCTGATAATTTTAATGACTAAACAAAAAGCCCTCACCTCTGATAATTTTGATGACTAAAAAAAACTGCTCTCAACTTTGAAAAAGATTTACTACCCCCCTGATAATTTTGACCACTAAAAAAAATTTATATTAAATGATATAAAAATAGTTAATAATTTATAATATAAACAGGTAAACTACATAAAACTGTTTTAATCTTAATTAAATGGACCTAGGTTCAGTATGTTTTAATAAGTATTTGAAGTATGGATTTAAAAAAAAGTCATGTGTTTTCAAAAAATTAATATCTCACATATTAGATGATATAGGAAATCAACACTTATATGTTAAAGCAGTTATACCTTTTACTTTTCATAACTAGAATAGAATCTGTAATAATAGTCACAATAAAGATAATAATCTAATATATTCAAAAAAATGCAAACTGTCAATTTTTAAAAAATATATAATTTATAAGAAGTTATATAAAGTTCGCTATGCAGCGCGAGTTTTAAATGTATTATTTAAAATTAGGTAAAGGTATCTACTTATAGTTTCAATTAAATCTAGATGCGGAACCCCGCGGAATCAAACATCGTTTAAGATTTTATTTTAAAAAATCATGTCAAATACTAATATAAAAGTCAAAAACTTACTACCTAGACTTATATTTTAATAATTTGACAATCAGATGCTAAGGCATCCTCATATAAAACATCACAAGAAATTAACAGAAACTATTTTTTGCCACTTTTGAAACGATCCTGGACCTGTGTGCTCTGCTTGTGTTTATAAATTAAAGGGTTTTATCATTCTAAATAATATAACTTATGTATTATTTTAGATAACTAAAACCTAAACTTCAGAGGTCAGGAAACTTCAATATCCTTACCAGGTAATTTGGTGGCAGCTAAATAAGGATTATCAATAACCATACTTGCATTTTGACTTTCTTCACTTTTGACTGATTCGTTTAATGCCTGTGCTTCCATTTCTTCGTCTTCATCTTCTTCTTTAATTGGTTCATTCTTGGATTTTTTAGCTTTGATCTTGGCCTCTTTTGCTTCTTTCGCTTGCTGCAAAATTTGACTTTTTGGATCAAAATCTAAGTCTTCTGGGTCATAAATTTGATCTTGGGGCAATAGAGCACTTAAATATGGGGGATATTCTGGTTTTCGAGCAATTACTGAAAAAAATTACATGATATTAAATTATATTATTAAGAATTTTATGACAAAAAAGGTATTTTGTACATTTTTTTACATTTGAGTGACCTCAGGGAAGAAGAAAGTTATGTTGTGGCCAAAATCTCAGTAATTTTGAAAGATTTTTTAGAAATTTTACTCAAAAATTATAGATTTTTATGTCAAAAAACTCAGTAGTCTGCTCAGTAGTCCGTGTACAAATGTTTTCTAGTGTAGTGTAGCCCTTCAGTTAAAGGTCTATACATTTAGAAAAATAGATTTTTTATGTCCATTATGTCCATATATACTCACAAGGAAACATATTGGCATCATCATTATCAAACAAATTGTGAATTGGACTGGTTTTAGCCAAAAATTTTGTCAAGGCCTTTTCAATATCCTTTTTCTGAGTAGCTGCTTTTTCTCTGACTGATTCATAATCAATAATAGGTTGTTTGTGAGTCTAGAACAACAATAATTTTATAAAATATACTAAAATCAGAATAAAACACAGAAAACTTACTGGTGTCCTGACATAGGCATGCGGATGTGGAAATTGTGGAAAGTGGTGGGGTATATGAGATGGCAATGGTTGTCTGGTACCAGCAGAAAGCATATTTAATGACTTTGGATTCTGTTGGGGCTGTAAGCCTGGTAATGCATTTCGTTTTGCACCTCTTACAAAGTTTGGTATGTCATTAAAATTAAATCCTAAAACAAATGTTGGAGAAGAAAGTTACATGAAGTTTATAATTTAAAATCTTACCCATTTCCACAAATCCTAGTATAACATCAGCTATTAATGGTTCACATCTTCCTGATAACTCACAATAGTTTTTGCTTAGGTTTCCGATCTCTGTTAAAACTAAAAGACAAGACAATAAACTGTTTAGGTTTAGCAAAAGTTGTTTCGACTTATAAACAACTTTAGTTTTAGTAATTTTTTTTAACTCACAAGCTTGAAGCATTTCTGTGAGGGTTCCCAGACATTCCTTATCAACCGTATCAAATCCTTGTTCTAGAAGAATAGTAGAAACTGTCGCAGCTAACATTTTTCGATATATTTCCAGATCCATTTTAAAATAAACAATTTTTGCGACTTCTTGACGTTTTTCAATACATAACCTCAAAATGCTTACTAAAATCTAAAATAGGGATGGAAAACTAGTTACCGGTTTTTCGATCCGGTTATTACGAAAAAAAAAATATTTTTTACCGGTTACAATCATTTAGGGCCACTTGCACCAACTTTTGGTCTGGGATTATCTCAGCTAAACCGAGTTTAAATTAAAAATGCTGCGTTCTGATTGGTCGGCCGTCAATTTAATCCAAGTTTAAAGTTAAACCTTCATTGGTGCAAGTGGCCCTTAGAAAAACCGCTTAAACAGTTATTGTTGGATTTTAACCGGTTTTCGGTGGTGAAATCCGCTTTCCAGAGTAGGTGAAGACCTTTTTTTTGTCAGGGGTAAAGCTTTTTTTAGAGGAGCTTTTTAATTATCAAAATTTCTACTATAGTATCCCTATTATAGTAGAAATCTATTGTTTATAATAGTCTAAGGTCTAAGGCCACTTGCACCAACTTTTGGTCTGGGATTATCTCAGCTTAACCGAGTTTAAGTTAAAAATTCTGCGTTCTGATTGGTCGGCAATTTAATCCAAGTTTAAAGTTAAACCATCATTGGTGCAAGTGGCCCTAAAGTAACTTCGGCAACCGGTTAACCGAAAACCCTTTATGGTTTTCCATCCCTAAACTAAAAGTAGGAGCGGTTATATGCAGCTGTTCATGCATTTTTTTACAAAAAAAAAAAAACACCAGACGCCAAACCAACGTTAACGTAAACCATGGTTTATGCCGATCGGCAAAATTTTAGGCCAGTCGGCAAAATTAGTAGATGTTATTTTTTTTTTAGTCATGAAATCAAACTTGTTGGCAAGGCATTTTTTTTGTTAGTCATAAAAATTTTGGCTGGGGTAATTGTTTTTTTAATGGAAAAAAAATTTAAATGTTTTTTTAGTCATTTCTTTTTGGTTCATTTTGGAGATGAAAAAAAAATTTTTAGTCATCAAAATTTCTGGTTGTTAGTCGGCATAAAAAAATTTTGGTAGTAGGCAAACCTTACCTTCACACCCCCTACAACAAAAACCTCGGAACGCCCCTGACTATAGTAGGTACTACAGAATCTATTTGATAGTATTTATTGACTCTAAACAAATTACCTCTCATTTTAAGTCTTGGGAAGCAGGTAAAGACCGCTATCGATGAGTGGGCTTATACCAAGCTAAAGGAGCAATGGAGGGCGGTCGACGGTAAGCTAGGGACTTCCTGGCTGGCCCAAGCAAATCAAAGACCGACTGGTTGCTGGAAAAAGGAAGAACTGCACTCAGACAACTTGTAGGGGTCCTCACGGGCCACTGCAAGCTAAGGAAGAACCTGGCAACAATGCGGATTCTAGAGAGTCCACAATGCCCAGAGTGCGGAGAGGATGAAACATCCTCTCATTACTTAGCCAAGTGTGTCAGATACGACAGGATCAGGTTGCAAGTCTTTGAAACTCAACCAAGAGGAACTAAGAGATCTCCCCTGTGCCAATATCCTGATCCCAGACAGCACAAAGATGACTTAAAGATATCTTAAAGATGTCGTAGCTCGTCATTCAAGACGTCTTAGCAACGTCGGTTTTCGCCGTATATCCATCTTAAAGACGTCTTAATGACGTCGTATGTTACAAAAGGTAACGTCTTTAAGACATCTTTTTTAAGACGCCTTGCACAGGCGATTTTACAACATAATACCCCCTCCCATTTACGTTGCGAGGTACGGTTGTATTGATATAAAAAGCGTAATAAGAATTAGAATCAGAGGTAATTTGTTTGTCAAAAAAAGATCTTAAAAAAATGTTATTTTTTTTTAATTTTTTTTGAAAATTTCTTTTTTGATTTTTTTTTATTTTTTAGTTTTTCGTAAAAACAAAATTAAAAAAATATTTTTTTTTGTTTTTCAAAAAAAGACCTTTAAAAAATGGTAATTTTTTGAATAGTTCCTTGTGGTTAATTTATTTTTAGCGATGAGTATCGAAGTTAAGACGTCTTGTACCGATACTTAAAAGACATCTTATAGACATCATAATCAGATATCTTTTAAACATCCCTAAAAAGAAGTCCATAAGATATCCTTTTTATGTCTTTAGGCGTCCAGACATAATTAAGATCTAAAAAATACGTCTTTAAGATATCATGTGCTGTTTGGGATATTTATTAAAAAGAACGGGCAGGTTCAAGGAGGACTCAAATTAGTAAATGGCTGGGATTGCCTGGGGTGACAAAAAGGGCCAGAAATGGCCTAGTTGTCCGGCTTTGGCCAACCCAAAAATTTACTACTACTACTACTAAGTCTTATTATTTTTTATATCAATACGACCGTACCTAGCAACGTAAATGGGAGGGGATATTACGCCTGTGCAAGGCGTCTTAAAGACGTTACCTTTTGTAACATACGATGTTCTTAAGACGTCTTTAAGATGCATATACGGTGAAAACCAACGTTCTTAAGACATCTTGAATGACGAGCTACGACATCTTTAGGATCTCTTTAGGTCATCTTTGTGCTGTTTGGGAAGTCAACTTCTTTACTGCCGTGCTTAGCTGAAAGGCCATATCTACATAGCTTAAACATACACAGATAGGACCTTTCAGCTTAGTTAGAAAGTTAGTTTTTATCCAAATTTGATAATATTTCTTTCTATACTAAATTGACTATGCTGAATCCAAAAATTCAGGTTTAACTGTCCTATTTTGTTTACTTTTGAGGTTAATAAGTCCCTACTTATTTCGCCGAGGTGATTAAATTTTTTAAAAATGATGGCAGACTGAAGCACCGGGCCCCCAGTTTTGGACTTTGGACTGAAGCCCCGGGCTTCCGTTACTGAATACCTACTAGGAAATTGGGAAAAAAGGACAAATAATAAAATATAAATTTATATAATTTTTATATAAATAAAAGACATTACGAAAATGAAAATAAAAAAAAATAACAACAATGACATTTATAAGTAAATATAATTATTATAAATATCTTACACTCAAATACATTATTCTAGTTCCTAATTTGCAAATTTATTATTTTTGCAAGAACTAGTCTACCAAAAAACACATTATTTTTTTAAATACACATTTTATTCGAGAACTATGTTCAGCATTACATAAAAACTTATTTTTGTTTGTAGCCTAAAAGTCAAGTATTAAGTTGAGCGTTAAATATTTTTTACAATTTATACAGTATTTTAAAGAAACAGAACCCCAAAAAAGCAAAACATGCTATCACATTGGTCTGGAAACAATTTTTAGCTTAGCTTTCATGTAACCCAAGTTTTTTTTTTTCATAATATAATTATTTAGAGCTTTGGCATTTTTTTAAGACCAAATTTAAAAAAATTTATTAATGCGCTTTTGAGAAAAGGATTTTCATTTGTTTTAAAAAAAATGAGATATTTAAAAATTATTTTAGATATTCAAATTTTATGTCAAAAAATGAGAAATAAGTTTTTGTGGACATTTGAGCTAAATTGCTTTTTAAGGGAGCCAGCGTATTTTTAAAGGGTATTTTTATAATATTTATCACTTCATATCTAAGAAACAGAAACTTATCAACATTAAATTTTTACTGAAGTATAGAACCAATACATACATTTTTATTAAAATTAACTTTTTGACCAGGGGCGTAGGTAATATGTGCCTCTTAATTTGTCTGTAAAATGGTAAGTCTGCTCCTGGTTAAACATTTATTTTTTTGTGATAAAATAATAATTTTTATCAGTTGCATACTGAAGTAAAAATGTCAAGTCAATAAGTTAAATCATTCATGAGTTAAGTAAATAATATTCTAGAAATGTCCCTTAAAGGTGCTCTAGCCTGCCTAACACAAACGTTCATTCAAACTTTTTTTCTCGCTTTTTGACGTAAAATCTGATATCTTACAAATAATTTTTAAGTGTCATATTTTTTGTCAAAACAAATGAAAATCGTTTTTTTTCTTGAAAACGCATCGGTAGATTTTTTTTAAATTTGGTCTTAAAAAGATGCTAAAGCTTTAAATAATTAAATTATGAAAAAAAAACTTGAGTTATATGAAAGTTGAGCTAAAAATTGTTTCCAGACCGCCTTGGCTATGCTTATTATAAGTAAGGCATCCTTGAAGGAAACTTGTTATAAGCTATACTATGGTCTGTTTTATCAAGCAAGAGAGTAAATTAAAAATAGCACAGTTAATATTTTTACAACAGGTTTGAATAGTATATGTTTGTGTATAGAATATACTTATGTTTTAAAAAATAAACTACGCAGTATATTCGCACATCCAATATTCGAATCCGTTTTGAAAATATTCACTGTGTGATTTTTAATTTACTCTCTTGCTTGATGAAACAGACCATAAAGCTACACATTATGTAATAGATAGGACTATTATAAAATTAATTTTAATTCCTGTCAATTTGTCTTGTCTTTTTTTGAAATTGTGTTAATAATATGCTCTATCTTGTTTACGAGGAAGGTACAGCATGAACCATTTACTAATTTTTCCAAGAATGACCCAACTTTTATTAGTTTATTTTTAAGATAACTGTTTTATAAAATATGTTAATTAATTAAGCACCCTGGAGGAAAATAACGTTAGAACGACTTGACCTAACGTTAGATGAATGTTGTTTGAATGTTATATGCTTAACGTTAGCGTTTAACGTTAATCTAACGTTAGGAGTTTTACCAAACGTTAGATAAACGTGATTCTAACGTTAGGCAGTTAACGTTAGAAATCGGGACATTTATTGGCTTGTGTGTAAAAGTTGGATCACCCTAAACGTCGGCGCCCGATCGCCAACACTCAGCCGACGTTATATGCACCGGTGGAAGGTTGGACATCTGGCGGCCAACGCCTCAGTGTTTGTAGGGTTGGATAGTCAGGTAAGAATCCAAACCTAGTAAAGAAGCGATTTGGACACAGGCGGGCGCCAAATTGGTATGGAGCCAAATCAAGGATGACGCGAAAAAAACTGAAAACTGCAATCGGTAATTGTCAGTTTTGGAAATAATGCCTTTTTTTAGTCATCAAACAGGTAAAAAGTTAATTTTATTGCTATTTTGGGATAATGTAGGCCGTTAAATGCAGAAAATGTTGGAACATAATATTTTTATAGAATCTACATAGAACATTCAAAACATAAATAATTAAAAAAAAACGCAAGCATCACTAATCCTAAATAAATAAGTTTAAATAATATATAAAAATACACATTATTATCAAAAATACAAAGTTTAATACAAGTTGATAATTATTTTTAAATCAAAATCACATTTATTGATTTTTAAGTCAAGCAAATCTTAAGTGATGTACTAAAAATGTAGCTCAAATTATTTAGATTATTTGTAAAGCGTAGTCTAAATTTACAAATTTTGGGTTAATAAGCTAGTCTTTAAATAGATATACAATGTGTTTTTTGAGGAATATACATCAAGGTTTACATGATTCTATTAAGTAGCAAAAAGGAAATTTTACTTTATTTCAGTAATTATGCATGGTTTTTAAATGTAATGTTTCTATGTGTCCAAAAAACACTCATTTAAAGTTTTAATTTTGTGGATTTAAAAAACTGACTATAGATTTTTTTATGTACAGACTAATTTATCTTTGTCCTTTTTAAAAGTTCACTATATATTACAAAAAATTATTTAGTTGAACAATGGTAAAAAGCTCAGTATACATTAATGTCAGTTTATATATCACGCACTGGAAAAAAATATTTCTTCAAATAAGTTATTAGTCAGTACCTAGGTATACAAAGCAACAAAATACTGTTTACGGAATTTAGAATTTTCAATTCCGTAATTTACCTCAAACGAAATACTATTATACAGAGAGTTTTGTAGAGAGGGAACCATATGGAACCATATGTATATTATACAGTATGCTTTATTATTTGTAAAACAAGTCTTAATAGTCTGAGAGCTGGTGACAATTTTTATTTCATTATATTCTCCCAGATGTATTTTATATATGTACATTCAAATTAAGCTATTTGCAAATCGCCAGGCCTGAATCGAGTTCCTTTGAATGCTAGAAGCCGCAAAAAGGTGGTGGAATGGGGTTCCCGAAAAATATATTTTTAACTTACTGAGTCAAACATTACATTTATCACATTTAAATAAGTCTATTTTTACAGACTTACACAATTATTCAGTTGACCAAGGGGTAAAAAAAGGCCTTAAAAAGTTTATTTGACATGTCAACACTAAAAAGTCTAAAGAATTTTCATTTAATCAAAATCTCATTTCATAAATTCTCATTTCTTTAAAAAATTAAGTATCACATATGTCAAAAGCACTTTTTAAAGACTGTTCTTACCCCCTTGGCCCCAGAATTATTGTGTATAACTATGAAAATAGCTTTATCTGAATGTAATAAATGTAATGTATATGACCCGGCAAGTTAAAAATAGATTTTTTGGAAGCTCAATGCCAAAGCTTTTGGAGATTCTAGCACCCAAAGGAACCGGATCCGGAGCCTAGCAATTTGAAAATAGCCTAATTTGAATGTACTTTAAGACATAATATATAAAATACAGCCGGGAGAAAATAATATAATAAAAATGGTCACCAGCTCTTCAATTATAACTCGGGTCCAAAATCTGACTAGTCTTTATCTGTCGCTCTTTATTTTATTTATAAATGACAGAAAGGGGTAGCAACATAAAAAAAATCAAGGCTAGTCAGCTTATCACTATTTTAAGAGTTTGAGCTAACAAACTCCTTTTTTTTTTTGAGACAACACGCTGTATTATGGCACCTCTTTATAAAAAAATATTATATTCAGTCTATAAAAGTAAACGCCACAATATTGAAATTATTCAGTAAAATCGTACATTTTTAGGGGATTTAACGGGTCAATCTCACTTTTTTCGTTTTCAAAATTCTCTACTCCTTTATTTACACTAAATTCTTGTGAAAAAATGTTCGGGTTAATTTTGAGAGTTTTTTTACGCTTCTTGTACGGTCTTTTGGGAAAAAGTAAGCCTCAACTATGTAAACTGCATATCTCTATCCACCGAGCTTCGAAAAATTGCCGCATACAGTGACCTGCTTTGCCTACAGGGCTGTCATCTTCATTAAAAGTCTCGCAGTTATTAAAAATTTGCCTCACATCAATGCAAAAATCATCTTTGGATTTATACCTGAAATAGATTGTAAAAAAAATTTAAATACACTGTCCAGTAAAATACTTTTCCATTTTTTACTTCGGCGCGTGAAATGGTTTTTTTTTATTATCAGATTTACTTTCAGCAACCCCAATATACGAATTTTTAAGAAAACTACCTCCGCCCCTCAGGGGGCGGATTTGTAAAAATTTTATTTTAAGATTCAGTTTAGCGACTTCAAAAACCCGAATATACCCATTTTAACGAAAACTATCCCCCGCCCCTCAGGTGGTGGACTTAGAATTTTATAATTATCAGATTCACTTTCAGCAACCTCGAAAACCCCAAAATACAAATTTTCACGAATGCCAAATTTCAAGTTTCTAGCTTAGGGCGTTCTTGAGTTATGGAGCTTACAAGATTTCCCGGTCAGAATGTCCGACCGATCGATCGATATTTTTTTTTGCTGGAAATTGATTCATATCGACATAAAACGTCATAAAACGTGAAAATACGCAAAAAAATGGAAATTTTCAAAATGGGAAAGCAAAATGTAGCAGGAATCTTCTTGGACATCGCTAAAGCAGTTGATATTGCAACAATGTTTTTATTTATTATTGTTAATTATCAAACACTTACACTAAGTCTTGGAGTCTTTTCTTAATAGTAGACAAATCCATAGGAACCTTGATTATTTTCTTGTATGTAGGAAATTGTTTGGTGTTTACAGGCAACAGAAAAGGCCACGCATCGTCATGACACTCTAAATCCTCAAGTAAAGCCTTACAAGGTGCTAATTCTTTAATTAGTTTTTTCTTTTCTTTCTCTTTTTTCGACTGAGCTGCTGCCATTTGAATAGTGCTTGGGGATGCTGCCGGTGTCATACTTGAGTTCGAAACGTCACTCTGATTACAATTTGTAAGGTTAAGCTCATCATTTGTAGTTACTGAGCTGTGAGATGGCGCTGGACTGCAAAATATACAAACATTCATATTATATATATATAATATAATTATTATAGTCAATCAAAAAATAAATAAAATAAAAAAATTACCTAGAAGGTGGAATATCAGAAGATTCACTTTCTCTTGGTAGTTTATGGTTTCTTCTAACAGTCTTTTTGATAGGCTTCTTCGATATACAGTTAGAGCAGTACCATTTACCGCGTGGTACTTTGTGCAACAATGGTTGTATACAGTCTGTGTGATAGGCTCTTGGGCATAATTCACATAAAATCAATTTTGTGCCGGTTAAAGATGACCTTTTCCCGCAAACTATGCAGTTTCGATCGCCTGTTGCCTTGTTCATACACTCGTGACAGTACCTGAAAATAATACGTCTATTACACTGCTCTACAAAAAAAGATTTTTTTATTTGCCGGGTACTTTTGCGTCTGGCTATATTTGATGCGCTGGTTTTGGAACCTTTTTCCACTTTTCTCAATCAGCTCGCTTTTTTTGAGATATAGCGCACAGTTGTAGTAAAAAAAATTAACGTCCAATTATTTTGTTTTTGCCGTGGATTGATTCTCTAAGGGAACGTTCAAGTATCACGTAACGCAAATTGTACCAAAATTCATACACTTCATACCCCGGTTTCCGCGTTATTAAAGGCTCTAGAGATTTTATATTTTGGCTACCCCCCCTAACACACCCCCTTTTAGGGGGGGGGGGTAGCCAAAACATGAAATCTCTACAGCCTTTATTTACGCCAGAAACGGGGTATGAAGTGTATGAATTTTGATACAATTTGCGTTACGTGATACTTGAACGGTTCCTAAGACAAAAAAGCGGATTTAAAATATCTTTATTAGTTTGGTTTCTATAGGCTTCTAAATTCAAAAAATGAAAATTTTTCGCATTTTTTCGATATATTTTGATAAAATGTTAATATAAATACTACAGATACGACTTTAATTTTTATACGCAATACTAACACGTGCGGTTTATAAAAATAAAAAAAATAGATTTAATCCAGTGACGAAGATTTTACCGGGGGTTATCGGAAAAAAAAAAACGAAAAATAAAAAAAAACTTTTTCTCCTTGCTTTAAAATATAACATTAAATAAACATTAAATAGTTCAAAATATTGTTGTTCTGGAGAATTTTTAATTGGCCTTTTCCTCTAGGTTTTAAAATAAGTTACTGAGGTTAAAATCGGGGGTAATAATAGGTGGTTGAAACGTAGTACTGATAAAATTACTTTCTAGTAAAATAGCGTTGCAAAACTGATCAAAAGGGAGGCCATTATTTATAAGTTTTATACAGAAACACACAAAAATCTATACAGGTAAAGTTTTACTTTAAATGGTCAAAAAGCAAAGATGTATACTCGGCGCATTATCTATCTGAGTAACAAATTGGATCAAGGAAGCTATGATTAGTGGTTTAAAAATGACTTTTAGTAATATTTTTGTAGCCCATTGTGCTTTTGATAATTTTTAACATTTAGGTTAAATTGACTGTCATTTTACGTCTTACAAATAATAACAAAATCTGTTTAAAAAGTAAAACTTTCTTCAAAATTATAATAAAAGTAAGTTTTTATTCATAAAGTGCTATTATAAACTTAAATTTAACATTACCTGAATAAAATTACGGACCAGTATTATTTTAACCAAAAAATTCTCTGTTATAGTGTTTACTTCAAAAATTTATAGAGAACTGCATTATATTACTTCATTTAAACAAAATGTTTATAGATTGATGCTTTAGTTTTCTTTTTGTGCACTTTTCTTGTTATTTCTTCTTGCTAGAGCAAATTATTTGGATTTTTTTATAAATGTCAAAATAATGTCTTTATTGACAATAAATTTTAAACAAGATGAAAACCTTACATAAGGAACTAAATATATTCTGCCAACCAAATAACAAGAAACAAATGACCATCAACTCAGATAGATAATGCGCGGAGTTTATCTTAAACAATCTTACCAATCACCATCTGGAATGTTGTCCATTTTCGGTTTAAAGCAATAAGTATGGTACCCTTTGTCACAACTATCACATAATAGCAGTTTATCTTCGTTATCTCCACTATGGCAAAATTGGCAGTTCTGTAAACACAAAAAATCACATTGAAAAATAAAAAAACAAATTTTATTTTTAGATGTTGGACGGAAAGCCTACAGCAACTTAAAAAATTGTTACAGGTATCTAAGAATAGCAATTTTTAGTGCACTAGCAAGTGGGAAATTTTAAAGGGTTAAAATAGTATGTTTAAATGGACAAATAATCTCTTTAGCAGCTCATTTAATTTTAATAAGGGGACTACTAAACAAAGTTTAATCATCTATGATACAATTATCTCAATAATGGCGACTAAACAAAGGTTTAAAAATAAAATGACGTACATATGCAGACTTGTGCGGGCGAAAACGTTCTACTGTACAAGTAAAGCAAAACCGTGATAACACTAATATGTTTTAAGCCTCCAGTTACGAGACATGGTTTTCTTTACTACAGGCCATAGGCGTTACCATTTATGTAAGAATGATATCGTAAGCGTCACATAATTTTCACTTTCAAAACGGTTTTTGGGACACTTTTTCGTAACGGTTTCAGCCCTCTACCCCCCCTTAAACATAAACAGAACTTTAAATTTAGCTGCTATAGGGATAATATGTTACCAAATAGATGGACTACATGCAGTAATAACTTAAAGATGTTTATTTATTTTTAAATATGCAGTAATTTTCAATTTGAAAGTCATTATTTTTAAGCCCAACATACACAACTAACAAGACAGTTAAATACTTAATAACAACATTAAATTTTGTCAAATAATAAAATTTATCAAAAGTTTTATAAGTAGCTTAAAAAAAATTGAATACAGTAAGTTTCAATATTGAAAGTTATTGCTTAATTAAATTAAAGGACCATGTTTTATTAAATTTTGAATATTTAACGTTTTCTAAAAGCCCTCTAAATATTTTTTTACTGGAATCATTGTTTTCTATGCATTTTATGGCAACGGTAGATAATAATTATATTATAATTTATATTATCAATGTACTTGAAGGACGCTTTCATATGCATTTTAGAGCCTTACTGCATAAGATGGCAAAATACTAATATAATAAAAGGTCGATAAATACAAAAGAATAACTGAAGTTACTCTATCACACAATGATAGTTTGAAATTTTTGAATCTCTTGAAATGAACTACTTGCGTTTAAGTCAAGACATTTAATTCTAAATCCTTGAAAATTTAAGGAATAAATCAGATTTAATCAACCTAATTTATATATCGCAAAAAAATAATTTTAAAATTAAAAAATCTATATATGTATATTTTTCTGTAAGCATTAATGCACTGAATGCATTCAATGTTAGAGGACTGCTTGTTATAGACTTTGTTAAATAACTAAATTTTGAATTAAAAAAAATGTGTCAAGTGTTGTCATGCATGACATAAAAACAACGAATCGAAACTAAATAAAGCACAAGCACGCACACTGAGCTTGCTGTTATATTTGCGGGCTTTCTGTTTATTAAAAACAGGAGAAGAGCTCACAGCTTTCATAATGCTCTTGTCCCAGGCGATGGACGCTTCCAGCGAATAAAGACACATAGCAAGCTGGGCTGAAGTCTGACAACGTAGCACCGCTTCCCGCCAAACCATCAAGCCTTTGGGCACGTCGTCTGGGCCTGAACTGGGCGAAGAATGACTCGCAGAACTTCCGCCTTCCTGAGCCATTGCGGCAAGATTCGGATCTCCAGTACTGAAAACAAAGTTGATATAATACAAATAATTATTTATAATACAAGGCTGAAAAGTCAAATTTTTCGATTGAGTAGGTTTTTAGAAGCCGAGGGCCGAGGGTAATAAACCTTCGAAATCAAAATTTAACTTTTCGCCCGTGTATTATACAATTTTTTTAATTCGATTGTTACTAATTATAATAAATTATTAAAATATATTTAATTTTAAATGGCAAAAAAAATCCTTTTACTGTCTTATAACCTATCTAGTTATCCATGACAAATGGCTATCCAACCAAATCGTTAAAAAAAACAATTGAATCGTTTCTTTTGTGTGCAGGTTGATTTTCAAATTAGCTAAGTGTTTTGATTAATTTGTGTTAAAATTTATTTGTTATGAAAATATTAATACTTCTGAAACCGTTCTATAAATATTTTAAATATTGAAATTGATTTTACAATTGAAATTTTGAATTTGTGATTTATTTTAGTGGATAAACCATTTGTTTTGAGGTTATGTTATAGAAGAAATTCCTATTTATATGAAATATTTGTATCTAGACAAAAAGAACATATAGTTCAAGACCAAAAGTGACCAAAAGGTCATATTTATTTATGAATATTACAGGAAAGGTAAAGCATCTCATTAAAAAAAAGCTTAAAATAAGTTTTAGTTAGCAGGCCAAAAAAAACTTTTTGGTCCTAGGGCCACAAGGTCCAACTTTTTGCCCGAAAAACATGAACAAAAAGTGACGATGTTGGAAGCAATCGAATAAAAACAAAATTAAACGCGTTAATCTGTCGCCGCGACGATATGTATCAAATTATAAATTTTACTTACTTTATTCCCAGTGGAGGCTTCACATAACGCCGTTCAATGTTCATTTCTAGGGACGCCAATCTGTCCCTAACAATAGCAACGATTTCACCAGCAGGAATGTCTGTTCCATCCCTGTTTGGGATTTTCCAACCTTTTACTTGCATACTTGCACTGGCCACTTTATCCTCCAGGGCTTCAACCTATTGATATAATTGATAAGGAAAAAGTTGAGAACAAGTTCAAAACCGTTAACAGAATCTTCGAAATTAAAGGGGGCGACTAGGTGTACACACAGTGTGGATGGACAGCTGCTATTTGTACAAAGTGTAATTTTAAAGTTTTTAAGATATGTTTTTCGTTAGAAATGTATTCCTCCTGTTTGAATGGGATGCCGATTTTTTTTTTAAAAGCATTAAGGTTTTATCAAGGCGGGCATTGAAATCGTACATTTTACAGCATAGTTTTATTTAATTTGACAGGTAAGAATTAATTTTTAAAGTAAGGTTATTTATTTGTCAAACTCAAAACATATTAAAGCAAAAACACAGTATCCGCTTTGATTTTTCTTCTAAAAATTAAAATTAGTAGAATAAAATTTATCGGAAAAATAAAACAACCTTATTTACATAACTTTTCTAATTATAAAGCATTATAAGAATAATTTAAATAGTAAAATACAAAAAAAAAAATTGTCAAAAGCTTAACCCAACTTTTAAAATCTCTTGTCAAAATGATATGATGTAAATAAATAAAAATCCAACTTAAACCAACAATTAAAAAAAGGTTTATTTATGTTTACATACATATGTATACACAGCGTGTCAAAAGTGCGCCCCCCCTCCCACTTTAACTTTTGAACGGCTTAAAACGTCTCCCTTGCCCCCCTGTTTTCATTGTGCCCCCTAAGTATATCAAATATATACTAAACAAATATTTGGGTAATGTTATTTAGGTGTTTTAAATTTCAAGTTGATATCTTAAGCCGTTCAAAAGTTCAAGGGGGCGGACTTTTGACACGCTCTATATACATACATACATATATAGGGACTTTTCATGTCAACCGGATCACCTGCGTACCCAAAATTTGGGTTGATGGATTTTTATGATCGAGGTGTCAAAATATTCGTCTGGACAAAAGCTTTCAAAAAAATGGTGGCGTATTGAAAAATTCCATTTTGGGTAAGCAGGTGATCCGGTTGACTTGAAACGTCCCATATATAGATATCCAACAATGCTAAACTGTGTGAACGTCTAGTCACTCTGGAAATTAAACTTACGGGTTGAAATTTTACAGGAATTATTTCAAAGATTTGTACATACAGGCGAATCTGTTTAAACTTACCTGTTCCAATAAAAAGAGATCAACTCTATGCGCCGTTGCCACATCCCATTCTCCAACTTTATCTGGTCTTGGTGCATTTCCCTCCACATATTCGATTTCGTCAATCTGATCACCAGACAGCTCCGTCAACTCCTTGTTTCCCTCCTCAATAAACAATTTCCCCGGAGTTTCATACATGCTTTGCATGAGAGTAACGAAACTCCGTTTTAACTCGCTCTCCCTAACTCCACGATTGTTCAAGTTATCCAAAAACTCTTGGAGATGCTCAGTACTATTGATTCTCCACCAACCATAGCGTTTATCACATGGTACGCATTTCTTTTGTGACCTTTCGGGCATACCGTGGACTTTAATGTGTTCTAGCTGAATATTTTCGTCAGACGTCATCTGCAATGGTGCTGGACTGTCGCAATTATTTTGATATGTTGTTGCAGAGTTTGAACCGGGATGCGGGAAAATAGGGATTTTTAATTCTGTTAAGTTGTCGCGCGTGCATGCTCCTACGCCGTTTTCCCACTTGCTTCCAGAAGTAAGATAGATTCCTTCACAAGTAGAGCCATCTCTGTGCATAATGCTGAACCATTTTGTATCCTGATCCAGTTTTTCTTCCTCTATTTCGTTTTTGAGATCGCATTTTACGTCTGTTTTAATTTCTGATTTAAGCTCGTTTAAAATTTCGTTTTTTAACTCTTCTTTTACTTCCGCTTTAACATCAGCTTTGAGCTCGTCCTCGGATTTATTTTCTCTTTCCATACATTGTCCCAATTTTTCAAAGAGGTTAAACTTCTTTGAACCAATCGGTTCGTTGTCTATTTCCATTTTTATAAAAGAATTCTCACTATTGTTTACATGGTTATTGAAGTTTTGATGAGATTCTTCTTGTTTTAGTTTTTCTTTTTCCATTTCGATGTTTCGTTCTAAATTTTGAACTATATCATCGACTGATTTTTGTAATTCGGCTAGGTTTCGTTCAGTCTCGCCATTCTCAATACTGTTGAGCCTATTAGGAGTTTTTCGGTGCTCATTTTCGTTATCATCTGTCATTATTTGCTCATTTTGGTTATTGCCAACTATTGTGCTTACTTCCTCTTCAATTTCTGGGTCGTTTATTTTTTCGACGTTATCAACTATTTCTTTAACATCATTTAAACACTTAACATCTTTGTTCAAAATCATATCTTTATCATTTTTCAGTTCATATTCTAATTCCTCAGGATCTGCAGACTCCATGGCCTCTACGAATATGCCACCCGCTTTTGGCATCGACCAATAACGTCTCCAGTAACGATCTTGACCAAAACAAGTTGCTCTAAGTTGATGTGAAGAAGAGTTTAAAGTTTGAAGTTGTACTTCGGAAGTTTTTATCAATTTCTCCAGTTTTTTTCCCAGCTCCTCAGCTGGTAATTTGATATCTTCTTCTTCCTCAGGCTGAGTGCCAACACTTTCGTTTTCACTCATATAACTTTCCTCGTCATCCATTAAATCATCTTTATGATGTAAAGATGGCGAGTCTGCGGTACCGTCGTCATTTTCATGTTTTTGTGCTTTTTCCATAGCCTCACTTCGAAGTTTTTTACTGTGCAAACTTTTAACTTTACGTATTTTATTGTCCAGTAGCCATTTTTCTTTCCTGATTTGTGCTGAAGTTTCTAACGAACCTTCTATCTGCCTGATTACGGCTTTGTTTTGTAACAACTCATTACAGATAAAAGCCAAAATTGCAGCTTTATCAGTGGGAGTTAGAGCCATGAACGATTTATCTTTGAGCACAATGGACATCTTGTATGTTGGATTTTCGTGTAGAATTTCGTAATATTGCGAGTTTTTGCCGTTAGAGGCTTGTTGCATTTCATCTTGGGTTTGATGGTGATCAGCCACACGCTTTTCGCGATCTCTTTCGAAATGCACACCAGTTAAAGCCTTTACTTCACCGGTGGCGTTAGCATACAAGTATATTCTCAATATTTCTGATAAACTTTGGTGCGTTATATCAGCAGCTCGCAGGCTCTGGCCTAAAATAGTGGTATGACGTGCGGGGTTGGGAATTCCAGGGTCTTCTATGGCACAAACCAACAGATGTGTCATTACAGAAAATAATTCTTCTTCAGCCTCAAAGGAGTTTTCGTTTGGCATCATAGCCTGTTGCAAAGAATCTAATGTAGGTAAAGACTCCATGTCAAACCCTAAAGTTTCGCCGAAATTATGTAAAAATTCAAACAGCATCAGTATGTCAGCGAAAGCCTTTCCGGGTAATTTTAAACCTTGAATCCTATTGAATTCAGGCATAGGTTTTTGATCTAACTCTAAATCTTCGGAAGGCTTTCTGATTTCTGTAAGAATGTCCATTTCTATTTTACGCTGTTCCATTTTCTTTTCTTTGTTTGCTTGTTTTTCTGCTAAAATTTGTGCTTTTTTCTTTTCACGTTCTTCTAGTTTCCGACGATTTTCGAGAGCTTTCACCAGGGCCATGTGCTGACGGCGTCTTTCCCGTTCCTGTTTTAAATAGTCTAGTATTAGCATTATTTTTTTTAAACATTATTTTTAATCTTTTAACATGCTTCTTTATTATTAAAAAGGCAAAGAAGCTTTTCTGCTGAAACTATTTAAAAAGCAATAGTTTTAATAGCGGTCTTAAAACATATTTTAAAAGCTTAAAAAAAAATAAGAAAAGAGAGGTTTAAAATAATACTGGTTTATACACTATTCTGAAAAATAATTAACTAAAATAGTATTTTTTTCATTAAAAAGATAATGTAATGTATTATATTTTACATCACAAATGGAAAGAGTGTCACTAATAAAAAAAAAATAATTTCAGAATAGTATATTCTATAACTAGTATGGAATAGACAATATTCCGCGCGAGCGGAAAATTTGTTATACGAGCCGGCAGGCGAGTATGACGGTCCCGCGAGCGCGGAATGACTATTCCATACGTGTTGTAGACTATACTTTTTCTTCGACTGCAAATATGAAACACTGTATGGCTTTAAACTGCGGACAAGGTTAAAAACAATGTTTTTTGTGACTCGACATTGTAAATGCAACAAAACACATATTTTTAAATAAAGCAATTAATGTTATTTAATATTTTTTTCAAATCGGTACTTAAAAAGATTTTTATTTAATTTTAGCACATATTTAGAAATTATAATGCAAAAATTAAAGTTTATGACAGATTGTTGTGACAGATATCAGGTTTAAATATTTAACAATAGATGGAGCAGTTTTAATTTTTTGAACTAAATTGATACAAAACTGGTCAAATATTAAGAAAAACTAATAAACTTTATGTAATTTTAACGCAAAACTTTAAATTGCATTAAATTATTCAATATTTCATGGTAAAATAAATATATTTTTGCTAATTTTGCTACAGATTTCTTTACTTTTATAAACAAGAGATGGCACTACATGTGCTCATTCTAACACTTGATACGGAATATTCATACCGTATCTAGAGCTAGAATGGATTCATTCTATCTTTGAAAAGTGTGTGTATTTGCTTATATTCTAAAGCAGTCGTAGAAAAAGTGCATATTTCCTTTAACCACATTTTTCTTTCCTTAAAATCCTTATATAAAGTCTTAAACGAAGTCTTTGAGATCTAGATTTCTTTAAAGCAAAAAT
Source organism: Brachypterus glaber (assembly GCA_958510825.1). Lineage (NCBI taxonomy): Eukaryota > Metazoa > Arthropoda > Insecta > Coleoptera > Kateretidae > Brachypterus > Brachypterus glaber. Next base: position 10,405,056 of record OY294049.1, read on the forward strand.
TAAATTCAATATTATGAAAAGAAACTATAGCACATGCAAGGAATACAAATAGTGTAAATAACAAAAAAGTAAAAGAACAGCAAATGAAAAAGGTGTTAAAATAACAGAGTTCTAAAAGAATGAATCCTTTCGAAGGATAATTTAAATAAACAGTCAATAATGCTTTTCCATACCAACTCAACAGTGTAGAGCATTTCACGTTGTTTACTGATCTCCTGAATGTACATCTACACAGAGAAAACAACATGACAATAATTACACGCAAGCACAAGGATGTAGTACCTAAATAAGTAACCTAAACTTGCTTCTAGGTTTATCATTTTCAACTGTGTAATACAAAAATTTTGTTGTTTGAAAAAAAATTTTTTATGTTATTCTAGATATACACGATGTATTTGAATTAGGGTCCGAAATTTTAATGGGTGATTCTACATCATAAAATATGGAAAAAAGTTACTACAAACGTCTAAAAATGCGTCGTAAGAGAGCTACACCCCTTTAAAAGAGGCTAAAAAATTCGGTTTTATATTTAATAACTCAGGAACCCTTTGAGATATAGCAACGGGGTTTTGTACGTGAACTAATCTTAATAAGACTTTTTGTATGTACTTATTTTAACCAAGGGTGTGCAAAACGTGGGGACCTTATCAGTTTTTTGTCCCAAACTTTTTTCTGTGTATTTTTTTGCAATTTTATTTTTGGAATATGATTCCTCAAGTCAAAATACATAAAAAAGGTACTCTTGTTGTAATACTGTAGGATTAACCGTTTTCGAGAAAAAATCATTTGAAGGTGAAATTACACTGTTTGAGGACGAAAAATTAAATACTAAAATGTTGAAAACCAAAATTTCAAAGATGTACATCAAAAACTAAGAAAAAAACCTCATATACAGGTACTTCCAAAAATCAATCCTATGCTATGGTCTCCTAAAAATGAACCATTCTTAAAGGGCCATAGTAGCTTTAAAAGCGATGTTTCGACCTACATGTATACAAACTTTTTTCTTAGTTTTTGATATACAATAATCCTGCATCACCGAAATTTTGGTTTTACTCATTTTAGTATTTAATTCTTAGACATATGTTCATAGGAACTTTTTGTCATATTTTATGATGTAGAATCGCCCCTTGAAATTTCGGACCCTATTTCAAATACACCCTGTATCTATGTATAAATTAAATTACATCTAACAAAAAAAAACACACAAATACTATTTTTTTTTAAATTTTGAAACGTATTTCCATAAAATAATTAATTAAAATAAGAATTGTTCTAAATTGTACATACATTCTGTGATACAAACATACAAAATTTGTACAAGGAAAATTTACTTTTAATTTTAAAATATGAATACTGACCTGTTCTTTTAAAATTGCTGCCTGCTGTCGTTTTATCTCGCGTTCCTGAAATAAAACAATCATGTTATTTTAAAATAAATAACGAAAATTTTCACTTTCCGCTAGGAAAGTCCCGCAAAATTAGTATTTTTTATTATTTTTTTTTATATACAGGGTTATTCTTTTAAATGGTTTACCAACCGTAACTTTTGAACGGGGTGAGATATAAACTTTATATTTGGAATATGCATATCATACAACAAAAACTATCATTTGTCATATGTTTCAATTTTTTATTCCGTAATGCGGCGCCAGGGGGGCAGTGGTGGACAATATTTTAAATGGGACCCTAGGTCTTGCGATACGTCAATTTAAAGAGCTTAAAATTCTCTATTTAACCATGTATATTTATTTTTTAATATTTTTTTTTGAAGATCTTTTTTTTCTTTAAAATTGATGAAATTTTCAGTATTTTTGAAAAATTAATTTTGTAAATTTTGCGCAAAAAGGTCCAAATAGTTAATACATGGTGTATTATCATGTTAAAACTAATTATTTGTCATTTTCATGTAAAATGTTTAATATTTATGAACAAAATATTAAAAATTTGAATAATTTTGAAGAAAAAAAAATCCTCAAAAAAAAAATTAAATATATTAAAAGATTAATAGTTACCCAGTTAAATAGAGAATTTTAAGCTCTTTAAAATGACGTAACTGGCGCCACCTTACCGAATAAAAAATTGAAAAATATGGTAAATGATGTGTCATTTACATATTCCAAATTTAAAGTTTATATCTCATTCCGTTCAAAAGTTACGGGGGGTGTACCATTTAAAAGAATAACCCTGTATCTCCATGTTAGAAACAATGTTTTTAAAAAAAAAGTACAGATCATTTTGTATGAAATCAAGGCCTACCTGGTGCTTACGTTGTTGCTCTTCAAGTCGATGTTTCTCTTGTTCTTCTTGCTTTTTTCGTTTTGCCTGTCATGCAACACAACACATAAAAATAACAAAAATAAAATAAAATACAAAATAATATAGACCAAATAATAAATATAGCTATGATAATACAGCATAATTAGTTTTGGAATACATTTTGACAGGTTTGGACTTTTTGCAGCATTTTTTTTATTAGAATGAGGCGTAAATTAAAATTTAAGTTAAGGATATTTAAGACAGTAAGGGATATATTTTACAGTAAGGAACATTTAGTGAAGAAAACATTATTTCTGAAAATAAATACGAGGCAACACATTATCAAAGCTAAACTTACGCACTTAAGCTTTAACGATAACTTAATATTGACAGAAATCCATAAATAAAAAAAAAATAAAAATGTATGAATAATAATTATAATTAACAGTTATTACATGCGCGGCAAAAGCATTATATTTTAAAAATTAACATTTTCCTTAAAAATAATATATGTTTTCTTTCATGCAATGATATAATTTCAGTGAAGTCGTAAAGTATTTGGATAGGTATTATCATAAAGAAACCATAATGTGTAGCATATTATTATGGAATGGTATCAAATTGACTAAACTGATAATGAAAATGGTATTTTAATGATTCAGGTAAGAAAGTTCTATTTTATGAAAATGTTATAGCATTTTTTACATGTACAGAATTATTTTGCTTTAATGTGATCTGATTTTTAAATAGCTTTTCCTTTAAATATAAAGTGTTTTAGAAGAGAAAATTTATTATATGTACAACAAAAGCCCTAGCTAGGAAGAATAAAAATTATTATAGATTAATAATTATACAGCCACACAAAAAGGTCCGGATTTTTTTCGGAGGCCAATGTTTTCCTATGTATTTTGAGGCGCTGAATCTAAATTTAAAGTCAAAAAGCACTTAATCCAATTATTTTTGGAATAACATCAAAAAACTAGTATATGAAAGGAACGTTTTTTTGAGGTTATCTCCAAAACTAATCGGATAAGGTGCTATTTTGACATCAAATTTGGATTCAGCGCCTTAAAATACGTAGGAATACAATAGAGCACTGAATAGGCAGGTTTGTTAGGGTGGGTAGGTAGTTTACACACTACACAAAAGAGAGTACCAACATACACAAAATCTCAGACCGAAAATGGGGGACGGAAGTGCGTCATTAAAAGGAAAATTTAAACAAAATAATTATTAATTTTAATTGTTATTCTATTTGACATGAAAGTTTGACAATAATAGAACATAATTTATGACAGTTTGGATTGCATTTAAGAAGACGAAATAACTTTAAAATGGTGTAATTTTATATTTAAAAAGTACAGAGCTAATCTAAGGTGCATTTTGATAATATTTTGTTGTTTTGGTTAACTAATTAAACTTAAGTATTTGTTTTAGGTAAAAATAGCTTTTCTTTATTTTCTTTCTAAACTAAAAGATATTTCGTAAAATCAGAGCCTCGCTAATAATAAGGCATGAATTAAATTATTATAAATGATCTACCAAATTACCTAAAACTGCATCAAGATATTTTAAAAGATATAAGTAAAACAAGGTTTTAAATCAGCAATTATTAGCCCTATATTCAGCATTGGTAATACATTAGTTAATAATAAATTGTATGAGTTTTGCTAAAATACTGATTCTATTTAGTAAAGAAATAAAAAAATATTACTAATTACATGTGAATAAGTTATAAACATTTCAGAACTATAATTTTAAACAGAATCGTTTGTAAACAGAATGCACTGTGTCTTCTATGCAATTTATGAACAAAACACCTTAAAAAAAACTATTAGCAATTTTGGATAAAAATATTGAAATTGTCATAGTTAATGTCAAAATTTTTAACCTAAATAGTTAGCTCAAATGTTTGGTGTATAACAGACTTGATTTCAACAATGTTTTTGCTGTAGCAATGACATGTATTGTTTCTAGGAAAATTTCTTGCGGTCTGAAAATGTGGCTATGTCAGTACTCTCCTGCGGAACCACTCAAACTACCCACCTACCCTAACAAACCTACCTATCTAGTGCTCTAGAATACAATGGGCTCCAAAAAAATTCCGGACCTCTTTTATTTTTGTGTGGCTGTTTTATTGATTAATAACATTTGAGTAAAAACGGGTTAATTTTGTATGAGAGTTTTAGGTTGTTTATACATAATTTTTTGTATTGTTGGTCAAGCAATTTGTATAGAAACTGCTATGTATCGGCCATATTGTCAGCTAAGCGAAAGTTAGTTTAACCCGAGGTTAAACCCCTGGCACCACCAAAATAAAAACGTTGGTCTAACATACCATCGGGGACGTATCTGAAACGTCACCTACGGGACTATCGGGTGGCTCGGTGATGTTTTCGGTGCTATAAGCAGTTATAATGCTATCTCTGTTCTTCCATATGGTGGCCACCGTGGAGCTGGCCAATCCGAGCTCGCGTGACACGTCAGATTTCAATTTGCCCCCTTCGATTTCGGAAATTATTTGCATTTTCTGCTCGAGCGTGAAAGCTAGCCTTTTTCGACCCTAACAACGAATTTAACAATATTCAGAACATATGGCAATATATATTTTTTTTCAGATATTTAACTTACAAATGAACATTTTTATCATTATTATTATGAGAGAACTACATTCTTATTTCTGTTTTTCTTCCTTATGAATTTAATAAATTTAGTTTACACATATTCACTTCATCTGATTTTTTTTTGTATCACCTTCAAAATTAATAATGATGCCAATTTTAATATGAATCGCTCACTTTTATTTTTTATTAATTTTTAGTTGCTGAATGGCACACGCGAAGCTTCAAAAAAACAAAATTAAAAGCTAAAAATTTTAAATAAAATATAACGGGTAAGTTTTATTTATGTCCAACCCTAAAATTAAGATTAATTTTTATTCGACACTAGTGAAACTTGGGCGATTTATATAATTTTACATTGGCTATAAAATGGCGGATTTATTTTTTTTGTTTCACTTCCGGTTTTGCTGGCATGTTTTTTTTTAATGGCACACCCTGTATATTTTTATATATTTCGATCCAGAAATAAATTTTTGACAGGTCATGTCATTTTTTATTTAAATTTTGATTTTAAATCTAGAGTGCCCTGATAGGTTATTCGCTTAAGTTTTGGTCTAGTATCCAAAGAAAAATACTATTTTGATTCTTATCCCAAAACTCTAAATTTGGTGCGCTCTTAAAAGTTTGAAAATCACACTTTAGTCCATAACTAATTTTTTTTAAATGGAAAGAGGGTGGTGCGTTATGTTAAAATGAGGGAGCATTTTCTTACAAACATTTTGATAGCACATATGAATAGTTTATTTGGAAGAACTTTGCACTAAAACAAGGATTTAAAATGAAGATTTAAATAAAAAATGACGTGCCTGTCAAAAATTTACAAGTGATACATGCTTGTTCTCAGAATGCATTTTTTAATCGAAATAAGTAAAAATATACAGGGTTTTCTATTAAAAAAAAAAACATGTTTATGGGAAACCGGAAGTGAACAAAAAAAATAAATCCGACATTTTATAGCCAATGTAAAATTATATAAATCACCAAAGTTTCGTTTTTATCGAATGAAAATTAATCTTAATTTTAGGGGTCCGACATAAATAAAACTTACCCGGTATATAAAAGCTTGACATCAAAAAATGTTTCCTAACTTTACCTTATAGTTTTTTTCGAATTCGTCGACGAAAGTTATTAATAAAAACTTTAATTTAAACTTACCTCTAACATTTGCTGAGTTCTGACCTCCCTGTCCCTTCGGGCTGCTTCTTGCCGTTCAGTTCTCTCAATTTCTTTGGCTAATCGAGCTTGCTCCCGGTCCATACGGGCCGCGGCCCTTGCTGCCTGCTGCTTTCGGGCCATTTCTATTCTTTGTTCAACCGGTATGCTAGTTCTCATCGCCAGTTTTAACTCGTCTAATCTGAAAATAAAATCACAATTTATATACTATCAAACGCTCGACGGAAATCTAAAAAAGTTGCCGATACAAAAAAAATCTGCTTACCTTTTTGTCACATCATCTTCAGTCAACCTGATAAATTCGTTGTTGTCTAACGACATCTCGGGAGGAACCGGTTGTAAATAATCACCCAGTATAATTCTACAGCTGAAAGTGAAGTTGTCCCGATTCAAGTCTAAATTTTTCTGATATTCTAAGTACTGCGTAACATCGGACATTTGTTTAAATTTATTTGCAGAATCAGGAGCTATGTAACTCACGTCGCCTTTTATGCCGCCATTTTTCGTCAGACCTCTTATTATAGTTTCACGTTTCCAACCTATGAAAGATAAATTTTATAATTAATAATCTCAAATTAGAAAGAAATATATAAGTTTACCTATGTCCAAAGGAATTCTCAGCATCCTCTCGTCGTACTGCTTCTGTTTCTTAGCTGCAATCTCAGTCTCCATCTCTGAATCAGTATGATTAGAATCAGTTAAATTATCAGAATCAGAAGTAGCGTCTACCGTACTGCTGTCACTCAGGGTACCCCTAAATTTTTCCTGCAAAAATTTATTTAGGGCTTTTTCATCGCCTCCTGCCTCCGAAATGTACTGCTGAGCTGCTAAAATATTGGACTTCAACATGTTCATTTGCTGGTTCATGGATGCGTTGGGATCCAACATGGGAACTGGCTTAATACCTAGAGCGCGGCTTTGAGCCAATAAGGAAGCTACGGTGTTTTTCTTAGGCTTGCTCACGCCACGACCTAGATTTCTAGGGCGACCCTCTTTGTGATTATGGATTGGAACAGATGAAATTGTAGTATTACCTACTGAAATTTTAAAAATTACGGTTTTTACAAATAAACTGAAGAAAAAAGTTAAGGATATTGTTAAGAATGTGCTTTCTCTGGGAAAAAAACAGTTCAGGAAAAAAATCATAAAATATACATATTCTCTAATCATTTCTAGAAAACAAATAAATTTAATATTTATTTTTGGGATTTAACAATATGTTTTCTTTAATGTCACAAAAGATAAATTATTTTTGAAAACTGAAAGCTAATTAATAGCCCTGGCTATAACCGCTTCAACTCGCTGAGACATACTTAAAATTAAGCGATTTAACTGATGTTGGTCCAAGACATCCCATAAATCCGGAAGAACTTGCTAGTTTCCTTACGTCATGAAACTGTGGTTGACGATCAATTACTGCTCTACCAAGCATGCCCCAGACACGTCCAACACAGTTAAACAAGCTAATGAGACAACGGCGGGCCATTTTTGTTTTTTTCGATTATTTTTTCTCAGAGAAACCAAAATATCCTCAACGTTTTTCGATCAGTTTATTATTAAGGTAGTGAAATATCAGATTGCTTATTAATTATAATTATATACTTTAAAATGTTTTACCAGTAGTGTTGATAGAAGCACACGTGGAAGATGTACTGCTACCTCCATCAGACCCTTCATTTCTGCTTGGCGGCCTAGGAGAATCCGCAGTGGCAAACAGTTGCGTCAAAGAGGCACTGGGAGCGCCTGGTGGCATTTGAGAACCTGTAGGAATTACTCGACGAGGTTTAGGACCGGGTTTTCGACGAGCTACCATGAGAAAAAAGCTTGTTAAAATTTCGTCAAATGTATATGTTTTAGTGTTAAAATCTTTACCTAACATAATGAGAAACAATCTACGTTAAAGCACATTAGTTACTTGAGAAAATTATATAATAACTATCTTTAACTATTTAAGTACCAGTTGGTACTATATAAGAGTAGAATTTTAAAAGCGATAATATTGAGCTAACGGGTGCAAAAGTACGCAACTGTAAATAGCAGGAGACAAAAGTCTGTTTCTCATATCTCGCCCAAAAGGTTAGGTTTAATCTTTTAACACAGATAATTGTAAACTATACGTTACTCACAAATTCTGTCGACTCCAATGTTGGCAGACATATTGCTCAAGGAATTCAAGGAAGAGCTACCAGTTCCACTGGAAGCACTAGGTTTTAGGGAGAGATTCAAAGGAGCATCTCCAGATGATCCTTCGGAGTTGCTGTATGGAGATATTCCAGATGGACTTCCGTTTGTTGCTGGTAGCTTGATGACTTCCACTCTGTCGCTGGAGGGCGTAGTTGGGGGAGAAATACCATCAGCGTCCTGTGAAGAAGTTTAAATAAATTGTTACAATACTAAGTTACTAAATCTAGCAGTTTATTTATTTGATAATTTCATCATCTGGGCTTTCTTTGTTTCTTGGTCTGTTTTTGCTTTGGTTTGTTTCGCATTAAAAAAAAAACAGGATGAAATGACCCTAACAAAATTGCTCCAGCTCCGGGATTAATGTCTTTCTAGGTAAACCACTCTAAAAATAACGAGGTAAACCACTCTAAAAATAACTCGAAAAATAAAATTTTTTCACATGCGCGCGATTACCACCAATGAAAAACTGCATAAGTGACATCACGCTAACGCTTCTCGGTATTTTTCTGAATCGCATGGATGCGAAAACAAGGTTATTTTTAAAGTGGTTTTCTGTAACTGTAAATTGTTAGCTTTTAATTAACCATTTTTAATTGTGTTGGTTTATTATTGTAAAATGTATATTTACCAGTGGTGGATCGAGGGAAATCGTCTTCTTCCTGCCTCTGTTCGTTGTACCAGGAATTTTTGGACCAACAATTGACGAAGTATATTTAATAATTTCGGTATCGGGAGGCAGCCGAACGCCACCCAAAATCGAGTTTGGATCACTGGAAAATTCAATGCGTGTTACAACCAAAACCGGAAAATATAAAGCGAGTAACAGAACTACGGCGAATAGAACGGTATAACACATAGAGCCTGAGTGTTATGCATGCGTTTAATTCACCGCAATTTTAGGCACACTGTATACTAAAATATTTTAAATTATTAAAATCTACAGTAAATATGATGATTTAGCAGAACTTTTTTGTGAAAATAATACAGAGATATGCTAAAACTAACCAACTAGCACAACGATGCTTAGATGTATAGTTAAAATATCTCATATTTGTCTTACAGAAACAAATAACAATTAATATAAATTTTAGATTTAAGTTCTCAATTTAAGAAATTTAATTAGTAAGATCATCATGAGAAAAAACTCAAAAACATGACCCTATATTCCTACCTGTTTCCTTCCAAAGCAGCACTAACAAATAATAGAGAATGCGAATTTAATAAAAAAAATCAAATTATGAAATTTTGTTAATGGCATCCAAAAATTTTGCTTTGAATTAAATATAGCATAACGCGAATATGTTTGGACTTTTTAAATTTAAATTATTTTTCAACACAAAAATTAACTTTGAGTAGAACAAGAATAAATAATAAGAATAATCTTTATTTAAAAATTTGTAACATGTAATTAACATAATGGCGACCCGTCTAAACGAGGTTTTTGTGCAGAAAGTGATAGAGATTTAGATTAAGTCCTTTATTATCTCAAAATGCGCCCTAAATATTTTGCTTGGAATCCCAAGTAATCTTAATAGATAAAAAGAACATAATATGTATTAATATTATTTTTCTACTACCTAATAAGGTGCTAGCTTACATATTATCTACCGTTGTCAAGGCTTGTTTACTTTGGCAACCAATAAAATCAGTGAACTCATTTATTACTGACCGTTGTTAAGCATTGTTTATTGACGACGGTCAATAATGAAAAATTTTTGAGACTACTACTTTTTCAACTTATTTTTCAAACTGACAGCCATGTCAAAATAATTTTTAAACTTTATTTTTAACTGATATTTGGAGTTACTAGCTTTAGGTAGTAGATAAAATAGTATATGCACCACGTATGCGAACTGTCTTAAGTGTTCTTGACTGATTTTTTGCCTCGACTCCGTCTCAGCAAAAAAACTTCAGTCTCGAACACTAAAGACTTAGTTCGCATACTAGGTGCATAATATACTATTTTGATAGGATCTCTATAACTTTTCTAGCGCAGGGGTTAATGAGATGAATTCGAAAAAGTAAAAATTGTTTACCCCCTAAATTAAAGAATTAAAATTGACTTACCTTAAAATACTAGACGGTAGACTGACGGTACTATTACTAGAACTACTGCTTGTAGTAGTTGTAGCCGAATTTAAAGTTGTACTATTATGAGTAACTGTACTAGTTTGAGTATCTTTAATCCTATCCTGGCCACTAACCAAACTCAACGGACTCGTAAAAATACTGGGAGACGGCTGTGAACTAACTCTAACACCAGATGTTGACGTGGACAAATTCTTAGATTGCTGATGCTGCTGATGATGATGTTGTTGCTGTTTTTCTAATTGCTTTAAATAGTTTAACTCTTTAGCTAATCGTTCAGAATTTTTCCTATCTCTCTCTGAGCTACTTGACGGTAACTTCATACTACTAGTAGGCTGGATCGTTAACCCCGAAGAATACTTCGAGTTATTCTTGTTCAGCGAGCTAGCTTTTAGCGATTGTTCTATTCTAGAATCTAATTTTGACATGGAGGAGGAAAGTTTATCTTTTGAGTGACTTTGGGACTGGGAAGAGGAGGATGATGACGACCGGGGTAGTGATGAGCTACTTTTGGAGTTTTTGGAGGACTTATGATGGGACGATAACGATTGTAAACCTAAAGCTGAGTATTGCAGATCGGCGGGGTTGCCTAGAGATGGAAAATTAAGGCCGGACGCTTGTAAACGGGCCAGGTAGTCTTGCGCTGCGAGATGGGATGCCATGGACCACCATGCTGCACCTATAAGAATTTTAGTGTTTATTAAATTGACCCCAGGGAGATATTAGTAGATTAGAATTATTCTGGTGACGATAAAATTTGGGATTTAGTTCAATTCAGTTTCTTAGTAAAATCTCTCAAAAAAATTATCAACAGTATTGACCAAGTTATTTAAAATTGATTTATTCCAAAAATAGTATATTGTGTAATTATGAATTGGCGTTTAAGTTCATGAGAATCATCAAAGGCGCTTCACGTACAAGTTACATGAACAATTGTTACAACCAGAACTTTGGATCTATTAAACTTAATAAAATATTATTTTTGCCAATTTGATCGAGGGTAAACCTCAATCGAAAATGTGTACAATTAGTTCTGGAATTTCAATGAATTTTAAGGAATTTCTCTAGAAATTTCAATTAATTGGTATATGTTTGGTACAGTTGAAGATACATACTATACTATATATAAGATAATATATAATATATAATCATTAACTTTACATTCCTCCACAGGAATTCCAAGTGTCTGTAAAATAAGTTATAGGGAGGTTTACCTCTCGATTTTGATAGAAACACCTTTGGTTTTTATTTAAGATTTCCACGTAAGATTTCTTAAGATTTTCGCTTACGTAATTTGTGAACGACCCTTTACATTCCATAAATAATTATTATAATCGTTAAAAAAGGAATAGTATTAATCGGTTGTAGAAAAATCCATGTTCTAGACTGATAATATTATTTTTCTTCAAGCGTACTAAAATGTTCATATTTTATAACTGAACACACTAGTTAGGAGTGATCTATTTTTTTCAGTAAAAAAATGAGTTCATTGTTGTACGCCGTAAAAAAAAGTTAGTTAGCAAAACCACCACTGGCGGCAGCACTCTTTGACTTTGATGACAGCCATACTTCAAACTTGTTTGTTTATTATGTAAACAGGTGGTTGACTCGAGATTCTGTGCAAAAACCTTGTGTGAAATTGATTAAAATGACTGAAGAAGAATATATGATTTATACACCTACAAATCTCTCCGATATTGCAAATGCTACATTAGACAAGTTATCATCGAAATCGCGAAAAGTGTATGATTTAGCCTACGAAAAAAATTTTAAATGAGCTAAGGAAGGTTTAAGTTTATTTCGAAAGGGTTTTATTGGCCTATTTTAATAAAAAAAACATACTTTATTACTGAATAAATTAAATTAAAAAATTATTATTTAAAAAAAAATATATAGGATACTTGAAGAAAAAATAGTATGGACAGAAATTTTTAATTTTAAACAAAATTATAAAAATATTAATTTATTATTCCATCAATCTATTTTCTAATCATCGTACAGAGTGATATTGGTAGACTGACAGTTTCGGGCTGCTGGCCCTCTTCAGTACCAAGAGTCAACTCTGCACGCTGATTAAGAAAACGTTTTTAGACTTTACTCGCAAAAGGAATATAGCCATTAGATTGATGTAGACTTGTGCGCCATCTATTTCTAGATGTAGACAACTACTCATACCTCTCCTAATCTGGAGACTTTGAATGGTAGCAAGTTGAAGACTTGTGTGTCTCAAGCACATAGTACCACTAACGGGTGGTTAGACGTAAAATTAGTAAGGACAGAAATTTTTAATTTTAAACAAAATTATAAAAATATTAATTTATTATTCCATCAATCTATTTTCTAATCATCGTACAGAGTGATATTGGTAGACTGACAGTTTCGGGCTGCTGGCCCTCTTCAGTACCAAGAGTCAACTCTGCACGCTGATTAAGAAAACGTTTTTAGACTTTACTCGCAAAAGGAATATAGCCATTAGATTGATGTAGACTTGTGCGCCATCTATTTCTAGATGTAGACAACTACTCATACCTCTCCAAAGAGAAGAGGGCCAGCAGCCCGAAACTGTCAGTCTACCAATATCACTCTGTACGATGATTAGAAAATAGATTGATGGAATAATAAATTAAAAAATAGTATGTTTCACTCAGAGGAAAAGTGCTTTTTTACTCGTCTGTAGTTTCCGGACTCCGTTTCGCGTCGTCCGTAAATTCTACATACTAGTAAAAAAAAGTAGTAGTTAGTAAAACAATATACTATTATTCTGTTTACATTAACAGGCTAGAATACTCTTCCATTCACAGATCCCCTGAGCCTACTGTAGGTTTAAAAAAGTTGTTGAAAAAATCTGATGGCGGATTCTGTTAGTGGGACCTCGATAAAATATAAACCCGTTTTTAGTAAAATCCCATCCGCTTCTTTTTGGAAGATAATGTTAACATTTCTTCAGCAGCCTCAGCAGTACAGCCAAAACAATATTCAAATATTTTCGCGCATGGATCCTAAATGTACTTTTAAGGAGGATTTCGATTCCGTTTCTAGAACAGCTCTATCTATTACCGATTTCTAGAAAATAATTATTAAAGTAGACACTACTTTTTTTGGGGGTTAAATTGACACGTATATATGTTTTTAAAGAGAGGTCGTAGAATGTTATGCCTGGGACAGAATGAAACCAAAAAACTTCAATTTTCAGTTTATATACAAAGCATATTCAGAATTCTCCTCTGAAATATTTATGAACATATTTTTAATAGGTTAAAATTTGATAAAAAATATTATTTAATTTATTTGTCATGTAGTGTTGAAACTTTTCTTTAAATTCGACATTTTTGTCATTTGTCTCCATATAACTAGCAACGCTAATACTTGTTTACTTATTTTATAACTCATTTTTATAGTTCTAGCAGAATACGTTTCATGTCAAGTGGCTATCAAGTGTTTGAAATATAATATATTAAATTTTTTTATTTTCATATTGTAGAGTATTTTGGTAAGTATTTTATTCTTGATAGCTAAAGCACGTTATTAATAAACTTTTTACAGGTTTGTAAAAACATGTCTGCTCTTGATCATGAGGAAAACAGAAAAAAAGTTTGTGCTCCATGTGGCAAAAAAATTATTTTTGGTAAAAAAGGGGTTAACTATTTCAAAATTACGCAAAATTTAGATAATTTATTAAAATTACATGTAAATAGAGATTTCGACTTATTAGACAAAAGATACCCAACATCCATTTGTGGAACATGTCAAGTGGTGTTAAGAGAATACAATCGTGGTATTACACTTCGATCATTACCTGTAATGCCCGATTATTGTTTTAATGCATTAAAACAACGTTTTCCTAACCTATCCCAAGATTATCTTGGCAAGATACCCCAGTTTAATAGAAGTCTTTAACATCAAAAAAATAATTTGTTTGAGAAACCCATCACCAGTAATCGATATTCTATAAATATGCATAACAGAATCTAAAAATAACAATTGACGCTAAATAATAAAAAAAAAACAAATCTATAGTCAAAACAAATATCTGCATTCTTAGCGAAATATTAAACTAATGTTAAAAATATATTTACCATATTTTGAAGGATTTAGTTTTCAGTTTAATGATTTATTGACAGTTTTTAATTAGAACATAAATTATGTGCCGGGGACAGTGGAAAACTGGGATATGACTCTATAAAGAGAGAGAACAGTAGATCAATAAATGAATTACATTTTCCCGTAATACTTTAACTCAGATGAACCGATGAGCCCGTGTGCACTAGGATACAAAAAACTGCTCCGATACAGAACAACGAGTAGGTACAGCAGTGGCGGAGTAGGTACTTAGGGCCCGGGCCGGCAGGATCCTAGGCCCGCGAAACGGTTAAAGGGGAGCCAGAAAATCGTCCAAAAGGGACCCTGAAATGTTTAAGGCATGTGACTATTTTCTTCAGTCAAAAAACAACAGACTTTTTACGCGGGTACTAGTTATGAAATTAATACACCCCTTAAATTTAATTTTTTTATGCGGACCCTTCTAATTCCTTTTAAGTGAGAGCCCTGTGATAGGAAATTATCTACGAGCCTTTCTGATAAACCAATACAAGGGCCTTCAATTTTACGATTTATAAAAATAATTATTTTTTTGCACGACCAAGACTAAAACCTAATTTTACGCTTTCATTTTCGGGATTAAATTTGCCGTTTTTCTCCCTAGGGAATAAAAATCACGGCAACCTTGATAATATTAAAATATTATACTTACTATGTGCTTTGCTGGTTTAAAAATTAGGTTTGGTGGTGTTTTGTAATAAATTAGCGATTTAAACCAATTTATTTGATTTTAACAAAGAAAACCTTTAAAAATAACATTGTTATAACAATTTATACACAACTTAAAATTTATCATCTTCGTCCATTTTTCTGACGTTTGTGTCAACCATATTAAAAAACAATTGAAATCGCGATAGCCGTGAAACTGACTTTTCGCAATTTATAGCCATCTTGATTAAATTACGAAAATAAAACAACCGATTTTAGACGCATGGTTTTTAATTTTAATTTTATCTACCTACGTAAATTATGTTTGGTCCTGCAAAAAATAGTGTATATACCTCAGGACTAAACTTGGCTGTTTTAGTCCCTTGCATTTCTGTTTCCCTCGCTCGCTACGCTCGCTCATGCAGCGGGACTAAAATAGCCAGTTTAGTCCCTTGGTATATAAATAACTATTGTTATTATTTAAATAATTAAATTAAATAATAAATAAAAAAAATAAATTATTAAATAATAAGTTAACAGCGAAAGACCGGTGTAAAATTGCAGTGGGGCCCGGGCCGCTTCTGTACCTCAGCGGCCTGGATCAGTCCGCCGCTGAGGAAGGGCCGGGACGTGTTATGTGCCGAGACATAACCGGAAAGCGTCGCAAAAGTGACTATTAGCTACCTGTTTATTTAAATACATTAATTTTTAGGGGGAAAAGTAAAATATTCGGCCGACGAAAATATTTGTAGTTAGTTATAATAGAAACGTTAGAAGCGATACCGTCAGATAAGAAAGGGTCAGATGATCTAGTAATGTTTCTTTATATCTTTGTATGTGCCACTGAATTATTAAAATAGTTAAATTCAGAGAAAATTGTTTTAAAATAAAATAAAACATAGGGGCAGAAGTTTTCATAATGAAGGGTATAGGGGAAAAACCGCGGTAGTCCATTTTTCGCTAATCAACTATCATCGTTCGTGTAAAACCCCGTCATTCACTGTAAAATACATTTGAAAATAAGCGGTACCGTACCGTAACATGCATTGGAAAACTTTAAAAAGCATTTAACTCAAAATTACATTTTTGTGACTACCGCGGTTCTTCCCCTGTTCCCTTCAATTGTCTTCGGCAGCGGTTTTATGTAGAGCACTGGATAGGCAGTTTGTTAGCGTAGGTAAGTAGTTTACACTACGCATACTGTTTCTGTTGACTTATTGCTCGGAACAGTCGGTATTATTTCTACCTACCAAAAAGGGGGTTTCCAGTATTTGAGAAACATGCAAAAAACATGATTTTTTATGGTTTTTGTATGTTTTTTTTAATTAAAAAAAACAAAAAAAAACGGAAAATGATAAAACTAATTTGACTTCAAAATTGATTCTATGGATCAAAATACATCGAAAACCGTATTTATTTATTTTTTCACGAAATTTTGACCCTTGCAGGGCTTTGAAAACTGTAGCAGCGTAGTGCATTTTTGGCGATTTTGAGGTTAGGGCCAAACCAAGACCCGTTGGGCCAATTCTGGTGGCAGGATTCAGCGTTGTCAAGATATATACCTCTCGTCTCCAGATCAAGATACTTTTTTTTTCGGCTGTTACGTACTGTTAACAGTACATATTATGCGCTGCTGCAGTTTTCAAATTTCCAAATTTCGTGAAAAAAAAAACTAAATATGGTTTTTGATGTATTTTTATGCATAGAATTTAAATTTGAAGTCAGATTAGTTTTATCATTCTCCGTTTTTTTTATTCCAAAAAAACAAAAAAAACATAAATAATCATGTTTTTTGCGTTTTTCTCGAAAAAACTGAATTCGGATTTGGATTCTTTGATGAAAAATACATAAGAATAAATCCGTCTCGTCAAAAGTTCAGGGTACTTTTTTTATTTTGTGGGTCTGTGAAATCAGTGCACTTACTGGCAGCAGGTATGCCTAAGCTGGCGGCCTGGCTGGCAGCCACCGACAGCGTGTTGGTGTAGGCGTTGTTGTAGGCCGCCGCCGCGCTGGACGAGGCAGGGTACGATTGCATGCCGCCGCGTCCGCCGCCTGCCGACGGGGGCAGCATTCCGAACGGCATCGAAGGGTGCGGAGCGAGACCGAAACCGCTGGCCGCGAACAAGTTGGCGGCGTTTGCGGAATTCGCATCTCCTCGAGGCCAATAAGCTGAAAACAAAAAAAAAGCCGTAAAGATATGTAAAGCTACGAATTTCATTATATTATTCACAGTAAATGGTATATATATTGCATTTCCCAAATACTCAAAAAAAAAAACAATTTTCAAAAAAAAAATATATATTTTTTTTCAACACGTTGGCTACCACAAGAGTCACCGGTGACTCTCAATATTTTTTCCATTTATTCGACCGGTGACTCTCAGTAGCATAGGTTATCATCAGATCGTATCTCTCAAACATACATAATTTCAAAAATTATAAAATTCTATTTGACTACATATTTTTTTAAACATTTCTTCTTAGGTTTAAAATAGGGCTGAAAATGTAAATTTATCGTGGTAGCCAACGTAAAAAAGTTCTTTTTTAAAAAACGAAAAATTATAGAAAAAAAAAAATAAATAAAAAAACAAATTTATATCCAAACATTTTTTGTCTAGGATTATTTTTATTTTTTTTTTGAAATTCGAAACTACCGTATAATATTATTCTAGCGCAGGCGCTGTGAATAATATAATAATCATAAGATCTAGGCTTTTGAATTAAAAATGGCCAGCTCTAAATTATTGTGCACAACCCCATGAGAACAATGGCACTTAAAGTTCCCGTTATAAATGAAAATAAAGTTTAGTGCCTTATAGGCAAACTATTAAAATCTATAAAGAAATTGCACTGCTCTACTACAGAATTTTCACAATCAATGAGAAAATCCCTACCAAAATGTCATATAGTTGCGATCATCAGTGAGCATATATTTTTATGGTGGCTTTCGCAATGACTGTTGAAAATTTTAAATACCTATCAAAAATAAGTATAACTGTATTGAGAGTGTACAAATTGGTGGCGCCATCTAATTTGTACACTCTCAATACAGTTATACTTATTTTTGATAGGTATTTAAAATTTTCAACAGTCAGTGCGAAAGCCACCATACCAATATATGCTCACTGATGATCGCAAAAAAGCGTGAAATAGCAGCTATATGACATTTTGGTAGGGATTTTCTCATTGATTGTGAAAATTCTGTAGTAGAGCAGTGCAATTTCTTTATAGGTTCCCGTTATATTGTTTTATTTTTATATTTTTATGGAACTTTTCAGAAAGATTAGTTTGTTAGTTTCGATGTTGGTTTTCATGAAACTGAAATAAATCAATTTAAATATGTTTTTAATTAATGCTGCTTACCTCCAAATAAATTTGCAGCATCGAGCAATGCGGCTTGTTCTTGAACACTTGATACCTTGCTGGAGCCAGAATTTCCTTCAATGCTCTTTCCATTTTCTTTATCCATTTCCACCCAGCAACTCTGTAAATTGAATAAAACACAATGAAAAGTTATGAAATTTTTTTAAGATTAGAAGAAAAACTAGACAAATCGTTACTCCAATAGATTTGTCAATAGTTAAGCTAGAGTTTGGCGAAAATCTACTTACAAATAGCTAATTTTAATCTAAACAGCATAATAATTAAATAATTATTTAATTTTCCACGTTTAACGATCTTGTTTGGTTTTAAAATGAAAATATGAACATGAAAAAGTGCTTATTTCAACTCATAGACTTTTATTTATGATCTGTCAAACAATTAATTTGTTTATCAAAATTTTAGATATCAGTCATTGCAGGAATAATGAAAATATTTTAATTTTGACGTTTTAAAACATAGTGTGCCGTTAGAAAGATTTTTAACAATTATAATTTATTATTCTAGACGGGTATTTCATTGTTATTGTTTAAAATTGATATTGTACCATAAATAAACTGAAAAAGGTACGGTTCCGCCGCGCTTACTACCTCGCAAAAATGTGCACATGTTTTGAGATTTTGTTTTTTTTTTGGTTATTTTGGTTATTTTTATAATATATAATGAATTTGAATTTATTTTTGATGATTATTTTACGCCCTTATGTGATTTTTCCGGGGAAACCCAATAATGGTATTTTGTTATGATATTAATTCTACAGTGCGAGGGGAGTTTTTTTAATGTAAAGGTATGTCGTGTGATACATCATTTTAAAGCAAATAAAATTCTCTATTGATCTGTATAATTTTTAACTTTATAAACAATTGTTTTAAGATTTTGATTTTTCAATTTTTTGTGCTAAAAATGCGATTTTTTAGGATTTTTTTGTATAGTTTTATATTTATTAATTAAAATTAGTTTAAAAGTGTAATTTACGTTTTTTCATCATGAAATTAATCATGTAAAAAAAAGTTTGATTTTTTAGAGAAATTTTGACGAAAATACCCATTTTCAACCCTATTTTAAACCCAAAAAAAATGTTCGAAAAAATAAAAAAATATATAGTTAAATAGAGAATTTTATACTTAAGTTTTAAAATTATGTATCAGACGACCCCCCTTTCCATTAAAAAAAATGTCGCTCATTTCCCCCTGCCCACATTTTAAGAGCTGAAAGTATTAAATATATACAAAAAAGAAGTTTTGGTTGTCTCATTAAGTGTTCCAAATTTGAAGTCGATATCTCAACTCGTTCAAAAGTTAAGAGGGGGAGGGGTTACTTTTGAACCGCTCTGTATATACAAAATTTAAGTAAAATCGTTAGAGCCATTTTTAATAAAATTATTTTTTTGATTTTTTTTATCAGTAAACTACCTTTACTTTGGGACACTACAGAAATAATAAGAAAATCCCTACTGAGCAATCATCTAAAAACATTAAATTTAAAGTTTGGTGTGCCCTCTGGAATGACGGACGGATATCGAAAATTTGTTTTTTCGGAATGTCCTTAAAATGGATGAACATATCACAATCTGGAGAATTAATTTTTCGCCATAACAATACTTTCCTCCCCCAGAGGTCGCTGGAAAATAACGAGTAATAAAATGTAGTTTGGCTAAGTTTACACCGAAGGCACTTTATTTTAAGTCCAGGTACTTATTATATACCTGTCTCTGTTTATAGCATTTTGTAAACAGAGATAGGTAGATAAATAGTACCTGGACTTAAAATATAGTACCCACGGTGTAAACTAAGCCTTTGCTTACCAAAATTTAATGTAATGTCCTATTACACCATTTATTATACGGGTTCATCCCATTTTGTAACATTATGTCCTGAAAACAGAAAAAATATTAAAATAGGTTTTTTGAAAAAAAAAAAAAAAATAAGTGAGGTGATACTTATTTGCAAACTAAGAGACTAGAGAATTAAGTATTGTGTTAATTATAATTATTATACAATTATTATTATACAATTTTAAAGCAACATTTTGAGGGTTTGGGCAAGTTTTTTTTGACAAAGTATTGTTAAAAAAAATAAATAGGGTAAGTAGTACAGTGATTGGCCACCAGATAGTGATTGGCTTCCTTAATTTCAATTTAAAACAATAACGTTTTTAAATGTGTTTTATTTGAATATACTTTGAATGTCCTTCATTCTGCTAGATAAGCGGACGCATTTAATTTATTAGAGGGAGATACTGTATAATAATGACGAAATTGTCAAGTGATAGGTGCAAACGTTTTGCGTGAATCTGCAATTTTCTTAAGAAAAAGTTAAGAAACGCCTGAACTTTGATAGGGCCGACGTGTGTTTTCAATAAACATTTCTGTTAAACTGCTAAAACGGCCAATGTTTGACTTAGTGTATCCGTTTAAATTTTTTTACATTGGCCCTTTTAGAACCAAGTCACAGATATTATGTTAATTAACTATGTGTCATTTCTAAATTAGCAAAAATTAAAAACTTTTAAATAAGTATTTAATATTATAAGTTATTATTAATAAAGAAGGTCGAGCGGTTTGGATCACCATCAGGATATTGAACTTGACCTAGAGGAATAAATTCTACCCTGACCTTATACCAGAGTTCCTCGATATTGCGGGATTAATTTTAATAATATAATATTATAATAGAATTAATAGGATTTATTGAATTTGCCGCCCTAGGCAATAGATAAAATGCTGCCCCCAAAATGATTTTGATGTCATAAAAAGGTAATTCATAGCAATCACGAGCAAACTACAGTCGGAGGGACTGACTATTCTGGAAATTTAATAAAACCTGCAGTGACTAAGTTGCGAGTGTGTGGTAAAAGGCGAAGATCATACCAGTTCGGTTGCAACTCGCGTAATTTCGTCGAAGCTTCGCAAAGGCGGACCCGTTATACGAAAGCAGCAGAGGTATGAGTCACTGCAGGTTTTATTGAATTTCCAGTATACTGCCCCACTACGCTAGAAAGTAGTAACTCCATTTGTCGCCTAGCGACGTTATCACGTCAACTCTGATGTAATATTTTGAAAACGCTGCTATGCGACAAATGGAGTTACTGCTTTCTGGCGTGGTAAGGTAGTATAGAGCTCTTCTGTGAAGCTGCAAGGAGTATAATAATATAAAATATCCTCGAAAATATTAGTAACAAGCTCAGTAACGAGAATAAAATAGGTACTTTTGTTGTTTTATTTCTCAACTTAAAATTTAGGAATTTCCCAACTCCCTAAACAAGCCTTTACCCCTGCAAAAACTGCAACAATTTTTTTTAACCCTGCCACCCCATTTAAACGGGGAGAATACAATATGACAAAAATTATACCCTAAATGTTTTAAAAACCCTAAAAATCAGCCAAAAAAAAGTACTGGACGTACACTTAGCTTCGTGTACGTCAAACGTAGAAATAGCCTTTGCAAAAAGTACAGTTTTAGCGCCGTCGCGGCGGCTGATGCTACTAGATAGTAATTAATTTTATTCGATTTTATTTTTTATTTGTAATATTTTCGAAGGCAAAACTTTTTCCGGAAAGTATTGTTTAATGGGCAGCGGATGGCTGCCAGCAGTATTTTTTTACTCCACCTTAACAGGTAAATACCATATATCGGATATGTTTATGTACATTTTCGATATCTTTGCCACTTAAAGGTGGTATTTATGACCAAACTAATGACGCGAGCGTTCGCAATTATTTGTTGAAAAGAGGTGAATGATCTGCAGAATTTGCAGTACAGATTATATACCATCTCCCGTCCACATTTAATACTTAACATAAATTTGAAAAGAGGAAGTAATTCACGGCGTATATACAAAAGATGATTCATGTGTACTCATACTTCAATGCTATAAATCCGATAGAATTTCATTTTAAACAATCTTTATAAATAATTATTTATAAGATATAAGATTATAATCTTTCTTCTTTCAAAATTTAAATTTTTAATTAAGTCCACAAAACAACGGGGTTATCTTTTTTAGAAAATTAAGTCATTGTTTAGGGTTCGCTTATAGATTACGCCACAAGTATTTTATGCTCTACGCCCGATTATTTTAAACTTTGTCACAAATTGTAATTGTAGTTTTTAAATGTTTACATTAATATAAAAAAAATGCACATAAGGTTTTTGAGGTCGCTAAAACTGAATATAATAATAACAATATTATCCTGGGTGGTAACAATCTTTAAATTAAAAAGAAATTATTTTCGCCTTTTTTGTGGTCAAATATAGTGCAGGTCACGAAGGGAGCTTTTCTATATATAGTTCTCTGCATCAAACAAAGTCTTCGACGAAAGGGGGAGGAATCATTCGCGCTCTCTTCTTTCCGTCAACAGCGTTATAAGGGAACGTTCAAGTATTACGTAACGCAAATTTTTGATCATTTTGGACCCCCCCCCCTGCAACGCTATTTTCCTATACCAATAACATGGGCGTAACACATCAAAATGACTGCGATTTTTGAGAAACAAAACAAACCTAATAGTACATCATAATAATGTTTGAAGAAAATAGTATATTTCTAACGTAATAAGAAAATGAAACATTTCCAACTCGAGAGATGCTAGTTGGTCGGGACGCAGCCTAGGGCAAATTAGCATCTCGAGAGTTGGAAATGTCAGTTTCTTATGTGGTTAGAACAGAACTTTATTCACAAGCATAAATAAATAACACATTACATTTCAACTAAATAATAGTTTAAATAAGTGGCTCGTTTTTATTTTCTATTATCAATCTCGGTATGAACCATATAATATATAAATAAATATTATTTCTTATTGTTTTTCGTAGAAATAAACAAAAATGTTATGTTATTTTATTCGCAAACTTCAACTGTTTACAGACAAGGCGATAGTTTCGCCATCTATGAGGTATAACCAAAACCTAAAAAAACAGGTTAGATACGAATTCATTTCTAACTTTGGTTAAAAATGAAAAGCTTTTTTAACTTTAAAAGAAGTAAACAAAACTGATAGATTTTGCAACTTGCTATAATGCATATAAAGGTCGTTTTTTGTATGCTTGTGAATAAAGTAAATTAGTTACCTAGACTAAGGTAGGGGTGCTATTTTCACTGTCCATTACATGATGTAATTTACATAATAATATTATACACCTATTTAAATTTAAAACCTTTAATACAGGAAAGTATGTACATAGAATGCCGAAGCGATCTAAAAAGAGAAATAAATCGTTCGTGTATTAACGATGCGAGTGGTAAAAATGCGGATGCCAATGAACTTTGTAAAAGAAGAGACATATAAATACACAAAGAGAAAGTATATTCTCATGGTTTTACAAACTACCTACCGTTTATAATTATATGTAGGCGTTTTCACAAATTAAGTCTCTATTCATTGCTAGATTTTATTTATTTAAACAAATTAGAAAACAAGTGAAATATATATTTGATATTAAATATAAATTATGATAAATTTTATCCCATTTTACTCTAACTCCACCCGATTTCTCAAGGTATAGGGCAGGCGGCCCTTTTCATAACGTTGCAAATTAGTGCCTAGTGCCGATGTTTTGACAAGGTGCTTGCAACTGTTCAGCTGGTTGTTTTGTGGATGGCCAATTGGCTTTTTTGGCACTTTTTTACCTTTTTTACAAACTACAGTCTATAGGGGAAAGTATTCTATTGTTGAAAGCACTATTGTTTTATCTTTATTCGCTGTACTATGCAATTCAATTGAAGTATAGTATTTGTATTAAAGAATATCGTGGCTTCAAGAATATATACATCGAATTAAGCTTTTAAATGGTAGTTAGTCTTGGAAACGAACGAACAATAAAAGTAAAAACATTCCTTCAGAGTTCATTCCATATCAACGTATTGTTTATGAGGTTTTGCTAAGTGAGAATAATATTCTCTATAATTTTATGAAGCTGAAGTTTGCAACGTTTTTTTTTGCAACGGAAATTCAAATAGTATATTAAAGTACTACACGGAAAGAAATTAGTGGGCTCTGCGCTATACATTATAAGATATTTGGTAACAGTGGCAAATTATAGTGATTTAAGCTATAGATTATAAGGGACACAATAACTAATAATGTTAAAAATAAATTGGAAACGATTATATATATTACAGACACGATTATATTTATTACAGGCGCTATTATAAATTTACAGAAATTTTATTATATTATAAAAATTATTAGCACAGACAATAATTAAATCTATTTAAGCTATAAATGCCATACTATTTGTTATATTTTATTATTCACTAAACAATTAAAGTATTTCATATAAATTTTTACACTGACTGCCATAATTGTAAGAGAAAACCTTGTATTTATATAATAAGCGATTATAATTTGCTTGGTATGTGTGTTATAGCGCTCCTAGCTATAATTTTTTTTTCCGTGTAGTTTCATAACATAGTTTTTAGCGCACGAGTACAAGTTTAGAAAAAAATTCCTGTAAAGTTGTCTTTTTTGAGATACGACGTTCTAAAATTTACAAGACGATGCCCCTTCACTTATTTAACCTAAGTTTGATCTTTAATAAAAATCCATAAGAAATTTTACTCACAGAATGATTAATATTTAAAATCTAGTTTCCTATTATAATTACCTTTTAGGGACTTTGGTGCGATATTTTGAAAGAAGAGTTAACCTGAAACAAATCAAAAAAATTAATAGAATGTATAGCTTTTACGATTTCATTAATTTTGAGGCGGTAAACGCTTTTTTGCCTCATAACATAGGGGCGTATCAACCGTGTTAATATACAGAAGATACGCCCCTATGTTATGAAGCCCTCTATATTTTATATAAATAGCATTAAGGGCCATTTTTTGAAAATTACAGTTTTTTATTTATTTTCTTTAAGACCCCCCATAACTTTTTTGTTTTTGGGGGGATTAGTTTGAAAAACAATAGATCTTTCCCTCATAGAACTTAATTTTTCCTGAAAATTTGGAGTCGATCGGATTATTCGTTCTTGAGTTATCGTGTCTACAAAAAACGTGACATCAGACAGACAGACGGACAAACAGACATTTTCAAAGTTTCTTATTTTTTTATGAAACACATTTGTATCCAAGAATTTTTTGTCTAGGACGATTTTGGGAAATTTGAAAATAACGTATATTATTCTAGCGCAGGCGCTGTGAATAATATAACAACCGAGGATTTTCGGATTAAAAAAGCCTTACAAATGCCAAAAATTTTATTTTAACCAATCGGAACCGGGTCTAACTAGGGACACTAGATCTGGGTCTAAATCACTTACACATACATAATCTTATTTTTTTTCCATCCTGGACAAGAAAAACTTTGTAGAGGGTTTTTTCTATACGGAAGGACCCTTAATTGAAAAAAATTTACATGCAGGTACTAAATTTTAAGCAATAAAATGATAAAAGTGCATGTGTAACAACATTCACCGGCTCAAAATTAATGTAATTGAGAGCAAAATTAACTCGAACCGAATATGATGTTAAAAATTTTAAATTCATAATAGCGGATACATAATTGCGTCGAAATTTTAAAAAATTTCAGTACTTTTTAACGAAAATTAGTGATCAAGTATTTTTGAGGTCGCTGAAACCATTTTAAAAAATGCCATATCGCCATATCGCGTTGTCTGTTTCGACGCCATATTGGATTAGTAATTTTGATTTTGAATTTATAACATCGGATTCGCTTTAAGCGACCTTAAAAATATTTTTTCACTAATTTTCGGGAAAATATATTTAATTTTTTAAAAAATTCGATGCCATATTAGATCCGCCATTTTGAGTTTTAAATTTTTAACATCGTATTCGGTTTCAGCAACCTCAAATACCCTAGAATACCTATTTTCAAACAAAATGTGTCATCTGTCATCCATCTAATTAAACTGTCTATTTTAAAAAGTTTAGGATCAATTATCTCGAAAACGGTGTGTAGTAGAAAACTTTTAGTTATCAAACTGATGAAAAACATTTTACACAGTCGACTACACGACATGAACTGACGCGGAATTGTGTTAAATTGTGTAAAAATGTTTAATTTTAACACCGTTTTTCGTAAAATGTACACAATTTTACACATTTTAACACGTTTCCGTGTCAATGCAGTTCTACACGGTCGACTGTGTAACACATTTTTCATCAGTGCAGGCTAGTAACGAGACATCAGGTATATTCAGAATCCAGGCACCTTGAAATGTGTTTTATTTTGTAGAGCCGTGTTCTTTTTAAAATATTGCAGATGTACGACTCTTGATGGGGCACTCATATGAAATATTTTTCTCAAGCTAACCACCAAGTAAAATTTGGTATACATTTTAAATCAGTCAAATGGATCTATTACCTAGTGGCATTGTGATATTTGATATCTTGCTCGGAAATACCATCATTAAACTAGCTTGTTTTTTATTTTACCAAGACAGAACCCATAGGTAGACAAATATGGATTTCTGCAAGGAAAGGGCCAAGATTTACCCTTACAGTTTAAAAGATTTAGTTGGCATAAGAATAGATAAAACTTAAACGCCTTTTTTCAAAGAGTAACTACTTTTTATAAGTTTGAGACTAAAAGACCTAAAGATAAATATTTGTAGATGGATGCAAACCAAAGTTTTGAAAGTTGGGAGATAGGTCTGGGTAACCTCCCTGTATATAACTCCATACATTGGTATCGTCGGGTAAGTACTTATCTCAAAACTTATCTTTATTGTACCCTATTAGCGAAAGTGACAAATGCGAACGTACTGAGCGTCTGACAGATTTTTTTGTATTATTTACTTCATCTACATATCTTTATAAAAAATGTTAGAAATTTCAGCCCGTGTGCAATTATTGCAATTTCAACTAGGAATTACACGTCATTTGACTGGCTTATTTGTGATTGTTTTAAAACCGTTATAACTTTTGAATCCTGAATCTTACTAAAAAGACCCGAGATGTCAAAGCCATTAAACTTTAGAATAGAATATTTGTTTTTTGCTAAAAATCGATTGCTTAAAAGACTGCCGTTCTCCAAACTATTAGTTAGCAGTCTCAACAAGAAGATTAATTAACAAGCCGTGAAGATATGTAATGCTTCGCATTCCATAGTAGGCTCTTTACAGTTTTTCCTCAATACATACCGGGTGAGTATTATTTATGTCCACCCCAAAAATTAAGATTAATCTTTATTTGATAATGGGGGGGGGGGGGGTGGTGAAATTTTTATTGGTGCATTTTTTAGTTCCTATTTTTGATGCTCAGAACGTGAAATTGCATCTTTAATTGCAATTTTCTCGAAAACCTTTGGCCCTACAGTATTACATAAAGGGTACCTTTTTTTATGTATTTTTAATTAAAGATCAATATTTTATTAAAAAAATGTCCCAAAATTTACGGTTAAAAAAGTTTGGGGAAAAAAGCGACATATCCCCCCTCCCCATTTCGCACGTCCCTGGTTAAAATTACCAAATGAAATGATAGCCTTTATCAATGTTAAGGCATGTGCAAAAAATCGTTACTGTCGTTTATAGGGTTCCAGAAATATTAAATGAAAACTACTTTTTAGATGTACCCTTAGGAGGTTCGTAGCTCCCTTAGGGCTCATTTCCAGAATCTTTATATTTTTTAAAGTAGAATCACCTCTTAAATTTCTCGAACTTATTTCTGAATGACCCTGTATTAAATTTTACATCGGCACTTAGTGCTACTAACAGTGCCGATGTATTGAAATCTTTGCCGAAAAGTCAAAATCTTTGACCAGGTTTTTTTTTCACATTTCTCGACGTTTTAGACCATTCTGAGTCGAAAAATTTTTGCGTCCGTCTGTCTGTCTGTCTGGGTGTAAACTCTCTAACTCCATTTCTACATGAGATATCGTCTTGCGGTTTTTTGCATATTGTTTCTTATCGTATTCCGAAGAGCTGATTAGATTTTGGGGGTAAACGATTGGGGGTAAGGGGGTAAAAATAGAGTACAACTCCTATTTTTAGCGTTTTTTGCTTGTAATTAAGGCAATTATTATTGTATTTGGTTAATTTAGCACTTATATAAAAGATAATTATAAATAATGTTATAAACAACGTTTTCCTAAAACGCATTGTTTTCGAGATATTGGCGTTTAAAGCAGTAAAAGGTTTTTTTAGCATATCTCACATATTTATAACCCGATTTCAAAAAATTATATTTTAAATAAAAGCTCTTTTTAAGCCCTATAAAAATGTTATATACAGTTTTTTGCTAGTATATAATGTTTTAAAGATACAGAATTTAAAATCAAACAAAACACCTAGTTTGAAATTTGCAAACTAGATGGCTCTAGTATACAATAGTGCCGATGTTTTGACAGGGTGCTTGCAACGTTTCATCTAGTTTACTATTGTATATACTGTTCAATCACTGCGTGCTGTGATGAGTGAAATAAGGAGAACCTTTAAATGCACCGCGTAAAAGGAAACCGGAATGCAGATACCTCAGGTATAATGTTTTAAATTGTCCACCTTCGTACAAAACTCGAATTTTGAAGCTTCATAACTTGAGTTTATTCAACTTCTTGACCAAGTAAATTCGTAATTCCCTGAAGATGCTCCATTTTTACTTTCGAGCGACCTCGAAGACAAGAAATAATTGTTATGGCAAAAAAAGAATTTTCCAGATTTTGATGTATTATCCGTTTTAAGGTCTATAGACTACGAAAAAAGCACTTTTCGATGCCCGTCCGTCCATTGGCCTACACGGAAAAAAAATTATAGATAGGAGCGAAATAACACACATACCAAGCAAATTATAATCGCTTATTATATAAATACAAGGCTTTCTCTTACAATTATGGCAGTCAGTGTAAAAATTTATATGAAATACTTTAATTGTTTAGTGAATAATAAAATATAACAAATAGTATGGCATTTATAGCTTAAATAGATTTAATTATTGTCCGTGCTAATAATTTTTATAATATAATAAAATTTCTGTAAATTTATAATAGTGCCTGTAATAAATATAATCGTGTCTGTAATATATATAATCGTTTCCAATTTATTTTTAACATTATTAGTTATTGTGTCCCTTATAATCTATAGCTTAAATCACTATAATTTGCCACTGTTACCAAATATCTTATAATGTATAGCGCAGAGCCCACTAATTTCTTTCCGTGTACAGGTCATACCAAAACCAAAATTTAAACTTTTTTAGGGAATTGATCAGGATGTTTTCCTCATTTTTTCTCTACTCTGCCAAGTTTACTGATAAACAAAAATCGAAAGATTCAATTTTCTTAAAAATATCTTTAACGTAAGGGAACGTTCAAGTATTACGTAACGCAAATTGTACCAAAATTCATATCTACACTTCATACCTCGGTTCTCGCTTTATTCAAGGCTGTAGAGATTTCATACTTTGGTTACCCCCCCCCCCCCTAATAGGGGGTGTGTTAGGGGGGGTAGCCAAAATATGAAATCTCTATAATCTATTATAACGCGAGAACCGGGGTATGAAGTGTATGAAGTTTGGTACAATTTGCGTTACGTAATACTTGAACGTTCCCTAAACTGATTACTAGTTTTCCCTGGAAAAATGGCCTAAGGGCGAAAAATATTTTTTCGAAATTTTGGCGAAGACGAATTAAACAAAACTTAAAAAAAAAAAAAAGTTAAAGTGAAAGCTTTTCTATTTTTAAATGGGTAACCCCCCATAATTTTTTTTTGTTTAGGGGGATTACTTTTTTGAAAATTGGTAGAATCAATCCTTATAATAAAAGTAATTTTTCCTAAAAAAGTTACGTTAATCGGAATTTTCTTTCAGCTTTTTTCGACTTTTTTAGAACCACCTATAACTTTTTTGTTGTTGAGGGGATTACTTTCAAAAAAAAATAGGGATCTTCCCCTCATAGAACTTGATTTTTCCTGAAAATTTCAAGTCGATCGGATTATTCTTATCGTGTCTACAAAAATCGTGACACCGGTCAGACAGCAGATAGACGGACAAATAAAAAAAAAGTTTCTTATCTTTTCATGAAACAAATTTATATACAAGAATTTTTTGTCTAGGACGATTTTGGAAAATTCGAAAGTATCGTATAATACTATTCTAGCGCAGGCTCAGTGAATAGTATAATAAGATATTGTTCGTGAAGCTATAGAATTATAGATGTAGGCACTCTTACGTATGTGCAAACATTTTACCCAGGAACGTTCCTTTACTCCTCCTTTTTCGGAAACACCCCGTTTTACGGTAAGAATTTGACCAATGAACTGTTAGATTTGTTTTTCACATTTCATTTTATTGGTTAAATTCTTAGTTTAGTGTTAATTGGGTAAACTAGTACTGGAAGTACTACCGTGTAACTCGGAATAGGATGGAATAACTTGCACATCTTTTTTTACAGTGTACATAATCGTGCGCAACTACTCCAATTAAGTGATCTACTTCACCTTAAGTACCTAATTAATTAATTTACTACTTACAATTAATTAAAACTAATGCAATTACATATTTTATATCTAATAATAACTAAAATTGCAACGTTCCAGCTCAAAATTTAATGATGTTATAAACTACAGCTGCACACACACACTTCTGCTTTTTTGTCGAGCCTATAATATTATTTCTGGTCTAGAGGCTCGTGGCAACAAATGCAAATTTAAAATACAAGTAGGCAGGGTGGTTGGATTTAAAAGCGTTACACGAGGGTTGAAATGACACGGTAAAACTTTTTTCTATTGGATTTTATATTTCCGGTTTACTAATTTTAAATATATTTACTTTTAAAGAAAAATATGGCAAAGTATGCCTATAGTAGTGGCGAAACGTGGGAGAGTAATATAGTTTTATAAACCTAGACCGAGCTAACAAAAAAAAAGTAATAGTTTTTGATAAAAAAAACTTTTTACCCCCTTTAACCTTACCCCGAATTTTACCAAAAACATTCATGGTCCAGAGAAGTATTTAGCTCAAATCGTTCTCAAGCTCATCATGGGCGCGAAGCCACACATTTCTTCTTTTCAAATTCCCTAATATTTCCCTGATTTTTTTGTGATAATATTTTGTTTTAAAGTGTTTTCATTATTTTTTTTGTGTATTTTTTTAAGGCTTTTTAATCATTTAAATTTTCACTGAAAATTTATGGTAAATTGGAATTTCGCTTCTCATTTTACATAGTTTTTATGTGTGTCACTTCGTTATTGTGTTACTTCTAATAAAAAAAATAAAGGTGTAAAACCGAGATATTTGATTAAAATAATTTTACATTTACCTTTGTGCTTGGAAACAGTGCATTTGGTTTTGATATCCTAAGATTCTTCACGTAAAAATCCTTTTTCGTCCTTTAGAAACTGAAAGAAAAAGAAAACTCATAAAAAACATTGCATATACAAAGAAATTTTCTTGCATAAAACAAACTTTAAAATCGAGGGGCATGTCACTCTTCATTTGCGGGATGAAATATCGCCTTTTACATTAATCTTTATCGCCCAAATCGCCTGGAGATCGCTTCGAGATCGTCCGATATTGCCTAGATATCGCCCGATATCGCCTCATATCGTCTCTCGAAGATACGAAAAACCGCCCCTGTGACATGCCCCTCGTTTAAAATTAAAGGAAGAAAAAAAAAATTAATAAGAATAGCTGTTTCTATAACTTCGACAAATCGTAAAAGTAAATTCACGTAGGGTAGGGACTCTTTTCGCCAGAATTATTCATATTATATATTTTTCTAGTATATTCAAAAAAAAAAACGGAATATAAGATACCCTAGCTACACTAGTAATGCACTTAATGCAGGACTACAGCACTGCAGTTATAATTTCGATACTTCGGTTTTAAACTGTTGTATCTCAAAACAAGGTCAATTCAAAAAGTGTCACTGAATGGAGCTCTCTACAACTAGAATTATGAAACAAAAGACGTCTACCCTATCTCAATCTCATTTGTGCTACACTTTCCAGCCAACCAAATAAATACTGTATTTGTTTTTCATACAACAAATACAGTATCTGTAGAATAAGATAATTCTACTAAAATTTAGATGGCGCCAGTAATTTCTTTAATAAAAAGAATATAGTTACACTTTTCGCCCGGCCAAGTAAATATTGTATTTGTTCAACAAAGAACAAATACAGCATTTGTTTGGTTGGGTGGAAGTGGGAGTGTATGTATGTCTTCTATCCTTTTTGGGTAGAACTTTTGTCCCTGTCTAATCTAACGGGAGAAATCGCCATTGATCTAATTTCGAGTTACAAGAGTTTAGCACTAATGTATCGATTATATTTCAATCGTTTGTGGTAGCCAAATATTTATGGAATACAATTAAAAATTTAGTTTATAAATATATGAATATCAATTTTCCTCAAACCTCAAAATTATTACAGAGGGGTGATAATTGGGACGTGGCCGATAACTGGCAAATATAGCTTACTATTACATTGTTACATTGCATCACATAAAACATGTCTGATTTTAAATTTACTGTCATTATAGGTCGATATTTTGTTTTAAATACGAAAAATCCATTT
This sequence comes from Brachypterus glaber, assembly GCA_958510825.1. Lineage (NCBI taxonomy): Eukaryota > Metazoa > Arthropoda > Insecta > Coleoptera > Kateretidae > Brachypterus > Brachypterus glaber. The sequence continues at coordinate 10,437,981 of OY294049.1, forward strand.
TGGTTGACAGAGTCCGAACGCGAAACAAACGAATGTGGACAAAAGAATCAAGGCATACATCAAAGATAGCTTTGAATCAAAAAGCGAATACGTCCAGAGAGAGAGAGAGGGATATACATCACAATGACATGACGTTTTCGTCGATAGCAGTCCATCTTGTGTCACATTACAACCCCTTTTAGGGGTTATGAGTAATGTTTGCATGCTCGGGTAGACGACTAAAGGGCGCTTACGTCGAAATATTATTGTATAGATTTAAGCTCCAATCTTGATCATATTGCTTTATTCAAATCCGACTCGATAAAAGGGAAATTTCAATATTGCCCAGGAATTATGTTAACACGTTCGTTACTACCAGAAGAAAGAAATTTTTATTCGCAACTGTATACGTAATACATACATTACATGTATTCATAAAGTTTGGGAAGAACGTGATTTCTTGCCACTGTTTTTCACGCCTGGACCTATAATGAAAAATAGAGACCAGTAACCTAATTATAATTATTCATTCATTTTCGCTACTAGATGGCGCCACCGATTAAAATATCGTTAAGCAAGATGGCTGAACTCCGGTTGTCATGATAAACACGAATATAATCTAATACATTTTGTTTAAAATTGTACAGTTTTAATCAATGTTTTTTACTTTTGATACTGAGAAGGATAATAAATGTTATAAACGGTGCCTTGTGAGCTATCAACAAATGTTTTTTTTGTTGTTTTTTTGGGTGTTATAAACGGTGCCTTGTGAGTTATCAATAATCAAACCTCAAAATTATTACAGAGGGGTGATAATTGGGACGTGGCCGATAACTGGCAAATATAGCTTACTATTACATTGTTACATTGCATCACATAAAACATGTCTGATTTTAAATTTACTGTCATTATAGGTCGATATTTTGTTTTAAATACGAAAAATCCATTTTGGTTGACAGAGTCCGAACGCGAAACAAACGAATGTGGACAAAAGAATCAAGGCATACATCAAAGATAGCTTTGAATCAAAAAGCGAATACGGCCAGAGAGAGAGAGAGGGATATACATCACAATGACATGACGTTTTCGTCGATAGCAGTCCATCTTGTGTCACATTACAACCCCTTTTAGGGGTTATGAGTAATGTTTGCATGCTCGGGTAGACGACTAAAGGGCGCTTACGTCGAAATATTATTGTATAGATTTAAGCTCCAATCTTGATCATATTGCTTTATTCAAATCCGACTCGATAAAAGGGAAATTTCAATATTGCCCAGGAATTATGTTAACACGTTTGTTACTACCAGAAGAAAGAAATTTTTATTCGCAACTGTATACGTAATACATACATTACATGTATTCATAAAGTTTGGGAAGAACGTGATTTCTTGCCACTGTTTTTCACGCCTGGACCTGTAATGAAAAATAGAGACCAGTAACCTAATTATTATTATTCATTCATTTTCGCTACTAGATGGCGCCACCGATTAAAATATCGTTAAGCAAGATGGCTGAACTCCGGTTGTCATGATAAACACGAATATAATCTAATACATTTTGTTTAAAATTGTACAGTTTTAATCAATGTTTTTTACTTTTGATACTGAGAAGGATAATAAATGTTATAAACGGTGCCTTGTGAGCTATCAACAAATGTTTTTTGTTGTTGTTTTTTTGGGTGTTATAAACGGTGCCTTGTGAGTTATCAATAAATGTTTTTTTTTGGGTTACGCTTATGTGAAACTTTAGTTTTATATTATTGTGCTTTTCTTGTAAAATGCAGGAAAACTGATTTGTGATCAATATCAAGAGATCAAGGGCGTATCCAGGGGGCGGTCCCCCCCGAAATCCGAAAATCCTAAAAGAAAATCTAAAAATTTTATACTCCCTTAGAACGATAAGGGCGCCAAAATAAGCAAATATGCAGGCTCTTTTTCGTGGACCATATATGGTCTATAGACTTTCAAATTCGTAAAAATTTTCGCCCGCGGCGCTAGGGATTTCTTGTTTTTTACTTATATATTTTTTGTTTTTCGAGTCGACTTGTAATCTACTATTACTAGACCATGTAATATTTTAACTGAAATCATACGTTTAAAAACTTTTAGTGACTCGATAATCCTAATCATCGGTAATCCGAACGATGCGGTAATCCGAACGATGCGGTAATTTGAACGATGAAATTCGGACTTAAGTACATTACTTTGTAAAAAAAAAATTAAAAAAAGGACAAGGTTAGGGTCTCAACAACTCTTTAACAAAACAATAAAAAAAAACATCTTAATATATTTAATAATAACCGAAAGTTTACGGATCAAAATGTGGTCTGCAAAGGCGAAATATATAAGTATTACATACATATACATTTATATTTTTTAAGGATATTTCACTGGGCGATATAGGGGACAATTTTTCGAGGCCCGGGGCTACAGATGCCTAAAACCACGTAAAAAGATTCTGGTTAATGGGAATTGAAGTTTCTTTTTGTGGAACGATGTATACCCTGAGATACAGCGTAAAAATATGAATAAAAATCTGGAAATGTGTAGTGTATTTTTATCCTAAAAATAGCTAGTTTTTAGATTTTTCCTTTGCAGGTATATACGAACAATGGATGATAAGTAAACGGGCAATAGTTTAACCATTATAGTCGCAGCGTACACCTCTCCATAGCTCTTTCCTCCGGCCTCTATTGATTTTCCATCTATACGACTCTCGGTCCTATCCCATTCACTGCCGCATCGTCATTTTATTCGCGCATTTAATTTCGCTCGAAAACAATCAAATTTTAAACCCATATACAGGGTGTTTTTTTTTAAGTGATACTGTAGGTATACCTAATTTTTTCATTAGTTATGTCATATGGGAACGTTCAAGTATTACGTAACGCTCCTAGGGTCATTCTGGAGTGTTAATGTTATAGGAAAATAGCGTTGCAGAGGGGGGGGGGGGTCCAAAATGATTAAAATTTACGTTACGTAATTCTTAAACGTTCGCCATTACGCTTTCCTGAGTTTCATCATCATTTCCCGATTTTCCAAAAATAACTTTCAGGAACTTTCAGTTGTTAACACGTTCGCTGCCGATGACGCATACGTGGCGTCATGTGGGTTTCTTCACAGGAGCCGGTGACGCAAACCAAATTAAACGTTAACATTATAATACTAATATTTTATTTTTTTAATTTAATTAAAATAATTAGGCATTTATTAAACCAACAAAAAAAATATATAAATTTTTATACGTTCTGTCCTTTTAAAGCTAACAATAATTTGTTAAAATTAGTAGAGTCCCTATCGAAAGCCTAAAGCTTATTAATTATAGTCTTATATCACACGATCCCTCTTTCCATTAAAAAATCTCCCCATTCCCTTGCTCACATTTAAAAGCTGAAAATTTAAAATATATCCAAAAAGATAGTTTGAGTTGTCTTATTTAGGTGTTCTAAATTTGAAGTCGATATCTCAACTCGTTTAAAAGTTAAGAGGGAGGTGACTTTTGGACCGCTCTGTATAATAATTACTGTTATTATTATAATACTAGCAATATTATAATATATTTATAATAATAATACTAACAATAGGTATTATAATTATTAATTCTCGTTTTTTTTTTTTTTTTTTTAATTAAGGTACTTTTATCTCTGTAGAACTGAAAAGTATAAATAATATTATCTCGATTATCTATATCCGCAAAAATATAAGGAATATTCCTCGAAAATATTTTATATTTTAAATAAACAGATAGATTCAAATATGAAACTTAAATGGCTGCATATTAATTTAAAATTTCAATTGTCTAACCTTTCGAGTCAAAAAAGTCAGTCGAAATAACGACTTTACCCTCTGGGGGATTTATTTCGGTTTAGGCCGTTCGATGCGAGCACGAATAAATCCTCTTTGACCCCCGACCCGCCTTGCCACGTATTGAATAACATCCATGGAGTCTGAAATGCGACTTTCTTTGAAACGGAATTCATAAGAATCGATTTGACATAAGAAACATAGTGAATACTATTGGGCTGTTTTCTTGGGTTGGGTTTGTGGGTATACTTTTCATACGGGATAGACTACATACATCTGTAATTGATCTTGACCAAGATGACTGGAGGAACTAAATAACTGATATTTAGGAGGAACTAATTCCTGCCTCCAGATATCTTCATTTTGACAAACAGAAAAAAGTGTCAGTGGAAATCAAAATTTGGTACTAAAAATCCAAAGTTATAAAATATTTCAGTTTTGGCTATCTTCTGAAAAAGTATAAGTCGGTGGTTTTAGATAGTATACTACTGAAAAGGGTAGAGCTGTAAAAGAGAAGAGATGTAAAAGAATAAAGATGTAAATGCGCACTAATTTAATTAACACTATGAGTCGCTCGTTAGATTGTAAAACCTTTTTGTATCTTAACAGTTTTATGTAATTATACATTTCAAGTCTAAACACATACCAAGCAAATTATAATCGCTTATTATATAAATACAAGGCTTTCTCTTACAATTATGGCAGTCAGTGTAAAAATTTATATGAAATACTTTAATTGTTTAGTGAATAATAAAATATAACAAATAGTATGGCATTTATAGCTTAAATAGATTTAATTATTGTCCGTGCTAATAATTTTTATAATATAATAAAATTTCTGTAAATTTATAATAGTGCCTGTAATAAATATAATCGTGTCTGTAATATATATAATCGTTTCCAATTTATTTTTAACATTATTAGTTATTGTGTCCCTTATAATCTATAGCTTAAATCACTATAATTTGCCACTGTTACCAAATATCTTATAATGTATAGCGCAGAGCCCACTAATTTCTTTCCGTGTAGCAGCCCAGGTAAAAATGTCAACTATTTATTTTTTATTTTTCTACCCACACGCATACGTTTAATTTGTGCTTCGTTTTCCGTTCACACAGCTGCTGTATTTACAAAAAGATTCTATCTACTATATTTGAAAAACATTAAAACCAGGTTTCATATTTACACTCAGAAAATTTCGTTGGATTTTTAATACTGTTTAATGTTATTTGTCAATACATATTTTTTATTTATATCGTTACCATCGGTATTTAATACTTTGCTTGTGATATTAAATACTGCAATGTGTGCATTGTATACAAAACGTTGTCATACTAACATAGAGACCGTGCTGGTACATTTGAATCCCCACACAACATGTGTTTATTAATACCAGCATGTTATAGTAAAAATTACTGTAACATTTGGTAAAGCATATCACACTTATAGTATGGTATAATTTGAATTTTTGTTAAGTTGTATTACTGATCTAGTTTAAAGTATGTTACAGTAATTAGAAAAATTAACAATCGGTAAATAACACCAAAATTTTGATTAGTAATAATATAAAGATTTCAACCACACACAATTACAAACTTTTTTTACTTTTCTCTGTATTATTACTAATCAAAATTTTGGTATTATTTACCGATTGTTATTTTACTAAATACTGTAACATGATTTAAACTAGATTAATAACACAACAACTACAACTTAAAGTATACCAAATTATAACTGTGATATAATTTACCAAATGTTACAGTATTAATAAACAAATGTTTCGTGGGGATCCAAATGTACCAGCACGGTCTCTATGTTAGTATGACAACATTTTGTATACAATACACACATTGCAGTATTTAATATCACAAGTAAAGTATTAAATACCAGTGGTGGCGATATAAATAAAAGATATGTATTAACAATTAACATTCAGTATTAAAAATACCACGAAATTTTCTGAGTGTAAATACTGGTGTGCTTGGATCTTACAGGCCAACAAATAAAGATTTTACTTTTGACCCAGGGACGCAGCGTGTGGGGGTGGTCCCACACCCTCCAATGCATTGTTTGCTTTTTAGTCCGAATTTGATTGCAATGAAAGCATCAAATTAAAAAAGGATATTAAAAAAGGACATTTAAAAACTAAATCGTTAAATTTTAATTTTGGCGCCAAAATACACGATTGGTTAATAGTAATTATATACCAAGGTAGAGAGGAAATTTCTTCTTCTCTACCGTAGTTTATATATTAGTTTTTTCACTACTAGCACTATTTAACTATTTTTATTCAAATAATAAAATAAATTATTAACAGAAATTATATTTCTTGAAATTTTCATAAAAATCAAGTAGCCTTTATCAATGACATTTGCTCAAATAAATACTTTGAACTGACGTTTAAAAATTTAGTTTTTTTTTTTCATAGAATTTAGCTAATTATTGATTGTATTAATTGGTAATAATTATAATTAATTATATTTAATAAATAAAAAGTTATTTAAAGCCGGTTTCTTGGGTTTAATTAGTAAAAATTGCAGAAAGAACTGAAACATCTAAAGTGACAGAAATCAATTGTTTATAAAATTTACTCCTACTATGAGAGTAAAATTATTATTGCTATAGGTAAAGAAAATTGATTTCACAGTCTGAAAGCATGATAAATAATGGTATGTTCTAAAGCTAGTAGTGAAAAAAAAAATACATATGCTTTTGATGAGAAGTTCTCATAAATGAAATTGACGGGGGAAAGAGGGACTTGTACCTCGGATATTTATTTTTTTCCACAAGGGTTATAAATACCCTATCGAGTTTTGGGTTTAAAATAGTTCACCTGCAATGTAAACAATGGGTAATTACGGCCTTAATAGTACTAAAAAAACGCTTAGAAACAACTATTTGTATGTAAAGATCATTGCACGCATACGTAGACGTCCATTAGCGTTATAGCGAATAAAATTAGCGCAATGTAAAATCGTTAAAGGCAATTCTTGCTCGAAAATGCAATTTCATAACGTTATAACGGCACAGTGGACTAAACTTAGATTCTGGCATCTTTTTAGTTTTTTAACCATTTAATAACTATTTGTCAACGAACTAATAACTCTTCTCTCTAGAATAGGCAAACTGAAAAAAAACGTAGCCAACATATACATTTGTCTGTCTTACTCGCACAGCTTTGTTCTAACAGAGACAACAATAACAGTTACTGGTAATGGAGATTTCTCCCGTTAGATTAGACAGGGACAAAAGTTCTACCCAAAAAGGATAGAAGACATATACATACACTCCCACTTCCACCCAACCAAACAAATTCTGTATTTGTTCTTTGTTGAACAAATACAATATTTACTTGGCCGGGCGAAAAGTGTAAATATATTACTTTTATTAAAGGAATTACTGGCGCCATCTAAATTTCAGTAGAATTATCTTATTTTACAGATTCACATTAGCTATGTTCGTTCGTGCCGCTCACTGCTACACTTTCCAGACAACCAAATAAATACTGTATTTGTTGTATGAAAAACAAATACAGTATTTATTTGGTTGGCTGGAAAGTGTAGCACAAATGAGATAGAGATAGGGTAGACGTCTTTTGTTTCATAATTCTAGTTGTAAAGAGCTCCATTGTTATTGTTCAGGCCTGAATATACCTACTATTTGTTTACAAACAAACCGAGATTTTGGCGATACTTTATATTAACGGTATGCGTATTCTAGAGAGAAGAGTTGTTAGTTTGTTGCTATTTTTACAATCTTGGGGTGAAAAACTTTCCGTAATTATGTAAACCTTATAACTTTTGAACTAAATGCCAGATCTAAACAATTTTTTCACCCAACCTTCAGGACCTTTGTGATTTGAATCACGTGTAATATGATTTACATTGGCACGCCATGACGTAGGGTAAGAGGGACAAATTAGAAAAAAAAACCCTTAAGTGGCGTCGTGATATTTTTGGATTTTTGGAACATGGGGTTTCAGCGGACCCCATTTTATTTTCACATAGAAGTTGGAATGGAGAGACAATTAAAGAAATATTAATGTAAAAGATTATTTATTTGTAGTACCTTAAACATAAAAACCACTAAAGATGAAAACAAAATAAATTTTAACAAAAAAATTAAACAATACTTAAAAAGTTGAGTAAAAACCCAAACTATTTATAATGCATTTTATTTTAGTCTGGGGTCTGCTTAGACCCCACAACAGCACGTTCAAATCGTGACATTAAATTTCTTCTGCATACGCATACGCCATATCCGAATTAATAGTATCAGAAGCATTAGTAATGCGTGTCTTTAAGTCCTGTAGGTCAGTTGGTCATGTTTGGTAAACTATTTCTTCCTCATAAAAAAATCTAATGACGTTAGGTCAGGAGAGCTTGATAACCAAAAAAAATATTCTCCTGTTTTCAATCCATTTTTTTGGAAAATTATTATTTAAATGTTGAGTGACGGAATTATTACCATGCGGGGGAGCGCCGTCTTGCTGCCATCACGTTTCTACCTCATGTCATGAGGCTCATGGTACGAGGAGTTTATTTATTGAAAAAAAGTGTACAAGGATTGTGAGAAGCAAAGGATTGTGGAAGATTGTCAAAGATTGTCTCAAAAAGATTGTACAAAATTTTAATAAAGATTGTTAAAGATTGTGGGAAGATTGTAGATGATTGTGAAGGATTCTGAAGGATTGCACATGATTGTGAAAGACTGAATTGTCAAGGATTGTAGAAGATTGTTGAATAGGTGTACAGGATTGTCCGATAAATAAACCCCTCGTCATGGTATTAATTCCGTCATGTTTCCAGGGGAATAATTCCTTGGCCACCAAGCTCTCGTCACCTAACGCCACTAGATTTTTTTATAAGGAAGGAATAGTTTACCAAACATAACCAACTAACCTAGAGGACTTTAAGACACGCATTACTAATGCTTATAAGATTATTAATCGGGATATGGCATATGCAACTTGCAGAAGAAATTTAATGTCACGATTTGAACAGTGCATAGCTGAAAATTGTGGTCATTTCGAGCATTTTATGTCATATGGACGTAGTAAATGTTAGAATTTGGCCAATAACACAATTAAATTACATTTATTTTTCAAATATAAGATTTTTTTCAATATAACTTTTTTTAATTTTTTTTTATTTTATTGAATGTCTCCGGAACGGCTTATCCCATTTAAAAAATTAAAAATAAATTTTGATCAAAATAAAAATACCTTTCAAATAATGCATCACGTGACCCATATTGCAATTTAAGATTTTAAAGTTGGGGTTGCTAGGGGTTAGGGGGTGAGTTTTAGAAGCTTACCGATTACATAAATAGAAAGCTTACTAAAAATATCTAACTGACCTACTTTTTAGATTTTTCATATCTCTTACAGTTTTTAAGATAATGACTGTAGGAAAGTTAGTGGGACACCCTGTATATTAAACATTAGAAAAATCTGTATACTAAATGAATGCAAAAGCAAAAGTATACAGTCAGACAAAATCGACCGACAAAAAATGAGAACGTATACGTATAAATATATTTTTTTACCAACGTAAACTAACGACCCCCATTACAAAAAAACACCAAACAAGCACAACACCAAACAAGCACAACACCAATGTTAACGTAAACCAATGTTAATATAAACTAACGGTCCCCATAAAAAAAAACACAAAACTAACGTAAGCCAACGTTTTCCTCAAAAAAAAAGATTCAAAAATATAAAATAACCTCCAAATTTATATTTTAGTTTTCTTCTTCTTTATACTGGCTAAATATGCAAACCTGTCGGGTAGTCCATCGATTTGTCGTGCAAAATATCTTATTTTGACTATAGTAAATAATTAATTTCGTGTTAAAAAGGTCGTTCATTTAATTTTATTTTCAGTTAAGCTCTATTATTTTGTCGTAGATAACCCGCCGTGCGAATCAACTACTTAGGCGTGCAATTAAATATTTCCCATTAAAAATATACATAAAATGCATCTTAACAAAGCTACAGAAGTCCTGTAACAGACTCTAACCTATTTTTCAACCTCTTTCCTTATTTTTTCTTATAGAATCGGCCCAATTGGGCTTAAAAAATCTATCTGCCACTACTTGTATTATTTAAGAACTAATTAATGTAATTGAAAATTTAATTATTAGGGTTGAGTTGCAAAATAGGAATCATAAAATGTTCAATTTCTTGCAATTTTTACTACCCAGATTGGAAAAAAGGCCGTCTGTGCCGAGTAACCGACAATGGGCCTTACGGACTCCCAGATCGTTTTATATCGTGGCACACACCAACCAAGAGAGGGGCAAAGAAACGACGCTATTCATTTATATCGATTTCTTTATTTGCTGAACATTGTAAATTTATTTTATCTCTCTTGTCGTGCCTCTCTACCCGCTCCTCTACAGACCGCCACCGACACTATAAACACCTTAAAATGGATTTTTTAATTGCTCCCAAAGCTTACTAGCCCAGGCATCAAGCAGATTTGTAGCATTTTAATTTATCTCTAATATTTTTGAATTAGGTATAGGTACCCTATCAAAAAGTTCTTATGAAAACCAATGGAGCTCTTTACAACTACAATTATGAAACAAAAGACGTCTACCCTATCTCTATCTCATTTGTGCTACACTTTCCAGCCAACCAAATAAATACTGTATTTGTTTTTCATACAACAAATAAAGTATTTATTTGGTTGGCCGGAAAGTGTAGCACTGAGCGGCACGAACGAACATAGCTAATGTGAATCTGTAGAGTAAGATAATTCTACTAAAGTTTAGATGGCGCCACGAATTTCTTTAATTAAAACAACATAGTTACAGTTTTCGCCCGGCCAAGTAAATATTGTATTTGTTCAACAAAGAACAAATACAAAATTTGTTTGGTTGGGTGGAAGTGGGAGTGTATGTGTGTCTTCTATCCTTTTTGGGTAGAACTTTTGTCCCTGTCTAATCTAACGGGAGAAATCGCCATTCCAATACAAAATCTCATACAGGGTTATTCTTTTAAATGGTACACCCACCGTAACCGTAACTTTTGAACGTGATGAGATACAAACTTTATATTTTAAATATGCATATCACACAACAATAACTATTATTTTTCATTTTTTTATTCGGATTATGGATTATGGCGGATTTTCGGCACGGCACGGGATGATTTTGAAATTTGGCGCATAATTTTGTATGCTCAAAAGAAAAAAAAATAAGATTCAAATTTTTCACTTATACAAAGTTACAGACAATTTTTTAGGATTTATGGGTAATTTACGAATTTTAGGGGCCCAATTAGGACCCTTAGAGAAGTGTGGTCACTTTCATATATTCAGAATTTTGTAGTTACACCCGAATTGTGTAGTGATAATTATACCCTGCCTTATGAATAAAACTTTATATAATAAATCCCTAAGTAAAAAATTCTCGGGCTAAATCACGCATGAGTAGTATTGCAAAAACTTGTTAGAAATCTTTGGGAAGTCCCTAAAAATATTTGGGAAGTCGTTGGAAGTCTCAGGAAGTCCCAGGAAATCTCAGGAAGTCTCAAGAAGTCTTAGGAAATCTTTAAGAAGTCCGGGAAGTCTTTGAAAAGTATAGGAAGTCTTAGGAAATCTTTAGAAATATTGCAAAAGACTTCCGATTTTGAAGGAGACGACGCGTCGCGACGGACCCAAAACCTATTGCTGGACCCCTCGGTTACACCTAAATAAAAAATTTAAGATAATAAAAAAAAGAAAAGGTCCACCCTATTGCCCCATGCCTTCATTGGATTATGTTATTTACGTGTTCCGAATTTCAAGTTGATATCTTAAGCCGTTCAAAAGTTAAGAGGGGGGCGTACTTTTGACACGCACGGTATAAGGGATCATCATTCAAGTCGAAATTAAAGTAATACGCAACCAACAATACTGCGCTTGATAATTTATTAAATTTAAGCCAATAGTTTTGATTAAAACGTTTCTAACTTAAAATTTGCTTCAATTGTTCAACTAATAATCATTTGTCCTCATTCGAGCAAGTCAACTAAAAATTATATTTAAATTTTGCAAATAGCGTGACTCAGAATTATTAATAGTTAATTTTAATACTATTTATATGGCGATGCCAATTATTTTACACGATTATTTTATTACCAACTAGATTATTTTACCTACTTTTCATAATATTCATACCTCGATTCATACACATATATTATTATTATTACAGTTATTTATACGTTATAAGTTATGTCTAGAATCTCAAGTTTTATGGCATAAGTATATGGCAAAGCATTCAGGGTTACTCTTTTAAATGGTACATTCCCGTAACTTCTGAACGGGATGATACATAAACTTCAATGCGAATATCACAACAAAAACTAGCATTTACTATAGTCAATTTTTTGTGGTAACCAGTATGATTCTCTTTCTCTGTTTAATTGATAAGTTAAAAAGAGAGAGAAATACATATTCCCCTAACTTGGTTAGTAACCGCTGCTCCACAAAAAATCGGCATATATTTTATAGTTTTTTGTTCGGTAAGGCGGCCCCAGGGAAGCAGTGGGGGTAAATATTTTAAATGGCACCCTAGGCCTTCTGGTACGTCATTTTAAAGAGCTTTAACCATGTTACTATTTATTTTTATATTCTTTTATCCTTTTTTCTTAAAAATTGATGAAATTTTTAATATTTTTTCAAGATTAATTTTGGAAATTTTGCACAAAAAGGTCCAAATAATGAATACAAGGTGAATTATCATTTTAAGATTAATTAATCATTTTCATATAAAATTTTTAAATATGTATGACAATTTTAATAATTTTAAAGAAATTATCCTCAAAAAACATTTTTAAAATAATTATACAGCTAAATGGAAAATTTTAATTAAATATTGCTATTTAAATTTATTTCAAGTACTTTCATGTATTTCGAAGTACTTAAAGTACTTCCATGTGCGTCGAAGTAGTTCAATGTACTTCGAAGTACTTCTAAGAACTTCCAAGTATTTTCAAGTACTTCTAGGTACTTTTATGGACTTCCAAGCTAACCCCTGGAAGAAATATTGATGACTAAAAAAAAGGACCTCGCGTCTTGCCCCTTTACTTCCAAGTTCTTCCGAGACATCTACAAATTGCCAAGTACTTTCAAGTACTTCTGAGATATCTACAAGTACTTTCGACTAGACTTTCGAGTATTTCCAAATACTTCCGGTACTTCGGAAGTACTTTAACAAAAATATACACTTTCTTCCTGAGTTAATCGTTCTTCGAAAATCAGTTTTAATTGCTATTTCAACTCGCCAAAATGTCATTATATAAGACTAGCTTTAGTTTATATTAAATAATTCATTTTTAAGAAATCTTGAAGACTCAATTTGAGAAGTTTGGATCACATGGTATGTTTCGGTATATCTTGTTGAATAGAGATTTCAGAAATGCTTCAAATGTCGAAAAAACATTCTAAAAATAGACTGTAGGCATTTTAATTTCTTTGTAAAAGTAAATACATATGCACATCACCTTTCAAAAGTTATAAATAGAGAAGACATACTGTCCGCATAGACATAAATCAGTAAGTATAGGCAAATATTTCAATGCATATTCACAGGCTGGCATAAGAACGTAATACATAACAATGCGATGCCGTGATTGGCTTGATGTGCCGCCATGTATATTGTAAGCCAATCACGGCCCCGCATTCTTAGGTTTTATGTTCTTATACGAACCTGTGGATAAGCCTTAAGGCGCCGTCCACAGGCTGGCATAATCCTTAACATAACGTTATAAGCCTGGGTACAAGAGACATGACGGCACATCAAGCCTATCACAGCATCGTATAAGTCTTTTCAGACTGTTTACCAAAGTTGCAGTTTAACCATAGTATGGTTATAATTGGTAATCAGTAACTGGCATGCCAAAATTTTAAAGGTGATTCTACATCCAAATATACGAAAAAAAGGTAATATAAAGGTTGGTCTAGAAATGAGCCCTAAGGGAGCTACGTCCCTTTAAAATTGTACAAAAAAAGTGTTTTTAATTAATAACTCTGGTACTCTTTAAGCTAAAGCGACGAGGTTTTGCATGAATACTAGCATTATTAAGGGCAATTAGTATATGTTAATTTAGGTGTTTCGGTGAAGCAAACTTCTTTCTTAGTTTTAAATGAAGAATCACCCTGAAGCATTTAAATTTTATTGGTGCTTTTTTTGTTTCCCATTCAATATTTCCATCTTCGAAGGTCTCTTTTCCGGACCAACCTTTATAAGAACTTTTTTCCATATTTTTGGATGTAGAATCATCTCTTAAATTTTGGCATGCCAGTTACTGATCACCCTGTATAGGAAAAAAATAAGATATAAAAAGATATAATAATAACCAAACGCTATAACCGCTCTCAAAGCACGCTTACAGATTTTACTACCAATTGGTTGAACCGCACGTAACCAAGGCATACCAAAATCAAACGGTAAATACCAAACTTTGGTAACCAAAACAAAAAGGTCCAAAATGATAAAAATTTGCGTTACGTAATACTTGAACGTTCCCTAAGTACACTAGAAAAATAAAAGTAATAAAATAGTTGGCCAAACCATAAACGTTACAACTATTAGTTTTTAGTGCGTTACGTATTACTGAAACGAACCCTAAACAGTTAATTAGCCTTAACTGCAAAAAGTATATATAAGAATGTGAAACATTACCTATATTATTCATTTTCTTATTGTAATTAAGGGCCTCATGTTTCCTAATTTCAGTGTAATCGGATTTACAAAAATAATTACCAACCAAGAATCCTTTCAAGTCAAAACAACATTTTGTTTATTTTTACAGGCTTAAAAATTCTATTTATAGAGATATATAAATATTATTTTATGATATAAAATATCGAAATCAGCTAAACATAATTTAAATATAGTTGGGTTGATTTGTCACAAAAAGCAATTTATTGGAATTTATAGGAATTTATCGAATCAATATTGTACCTATTTTATGGTTCTAAAACCTTTCCAAATCATGAAGCTGAAGTTTGCAACGTTTTTTTTTTGCAACGAAAATTCAAACAGTATATTAAAGTACTAGTTTCATAACATAAGTTTTTAGCTTACGAGTACAAGTTTAGAAAACAATCCGCTTGCGGCGAGTTTTCTAAAGTACTAGTGCGCTAAAAACGTGTTATGGAATAAGTGCCTTAATATACTATTTGAATTTTCGATCCAAAAAAACGTTGCAAACTTCAGCTTCATGAATTACTTCATTTGTGATTTGTAAGATGCATGCATGCATAATACCTATTAATTCTTGCATATTTGTTTAGCGTCTTATATTTATTGTTTATTTTTAATAAAATATGAAGCTGAAGTTTGCAACGTTTTTATACATCGAAAATTTAAATAGTATATTAAAGCACTCATTCCATAACACGTTTTTAGCTCAATAGTTCTTTAGAAAACTCGCCTCCAGCGGCTTGTTTTCTAAACGTGTACTCGTGCGCTAAAAACGTATGTTATGAAACTAGAACTTTAATATACTATTTAAATTTTCGTTGAGAAACTTCAGCTTCATAATAAAATAAATATGTATTTCTTTAAATTTAACTTTCATAAGGCAGGATACGAGCAAGTGAGAGACACAAAAGTCTATAGTAATTGCGACGGCTATATCGTCATTATTTGCCTAAAATTACTTTTTTGCAATTTTTTATTCCATATGGGATTTATATGGGATCATTATGCAGATTCCAAATATTTAACATACTTAAAGCCACTTGCACCAACCTTTAAACGGGGATTATCTCGACTAAACCGAGTTTAACTTAAACATGCTGTGTTCTGATTGGTCGACAGTCGATTTAACTCAAGTTTAAAGTTAAACCATGGTCGGTGCAAGTGGCCCTTATTTAATAAATTTTATTTATAAATGGGTGATCCAATTAAAATTAAAAAGTTGACATTTCCGGCAAAAAAAAACAATGGGAGGCATAGCGTAGTGGCTAGCGCGTATGTATAGCAAGCCTACTAGCGTAAGTTCGATTCTCACTGGCTCCGATTTGCCTTTTTCAGTTAATTAATAATTGAAATTTGGCGAAGGCGATAAGTCCAAACGGATACTCCCTAGAAACTGGTTCGAAAGTCAGTATAAGCCGGTGGTTCCCTCTACTACTAGCCCATACAAGTCTTGGATTTAGGAGATGCTTAATTAAGTAGAATAGTACGAGGTTAAATAAACAAACAAACAACTGATTTTGTGACACCCGGTTTACCCGATCTACCTACGGGACAGGCGTTGACAAAGCCCAAAGATTTTTAAGAAAACAGATTACAATTAAGTTATATTAGTTGCGATTAACCTTGATAAATATCTATTTAATTTGGTTATATATTTTTTATTTTATAGGTTAACATTTAAAATCAACAAATAAAGAAATTGTTGCTTTTGCATTTTTAATGAAATATACCGCTACATTAACACATGCAGCTGTTATTATATTATTCACAGCGCCTGCGCTAGAATAATATTATACGGTAGTTTCGAATTTCCCAAAATCGCCAAAAAACGTCCTAGAAAAGTTCCGTCTGTCTGATGTCACTTTATTTGCAGATACGATAACTCATGAACGAATAATCCGATCGACTTCAAATGTTTAGGAAAAATAAAGTTCTATGAGGGGAAGATCCCTATTGTTTTTCAAAGTAATCGCCCCCAAAAACAAAAAACTTATGGGGCATTAAACTTTAAAAAAAAAATAAAGACTATCATTTTTAAAATTTTTTGTTTAAAGATTTTTTTTTATTTTTCGTTCTTCAAAAAAAGATCTTTTAAAAAAAAATTAATTTTTTTAATTTTTTTTGTATTTGGGAAAATGCAATATACCATTTACTGTGAATAATATGTAATGGAATGTGTAGCCGAGCATTGTTCTAAACTAACAATCTCAACTTTTTATGCTTAAAAACATTAACGTAATGTTATTTCAGGAATTAAGGTACATACCTACAGTACATGGCCGGCCTTTGCATCTCCGCGTCCTAAAGCCATCTTCTGGTTTGGAGCCCCTATTTGAATATTTGAAAAAAAGTTTGTTCCTCAAGTTCCATCAAATTTTTGATGACTAAAAAAAAGGTCCTCACCTCTGAAAAAGACTTAACCCCTGGGCAGAAAATTTTGATGACTAAAAAAAAGGCCGGCACTGTGTACACTAAATACGGGAATTCAAGGAATTCATTTATGATTTGGGTCTGTACAATGAATGTACAATGTACAATGAATTTCAGGAAGATTTACTCCTTGTTATAACTAGAGTACCTTAATGTGACGTTTTCTGTCAAGAAACAGAAAACGTCAAATTAAGGCTCTCTAGTTGTAACTAGTGTTCTCTTGATATCTAGACCTTTAGTTATAATCTATTCAAAACTACAATAATAACTCTTACAGAAAACTTCCCTGAAGATGTATCTAGAAGTTAGACGAAACCTCGGAGGAAAGTAATGTAAAATTCATCTGAACAAGGTCTTTCCCTTTTTAACAAGTTCTTAGGTACTAGAAAAAAAAACGATTTATTACCTATTACTTAAAAGTAAATAGGCTGTCAAAACAATGAAATGAATCGTGTACTTAGGAGTCCTACGATAGGATCTGCCTCCACAGACATCAAAAAAGAAACGAAATGTTTTTGTTAATTTAGAAAATATCAATTGTCAATAGTTAAAAATGTATTGTTTATGTTAAAAACAGTACAGATAAAGATAATTTGTCGTTAAGAAAGTGCTAAGACACTCACCTTAGAAGAAGTAGGTAGAAATATCCAATAATACTCGAAGACGTTTGTCAAGAGACAACTGCACTCACAAAAAAGTATCACCAAAACATTAACAAATGCAAAATCTTAATTTAAATGAGTTGTATAGCAAATACACGTGATTGTAGGGTACGTACGCACTCGGGACTCGCTCAGCGATAGTTTTTTCGCGTTTTTAACTAATTTTAAAACGTTTATCCGCTATTTTCGGGGGTGTTTTTGAGAACAAGAGCTCTGTACCGTCACAAGATGGCCGGACCTAGGCTTGGTGTCAGTCCGATTGCTTGCTAAACCCCCCTCCCGCCGTGCACGGAGCTCCCCGTAAAGGTTTTCATTCTCGCGTCTCTCTCTCCGTCACACGCCGTGCAGTTACATTTAGAGCCGGATGCACACTAGAAAAATACGTATAGCAACGTGGTGATTACTCATTTCGGTTTGTTGTTTTTTTTTTGCTGGCGGCGGGTTTGTTGTTTGGGGTGTGTACTATTGTTAAAACTCATCAAGACTCTAGATTTTCAGTAAGTAATCGATTATTGAATACATTTAAGATTTTATTTCTATTAGTTTAACGATAAATCGTCTATTACACCACTTTAAAAGCAAAGGATTGTTTTTAATACGATGCATAATGCGATTTATTTATACAGGGTGTCGAAAAGTAAATGACATTTTAAGTTAAGTGACGTGTATTTTCTACAAGGGTAACTAAGTTTACCTATTGATAAACCAATTAAATTATTGAATCTAAAAAAACATAACCTAAAATAACATAACATAAAATAGTTTTATTTTCATTTTGCGTTTCAGGAAACATTTTGGTCGAATACCAGGTAACATGTGCTGCCAAACCAAAAAGGTCAAAATCTGCGAAATTTTTGTTTAAAAAGTCAAAAATCTCCACAAGATATCCGAAAAATCTCGGCAAAATCTCCGATTCTGTAGTGCTATTATAAATTAACTAAAAGCATAAAAACATTCTTTGTGCCTATATAAAAAAGAAAGGTTTACCCCTGCAAAAATTCTGATGACTAAAAAAGTCCCCTCGCCTCTTAATTCTAAAACGCACTATAGTCTAAAACGCTTTGCCCCTGGCAAAAATTATTTTGATGGCTATTTTGTCTATGAAAAGGCTTTACCACTGCAAAAATTTTGATGACTGTGTCCATGAAATAAAAAAAGATTTCAAAAATCTTGATGACTAAAAGAAAAGGTCCTCATCTTTAAAATATAAAGAGATTTGCCCCTTTTTCATGTGGAAATTCTTAAACGGAATAAAATCTCATGTAGATTGATGAGGAAATTCATATAAAAGTTCATCACGAATTACTTTTTGCCTAATATGCAATTTTTTTTTAAATTTCACTACCTGGAATCTCCGCAAAATCTCCACAAAATCTCCACCAAGCTTTCTCCGCAGTTTGGAGAAATCTTCACAGCTTGCAGCACTACATGGGGCCATCCATTAATTACGCCTCGCTATTTTTTAATCATTTTCACCCGTCTCTCTCATCGCGCTTCGTCAGGGGCGTTTCGAGGTTTTTGTCGTGGTGAGACGCAGAGGTAAAAGAATTGCGCCGATTGGTGAAAAATATTTTTGTCCCTTCGCAAAATCTGATGACTAAAAAAAAGGTCAACACTTTTGAAATTTTTGGACTACTACTATACAAATTTATACTTAAATAATTATAATTACCTATTTAAGTATTTCTCTATTAATATTTTATTGTCTCTTCATAAATAATGCCCCTTTATAAGGCGACCTTGGCCGAGTTGCCCATCGAAAAATTCATGACTAGAAAAAACTCATGAAGAAATTCTGTCTCAGGAACATTTAAGGCACAGCCAATTTAAAATCTAACTAGTAAAAAAAAAGTTTATGACTAAATAAGCTCTTCAACTGCACTTATAAACGACCCTCATTGTTGGACTGGAAAGAAAAAAAAAGGGCCACACATTAAAAAAAAACACTGGAAAGAACTTCATTTCATATATGGCCAAACATTTTTTTTTAAATATTGAATTTTAGTGCAAAGCACAGCCTCTAAAAGGGAATGGGGCAAAGCAAAACTTCTTTTCTGCTGGTTGTGGCCAGTATCTTTTACAGGCATGCAAATATTCCAATATAGTTACAAATTTTGATAGTTTTTACTTATAAAATAAATTCCATACAAGAACACAGTTTTTAAAAAGTTATAACAAACGCGTTTTGCTCAGGCTGAGCAGCTCAGCTATGGGTTTGGACCACATTTTGACCTTTCAGGTGGCTTACCGGGCATTTTTCCCAGTTTCTCAGCGGTCCAGTTCGAAACTGCCCCTAACCCCAATTGGTGCTCCTCAGGTTTGACACAAACAGCAGAAAAATGTGGCTTTGGCAACATTTGCACCTCTAAGGGCGACTTGCACCAACTTTTGTTCAGGGATTATCTCGACTAAACCGAGTTTAAGTTAAAAATGCTGCGTTCTGATTGGTTGACCCTCAATTTAATCCAAGTTTAAAGTTAAACCATCGTTGGTGCAAGTGGCCCTAAGTTCTGACTTTTTGTGCCCCTAGAGAATTTTTTGGCAGGGATGACGCCCCCTACTTCCATAACGTAGTCTTTTCAGAAGGGATTTCGTTAAGGGATCCTTCCAATCTGTATACAAAATTTCCTTGAAAATTTGCGCCCTTGAGCCAAAAGTTAATGAGGAACCAAAAAGATTTAAAAGGTTATCAACTTACATCAATCGCAACTGTCAAATATCATATTCGGCAAAAACACGCCCTGCCAGCTTTGAGCCCTGGGGCAGTCGCCTTGTTGCCTCACTCCACGGCACAGGCCTGAATTTTCCGTATTTCCGACATGGTGTTCCCAGTTCAATTTGATCATGGTTGTGGTTTATAAATATATAAAAAGGTGGATAAAGGCCGATTACTAGGAGGGCCGGCTTACGAACGAGATGGCCCTATTATGAATCTAATACTTAATTAAAAGTAAATAAACAAAATTAACTGTTAATTATTATATTTAATTAAATTGTCGTGTCGTATTATTAATTAAATTTAAATAATCAGTAATTTGTTAATTAAATTGGTAAATAAATACCCGATAAGATGACGCTTAAAGTAAAGCCCGATAGAAAGAGAAAGAGAGAGTTCAATTATAAAATAATAAAACAATGAAGGCAAAACATTCGGCTGTTTAAAGCTGGCTTAACAGTGTACCCGCGCGCCCCTCTCGATGGCTTGGGCCGGTCGCTCAAAACAACTGTCGTACTAAAACCGCTCCGCTATATTCCACATAAAATGGAAGAGCATCCTCTTTACTGCTACCCCAAATCTCCAAGAAAGAGTCTGAAAAATTTCGATGTCCCTCCCGAGGCGCTGCTGCAAAATCACCAGAATTGCATTAAAATGCATAAGAAACTCACAATTAGAGATTAACGAGCTAGGGGGAAGAGGGGTTTCACAAACCAAATATGATTGTTGGACATTTAGTCCTTATTTGGTGTACGAATATGGACATATTACCCACGAATCTGCACGGAAATTTGACGTAGATTACGAATAAACAGGCGGCAGATCAATATCTGTAACCAATCGTGAGTTACAGCCTAAAACATAAAGAGAACGGTACGAGGACCGTTCTCACGGCGCAGTGGCTAGGATACACAATCAAACAAAAATTTCTCTGTGTTGCTTCCCAACAGAAATATACATGTATTATACATGAGTTTGCATTGAAATTGCCCGGACAAGACGAATCAGTTAACGCACAATCGATATTTATAACCGTTTGGACGAAAAAATGGTTTTATCCCCTGAAAATGGGAGCTGAAAAGTCGACAAACGAATAAATTCTATTGCTGAACAACTATACAAGTATTACACATGAATTTGCACTGAAATTTTCCGCAGAATCGCATAGAAATGATGCCCAATCAATATTTCAAATCGTTTGAGCGCATAACTCGTTATCTACCTGGTACAGGTGCGAAAAAATCTTATAAGTCTTCCATTTGCTTCCTCAGGCAGTAATATACAAGTATTACACATGAGTTTGGGTTAAAATTTTCCGAACACTACAAATAAAGTAATGCGGGATCAATAACTTTAAAGGTTTGCGCGCAAATGGCTTTCTTGGCTGAAATTAGCTGCGATAATTTTATTTGATTCCATTTTATTCATTCGAAGGTAAATATGCAAGTATCGCACATGAATTTGGGCTGAAATTTTCTTAAAAATTACGCAGAACTAGTGCCATATCAATATTCTTTTTCGTTTAGACAAAAAATTGATATTTCAAGGAAACAATAAGTAAAATTCTAAATGCAGGTACACGTAGGCACCTATTTCTTACCTAGTGCAGTATAAGTATATATGAAGTATAAGTATGAAGTATAAGTATGAGCCTATAGGCATTGAAATTTCCCGCTGGTCCACCACTAACAGCTAACACCCAAGCAAATGCCTCCTGGGTTTCTCTGAAATAGCCATTCTTTTATACATAATATGTATTCTTTTATACATATTATGTGGACGCATCTTGCTGCGTGCTAAAAAAATTGTATTTCTTTACATAGACAGCAATATATGGGTATTATACATGAATTTGAACTGAAATTTTCCTAAAAATGATTTAAAGATAATGCCGAATTAAAAGATTCATCGTCTTGGTTGAAAAACAGGTTTTCCATTTATCCTAAGTAGGTACTTATGTGGCAAAAATATATCTGCGGAATGCATATGGCTTGGATAGGTATATCTTTGATACCAACGAACTAATAAGAATAGGCATTTCATTTCTAAAAATTGACAAAAACGTAGCCAACATATACATTCGTCTGTCTTACTCGCACAGCTTTGTTTTAACAGAGACAACGATAACAGTTACTGTTATTGTTCAGGCCTGAATATACCTACTATTTGTTTACAAACAAACCGAGATGTTGGCGATACTTTATATACACTCTAGTCATGGAGAGCCTCATAATAACGATTCTAAGTTAAAAATTGTAATTGAAAAATAAAACTTTAAAGATAAATTTAGCCGAATTTAGTTTTCAAGAGAAAAAATATAAGTAGGCAAGGGTTATTTTAACGTGCAGTTGGACACATTTTTTTAGTTTAAAGCATTTGACCTTGAAAAGCGCAAACATTTTTCCTGCGACGCATTTCCGTGTGTTAAATCCCGATTAAAAAATAACTAATGGATGGTTTAACCAGTCAACACTAAACTAACCAAGAAATTAACCAATTAATTGTCAGAATTATTTGACACATTTCATTTCATTGGTTAATGTTAGTGATTGGATAAATCAACCTTAAAAAATATACCTATAAAATTTTTAATTTCTCTTATTTCTTTTCAGTTTGCAGAGTACATTTTGATCCAAAAATTTTGTTAATTCTGTTAAAAATCCCTCCCCCACCTATCTTGTAATCTAAAAAGTTGCATATTTCATGGATTCAAAATACAAAAAGTTGCATATTTCCCGAGAAAAAGTTGCATATTTTATGGATTCAAATAAAAAAGTTGCATGTTTCACAAAAGAGTGAGACCTTTTTTTAGTCTTTCATGGATTCATGCAAGAGTTGCATATTTCACGAAAGGGTGGGACCCTTTTTTTAGTCGGAGCAAAAAGTTTAGGCTAAAAAAAGTTGACATTTTTGGCCTTGCTCCCCCCCCCCCCCCCCCCACGAAATCTTCTTCGCTACGGCCATGTTAAGGACCTTAAGTTTTTTTATGATTGAATCGAGGGGCTGACCGCGTCTGAAATTTGTACAAAAGAGTTCCTTTTTGCAAAGAGTTCCTCAGAGTTCCTCCAGAGTTCCTTGGGAGTTCCTCCTGTGTTCCTTAAGAGTTCCTCCGCTGTGCAAGCACTACTGCCAAAGCTTTGTCCCTGACGGTTTTAACGTCCCTGGCGGTTACTACCAAACTTGGCGCCCCTTCAAATAAAAAATGGCGCCCCCGATATACTTTTACGAAAAAAAGCTTTGTCCCTGACGGTTTCTACCACCAAACTTGGCGCCCCAAAATTACCTTCAGGAAACAAAGCTGCTTTGTCCCTGAAGGTATCTACCAAACCCGTCAAAAAAAAAAAAATGCGCCCAAAGGTAAGATGTTTTGATAAAGTGTTTGTAACGGCTCATCTAGTTTGAACATAAAAACGTTAATCCACATGGGTAATAAATAATAATTGTTTCTAACCGCGTCTGAAATTTGTACAAAAGAGTTCCTCCATCCAGAGTTCCTCCTTTTTGCAAAGAGTTGCTCCTTTTTGTAAAGAGTTCCTCGGAGTTCCTCCAGAGTTCCTCCTGAGTTCCTTTGGCTTGTAAAAAAGATTTCCTCGCGGTCAGCCCCTCGGATTGAATCCTAATTTTCAAAATCGAATATATTATATTGAAAAAAAGGGGACGTTAGTCACTTAAGCAACTCTTTAACTCAGCAGTGTAAAAACCCCATTCAATATCATTATTAATAACCAGAGTTGATAATTTCATTACGACAACTGTTGTTAAAGGGTCGGACAATAAGATAATTTTAAATTATTTCTAATTTTCGTCATTTGGCCATTTAAAAATAATTGCCCAACGCTTCCCGGGCCATCCCATCGATGGGTTAGAATTTTTTTCATTATCAGGTGTTATCACAAACAGCTTTGTGCCAAACAATTTTTTTCGTGATTTTGATATACCTATAATTTTTAATAATTAGCATAGTTTTTACCAAATCTTCAGTAAATGATGACTAAATCGGTCAAGAATTTGGCCACAGATGATCGGTGTTAACCCTACAGTTTACTTACAGTAATCTATGACTTTAATTAGTGGCCAAATTTAGAATTTCCGTTGTGGCCAAATTACCACAGTCCGGTCTATTTAACGGATTAGGTAGTACGAACGTTTAACCTTGTTCAGTATAGGTATGTATTAAACAAACTTACCGAAAATTAGAAATAATTTAAAATTATTTTATTGTCCCACCCTGTTGCCGTAATGAAAGTTTTAACTCTGTTAATAACCGAGAACTTTCGGATCAAAAAAAGTCTTACAAATGCCAAAAATTGCATATTAACCAATTGGAACCGGGTCTTTCTCACTCACATATACATATTTTATTTTATTTTTCCATTTATAGAGTTTTTTATTCGAAATGACTCCTAATGGATATTAAGAATTCTTCGAGAATTTAATTTTTATTAAATAAAACAGGATTTTAGTAGAGCGCGGTTTAAAAATAGGGTGTACAATACTTTTCAGGGGCGCCGCAAAGCGGATGGGTAAAATTGGTCTTTTTTGCTAAAAATGGACAGTTTTGCAAACATGGTAACCCAGTAAAAACTGCTTAAAACTGTATATTTCTTTGTCAGTAAAGATTCCATAATATATACCTGTAAGAGATGTATCAGACAAAAGTGCATTGAAATTGTCTGTACAATGCAGGCAAATGGTTCATAAATCGATAAGTAAAAGCGTAGAGGGTAAAAATGGACTCTAACTTCGCATGTTGAGTGTCAGGGATCGTTCACAGCTAAAACAAGCCGTGAAGATATATAATGCTTCGCACTCTATAGGAGACTCCTCGCAGTTCCAAGTAGCTTTTTCCTGGTGAAGTTTTAACTTAAACTTACTTAAATTGTATTGGGATATTTCTAATTTTTAACCTTTTCAGGACGAATGTCGCGTATATGCGTCAGGAGTCATCTGGTGCGCTCGATGCACGTCACATATACGCGACAGGGACTCAACATGGCGAGCTACCTACTATCGTTGATTCGCAACTTAAAAGTTTATTGGGGGTACCTCTGAGAGCCTAGTGTCACCAGGGGCATAATTACAGATTTTGCCAGGGGGGCAAAACTAAAATTTGTGGTGACTAAAAAAGAATGGTATCAACGAAAATTGAAAATTTTGTTAAAAAACTTATTATAACTGCAGATCCAGGAAATTGTCCTGGGGGGGGGGGGGTTAAAATTCAAAAACTAAAATTTTATATTCTTAAATTAAGAAAAAACCTAAGAAAGCCCTAGCGCCACAGGCATAGATTTTTTCATTTCATTTTAATTTTAAACCAGTATTTTAAATTAAAATTAATAAATTTAAAATTTTTCAAAAATACAAAAAACTCTAGCGCCGCAGGCGATTTTTTTTTAATTATAAAGTTTTTTAATGAAAATTTCAGAAAAATGCAAGAAAGCTCTAGGCGAAAAATTTTACGCTTAAATTCTACAGTTTTAAATAAAAAAAAAACGTAAGGTAACCCTGGTGCCACAGGCAAAATTTTTTACAAACTTGATGGTCTATTTTAATTTTTAAGGACGGACGGAGAAACTGATGTTTTAAAAGTTGTTTAGAATTGGTGAGTTTTATTTATGTCCACCCCAAAAATTAAGATTAATCTTAATTCGATAAAAACGAAACTTTGGTGATTTATATAATTTATTACATTTTTGAATTCAGCCGAAAATTCTGTGTATAAAAAACTGATTTTTTTATTTTACTTAATCTTCAAAGCATCCAAATAAGTTTGGTATAAGAAAAATAGCTCTACAAAGTAAAGTTTACATATTCATTAAAAAATAGGAGTTCAGGAGAAAAACCAGTTTTTTTAGCTCTAATTTGCTGTTACTGATCAAATTTTTATTTGAATATTTATTTATTTGTTTATTTGCTATCATAGACATGCCCTGGATTCGATTTTATATATTTTATAGTGATTGTATGGATGATGTGCAGTAAAATGACGAACATGTGATTATATTGGAGTAAGAAGGGAATTTTATGTTTTTTAATCATTTATAATGCTGATAAAATTTGATTTGGAAGCAACTAACACGTGAAGAAAAAACAGGTCTTACAGAAGACTGGAAATTTTCTATATTCAAAACGGGAGTGGGCATGGTGCCAAGCCAGACAAGAACCACTCTTAGTGAATTGAGTAACTAAGAGGGATTTGGCTAATTATCTCACTGAGAAAAGGCCAAAAAAAAGGAAGAAAAAAGAAGAAATGTTATAACCTAGTTAGTACTATACTATAGTAGAATTTGTGGTTGGCGCATATATAACAATATGTTGTTGTATTAATTTGGACAATAAATTTCTTCTTTCGGGGTGAGAAGTTAACGTATAATACTCCTCTGCTGTAGGGCTGTAGGAGTATAATAAGCTAAATGGTGGGTTATTGCACATGAATCTGTACTGAAATTTGCTCTAGATT
This sequence comes from Brachypterus glaber, assembly GCA_958510825.1. Taxonomy (NCBI): domain Eukaryota; kingdom Metazoa; phylum Arthropoda; class Insecta; order Coleoptera; family Kateretidae; genus Brachypterus; species Brachypterus glaber. The sequence continues at coordinate 10,464,729 of OY294049.1, forward strand.
CTATTGCAGCGAGAATGGAATCGATATCTTCAACGGTTTCAGAGCTAACAGCCCAAAAAAAGCATTAAATGTTGCCGAGACGGACACGAATAAATCTGACCGGACTGAATAAACAAGTTTTATGCATTGCGATTTTTGCGCTAAACGAATTATAAAATCACAATGTGGCCAGGCTATATAACAAGGCCTTTGCATCTTTTTTGCGTTATTGCCGGTTATAAGTATTTCTTAAGCATTCCTTCAAGACCGCCATTTCGCAGCGTTTAAAGCAGGGCGTACAAAAAGATATGCCATCATACTTGACAAATATTTTTTTTAAACCGTGTAAATTAGACGGTTAGAACTATATTTGTTTATTCCTTTGTTTTTGGAGAAAGGGGTTGATTTCATGCGCATTGCGCACTGGGCACCCTAGTCAAAATTAAAAAATGGATTTTTTTTAGGGTCCCATCCCCTAAAAATGTTCATTTAGGTCAAAAACCAACCCTCAATTTTTTTTCAGATTTTTAAAAAAATATTTAGAGGTCGCGCCCGGCGGTTTTTTGGGAGAGAAAACATGTTAAGCCTTTTTATTATTATTTAAATATAAAAAGATTGAAATCCGGCGATTTTAGAAGGTAAACTTATTTTTGAATAATAAGGGAATATTCAAAAAAAAATTACCCTTTTAAATGAAAAATGGCTTTACCAGGGTAAAAACATTGTAAAAATTGATGTATGAAGCTTATTTCTACTACAAAAAAGGTTACTTAGAAAATTTTCTCATAGGTAATTTTTTTTTTTAGAAATTCATGGATAGATTAACGCCCCATATTTATTTTTTCGAGAAAAATAACAGGATGTCCAAAAAAAAAATCAAAAATCCCATAAAATGTAAAAAATCACTTTATTTCGATTAAAGAGATTATATTTGGCCAAAAAGCATGATAATATGTACAAATTGCTTTGAAATGTATTTATTTTTATAACTGGGTGTTGTAGATTTTTTTTTCGGATTTTTAAATATAAACGTCTTTCATCTTTTTTGAAAAAAAAACCTTATTTAATGTGTTTTATTACATAAATTAACATATTACAAGGCATTTTGAAAACATTTTTTATTTATTTTCTACAAAACTGACATTTAATTGCAATTTAATGCATTTTTTTACTTTTATTGAGATATTTAATTATTTTTTGGACACCCTGTACTTTTTTTCAATATACCCTGAATTCGGACATATTGGAGAATACCCTAGGAAAAAATTACTCTTTGGAAAAAATTCTAAGTGCAGTTTTTTCTAGCCTTTATTAATCTCATTTGTCAATTTTTACCATTTTTACCTCAAAAAAAATCCGTTTTATTTTTTTAGAGGGACATAAAAATTGAGAATATTCCTTTATTATCCAGAAACACTTTTTTATTCCATAAACTTTCAATATCAAAGTTTTTATATCCTTAAAAAAATAAAAACCCTTCACATGATTTTCTATTTAAAAAAACGCCGGGCGGGACCTTCAAATATTTTTTTAAAAATCTAAAAAAAATCAGGGTTGTTCTGTCATCTAAAGGAACAATTTTGAGGGATGGGACCCCAACAATTCCGTAGGTCCTGGGCACCCTGATGCGCATGTACCAAAAATACGGCATATTTTTAATAGTAGTTAAAAAAAGTCCAAACCAAAAAAATTAAAAAATGTTTTTTCGAGTTTTTTTCGTTTTTTTTTTATTTATTTTTTTTTGGCAAAAAAAAATTGAAATCAAGAAAAATCATTTTTTTTACAAAAATTGTGTTCTTCATGTTCTAAGTGAATCACTATATAAAAACAGATGTCGAATAAGTCCCGTTAGTCAAATATAGTTTAAAGTGTCTATTTACTTCTTTTTTTCGCCAGTCTTTATGAATTTTGCGGATACCTTTTGCGGGTATCTTTTTTTTTGCAAATTTTGAAAAGGTTTTCATGTCTAATGTTCGAGGCAAAGCTTGCTTAGGTTTAATCGCAGTTTTTTAGCAAAAGCTAGCTTTTCGATTTATTGGCTGTTACGCGTTTGTGATTGGTTGGTTTAAAAAAAATCCGTTATTCTAATTGGTCTATCTATCTATTGGCTATAGCCAATAGATATGAGGAACATAATCATATTTAACTCTCGACTTTTACTAAAAACAATCCCAGCAATAAACAGTTGCTTTTTTAATTCACAGTTGGTTAAAAAAAAAGTCAAATGGCTTTTCGGGACGTAGTTGGCAATATTTGGCCCTTGGCTCCCAGGTAGCAAGTGATGTTATATTACAACAAATTAACATTACTTTTGGGTGTATTTTTAAACTAAATCATAACATCACATAATATTAAAAAATAACATGTATTTAACATCACATTTGCAACGTAAAACGTGTGACGTGACAACCATGTTATTTAATAACAAATATTTAGCAACGCTGTGAATATATCGCATGTCACATATTAACTTGGCTTTCACGTGAATGTCATGTTATTTTGCTTCTCACCGACGTTCGAAGCAAAAAAATCGATATAAGATGATGTTGATAGAGTAAATTATTATAAGGAAATTGTATACACATTATACGATTTCCAATGGATAGGGGGCTCTGCCGGGCTTCTCAAGACCACGGACAACGGATTAAAGGAATATATTCTCCGCTTAATCTGCAATTTCGTATTTAGAATCTATCCGTTTCAATCTGTGATTGTTTCAATTACTGATTGATTTTAAATCCGATTTTTTTATAGGGTAATAGCGTTTTTAATGGTTTTAATTTAGAAAAAGCTAATATCCTAAAATATTATTTAAATATTAAAGTACCAGTAACGGCATCCATAAGATATTAGATATAACAGGAATGTGGATTTATTATGTCACAAACACGTTATTTTTGGGATGTCATTGTGTGATGTTATTAGGGGCGGACTAATAGCCACTTGCACCAACGATGGTTTAACTTTAAACTTGGATTAAATTGATGGTCAACCAATCGGAACGCAGCATTTTTAATTTAAACTCGGTTTAGTCGAGATAATCCCAGATCAAAAGTTGGTGCAAGTGGACCTTAGGACATCCCCACCATGCTACATTCTTGTTAAATGAGACTACAATCTTAACATCACATGTCACATATTAACGTGACTTTCACGTGAATGTCATGTTATTTTGCTACCTGGGCTAATTACCGGGGCAAAACAATTGAAGTTACTGCGTTACGGACCTGATTGATTTCGTTTGGTTTTCAGTTGGAACTTTAAAGATTTTAAATATTTATAACTTTAAGATAGTTAAACTATACTAGTATTTAATTACATTAAAGCAAACTGAAATAATCGCCTACAATTATTTTATGTCCACGTCATTTTGAAAAATCAATCGATAAAACGATATTTTATATCATAGAATAACTTAACCAGAAATTATAATTACTTAGAACAATAATATTTTGGTTCAGTCAATTTATACTAATGGTACATACAAGAGATTTTTTTAAATGGGAAGGTTGTACCCATGGCAGGGGCGGATTTATTTCATTTTAAGGGGCAGGGGGGGCATCCATAAGTAAAAAAATTGCGCTTTCACCAAAAATTTAATTTTGAAGGTATTTCTATGCTAATATATCCCGCTGGGGGGCATAGCCCCCCATGCCCCCCCCCCTAAATCCGCCCATGGTGTATGTACATGACACGTGTGGTGAGATGCATCATTGCTTGTAAAATTATCTGTTAGAACAGTGAATTTTTTTTTGGTAGAACAACCAAATACTTGTTAGTTGTTTTTTTTATATTTTTTAAGCGGTTTAAAAAACTTTTGAACATTCAAAATTTAATATTGCTTTTTTTTTCGTTGAATGATTATTTTCATGATACGAACATTCATTTTAAACGTAAATTATAGGTAGGGGAAAAAAAATTAAAAAAAAAATTTACAGACCTACCGACAGACAGAATTTTTTTTTTGAGTATCATATTTTTTAAATATAAAACGTCCAGAAACGCAAATTTACGTAAAAATAAGAAATAAAAATTTTTCGTTTTTTTTTTATTAACGCTAGACTTTCCTTGGGGAAAGTAAATGTTTTTCAAAAAAATCGTTTTTTAAGAAAAGATCCTTTAAAAAAAGATGTATGTATTTGGGAAAATACAATATACCATTTACTGTGAATAGTACCTAATGGGTAATATAATGGAATGCGAGGCATTTATTAAGTTTTAGAACGTCACATTTTTTGTCAAAATACAAATTTATCAAGGTATAATTTAATCGAATAAAAATAGCGAATGATACACGGACGAAAAATGTTTTTAGGGTGATTACGCTTGCCAGCCTCGCTCTCCCTGCTCGACTTGAAATCTTTGCAATCGTCCTAAAAGCAGTATTTTTTCTTCGTACATGGTATAATAGTATAATACTACGATGATCCTAAAACTGTAAATTTGCGATTTTTTTTTCTAAACTGTATTTTTGTACGAATTGACAGTACTTTTACAGAAATTATCCCATTTATAGCATTTGTTTTTTTTAATCAATAAAAATAATTATGTATGTTTGTAGTTCATATTGTTACAATATAAATATTCACAAGCGTAGATTAAAGGTCTCTATAGCTAGCGTAGATTAATAAATCCCAGAATTTGTAAAAATAGCGACCAGTCTTTTTTCCATCGTTTAGGGGTGAACTACTGCAAAATATTTGTACACAGACAAAGATATCTGAAGGCTTTAGGGAACTAGTTCCTCCAGTCATCTTGACACAGACATTCGAGATTTTTGTATGACTTCCAAAATTTTCGCGCCAAAAATCTGTGATTTTTAAACTTTTCGGTAAGATTTTTGCGATTTTTTTCTGAAAAATCGAAATATTGTCAAAAATTATCGAAATTTCTGAGATTTTTATTAAGATTTTGTACACGAACTCTTAGCCAGGGCCGGCCTTTGAATTTCCGGGCCCTGAAGCAAGGCTTGAACTTGGCGCCCCTAGCCACCCTAAAAAAAAGCTTTGTCCCTGACGGTTTCATCCAAAACTTGGCGCTCCTATAAAAAAAATTGGCGCCCCTATAAAAAAATCCTCACGAAAAAAAGCTTTGTACCTGACGGTTTCTACCAAACTTGGCGCCCCAAAAATTATCCTCACGAAAAAAAGCTTTATCGCCCCTGACGGTTTCTACCAAACTTTTATCCTCCCGAAAAAAAGCTTTATCGCCCCTGACGTTTTCTACCAAACTTTTTGCAAAAATAAAATTGGCGCCCCTAAGAAAAAAAGCTTTGTCCCTGACGGTTTTTACCAAACCTTGGCGCCCCTGCTAAAACGCCCCTCTAGGTCACCCGGAAGCAGGGGGTTCACTTAATTCATACAAAGGCCGGCTCTGAGAGTCTTGGCTAGGGACCCTAATTATAATGACATTAAAAGTCACACGAAGTTTAATGTCACTTTATTTAGGGTCCCTACTCTTAAGGCGCCTTTTCACGGAGCAATTTGTACGCAAGTTTGGTGCTATGCAATTTTGTTGCAAGAATGATTCAGTCACTGCGCATGCCTACAGGCAAATTTGATGCTATTTTCGACCAATCAAATTATTATAACGTTCTATTTTTCAACGATTTTCATGCAAGATTTATAGTTATTTTCGTGGTACCAACCTGGAAAAAAGTTACTAAATCGATTTCTTTTTACTAATATAGTAGCAACTGTACATGTTAATAATAATTATTATTAATAATAGGCCGGTCTGTCTAACTAAAAAGCTTCCTTAAAAAAAGCAAATGCTAGGTTATATTTTTGTCAACAAATGCAGAGACACGTAAAAATTGTGTGGTTGGCAGCATTGTTTAACTTGCAATATATAGCGTCAAACTTGCTTACAACTTGCTCCGTAAAAGGCAAAGAATGTGTTATTGTCCTCATGCTATATCTGGCAGCAAACTTGCATAGCACCAAACTTGCGTATAAATTGCTCCGTAAAAAGGCGCCTTTAGCCAGTAAACAACTTCAGCGTGTGGGGTACCTATAGGTACTATAATTTACCAAATGTTACATTAATATTTACTGGAACTTACAAATAGGCCAGTTACGTTAATATGACAGAATATTTTATACAATACTGATTTTGTAGTTTTTAAGAATTAAATACAAAATGTCGCGATATAAATAAAACATACGTATTTACAAATAATATGACAGTATTTTTAAAAACTACAAAAACGTTTTCTGTGTATATAAGAAACTAAATTCTAAAAAAATATGAATCAAAATCATGGAATAAACCTAGAAATAAACTTTTAAGGAAAGCTTTAAATTGTGTACACTGATAGATCAGGTAAGGGTGCCAAAGGTGGAAAAACCCATATTTTTTATCGATTATCCGATAAAAAAAACTCAATTGCATTTTTGAGCTACGGGTAGAGCTCTTTGAAAAATGGGGCTAAATTAGAAAGTAGTATTAAGATTAAATCGTAAAATTTATATGATTTAACTCGATTTTTTTACTGTTTTATAGGAAATTTAACTGTATCTTTAAATTTACCCTTTTTACGAGTACAATGACAACGTAATATCCCAAAATCAAGTTTAAAATTGCGGCTCTTATAAGCTCACACACGCATTTTACTTGCAGTAAAAAAGAGAAGAAATGAATAAAATATATCAAAATATTTGGTCTTAGAATTTTAGGCATGGTGTAAACTGTAATGACAACCCAAAACAAAAATCCCTAAATCTGTCATCAATTTAAATGTAAGTTTTTTAAAACTTTAGAGCCAAATTGAAAAAATTGTATAAAGCACTCGTTTTATAACACGTTTTTAGCGCACTAGGGAACACTCAAGTATTACGTAACGTAAATTTTCATCATTTTGAACCCCTACCCCCCTGTAACGCTACTTTCCTATACCATTAACAATCCATAATGATTTTTTTTGCTCGAAATTGATTTATATCGACTTAAAACGTCATAAAACGCAAAAATACACAAAAAAAATTGAAAATTTTTGCACGAATACAAGGCTTTCCGAAATTTTGGAAATTTTTAAAATGGAAAAGCAATACGGTATGAAATTCGGTAAAATTTTGTTTTAAAATTCTGTATGTGTATGATGTGTGAGTATGGCAACGTTTAAGTATTACGTAACGCGCTAGGGGGTCTCAAAAACGTTACGCCGCGTTACAGGGGGGGGGGGGGGCAGTAAAAATGTTACGTAAAACTTAAAAAATTATAAAATGTTTATTGGATCAGGTTTTTAACAATGATCTGGGCCTTTTTACGGAAAAAAAATGGAATACCATGGGCAATAATGAAAAGCCGCGTTACATGGGGAGTGGGGGTCAAAATTGGCCAAATTTTGCGTTACGTAATACTTGAACGTTCCCTATATCCTTCTTCAAAGTCCAGTATACCTACTAGTATACTTAATAGGTACTTTTTATTGAGATTTAATTTAATTTTTTAGCTATTAAATAAATGCTGCTTATTAAATATTAAAAATTATAAATTATGTATCATAGTACCTATTGATAAAAGATTATTATTCTATAATGTTGTTACACGCCACTGTTTTGTTGTTGCTATAGCAATCTTTACGTTCTATCTAGCAGAAAATAGCTTGAAAATTAATTTATTCTGTTGTGGACAGTTAGCTGCTAAAGCTTTCTAATTTCAAAGCTCAATTTGTCAATTAAAAAATGTAAAATATTGTTTTTGAGTAAACATTTATTTCAACTGTTCTGTTACTTAGGTAAGTTGTATACATCTATATATACGTAGAACATATAGATATGTCTGTCGGTCGGTCTGTCTTTCTGCCTGTCCGTCCGCGAAAATTTTTGACTATGATAACTCAACGCTTTTAGCTAAATATATACTTCAAAGGACCATATTTTCCTTATCTAATGTTCCCGGATAGAATTGTTTTTCGTAGAAATCAAGGTAAACAAATTTTTCAATTTTATCGGAAAAATGAGAAAAGGATTAGCAGTAGCAGTGGGGGTTTTAGATGAAATAGTGTAAAAAAATATTTAATTTATTGTCTTAGCGCACTCGTCCATTACAAAACCCGCAACGCGTCTCCTTTTTTTAAACGCCGACTCGTGCGCTTAAATATTCAGGCCTAGTCACATGTACCATTGAGATTGAGATTTGTGGCAATATTGACGAAAATTGCAAGGTCATTTACGTCAACTGTATTAAAACTGTATGAGATTGTAATTTTTGTCAATATTGAATAGATTTCAATGGTACGTGTGAATAGGCCTGATTGTCTTATTAAACTTCAAATAAGAAAAATAACGGCCTAGTCTTGAAAAGCAATTTTTATATTTAAACACGACGATCGTTTCGGATAAATTTATCCATTCTCAAATTAGTTAAAAACAGTAAAAATATCTTAAAAGTTTAATAAACTTGGGTTAAAACACTACACTGAAAAAAATAAAAAGTAGAAATTATTTTTTTTTTCGTCGATTGCTTATTTTAAATCTGGTATGAAATGAAAGCAAGACTTATAGAGAATAGTTTAAGATACGTTTCGCGTTGGGCCATTTTTTTTTGTTATCTTCCTAAAAAATCGAACTGTGCATTATCTGTTTAAATCTGGTAAATTGCCATTAGAAGAAATTCAATTGTTTTTTATCCCGTCTAAAAAGTTTAAAAAAGGCCAGCCCCGTAGAAAAAAGCCAGTTACCATTTTTTTGCCAACTGCACCCTGAAAAAGTATTTTTATTTTATTTTTACAAGAGCAAAAAATAAATAAAATTTATAATGATGATAACAAAATGAAAAATTGAAAAAATCTTTTTCTCCTCGCTTTAAACATTAAAATAACAATAATTAAACATTAAATAATTATAATTCAATGTGCTTTTTTGAACTACCTATATAAAAAACAAACGAATAAAAATAGTTCAAATCCGCTTTTTCTTGGCTTAAATCCCCAGAGAACAAATTCACGAAAAAAAAAATAAAATAATTAGACCTTAATAACATAATAACAACAGGTCTACAATCAACTAAAATGGTCGGCAAATTTTTGAGTGTAGAACTAGAGCAGTGTTATCAATATATATTTTTTGTTTTAGTAAATATGTCCATAACTGGTAATGGTTCAAAAATTTTACAAACTTTGAAAGGCCATACCAGTGACGTAACTACATGCGATTTTGCACCAAATTTTACGTTAATATCTGGATCAAGGTAAAATATTTACAGGGAAACTTTTTCCATATTTTTGTGGTTAACCGTACGCAGTGCGGTTCGTATTTATTTTTTGTTTTATAAATAAATATTTTTTTGACTTGTTATCTATAATAAAACTACCGTTAAACCTGTTTTTTTTTTAACAGAAAAGGTCACATTTAAGCCCTGCAGTTTTCAATGTTGAAACCTTCGCCAATTTTGTTATCTGACAACCCCCCATTAAAAGAAATTTGGGGTTTTCAGGTTGTATCTTTAATAAACTTTATATTAATTCTCCTTGAAGACGATATTAGACCAACGATCTAATACCTATTAGTTCGTTGTATTAGACCTATTTTCATATGAACTTTTTGTATTACTTTTTGACGTTTTATTGCTCTTCATAATAATTTCTTTGTTTTTAGTATTTTGAAAAAAAAAATGACAATCGGAAATACTTTTGCTTGATTATTAACAATGGCAAACACAAGAATGGAGTTTGATAAAAAGTTAATAAATAATACGAAAATTTCAAATATTCACGGGTCAAATATCGTCTCCCGAAAGAGCTACACTAGGGTGCTTTTTTTTTCGACTATTTTTTTTTCGGTCCCATCACGAAATTTTGTTGGAAGTACCCTAAAAAAAATTCCCTCAAAATTTTAGCCCTTAATATTAATATTAAGTAGTGGACCAAGGCATGTAAAGATATCCCATTGAAAATACACGTAAACTTTGATTTTTTTTCTTTAACTTTCTATAGCTTAGCGGCATTTTATGGCATCGCCTCGACCATAGACAGGTATTTCTCAAAATTGAATGCTCTACAAAAGTGCCCATTGCGGATAATCATAACTCGTACTGGTGAGGTAGTTTGGGCCACCAAACCCAATTTTTTCATAAAATTTACGTTTTTCTGTCCTTATCTCGTAATTGACAAGAGCTACAAAAAATATTCAAATGACAAACTTGTAGGAAATTTAATTTCCTACAAAAATGGTCCTTAGCACTAAATCGCTAACATCAATATTTCTTGAGATATTAAATTCTAAAAAATCGTTATTTCATTATACATCACTATCTCATATATTTAAATAAAATTGTTATTTTTTCTGCGGCTGTAACTTGAGTTAGGGAACGTTCAAGTATTACGTAACGCAAATTTTGATCGTACGCTATTTTCCTATACCATTAACATGGGCGTAACACTCCAAAATGATCCCCACCCCCACCTAGGAGCGTTACGTTATACTTGAAATTTCCCTTACCATGGATTTACCCTTTTGATCTTTGTCAATTTGAAAGAAATGTCGAATAACTCAAGAAAGGCTGATCCAATTTTCAGAAACAAAACAATGCTGAAACTAGCGTTTTAAATGGGGAATTATTGGACATATTTGTCGATTTTTTGTGGAGCAGCGGTTACTAACCAAGTTAGGGGAATATGTATTTCTCTCTCTTTTTAACTCATCAATTAAACAGAGAAAGAGTAACATACTGGTTAACCGGTGTTACCACAAAAAATTGACTATTGTGTTATATCTTAAAGATAGCGGCCCTTGACGGCAGTTCTGTCTTTTGCCTTCAAAGGTTATAACATCACTTATTTGAGTAAAGTAAAAATATGTCCCGCTGAAAATAAAAAAAAACAAACATTTTTTATTTATTTATTTATCTTGACCTCTAAGCAGTTATAAAAATGGTAACAAGGCCCGCACAATTTAAAATATAGTAACAGGTTAACATGTTATTTAGAAATAAATTATGCTCGATATCTTGAACTTCTAACTGACAATTTGTCAACCAATTATCACTTTACTTTAAAATTTTAAATAAAATCCTTTCTTTTTAATTAAAGCATCCTTTCTCCAAACTACATGATTACGTCTTCAATACACCTTAATTAATTCATTCCAAACATTTTTCCAATATTATTTATTCCAAAACTTCCAAAAACTGTATTTTTCCAAGACAAGTAATTTTGACATTAAAAAAAGCTTTCATTTTACAGATAATAAGACAATTCCCAGCTTTATTTTAAATAGATAAACTCAATAATAACCCCCGCGTGGCTTTTACTTTATTGAGTGGATAATTATTTATTTTACCCACTCAACTGTCACTTGTCAAATTATTTTCTTGTAAATGTCATTAAAATTTTTAATAAAAATATGAATTTCTAAGCTATTTATTGGATAAAACCTTGTATGGCACTCATGGGTAAACCCATATTGCCCTCTCGAAAAATTAACCTGCTTGGCTGACGACTCTCATGGGCAATATCTTACTTTACCCACTAGTACCATAAAAAACTATTATTTTTTCTAAAAAATATATTTTCAAATATTGAATTTATTTATTTTAAAAATTCCAAACTGTAGCAAAAGCTAGTACAGTGGGTTAGGCTAAATGTGACACCCAGGGTAATTGTGACATGTCCTGTTATAATTCTTCTAAACAAGTTTAAATCAAATCGAAATTTTACGCGAAATATTTAATACTGTCAAAAACCTAATGCCAGGGTTGGATTATATATAAACTAGTTTAGAAGAATTATAACAGGACATGTCACAATTACCCTGGGTGTCACATTTAGCCTAACCCACTGTACTAATAATTATTATTGTTACCTAAAAATATACTATTTGGTAATATTGTAACCAAATTAATGGAGAGCCCTTAGCCCAAGCCAGAAGCTCTCCATGACTATGTCTTAAACTCAATCAATCAATAAATAAATAAATAGAAATAAATTTCTAAGAAAATATTTCTATAATTTTAATTTGTATCGATAATAACTTAAGGTGGTATTTATATATACAATTAGTTATCCAGTAATAGTTATAACTAATCAATGAATTGATTAAACTGGGATTACGTGTTAAGCTTAGTGGATAACAACTGTTCCTTGAACTTTAATTGCATATGAGAGTTTTCTTGATGTTTGCGTTTTTTTTTACCTTAAAAAATAGGATCTTTATTGCAGAGCCATAACTACATGTAGCTGCAGCTGTTTGCAGGTTACCAGTCTGCGCCCCCTATCCAATATTAAAACAACTGAAATATTGTGTTTTATTAGGTTAAGGAAAAAAATAAAAAATAAAAACGCCTTCTCATTTGACATTATTAATAAAATATGAAAAAAAAAACTGTCAAGTTCTTCATAACTAAAAGTAAGTAGGTACATTCTTTAGTCTTTGGCGCCCCTCAAAAGTCTTGCGCCCGTGGCATATGCCACCTTCGCAACGCCCTAGTTACGGCTCTGCTTTATAGACCATAATATATATGGTCTATAAAGACACTACATATTATGTAATGAGGCTGTTTATGTCATCACGAAAGTAAGGGGGTGCTGGATAGCGAGAATCGGGTCCAAATTAGCATATAACAAATTATTACAGTATTATTTATTTCGTTTCATTTCAGTTCATCCTAAGAAGGTTTTTTAATCGTTCCCTTGAAAAGGTTCTTGGCATAATGCTGTAAACATGCTAAGCATGTTCTTAAAAGGTGAACTGCTGTAGTAGCATAAGTGCTTCTACTCTAAACATTCTTAGCATGATTAGAGTATTTTGCTAAGAATATTCCCAATACATATTCTTAAAATATTCTAATGGGAATATTTTTAGAATAATGCTATAGTGCACATGCTAAGCATGATTAGAGTATTTTGCTAAGAATATGCTCAAATACATATTCTTAAAATATTCTAATGGGGATGTTTTTAGAATAGTAATATGGCGTTATATTATTTTAATTTTATTAGGTTAGAATTACAAATATTCTTAAAATAGTAGTTAATAACAAAAGTTTTACCGTAGTAGTAGTAGAAATGGATGTATTTTTAGACTTAAAGTCATTATTATATAGTTTTAGACAAAAAATTAAAATTATTATTTTTTGAAATGATAATTATTTACTATTTTTTTCTCTAAACATTGGATTTTTGTGTGGCGCATGATTTTTATGTTTGGTACAAAGTTTACTGTCACAGTAAAACTGCATATCCCATATGAATCTTACCTGATGGATGCTATATCTAAAGATTTTTATATACTTTAATTATTAGGTTTATCACAAAGATGTAAAAATTTTCGCCATGTCCAAATTTATGATATCACTCCATAAAAAGGATAGAGTATTATAAAATAAAATTGAAAGAAAGAGAAAAACTACATTAATGCAGAATTCTGAAACGCCTACCTACTTTGTTTGCGCATGCGCAATATTCAATATTATTACTTAAATGCATCAAATTAGAATATATTTAGAAGCATGCTAAGAATATTCTTAAAAGTACATGTACCTACTTTTAAGAATATTCTTAACATGCTTCTTAAAACATTCTTATTTGATGCAGAGGCTTTTAAGAACCTTCTTAGGAACTCCCAGCACGATTAAAACGGTATCCTTTGCATTTCTTTAATCGTTCTTAGAATATCCTGAGCAAAATAGACATGCTTCTAAGAAGCATGCTGTACTTCCGGCTATTTATTTTAAGAATATTCTTAGAAGGTTTTGGTGCTATTTTGATCATTTTGGACCATATATGGTCCAAAATGATCAAAATTTGCGTTACGTAATACTTGAACGTTCCCTTAATAATAAAAATTGACGAACATTTTTAGTGGCAAAACAGTGCAAATATAGACAGGCTACCAGGATCTGGCCACAAAGAACGCCCTACATTTCCATTTGAGAATAATTCATATGCCTTTGGATTTTTTAAAAGGATAATTTCTTTGACAAAAATTGACAAATGTGTATTTTTAGTGACAAAACAGTACGAATATGGGACTGGTTACCAGGAACTGGTTACAAAGAACGCCCTACGTCGCCCTTGAGGGTGCACAAGTACCAAGTAACATGCGTGAGGGTGTCACCCCAAGGGTCTATGTTTGCAAGTGCATCAGTGGATGGTACTGCCATACTATGGAACATACATACATCCAAAAAGTTATTTACCATGACCCAGGTTAACGGCGATGCCATAAGGGTTTGCAGGTACCAAAAAATTCTTGGTTCTTTTTCAAAAATATAATTCTTTTTTTTTATTAGTTTTGCACCTGACAGTTCCATATTAGTAACTGCTGGCGACAATGGTGCAGTGTGTATATGGGACCTGATACATAGAAGTTTATGTAGGTAAGTAGCTATATTTGTAGCTGCGAAATAATTGACCAAAAAACCCACCCCTTGGGCGCTATTTAAATATAAAAGTGTAACACCCCTAAGATGTTTGGACTTTTTTTTTCTACTTTCACCCAGTCAACACAAATACATGGCAGGAACATAGCAGGTACATAACCACTGTTCTATGTGATGTTGCAGACATGTAATTTTTATAGTCCATGTATAGTCCTTGGACTTTAACAATTCCGCCTCAAGTTATGTATCAGCTACATAACATGCTACATATCAGATACATACTAGGTACATAACAATAAAAGTAGGCGTTTCCGAATTTTACTTGTTATGGAGTGCATCATAGATTTAGACCGAGGGGCGTTTCACTGACCTATTTTTGTACATGTATTGTAAATAATGTACATTATTTACAATATTGTACGAATAATGTAAATAATGTAAGAAAAATGTAGTACTGTAAGGTAATGTCGAAATAATGTAAATAATGTCTAAAAATGTAGTACTGTAGAATACTGTCGAAATAATGTCGGTAATGTAAGTAATGGGACAGATTACGAGCCCCGTGTGCAGGAGATGTGGGGAAGGGGATGAAGAACCCTACCACCTCATATGTGAATGTCCATCGCTAATAGGCCTAAGATGGAAGTACTTTGGGAACGACTCTCTGGAACCAAACGAGACCATGAACACACCCCTGAAACCATACCTGGACTTTTTAAAAGAAACAGGGATGCTCTGAGGAGGTCTGTGCGGTAAACACAAAGGTCCCTAGGGACCAGGTGTTGAGGGCTATGAACACCGCATTGAAACAACTAAACTAAACTAAAAAAAAGTAATGTCCACTTAATGTAAAGTACTGTAGGGCAATGTACGAGGCAGACGCGGACTGGCTTCCTACGGCACAGTCGGAAAAATATTAAAAAAGGCCTGTAAACGGCTCAGAATCCATAAAAAATTGGAAAATCGAGGGCCCGGTATAGCCAAAATAGACCAAATGGCCGTCACGGCGTGTCCAAAACCGGTTTTATTAAAAATTTCACCTCCATCCAAAACTGATGTCAATTCTTGTTAAGGGATCGAATACGAGTAGAATAAACCAAAAATTAAAAAAATCGTAGGAAGAAATTTTGAGTAATATCGATAAACGTCTGTTTTTGGATACTTTACAGCTGTTAAATTATAATTATAAGGCAAGAGAATAATTATTCTCTTGCCTTTTGAAGTACTGAAAATTAATTAAAACCCCTTGTATGTCATACTACTGGAAAGCTATTAAAATGAGCTTTCTTTTGATATACATAATAACAAAGAGCAACGCGGGTTGCCTACTCTAGACCTTTTAATAAGTTTTCATAAAAAAATAGTTATATTGCAAAACTTAACAGGTTGTTTTAAAAACAGAAATACTAAATTAAGAGGAGATGTGTCCTAGGGAGTTTGGACTTTTTGGCCTTTGGCCCTCCGAAGTGTCCGTCCGTCCGTAGGGTTTTTATTAATTATCTCTGAAACCCTATAAACTACACCAACGAAATTTTGTACATAGCCTTATATAATAAAGGCAATCATCCTATGTAATTTTGATTTTATAATTTTAACCAGAGGCATGCAAAATAGGGGACGCTTTTGCCCAAAACTTTTTTTATTGCTTTTTTTGAAATTTTTCCAATTAAATATGTTTCCTTACTTTAAAACACATAAGAAAGGTACTCTTTAGTAATACCAAACACGGCGCACGGTGGGTCCAAAACTAGTTTTTATAACAATTTCACCTCTATCCAAAATTAATGTTAATTCTTATTAAGGGGTCGAATACCTACAAAAATATTTAAAAGCAAGTTTTTCGGTATTACTCAAAATTTCTTCCATCAATTTTTTTATTTTTGTTTTTTTTTACTCGTATTCGACCCCTTAATAAGAATTAACATTAATTTTGGATAGAGGTGAAATTGTTATAAAAACTAGTTTTGGACCCACCGTGCGCCGTGTTTGGTATTACATAAAGAGTACCTTTCTTATGTGTTTTAAAGTAAGGAAACATATTTAATTGGAAAAATTTCAAAAAAAGCAATAAAAAAAGTTTTGGGCAAAAGCGTCCCCTATTTTGCACGCCTCTGGTTAAAATTATAAAATCAAAATTACATAGGATGATTGCCTTTATTATATAAGGGTTTGTACAAAATTTCGTTGGTGTAGTTTATAGGGTTTCAGAGATAATTAATACAAACCCTACGGACGGACGGACACTTCGGAGGGCCGTAACTCCCTAGGACACATCTACAGACAAATCTTTATAGGAACTTTTTTTACATTTTTCGGTGTAGAATCTCCTCTTAATTTAGTATTTCTGTTTTTAAAACAACCTGTTAAGTTTTGCAATATAACTATTTTTTTATGAAAACTTATTAAAAGGTCTAGAGTAGGCAACCCGCGTGGCTCTTTGTTTTGTTATTATGTTATATATCAAAAGAAAGCTCATTTTAATAGCTTTCCAGTAGTATGACATACAAGGGGTTTTAATTAATTTTCAGTACTTCAAAAGGCAAGAGAATAATTTAACAGCTGTAAAGTATCCAAAAACAGACGTTTATCGATATTACTCAAAATTTCTTCCTACGATTTTTTTAATTTTTGGTTTATTCTACTCGTATTCGATCCCTTAACAAGAATTGACATCAGTTTTGGATGGAGGTGAAATTTTTAATAAAACCGGTTTTGGACCCACCGTGCCGTGTGAGGGCCTGTTTAGTACTGGGGCCCGGTCGGCTTTTGACGACCCTGCCTTACGGCCAGTCCGCCACTGGTACGAGGTAATGTAGGATTTTAGATGAAGATTAACATAAATTTAGGTTAATATATGTATAAAAATATATTAATAAACAAGCCGTGAAGACATGTAATGCTACGCATTCCAGTATATATCATTCACAGTACATTGTATAATTTTCTCAAATACTTAAAAAAAAATTTAAAACAAAAAAAAATACTTTTTTTTAAATTTTATTTCGAAAAACGAAAAATAAAAAAAATTAAATTATTAACTTGAAATTTGTAACACGTAAAAAATACTGCTGCCAACAAAATATTACTTTTCCATATAGGCCTGAAAAATTAATTTAAAAAAATTATTATTTTGAAAAAAAAAAATTATCCCTTAATAGAATTAGATCCTGGGGGTTTTCCGTCTCGCTCAAAATAAATTTTTTTTTTTTAAATTCTTGATTCATATAACCCATAGGACCACCCATATTTACCAACTTTTATGAGCTAATTAAAAAAATATCAATAGCGCTGTCAACAAAATAATACTTTTCCCTTTAGGACTAGATTTATTTAAACCAAAAAACTAAAGAAATATATAATATACACCCCTTTTGAGATTATACAAGACATAGAAAACAAAGACAGAACGATTAGATCAAGGCTGACGTGATTGTAGTGGGATGCGATGCGCTGTGTTTTATAAAAAAAAACACGTCAGCCTCGATCTTTGTTTTCTCCGTTTAGTATAATTTCAAACGGGCTGTATATTATATTTTTAAATAATAAAATATATATATGATATATTTATTTTTTTTTAAATACCCAATTACATACATACAATACATTACCCCCATCTGATTTTTCCAAAAACAATCCCAGCCTAGAACTCTGGTTAAGCATGCTTAGCTTGCTAGCAAACTGTGATCAAAATAAAAAACGTCAAGAAGCGTAAAAAAAGCAATTCAAGGGTGGAGATAGATTTTTTAAAATATTAAATTGTCTTCTATGAGTCCCAAAACCCCTATGTGCGAATTTTTATCACTTCCCTTCTGAAAATGAACCGGACTTGAGCGGATGAAGTTTACCCGCTCAAGTCCGGTCTGTGCAACATTTATACCCGCGCAAACCCGTCATTTTCAATAGGGTTAATTATAAAAATATAAATACGAGTGGTTCCACTACCTTAAAAGGGGAAGGCAGAATTTTTTAAATATCAAATTCGTTTTCAGAAAGACGAAAAACCCCAGGTTCTAACTCTTCAGGTTACTAAATATGTATATAAATGAGGTGGTTCTACCCCATTAAGGGCTTAGGATAGAATTTATTTAATATCAAATTTATTTTAAGCGAGTCTCAAAACCTCCAAATATCAATTTTTGTAAATAGTAAACGAAAATATATTATTTCTCTAACTTTCCCCTTATAAAATCTTTAGGGTCGGTTATCTCGGAATCTGAACCAACGATTTTTTTTTCTTAACGGATTTGGATCAGCGTCAAAAAATATGTAAAAAAACATTAAAATAAAGTTCGCATAAAACCCTTGTAAACTAGTGTAATCAACCTATGGTTTAAATTTGAAGTCTTTAGCCCAAAGCGTTCTTGAGTTATTGTGGTCACAAATTTCCCGGACACACAGACCGACAGACTGACTGAGAGACTTTTTTTTGACGGAAATCATATTTTTTGGATATAAAACGTCCAGGTTTTTGTAGGTTTTATTTTTTTAAATTTATTTACTAAGAAATGCGATTTTTTGTTTTTTTTTGCAACATTTTATTAATATCATTTAAAATTAGTTTAAAAGTATAATTGACATAAAATAAACCACTTTTCAAAAATTGTTTAATTTTTTTAAAGAAATTTTAACAAAATTTCCCATTTTTAAACCTATTTTAAAACCACAAAAATTGTTCCCAAAAAATAAAAAAATATTTGGTTAAATAGAGAATTTTATAAGCTTTAAAATAACATATCACACAAATCCCCTTTCTATTTTAAAAAAATATCCCCCCTTGCCCCTCTGTCACCATTGTGCCATATAAAATATGTATCAAAAAGTTATTTGGGTTATGTTATTTAGGTGTTTTTCAAGTTGATATCTTAATTCGTTTAAAAGTTAATGGAGGGGGCGGACTTTAGACATGCACTGTATAATGTTAAAAGATAATGGGTTCGGGGATCGACGAACAGGTCAGGGGAGCTCAACAAAGATTCCAGGGGACCTATTCTTCAAAACCGGGGAGTAGAACGACTCATAGAACGAGTCGTTCTACTCCCCGGTTTTGAAGAATACGTCTTCAGGGTGCTTAATCCAAGGCTAGGGAGGCCTTGGTAACTAAAAAAAAATACATTTTTGTTTTCTTACATGACAGACATTTAAAAACTACTACATAATATTAAATTCCGTACTTTTCATTACACATTATCAGGTACACAAAAATGATTAAAAATAATATTAAAACCACCAGAAGTAAACAACACTGCCGAAATTTTATAGGTGTCACGTGGTCTTTGAGCGATCTGAGTAGACGAAATAATGTAAATACTGTAGGAGAGCATGCGCATTAATAAAAATAATGTAAATAATGTAGGTACTGTCGTAATGTCAATTAATGTCAGGTACTGTAGAATAATGTAAGTAATGTAACGTAATGTACGGTAATGTACAGTATTGTAAGTAATGTAAGGTAATGTCAATGTAATGTAAAGTACTGTCGATGAAAACGTACATGTATTGTAAAGGTGAAACGCCCCTCGATTTAGACATGGTGAACATTTTTACGTCTTTTTGATAAACCTAATAATTAAAGTATATAAATATCTTTATATGTAGCATCCATCAGGCAAAATTCTTATACGATGTGCATTTTTACTGTGAAAGCAAACTTTCTACCAGGCTTAAAAATCATGGGCCACATAAAAAGCCAATTTTTAGAGAAAAAATATCAAATAATCATTTTAAAAAATATATATATTTTAATTTTTTGTCTAAAATTATCTAAAATCGGTTTAGTTGTCTAAAAATACATGCGTTTCTACTACTTAAGGGTAAAACTTTCATTATTAACAACAATTTTAAGAATATTAACCTATAAAAATTAAAATAATATAGACGCCATATTTAGTATTGAATTCATAACATTTTATGTATCGTGTATGTTCTCGTACCATATATATGATACATAACATGCAATATTGCATGTTATGTATCATACATATGTATGTTACATCTTATGTAATATGGCACATGTAACGTAAAAAATCTTTCTTTTATAGGGCATGTTATGTAGCATACATATGTATGTTATGTCTCATGTAATATGGCACATGTTACCTAAAAAATCTTTCTTTACCATGTTGCATCCATATATGTGCGGACTGGGCAGACTACATATTTTAAGCTCCCATAGAAGCCTAAAACAAACTTTAAAGCAGAATTCTTTGGATGTAAATATTTATGCTTCAATAATTCAAAATTAATTTCCGAGACATATGTAATATTCCATTATCACGTTTTTATTTGTAAGGTACCATTTTGCGGTTACTTAACATAACATAACTTTTTGACAAACTTTTTTTACAGTGCACTACAGTGGTCAGGTATTTTGGCAAAAAGTTTTAAAGCGATTTCGATAAAACAAAAATGTCACTGTAATCAGGAATAGTTGAAGTATTTATCATACAAATATTGAGCTTTTTAAATAACTTTTGAGATCAGGACAATAACGCGAAATATAAATTTGTTTTAAGAACTTCGCTGTGTTTGGCTGTTTAATATTATTAATAATTTTGGATTAGTACGGAATTTCAAAAGTGTTTTATCATTTTTTATATTGTTATAGGTGCATAAGTTAGATAAAATATAACTAGCTAAAAATAGTTTTTGTATGTTCAAATACTACATACTTTTTCATTAGGTTGCTACTTAGTCGTGCTTAGTTTAATAAAAAGTTTTTCCAAACAGTTCAGTTAAGGTTCTTTATGTATTTTTATGGTTATTGCTTTTCCATTTTATTTATTTATTTTCATTTTTGGAAAGCTTTGTAGTCGTGCATTTTTTTTGCGTATTTTTGAGTTTTATGACGTTTTATGCCGATTAACATCAGTTTTGAGCAAAAAAAAATTTTGATCGATGGTTCTGGTAGCGGTGGTTGTGTCCGGAAAATATTGTAAGCAGGATAACTTAAGAACGCTTTAATCTAGAGATATTAAATTTCGCATACAGGTATGGTACCAAAAGTTCTCGCTCGGGATGGTTTTTTGTAAACATTTGGGCGGGACAAGGGGGGCAAAATACAATATTTTTCACAAAAATTTCAAAATTTCTTGTTTGGCGGTTTTTATTATTGGATTCGATTTTAGCGGTGTGTTTACCACCCAAATACCTACAAATATTTATGTTTGTTTGACAAAAATCAGATTTTCTGCCAAAAAATATGAACCCCTGGGCTTTTCGTGTGCAGTGCAGTGCTTAAAATCGAACATTTTCTACCAGGGAAGGAAAATTATATTCATGTAGCATGTTATTAATTTATCTAGAAACGCAGAACAATGATGCAGGGGTAAATGAAAAGCCTCACCCTTGGATTTAAGCTTCATATAGAATTTCTGGAAAAGGAACAAAGACAAGATGGATTGTTTGTCTCGAGCAAATTCATTGATTTAATTCTGCTATAAAAGCTAAAAGCTCAGATACAAAGCTTGTACGAGTTTAATTCGCCGATGGAAAGTTCTATTTATAAAGCAAATTACATTTTACAGTTTTGCTTGTATTTCTGGTATATTTTAAACAGCTTAAACTCTATATAAACGATACAGAAGTTAAACATAACATATGGTGTCTATGGCAAACTTTTAAAATCTAAAAGTCAGCCACCTTCTTAACTTTTAAACGAGTTGATATATTAGCTTTGGAAGCTATGGGTAGTCAAAGATGACATTATATAATGACTGCCCATATCGATACCCCAAGCAACAAAGCCGTAACTCATATATTGTCATTTTTCACGACAGCTAAATTTCTAAAATATTTTTTTTGTTATTTAAGGGTGGGTAAATGATTGAAGTGGAAAAGGAAGCCATGCGATACGTCATTTGAAAGCTTATAAAATTCTCTATTTAACTGTATAAGTATTTATTGTTTATTTATTGTTTGTTTCTGATAATATTCAAGTTTAAAATTTTTTACTTTAGTGTTTCTTGGTAAAATTTTGGTTAAAATGGCCTGTGGAGAAATCTGAGTAGTACCACCATGAGTGTCTTTTTTTAAGGCATTTACCTATGAGTATAACTTAAAATGGGTCTAATTTGAGTTACGTCCTTGTTGCTTGGGAGTGTCGATATTACTAGTAATAATTACTATAATTTTTTTTAGATATTAGAAATGACTTGTTTTAATAATTAATAGACATTAAAATTCTCTTGTATATGGTTTAATATTATATTATACGGGAAAGTTATAAATTGCAAGCCTTAAAAATTATGAAAAATATTTTTTTATTATTTATAAATTAAATTTAAGGGTTGATCGGAGCTGTATTTTGGGGTGGATGTAATAGGTCTAATAAGCTGTAATACTAGAGCACTGGATAGGCAGGTTTGTTAGGGTGGGTAGGTAGTTTACACACTACACAAAAGAGAGTACCGACATACACAAAATCTCAGACCGAAAATGTAGGACGGAAGTGCGTCATCAAAAGGAAAATTTAAACAAAATAATTTTTCATTTTAATTGCTATTCTATTTGACATGAAAATTTGACAATAATAGAAAATAATTTATGACAGTTTGCATTAATTTTCTCTATATTTTCAAATAAACGCTATTTAAGAAGATGAATTAACTTTAAAATTGTGTAATTTTATATTTCCCGTGTACAGAGCTAATCAATGGTGCATTTTGATGATATTTTGTTGCTTTGGTTAACTAATTAAACTTAAGTATTTTTTTTTGGTAAAATAACTTTTCTTTATTTTCTTTCTAAACTAAAAGATATTTCGTAAAATCAGAGCCTCGCTAATAATAAGGTATGAATTAAATTATTTATTATAAATGATCTACCAATTGGTAAATTAAATTACCTAAAATTGCATCAAGAGATTTTAAAAGCTTTAAAACAAGGTTTGGACTTTGCATTGGTAATACATTAGTTAATAATAAATTGTATGAGTTTTGCTAAAATACTGATTCTATTTAGTAAAGAAATACAAAAATATTACTACTTACATGTGAATAAGTTATAAACATTTTAGAACTATAATTTTAAACAGAATCGTTTGTAAACAGAATGCACTGTATCGTCTATGCAATTTATGAACAAAACACCTTAAAAAAAATTATTTTATTAGAAATTTTGGATAAAAATATTGAAATTGTCATAGTTAATGTCAAACAATTTTAACCTAAATAGTTAGCGCAAATATTTGGTGTATAACAGACTTAATTTCAACAATGTTTTTGCTGTAGCAACGACATGTCCTGTTTCTAGGAAAATTTGTTGCGGTCTGAAATTGTGGCTATGCATATGTATATGCATATGTAGCTATGTCAGTATACTCTCCTGCGGAACCACTCAAACTACCCACCTACCCTAACAAATCTATAGGTATACCTATCTAGTGCTCTTGCGGTACCACTCAAGCTACCCACCTACCCTAACAAACCTATAGATATACCTATCTAGTGCTCTATGTAATACCTACGTCGTTTATCCTCAAAAGTTTATAAACATAATTTGAAATCGGATTGCAATCAAAGTACATATTAGCTAATTATAATTAGATCTTATTAGATATCGAAAATTTTCAGAACTTTATTTCAACATGAAGGCACTACCCAAGCTTTGGCTTTCACTCCTGATTCTCAATATCTATTAACCGCATGTTCTCTGGAGGTGATAAGGATATGGTATGTTCAGGATATTGTCGATACTACAACGAATACCACATGCAATTCTCTTGAAAAAATCGATAACGCACATGACATGGGTGTGTTTTGTGTCGATATCTCAAAACAAGTTACTTTAGATGGTAGAGTATTAAAAATTTGTTTATATAAACTCTAAGAAACCTCAGTAATAATATCATAGGGCGAGGGGTCCATCACTGCTGCATTCGATTTACAAAATTGTCATTGACATTTTGTAGAATTTTTTTCGCTAAAAGACGACCCCTTACTATTAAAAAAAATCCACCCTGCTTCTGCTATCCACATGAGAAAAAATATCGAACACTTTTAATCTGAATTTTAGGCTTTCTAGCCTTTGCCTTGGGACCAGAGCCGGCCTTTGTATGATACAAGTGAAGCTCCTGATTCAGGGTCTCCGTCGAGAGGTGTTTTTTTTAGCCTGAGATTTTTTTTTCGAGGGCGTTTTGTTTTTTTTGTTAGGGGTGCCAAGTAGAAACTGTCAGGGACAAGCTTTTTTGTTTTGTAGGGGCGCCACGTTTTGGTTAAAACCGTCAGGGACCAAGCTTTTTTTTTGGAGGTGTTCTTTTTTCTAGGAGCGCCAAGTTCTAGGCTTGCTTCAGAGCGCCGAAATGCAAAGGCCGGCCCTGCTTACGGCCGCCACTGTCGCCTAATAAAAATGATTACTTAGATATTAAATTATTTTAGAAAATGATCCGTTAACAAAATATTACAAAATGGCAACGTCTGGCAACAGCAACGAAATCAAAATATGGACAATAACTTCAAAATCATTTTCCAAAGAAAAACAAAACTGCAACGAAGTGAAAATTGAGCATTATGATACTTATGATGGGCACAGTAGCTCCGTTACTTGTATAAAATATAACAATAGTGGATCACACTTGTTATCATCTAGTTTAGATAAATTGGTTAAAATTTGGGGGCAGAATGGGGCCTGTTTGGTTACATTGGAAGGTCATAACCGATATGTAAATTGTGTCGCTATTTCTAAGGATTCATCAGTTATTGTCTCAGGTATGTTGGTTTTTGATGCGCAAATGTTACATTTTTAGGATTCGGAAGAATCCTATTAGACGGACGTTCGAGCGTGAACAATAGGATCACATAGCTTAAAGAGTTATGTAAATAGGATTCACAGACAGACAGACGGATGTTCGAGCGAGAGCGTCTGTCTATCTGACCGCAGAAATCGTATTCTAGCTGTTGAACTATAAACGCCATTTAAATGATTTTTGCACCTAGCACATAAACTGGTATTCGATTGGTGATATTATTTTTTTTTTTTTTTAGACTCAAAGGGGAGCAAAAAACGTTCAAAATGGTGTTTAGCACTTTATCGCTCAAAGTATTTGGGCCAAATAATTTGGCCATTGCCATGTTTACATTTTTTAAAATTATTAATATTTCATATTATTTATTGCCTTATTCTTGGCTTGGAAGAAATATTTTTACTATAATTTTTTATTATAAACGTTTTTTTGCAAAAACAGATTTTTTCTAATTTAGTTTTCGTTTTACGAAAAACAACATAATAATTTTTAAGCGCAGTTAACACAACACAATAAACTTTGCCTTTGGTAAAAGTAATGTATAATATATTGTAAAACATATATTTATTTTATATTATTTAATATTTATTTTATATTATTTATTATTTATATTATAGCCCTACTCCCAGGATAAAAACGTTTTTGTATGATTATAATCATACATATAATCATGCAAAATTTTGTATGATTATGTCTGAATTTTGACCATGTATTTAGGTAAAATCATGCATAATTATACTTAATTTTAGGTAAAATTAGACAGAATTATGCATAATCATACAAAAACTTTCATGCATGGCCAGATATGGCGCGCCTTCGCCAAAATTTAAAATTTTATGCATGATCATACATAATTAGGCATATGTCTATGTATACTCATACATATATATAATTATAATTATACATAATTTTGCGTAAAATTAGACATAATTATGCATAATTATGTATGATCATACAAAAACTTTTTTTTCCCCGGGCTTTGGGTTAATAACAACAAATACCGTCTAAAGAACTTTCACTTTCGGGTTTAGACCGTGTTAATGGATTTTCACTTTCCGACGTTTCGTCTCTTACTACTAGAGACATCTTCAGGGATTAATCTGAAACTAAGTTTCGAATCAACTTGTGTCACTATTTATAAATAGTGACACAAGTTGATTCGAAACTTAGTTTCAGATTAATCCCTGAAGATGTCTCTAGTAGTAAGAGACGAAACGTCGGAAAGTGAAAATCCATTAACACGGTTTCGTCTCTTACTACTAGAGACATCTTCAGGGATTAATCTGAAACTAAGTTTCGAATCAACTTGTGTCACTATTTATAAATAGTGACACAAGTTGATTCGAAACTTAGTTTCAGATTAATCCCTGAAGATGTCTCTAGTAGTAAGAGACGAAACGTCGGAAAGTGAAAATCCATTAACACGGTCTAAACCCGAAAGTGAAAGTTCTTTATATCTTAATGGCCGTGAAAGCTTAAAATCTAAAACAAATACCGTCGTTAAAAAGTCTTAACACGTTTGCTGCCGACGAAAATTGTATAGAATAAAGCGGTCGCGTTCAAAATTAAATTTCCGCTTTATTAGTAGAGATAGGAAAGTGAGTTTAATTTTATTTTGTAGAGGAATGTTAAGGCTTTAAAACGATGTAACTTTACTTATTTTCAATTCCTCAGTGAGCCCGCTAGGCGGGCTCTCGTCATTGACTATGAATAGGGCATGGACCCACTAAGTGGGTTGTCGGCAGCTAACGTGTTAAAATGTTTTTATTTCCAAAAATACGCCCGTATCCCCAAACCACAAATAAATTTCCCTCTATATCAGAAAGTAGATACGCAAGTAAAAACTGGTTATAGTTCTAATTGAGGTTAACAACAACAAATACCTGTGGCTAAAACAATTTCAGGGTCCCTCTCGAAAAATAAAAGGCCATTTAATTTTTTTCGCAATTTTTTGCTTTTTTTATTTTGGAGTAGTATTTTAAATTAAAATTAATCTTAAAAAAATAAAAAAAAGTTGTCCCCCCGTGACAATGCTTTCGCATTGCCGTGACCAGGATTCGAACCTGGGTTACTACGGCCACAACGTAGGGTCCTAACCACTAGACGATCACGGCTATCGGAGACTTGGGAACTCGTTGGTATAAATAGATATCATATTTACGTATACTTTCATCGTGCTCTGATAATCTTGGGTGCTGCATAATGATCACTTAACATAAAATACCTTACGAAAACGTTTATAAAAATAATTATTATTTAGATTTTTATTTTATTTTTTATACTTTTTTCTGAAAGAAAATTTAACTTTTTTCGCATTTTATTTTAGTAAAAAATATACTAAACCGGGTGTTTGAGAAAGGTTCACCACCTTAAGGTAAAAGTTAATTAACTTTTTTCCTTTTGAGCTAGAGGGTATCGTGAAATTTGTAGGAGCTGCATTATTTATTATGTATAATTTAGGATTTTTTGACATACCAATTTATTTATTTATTTGAATAATTATACAGCAGCATGGAGAGCCCCAAATCAGCTGTTGCTTGTGCTAGCGACTCTTCACCAATTTAGCATAAAATACAATCTTGGAATACAGTCCTATACTTCAACATTTTCTTTCGTGACGGTTTTTCCTATGATTTTTGCAGTATTGTTTCTCCATATTCTTCACAATTTATTGGCACACGGTTTGCACGGTAATGAATTAAACTTTCAATTTTTAAATGGGACACCCCGTATATTTTTACATATTTCGATTCAGAAATCAATTCTACAACCATATGTCACTAAGTGACAGTGAAAATTTTTGACAGGTTATGTCATTTTTTATTTTCATTTGAAATGTGCCTCGAGTTAACTCAATCTATATTTATTTATTTAGACTCTTAGATTAATTATAATTAGCTTAATGTTTAGTCTAGTCTCTAGACCAAGATGGCTGGAGTTATATATAACAGCCATCTTGCTCTAGAATTACTACTACTACTACTACTACTACTATATTAAGTTCGAAAATCATACTTTGGTCCATGTAATTTTTTTGATAATCAGTTTATCTAAAAAAACTTCACATTAAAACACGGCAAAACATGGCGACACCGGAAAACCCAAAAAATTGCTAACTTTACCAAAAAATCGTAAATTATACCTACAAATTTCACGATTTTACTTAAAAAAGCAAAAGTTAAGGAGGTGAACTAATTTATACCTAGAATAGATAATTGTAACTATTTTAAGGTTCTACAGGTTCAAATGACAAGCTCATAATTGTATGGGACGTTAATGGGAACATAACGACAGATGACGAACTATTTTATCAAGACATATCGCTTCACAATATCTATGGGACCCCGGACGAAAGGCACTTGATGTCAGACACAGACGAAAATAATGTTCAACTTTTGGAAAAAGTCGACGATACATCCGAGGGGTCTATAAATTGTTGCTGTTTTTATGGTAATGATGTTTTAGCCACTGGATCTAGGTAAGACATTTTTGTTAGTAACATTTTGCCATTCTACCTCAGCAAGCTTTGTCGTCGAATTTTTGAATTTAAAAGTCACAAGAACGGAAAAGCCGATTAAGATTCTGTTTTCTTCAGTAACGTTATTATACTATTCACAGCGCTTGCGCTAGAATAGTATTATACGGTAGATTTCTTCAGTAAAAATGTAGTGTACACGTAACACTGTAGGAGCAACCGTTTTTAAATTTTAAAAAAATGCAATTAAGAGGAAGTAGTATTTTGTGCCACTAAAAATTTTACTTTTTAAAATTAAATTTAGGTGTTTTGGTCAAGAATACTTTTTTGCTTAGTTTTAAGTAAAGCATTAAAATTTTGTTGGTGCTTTTTTTGTTCCCCATTCAATATGTCCATCTTCAAGGAGCCCTTAGGGCTCATTTCCGGACCAACCTTTACAGGAACTTTTTTTCATATTTGACATGCTCCTTTTATGCAATAAAAGGAGCATGTCACAAAAAGGTTCAGGTTCACATTTGTTTTGTCTGTTCTAAATTATATTGTTGTATAATACACATATTATGAAACAACATTTTAAGACAATAAGTTATTATAATTATTTTTGTAATTTAAGTGACAAGTTAGTTAGATTGTACATCGTTGGAGAGGAAAATAACAATATTGAAGAAATGTGTTTTTCGCCTTTGGAAGGGCATACATATGCGATAAACCACGTAGAATTTTCAAAAGATGGACATATGTTGGCTTCTTGCTCATTGGACGGATGCACTACACTTTGGAATCCTATGGTATGACAATTTATCCAACATCTAGTTATAAACACCCTGTTTTAGCTAGAGTCGCTAGAGCCATTTTTGAGTAAATCGAATATTTCGATTTTTGTTTATCAGTAAACTACCCTTATTTGGTAGAGTAGAGAAAAATTAAGAAAAAATACCTTGAACAATCGTCCAAAAACGTTGTTTATAGAAGACTACCGAGATTGGCCTGTTGAAGATAAGATCATAAGAGCTTTCAAGGGACACAAAGTAATCTGCGGGGAAACGCTTAGTTCCGACATGAATGGGATGTAAGCCAATATAGTGTTTAAACTTAAGCGTTTCCCCGCAGATTGCTTCATGTCCCTTGAAAGCTCACATGATGATCCATCTAAAATCATCAGTTGTTTCAACATTGTAACCTGTTTCGAATAAAAAAATGGTCAGTCTCATTGAACTTCAGACCCCATTTCAATCATGTTCCCATCATCCTATG
Source organism: Brachypterus glaber (assembly GCA_958510825.1). Lineage (NCBI taxonomy): Eukaryota > Metazoa > Arthropoda > Insecta > Coleoptera > Kateretidae > Brachypterus > Brachypterus glaber. The sequence continues at coordinate 10,494,497 of OY294049.1, forward strand.
GAATTCAAATTAAGTGCATACTATCCTAGTAGAAATTTAACGTTAGATAAGCGTTTTTTCTAACGCGTATTTAACTAAAAAGTCCCGGTTTTTAACGTTAGAATTCCTAACGTTAGTTGTCTAACGTTAGAATAACGTTTGGCAAAACCTCTAACGTTAGATAAACGTTTTTCTAACGTTAGACATATAACATTCAAACCACGTGGATCTAACATTGGGTCAAGTTGTTCTAATGTTATTCTCCACCAGGGTAATTAGTTTAAAGTACAGTCCAATCCACCACAAGGTGGTGCTTCCTCCTACAGGCCAGTCCCTATAGGGAGATCTCGGTCCCGCTGAAAATGACGTCATTTTCAGCGGGGACCGAGATCTCCCTATAGGGACTGGCCTTGACTCGTACGGGTCTGGGCGGGTATAAATGGTGCATAAACCGGACTTGAGCGGATGAAATTCAACCGCTCAAGTCCGGTCTATGCAACATTTATACTCGCGCAGACCCGTCATTTTCAATAGGGTAGTCTCATTTGGTTTTGATCTGTTTAAAAAGCCTCTGAATTGCTTTTTCGGAATTAAAATGCATAAATACATCAAAATATGGAAAACTTTTATTTTTGCCATAATACCTCCTTCTCTCTGAGGTCGCTCGAAAGTAAAAAGCCACTTACTCATAGAAAATAGTCTATGAATGTTAAACAAAATAAATTTAGGTATTTAATTTTTTTCAGACTGGAGAAAAAATTATTTCGATGCCAAAAAATAGTTTAGCAGTAAAAGTTTGCCGATTTTCTCCAGACAGCAACCTTTTGCTAACTGCAGGTGATGACGATAAGGCTACGTTATGGAGACCAGAAAATATGGAGGAAGTTATGTAAGTTAAAAAGAAATATATACCGTTCATGAGGTTCGCAACAGTATATTATGAAAATTGTTTGCGACTGAAGCTTTTAGTGCACAAACAAATTTCATATACTATTTTATCTACAACAACTACAAAAAGGCCAAAGCTTAAAAAAATTAAAAATGATTACACTGACAAATAGAAAAAGGCACTGTCAAAATGGAAAAAACTAAAGAATTCGGGTTTCATAATACCAAGTAGTTGTATAGAACGTAGATAAAGTTGTATTTTACTCCCGCTAAAATTATATTTTTATTTGATTTTATCTCAGAACGGTACTTTTTGTACCTATAATAAATCTGAACGAAAAGTTTATTTTTCAGACAAGGCAGAAAAATAAAAAAAACATAAACATAATAGTGAATACACGGACAACAACTGCCCAAGCAACAAAACACGTAAAAAAGTGGACAAAAAGTCTATTCAAGCGATAATTAGACTTTATCCAATACATACAGATAATAAGACAATTACCAGCTTTATTTTAAATAGATAAACTCAATAATAACCCCCGCGTGGCTTTTACTTTATTGAGTGGATAATTATTTATTTTACCCACTCAACTGCCACTTATCAAATAATTTTCTTGTAAATATCATTAAAATTTTTAATAAAATTATGAATTCCTAAGCTATTTATTGGATAAAACCTTGTATACCGAAAATTAACCTGGTTAATTTTCTTATGGGCAATATCTTACTTTACCCACTAGTACCATAAATAAATATTTTGTCCACTTTTTTACCTGTTTTGTTGCTTAGGTGGATTACGGTTGCCAACCTTGCTTCCAGGGCCCGGCTAGCAATCTCCATAATCGCCCTAAAATTATTATGTTTCGTCCTTGTACATACTGAACTTTTTAGAACTTTGGAAGGACACCTAGATGCAGTCACTTCTGCTGCATTTTCACCAGACGGCCAAATAGTGGTAACCGGATCATCCAACTCAGATTTTCGAATTTGGGCTATTGACAATTTTAAGTGCGTCTACGTTCAAGAAGACGCTAATGATGACGGTGTAACTAGCTGTGATTTTTCGCCAAATTTGGAACCACTACCCAACGCAATGACTGATGTTCAAATCTATCTTCTTGCTTCTTGTGGGAATGACAGTTTGGTTAAACTGTGGCGGATTTCTGTACCCAAAGTAAGACACTTTTTTGTAAATGCTTAAAAAAATAAGAGGATTTTTTTTCTAAAAAATCTTAACTGCACGACTCTTTGTTTTTAGAGTTAATAACTATTAAGGGAACGTTCAAGTATTACGTTATGCAAAATGTACCAAAATTCATACACTTCATACCTCTTATTCAAGGCTGTAGAGATTTCATATTTGGGCTACCCCCCTAACATACCTCCTATTAGGGGGGGGGGTAGCCAAAATATGAAATCTCTATAATCTATAATAACGCGAAAACAGGGGTATGAAGTCTATGAATTTTGAGACAATTTGCGTTACGTAATACTTGAACGTTACCTAACTCTAAAAACAAAGAGTTTTTTTGCAGGTTATGGTTTAGGAATGTTAAAAGATTTAAAAAAGTAAAAAAAAAACATTTTAATGTTCTCCTTTTAAGTATAAGTACGACTGCACGTTAACATGTGTATGATTGGTATATATATTTGGATAAAAGAAATTATTTTAATAGAAGAAAAATTGCTTATTTTTTCCTGAAACGTCGAGTAAAATCAAAATAAGCAAAAAAAATGATGTCTGTCTGCATTCACGATAACATAAGATCGCTTTGAGCTAGCGATTTGAAATTAGGTATGCAGATGTATTTTTATATTATATAAGTTCGTATTTGAGCAAAACCGCATAAAACGTTAAATAAAACTACACAAAAAATATCTGTTTTTTACAGAGCCCCAAAATGTAAAATATTGATTTTAGACATAACTTTAATAATATTCAAAATAGAAGAAAAATTTAAAAACCATCTAAAAGGTAAAATAAAATTACACAAAAAATGTTACTATCATTTTTTTCATGACCCCCTCTCCCCAAAATGTAATAAATTGTTTCTGGACATAACTTTTTTATGAGAAAGTATTCTCGCTCATTCGGCTGTTTTTTACGTAATATAGGCATAAAAAAGAGACATAAAGTTTATTTTTAGCAAACTGATAGTACTATGCAACTTGAAAACCTAGAAGTCAAACTGTGGCGTTCTCTACAAGGTCATGGAGGTCATATAAGTTGTGTACGATTTTCACCAAGTGTTGGTGAAGTTGTATGCTCCACGGCAATAGACAAACAAGCAAGAATCTGGTCGATTTATAGTGGTGAATGTCTGTTTGTTTTGGACCATGATGCAATAGTAACCACTTGCGCATTCACCCAAGATTGTTCATTGTTGGTTACGGGATGTTTTGATAGAACTTTGTGGCTATGGAAGCTACCACAACAGTTGGTAAGTTTCCAAGAAAAATATTGTTTTCCTTAACCTTCAATGAAAAATTATTTAACGCTGAGTCGGGTTTGGAGGATTTTTTTTATATTTAAATATATATTTTAATTTATTATTTAGTTTAGATTATATAAGTTATATTAAGTCTATCAATAATTTTATACCTACTTATAATAGTAATTATATACCAAGGTAAAGACATTTTTCATAGCCGAGCGTATTAAATCCCGAGCTGCGAGGGATTTAAGAGTGCGAGGCTATAATAGTCTTCTCTACTGTGGTTTATATATTAGTTTATCCGCGGCCGTGATTAATGGGCCTATTAATCACAGGTTAGTAGAAATAAACCGTTTAAAATTTAAAACGACCGTGGATAAAGTATAAAATTCTACTCCCGTATAATAGATATTAATCATTCGGGTGATTAGGTCACTCGCCTTTTGCCTCGTACCCTAAAATTCACCCTCATTGATTAATTGCATCTATTAGGTATACGCTCAGTGAATAATACACTGTTTTTCACTACTAGCTTTAGAACATACCATTATTTATCATATTTTCAGACGGTGAAATCAATTTTCTTCACCTATAGCAATAATTTTTCTCTCCTAGTAGGAGTAAATTTTATAAACAATTGATTTCTGTCACTATAGATGTTTCAGTTCTTTGTACAATTTTTACTAATTAAATCCAAGAAAATAGCTTTAAATAACTTTCTATGTATTAAATATAATTATTAGCAATTAATACAATCATTAATTAGCTAAATATTATGATTTTTTTTTTAACTAAATTTTTAAACGTCAGTCCAAAGTATTTATTTGAGCAAATGTCATTGATCAAGGCTACTTGATTTTTATGAAAATTTCAATAAATATTTCTGTTAATAACTTATTTTATTATTTAAATAAAAAATAGTTAAATAGTAGTGAAAAAAATATATTATCGCATTGGTAACAACATTTTTATATGTCCCCCCCACAAATTTGTTGTTTTATGGTAGAAGCGACGAATTTCGGATTATGACTAAGCCAGAGCCACACTGTGACTGGGTTTTGTGTAAGCAAGCGCATGTTTGCTTATAAGACCAAGGAACAAACGTCTTTTACCACAGTAAACCAGCAAAACAGGAATGAATCGAGACTTTCCGCGGTCTATTTACGGTCAAGAAGTTTTGAAATTAGAGACCTTTGTTATTTTATTTTCTCTCCAAGTTTGTGCACTGCCTAATAATGAAAATAAAAATTTTAAGAAACAAAACATCCTTTTTAGAATGTCTATTGAAAATAAAAATGTTAAGCCATTGTCACACAGGGCCATACTATTTTTTTAAGTTTTTATTTTTGTAGCAATACTAATCGTTATTTTAGGTATTTCAACTTAATGTGGCAAGTAAATTTAAAACAAGGACTAAGCCTATAACCGACTGGAACATAAATGACGTTACAAAATGGTTAAAATATATTAAAATGGATGAAATTGTTCAGAATGCGCAAAATACTTCTTTAAATGGAGCGAAACTTTTAACTCTGTCTGCTGAAAATATTTGTTCCGGCATGGATTTAGGTAGGAAAAATACTATCTTGTTATTCCTAAATCAGTAGTTTTAATTAAAATATTACGGTTTACACAGCATGAAAGTCTTGTGTTAGTAGAAAAATTTTCATTGCTTTTTTTGCGTTTATTGACGTTTTAAATCCATAAAATACGACTCTGTCCTAAGCTTATTATAATAGGGGAAAGTATTATTTTGTTGGCAGCAGTATTTTTTACCATAGGCCTTAAGAACATGAATTAAGGTGACCATTATTTTTTTCTTTTTAGACGACGAACACACAGAAAAACTGGTTGTAGAAATAAACTGGTTAAAAAGAACCGTCAATAACCTGATAGAAAAACCTGAAAACGTCAAAATACCTCACGAATTTTTGTGCCCCATAACCCACGAAATAATGTGCCAACCGGTAACTTGCACTGATGGTTATACATATGAAAAAAATGCAATACAAGAATGGTTTATGTCCGGAAAATATACCAGTCCTATGACCAACGACCGATTGGAAAATACCGATTACGCTTTTAATGTAGAATTAAGGAATGCTATTTATGCGTTTTTGGAAAATATTAAAGACGAATAAGGCGCAATGAAAGGTTTTTTTCACTACTAGCTTAGGATTAGCCGTTAAAAACTATAACATCCTAAATAAAACTTGAACAAAAAACAAATAATAATTAAGGTTACTAGTAGTTAGTAGTGAAAGAGAACACTATTATCATAATGCGTATATAAAACGTAAGATTTTAACTGATTAATGGGCTATAATAGCCATGCCAGTCAAAAACGTAATATTTTACGTCTGCACAGACAAAAAACGTATTATCTGTTGATACAGTGTGGAATTTTCGAAATGAATAAATTCGATCTCTTAAAATACACTAGTTACAAAAATTAAAAGAATGAAAAAAAATCCTAAATTTTTAGGTGATTTTCAAAATGCTGTAACTTGGAGAAAAACAGTAGAAGAGCAATTAAAAAAAAAGAAAATTGAAGCTCCAAGTTTCTAGTTTTCAGATCTTGAGTTTTTTTTAGAAAAAATACAAATTTTTGCGTGTCTTTCAAATGGCTTACGGACTTCAATAATTTTTTTTTAGTAATTTCGCCATAAAGCTTTTTTAGATAATTTTATCCTCTTTAATTTAATTGGTCCAAAAGTCTTTTACGAATGTTTTTCGCCGAGTTATCGTGTTTCAAAGCAAAAAGTCAGTTTTTATTTTGGTAATATAGTTTAGAGATTACTCAAAAACAGCTGATGGTAAAAAATTTTGAACTCAAGATCTGAAAACTAGAAACTTGGAGCTTCAATTTGCTTTCTTTTTAAATTGCTCTGCGTCTATTTTTTTCCAAGTTACAGCCCTTTGAAAATCACCTAAAAATTTAGCATTTTTTTCGTTCCTTTAATTTTTGTGGCTAGTGTAAAGGTTTCTAAAAAAATCCTCCTCCTGTGACAGGACTCCTATCCAAGTTGGACAAGTTGATTTTTATTTTGAGCACGACATCTTTTGATTTTACTCATATTAGTGACGTCATACCCTAAAGGTTCAAATAGAAACATGTCAAGTGATCCTTCATTTGAAAGGTTTTTTAAATTTGGTTTCAACAGTGTTTTCATTTTAAAAAATTGATCATCAGTTTTCGAATTAACGACATTTATTTCTTTTAAATCGATACGGAATTGGGCCCATGTCCATATGAACTTTTTGTAATATTTTTTGACATCTTTTGATTTTACTTACAAGAGAGACTCTGTAAGTAAAATCAAAAGATGTCCCGCTAAAAATAAAAATGTATGTAAACCTGTATGAGATTTATTTATATAAAAAAATATTTTCGTTACCGAATTTATTCATTTTGAAAGTTACATAATATGTATATGTAATATTATTGTATACATACCGGGTGTTTCAGGAAGGTGGTTCACCCCCCTTAACTTTTTTATACTTAGAGCTATCCAAATGAATTTTTTTTTTCACTTCCGGTTTATTCGGAAATGACCTTAACTTTCGATTTTTAAATGGGACACTATATATTTTTACATATTTTGTCTTAGAAATCAATTCTGAATACAACCATATGTCACTTGTCCATTTTTGACAGGTCATGTCATTTTTTATTTAAATTTTCATTTTAAACCTAGAGTGCCTTGAATTGGCTTATTTGCTTAATTTTTGGTCTAGTTTCTTAAGAAAAATACTATTTTGATTTTTTTCCGAAAACTCTATTTTTGGTGCTCTCTTAAAAGTTTAAAAGTTACACTTTTGCCCATAAGTCATTTTTTTTGAAGGGAAGAGGGTGGCTCATTACTTTTATATGATAGAGATTTTTTTTTGCAAACATTTTGATACTACACATGCATGGTTTATTTTAAAGAACTTGCCCTTAAAATACTAATTTTTACTATTCACTTTTTGTAATTGCATTTGCATTCAGATTTAATATGACAAAACAAAAACTGAGATGGCTTTGAAAAACATTTTGAAAATTTTATCTTAACGCTATCAGAGTATGAACTATAAAACTGTCAAAACTAAAACTTAAAGGATGACATTTCTAAAAATTGTTTTTCAAAGCCATCTCAGTTTTTGTGTTGTCTTAAATCTGAATTCAAATGCAATTACAAAAAGTGAATAGTAAAAATTAGTATTAAAGGCCAATTTCTTTAAAATCAATGCATGTGTAGTATCAAAATGTTCGCAAAAAAAATCTATATCATTTAAAAGTAATGAGTCACTCTCTTCCTATTAAAAAATAATGACTTATGAGCAAAAGTGTAACTTTTAAACTTTTAAGAGCGCACCAAAAATATAGTTTTTGGAAAAAAATCAAAATAGTATTTTTCTTAAGAAACTAGACCAAAAATTAAGCAAATAAGCCAATTCAAGGCACTCTAGGTTTAAAATGAAAATTTAAATAAAAAATTACATGACCTGTCAAAAATTGACAAGTGACATATGGTTGTATTCAGAATTGATTTCTAAGACAAAATATGTAAAAATATATAGGGTGTCCCATTTAAAAATCGAGAGTTAAGGTTATTTCCGAAGAAACCGGAAGTGAAAAAAAGTTGTTTGATATGTCTAAAAAATTGCAAATTTTGTCTTATGCATGATCTCCAAATATCATTTGGATAGCTCTAAGTATAAAAAAGTTAAGGGGGGTGAACCACCTTCCTGAAACACCCGGTATAGTGTACCAAATATTAATCAATAATTTAAATAAAAAAAAGATTAATAAATTATTTTAAATAACTAAGTTATTATGTAAGACTGTTAAAAGTAGTTAGTGCCTTTAAATTTACACCAAAAATTTTGTATTGTTAAGCCTTTTGATTTACCTAAAAAAACTCATTTAAGCGAATATACTGTGATAATAAATTAATCTGTAAAATGTTTATAAACTTTGCATGGTACATTCAAACTATTATTAATTAATATTATTAAATAACATTATTTAAATAAGTTATATAAATTTTAAACAAACTATTCTTACAATCAAAATAGCAATAGATGTCAGGAATATCAATGCAACTTATTATTCTAGCTGCCAAGTTATAAAATAAATTGTGAGTGGTCATGCAAAAAGGCACCGGGTACAAAAAAATATTTTTTGCACGACCAAGACTAAAACTTAATTTTACGCTTTCATTTTCGGGACTAAACTTGCCGTTTTTGTCCCAAGGAAATAAAAATCACGGCAACCTTGATAATATTGAAATATTATACTTACTATGTTTTACTGGTACAAAAATTAGGTTTGGTTAAGTTTTGTAATAAATTAGCGATTCAAACAAATTTATTTGATTTTAACAAAGAAAACCTTAAAAAATAACATTGTTTAAATTACTTAAAATTTATCGTCTTCGTCCATTTTTTCGAACTGGCGTTTGTGTCAACCGTATTAAAAAACAATTGAAATCGCGATAGCCGTTAAACTGACTTTTCGCAATTCAAAGGTTTCTTGATTAAATTACGAAAATAAAACACCCGATTTTAGACGCATGGTTTTAAATTTTATCTACCTACCTAAATTATGTTTGGTCGTTCAAAAAATAGTTTATATACTTCAGGACTAAACGTGGCTGTTTTAGTCCCTTGGTATATAAATAACTATTTTGTTTTGGTATGCATTGGAAATTTCTAGGTAAATTCGTCCAAACATGTTTATCTCGACATGTTTCATTGTGATTTTTTTCGGAAGGGTTATTTACACCTAAACACTAAATTTTAATTTAATTATTCATTTTTTTTTAGATTCTTATTTTATCCCTTCTCGTGACCACTAACAATTTTCTTGTTCACTTTATAAATACAATATTTAACTTGCTTTCTTTTCAATGTTTATTATACACTATTATATGTATTCTCACCATTTTATATATTTCAATTTTAAAATACATACTCTAATTATAAAAAAAATCTTTTTATTCTATATCTTACATATATTTTTTAAATTTAATAATAAAACACTCAATCAACATAAAAACACATTCATAAAAATAACGCTTTAACACATCAAGGACTTTTTTTATATTACTAAGCCTAAAAAAACTTGCTTCAAACTTATTTTAGACATTAAATAAAATATAAGGTTTTAGGTTAGAAGATTTCAAAACAAAATTTTTAAAGTACAAAAGTATATAAAATATATAATTAATGCAAAAACATCCTTTGGAATGATTATTATTGGGGGGATTTATGTATGCAACCCTAATATTAAAAAGGTTTCTTTGTATTTTGTTTTTTTTTTTCTGATGGTGGGTCTATGTGTACTCATTTTCAGTTAATAGAACGGTTTTAATAATACTTTAATACAGAGCCCAAAATAAGTTTTTAAGCCTAATTGGTTCATATAAGTCCTTTAACTTTTAAGATATAGATAAAAAAAGTCGTTTATAAAGCTTGCAGCAAGCTTCATTATATTTTATATGGTGGGAAGGGACTAAAAATAACATTCTTACTCATCATTTTGGCTTTCTTGTTGTTTAAACATTTTTGCTTTGTTTCTTCTAAACGACCTCTTTTTACTGTCTTTTGTACTGCCTGCTAGTTGGCCTTCACGCCTCATAGCATGTAATTTAAAGTTTTTAGCTTTAATTTTCTTTTTCTGATCTTCATTGTTCTTTTTGCCACCCTCTGTATACATTACGTTTATTCTCCTACCATTTAGAGTTGAATGATGCATTGACAAGCATTTCTAAAAAAAATAATAGGTACTTAATAAAAAAATATAAATACTAAAAACATTAATTTTTTCTTCCACTATCCCAAATGTAAAAGTCAGAATTTAAATAAAATGTTGACTTTAAGTCAAGTATAAGTAAAACTTTAACCTTAATGAGTCTTGGGAAACTTCCACTTTTAAATTTTAAATTCTGTGACTTGGTTCTGAAAGGGCCAATGTCACTTTGTCAATAGCAACGTTTTCAAAATATTACATCAGAGTTGACGTGAATACGCTGCTATTGACAAAGTGACATTAGCCCTTTTAGAACCAAGCCACAGAATTGTTTTTTAAACATTTTTCTTTATATAGAAAGAAAAAATATATCATTGTGAAATTTTGTAGGTATTAATATTCAAAAAATACAAAAAAATTGATTTTTAAAGTGCCATTTTTTGGACATAATTTTTTTTTTTTTTGAAAAAAAAAACATAAAAAAACGGTGGCGATTACGGCCGTTTGGATCGACTGCAAAGAAAGGGATATTATTGAGTATTGAAGTCGCTATAGCCCGAACTAGAAGAAATTTTTTTTGGCCAAAAATGTTTCTTCTAGTTCGGGCTATATCGACTTCAATACTTAATAATATCCCGTTTTTTTTCATTCGATCCAAACGGCCGGAATCATGGCAAATTATGGCCAAAAAATGGCACTTTAAAAATCTATTTTTTGGTATTTTTGTAATCTAAATAAACATACCTGCAAAATTTTACAATGATATCTTTTTTCTTTCTATATGTATAAAAAAAATGTTTATAAAACAATTATTTTTAAAATTTTGAGGTAGAAAGACCCCTTAACCCATTCATAGCCATGTTTCTATATTGGAACATCGCATAATTCATCCTGCCGCTACTAAGTGGAAGCAGTTGTATATTACTTAGACACGTTTCTCATTCGACATCTCCGATGTAAGATTTAAGTCATAAGTCAAAAGTGCCTGTGTTGTGTTTTATCAAAAATAAGCATAAATTAAGCAAAAAAAATAGTAAGCAAAAAAAAATATATACGCAAAATATAATAGGTGCAGGGTATGCAAAAAAAATCTACTATAGGATATGGTATATGTGGAGTAAATATGCATGCTATTAACTGTTTCAAAATTTATCATACATCAGCACTGAGAGTAAAATTATAAATCTTTATTTTTAACAGTTATTATTAAGTACCTGGGGTTTGTAGGTTTTAGGACTCAAAACGCCGACGTTGCAAGGACAAATGCATGCATGGAACATGTTTTAAAAATAAAAAAAAAGCAAAAGAGATTTTTTTTTTAAATATTTTTCCATGACTGGGCAACAATATCTATCTATAATATTATTTTTATGAAAATAAAAAGCTTGGCTACGAATGGGTTAAGTAAAATTCTAACTATAATTTAAAATTACATGTATAATTTTGACTGTCGGATTACCAATACAATATATTAATATTAGTCTTCCTTCCACGCTGCCATATATTGGAGACCGTTAAATACCGTGCGATTATAAAGTGCGAAACACTTTTTAATGCAAAACTGGCATTAGCGATGAGTAAAATGCAAGAAAGCTGTGTGCGTTTTACTGGCCACCGAGCTGTTGTACGTAGCAATCATATGGGCAACGCGCACAACTCTAACAGAGGCGTGGCTTCCAAACGAAGAGTATTTTCTTTTCAAACTGTTCGGCACTTTATAATCGCATGGTATATTTTAAGATAACTAGTTATAGTTACCTGATATGCTTGTTCATCACCAACTTCCACATAAGCAAAACCTCTAGGTCTATTAGACCCTTTTTCTGTTGGTACTCTGACATGCTTAACTTCACCAATCTTGGAAAAATGTTGTTTTAGATCATGGGTTGTCGTTTCATATGGAATATTTCCTACAAACAAAACGAACCTTTTCTGTCCTTTTTGCATTATGTTGCCTTTTTCCAGGTCTTTAATCTCTAGTTCCTTGTTCTTCGGTTTTTCAGATTCTTGATGATCAGTCGTTTTCCGCTTGCCGTCCAAGTTTTTGTTTTTAGATTTATTATTTTCATGTTTTAGTTTTTTTGCCGGCTTTACATCTGCATTACTTTCCAAGGTTTTCAGGTTTTTGTTAGGTTTAGGTTGACTTTTATCAAACTTTAGCTTTTTAGCCTTAATTTTAATTTCTTCAGTGTCAGAGTCTTCTGAGTCAGAATTGTCATTTTCTTCAGACATGGTAGAATTTAAAGTTAAATTTTCTTCTTCCTATAATAGACAAAGTTTGTCTAATAACACAGCCCTGCAATTTTAACTTTTTTTCTGCTTCATGGATGAGGATATATGATTTTGGATAACTTGAGCATGCCGATTTAGAATCTGACTTTAGTTTTTTTCCATCACGTCAGAATTTTGCGCAAATGAAAATATAGTAACAAAAAAATATATATAAATATTTTTGATTAAATGACAGGAAAGAGAAGTTTAAGCCCTTTACAATGATTTATTACATAAGCTTTATTATAATTTATCAATAGGTATATTTTTTCTCACAGCGCCATCTATTTTTTTTAACTTACCAAAAAATATATTCCTATTTAAAAAGTTATAGGCAAAAATACATTATGTATTAGACACTTATATATACATTAGATAAGAATTTGTTTTTGGTTTGATGAAAAAATACATATTTATAAATGACGCTGTTACAGAAAGGGATATAAAAATATATAACACGTTCGCTACCAAGCGGCTCATATATGAGCCACGGCAATTTTTCAAATAGACCGATGTCTCATATATGAGCCGACGATCTTTCTGCATTAAATAGCCGTTTAAAAAGCCACGATCTAGGAGGGCTCATGCGGCTCATATAAGGGAAGCCTGGTCTGTGCATGGCCGATATCGTTATTTAGCTAGTAAATACGTGCCTTTTACATGTTTGTTTAACCTCGTAATATTCTACTTAATTAAGCATCCCCCTAAGTCCAGGACTTGTATGGGCTAGTAGTAGATGATGTGTCTCGTTTGTATGTATCCTTGGTCTGTGGGGTCGAAACACAAATATACCCCCGCACACAGGTCCAGGATCGTTTCAAATGTGGCAAATATTCAGCAAACATGTTTTATCAGATTATACCAAAATTTATATTAAATGATATAAAAATAGTTAATAATTTATAATATAAACAGGTAAACTACATCAAACTGTTTTAATCTTAATTAAATGGACCTAGGTTCAGTATGTTTTAATAAGTATTTGAAGTATGGATTTAAAAAAAAGTCATGTGTTTCACATATTAGATGATATAGGAAATCAACACTTATATGTTAAAGCAGTTATACCTTTTACTTTTCATAACTAGAATAGAATCTGTAATAATAGTCACAATAAAGATAATAATCTAATATATTCAAAAAAATGCAAACTGTCAATTTTTAAAAAATATATAATTTATAAGAAGTTATATAAAGTTCGCTATGCAGCGCGAGTTTTAAATGTATTATTTAAAATTAGGTAAAGGTATCTACTTATAGTTTCAATTAAATCTAGATGCGGAACCCCGCGGAATCAAACATCGTTTAAGATTTTATTTTAAAAAATCATGTCAAATACTAATATAAAAGTTAAAAACTTACTACCTAGACTTATATTTTAATAATTTGACAATCAAATGCTAAGGCATCCTCATATAAAACATCACAAGAAATTAACAGAAACTATTTTTTGCCACTTTTGAAACGATCCTGGACCTGTGTGCCCCGGTAGCGAACCTGATAATTAATTAATTACAATGGGTTATATAATAAATCATTATAGAGGGACAAAATACTCTTTTCAACCTTGCAATAAAATGTTTTTTTACTCATTTTAAACCTTTTTTTTTAATTGCGCAAAATCCTGATGTGATGGAAAAAACTAAGTAGAGCATGGAAATCAGCGTAGTCGAATTATCCAAAATCATATATTCGCATGTATGAAGCAGGACCTTGCAGGACTGTGTAATAAAAGGAAGTACCTAAGTATGTTTAACTATAATTTTATACAAAATCTATTCTGCTCAATAATTTTATACAAAATCTATTCTGCTCAATATAAATTAAAATTAATTTAAGGATTTTTGGGGTGAAAAAAAAATTGTAAAGTTTGATTATAGTTATAAAAAAACATTTATTACACATAAAAATATAATATATAATACATAATATATGTATTTGTGTCCAACGGAATACTTCTTGTAACAAATTATAGGTGATTATATTTCTCTTAAAATTACTGTGAAGAAAAAATAAAAAAGTGTCAGGAGAAAAAGAGAGAAAGTTTAATTCAATTTCCACCAAATTTTCGTCAGGAAATAGGACAGTATCACAGTGGTCCCAGAAAAAAAAGTGACAAAATTCTGTTTTCACAGACTACGAAAAAGATAGTGAAAAATATGAAAAAAAAAATTGCGAACGGTGGTTCAAAATTTTTGAAAAATGTTTGATTTAGCTAAAATTTGGTGTAATATTAAGTGAACAAATACCCACACTCAAAATTGAAAATGGCGGAATAAATATGGCCGATTTGTTTTTTAAATTTTGCCAAAATAAACGAAAATATGGCACCTAACAAAACAAAATGACAGATCCCGCCCATTCTGTTATGAGTTATTTTCCTTATGTGTACTAGTAACTACTGTAAAAATTTTGTATGTATGAGTAATTTTTCTGTTCTATTCATATATTAAACAAAACTGCCCTTTTCTTATTTATCTTGTAACTATTTTAGGGTAATTTTGTCAAATTTTTAATATATTTTTTTAAAATAAAATTTAAAAAAAAAAACAGCATAAAATCGTGATTTTTTTACTTAAAAAGCCTAAATACCAAGTTTCAACTAAATCGGACATCTAATCAAAAACTCTGAACCACCCTAATGTCGCAAGTTTTTTTTTCAGATTTTTTACTATTTTTTTCGTAATCAGCGGTGCAAAATATGGCTCTATGCAAAGAAAAAAACAGAGTATTGTAACTTTTTTTTTCTGGGACCAATTTAGATGTTTTTTATTACAATTTTTCTTTCTTAAATATAAAAAAATATGTTGGGACTAAACAATTGTTCGTAAATCTGTAATTATTTCAGGAAAATTTTAATATATTAATAGAATAAAAAAATATTCTTTACATTTTGCAAAAATTTAGCGGCAAAAAAACAGAATTTTGTCACTTTTTTTTTCCGGGACCACTGTGAGTATGTTAAATCAAATTTTGGAAGAAGGGAAGATCCCTTAACTTGAAGGATCCTTTCCTTCCAAAATTTCTTGTGGGGTCAAGGACCTGAAGATTTAAAAATAGGTGTAATTTAAACACAATTTAAAGTGTTATACACGGATTTTTATGGATAGGCCAGCGCCCCCTCAGTTTTACGACTAAAGCGTCATACAGCAAGATACGTACAAGTGAGAGGCAAAATAGCCTAAAAGGCTATAGTAGTAATTTTGTGGCTTGGTTCTAAAAGGGCCAATGTCACTTTTTCAATAGCAACGTTTTCACGTCAACTCTGATATTTTGAAAACTCTGCTATTGACAAAGTGGCATTGGCCCTTTTTGAACCAAGTCATTAATTGACATATACACAAAAAGGATAAAAAATATTGTTAAAATATTGTGTTTCCCAACTTGTATTTACAAAAAAAGTAAAATTTAATTTGGTGGAAATTAAAAAAAAAACATATAATTTAAGAAAAAAAATATAAAAAGTAAAAAAATATTCTTTTTAACTTAAATTACAAATATTTACTGATAAATCCGTAGGTTGATATCCATAAATGATGTGACAATAATTTTGTCTCTAACTGACTAAGACAGACCTTCCTCCCTTGGTACATCATTTATAGATAGCCCCTTGTGAAAGTTAACTTACCTCATCATCAGAGTCATCCTCCTCAGAATCATCTGATCCCTCTTGCTCAGCTGCCTCTTCACCATCTCCAGAGTCATCAGATTCTTCTGCTTGAACATTGTCATCTGAGTCTTCTTCTGCCTCATCATCTGAATCTTCTGCCTCTTTTACAATCTCCTTTACTTTCTTACCCTTTTTACCCTCTGGCACTTCTTTCTTGGTCTTTTTAGCGGCTCCTTCACCCTCTGACTTGGCTTTTTGGGCATTCTTCTTCCTGTTTCGTCTTTTTGTAGATTCTGAACCAGAATTTTCTTTCTTTTTTTGTACTTGTGGTGTAGTAGGTAAGCCTAAAGCAACATTCTTCATTTTTTTTAAAAGGCTCAATTTTCTTCTAGCTGTTTTAGTTATTTCACTCCTATCTTCGATAATTTTAATTCTTTTATCAATATCTTCAACAACACTTTTATCTCCCTCTTTTGCCTTTAATTTAATATCAGTAAATTGTGCCTTTCTCTTTTTAGGAGTACCATCTGTACCTTCTTTTTTGTCCTTATTTTGTTTTTTAAGCTTCTTTTTTTCTTTTTTGTCGTTATTTGTTTGTTGGCTGTCATTTCTAGGTACAGGGGCTGTTATTTTGGGCTTATTGTCCCCTGTGCCTGGGAATTTTTTCATTTTGTTAGGGGTTTGTTTTTTATTTTTAGGTGTACCATTTTTTAAATTTGGAGATTTAGGACTGTTGTCTTCTGTTTTTACCAATTTAACTTTTTTTGCTGAGCCTTGGTCCTTGTTAGGCATACTCTTCCTTTTGTTAGGGGTTTTGGGTTTTACATCAGTCATTGTGTTTGAATTACTATAATAAAAATATATGCTGTTAGAAAATATACAGCAGTCCCCAGGATTTTGTTTGAGGGGTCCAGGCCCATACAACATAGTACAAGACATATCAATTGATCTTAATCCTTAAGTTAAAATTTTTAAGGGGTCATTCTTAAAATATGTAACGCTTTTTGAAATTTTGTCCCCCCTTTTCCATCTAATGCTTCATGAGTTATGAATCGTAATCCTGAGACAAGACCCTCCCTTCCTTAATTTTTTGTTTATGTTAAAGCTCAATGATTATTATGGTATGTATTAAGAATATAATTTTAATAATTACTGGCATGCCAATAGTCTAAGATAGTAAAATGGGCATTTTAATTTATTTATTTTTTAAATAATAAAGAGTCTCAGAAAGAGTGTTACGTAACACTACATGTGTCCTCTCTCCCTCCTCATAATGTAATAAATCCATCTGGTATTTACCATCAAAAGTTAGAAATGTGTACATATTCACAGGGATATTTAACATAATAAGATATGAAGTGTAAAAATTTATAGAAATGTTGCACTTAAAAATGTATTTAACATTTTAGGCACATGCTCATGGCATTTTGGCAAAATTGCTCCGAGCATTCTTCAGGATGCTCTTTGAGTATCCTAAAGAATGCTTATTAAGTATTCTAAAGGTTGCTCAGAGCAATTCTGGCAAATTAAGCATCCTCAGCAATGCTAACATTAAGGGAAAATATACTATATTATAGGCAAAATTATGAGAATGCATAATGGAAACCATCACAAAACTAGGTAGGTATTCTGTAAGAATCTACGTATATTTTTATGTATTTACTTAAAATTAAATTGAAAACCAAAAAAAAAAAAAACGTGTTCATATTTTTTTAGGTCACTGAAATCGATTTTAGTGCAACTAATGGGTACACCACATTAACGTGAAGAATTTAATTCGTATTTTTATCCAATATAATCTTAAAATGATCTTTTATTTCTTATTCTTACCTTTTTATCTACCGTCAAAAACAACACACACGAAGAAAAGAACACGTTTAAAAAGTGAGGTTATGAAAAGGCGTCAAGAGCGGTTCCTGGTAAAGAGATAACAACAAACGTGGCATAAATTTTGAAGTTATTTATAAACTTTAACATAAGAAAGTATAAAATTATATATTTTTTTAATTATAATTGATACTTCTTTGTTTAATTAACTTATAATTTCCTTAATATATTGAAAAAATCAAATTTTGCAAAATAAAGAATGTTACATTTTTTATAACCAGAATACCGCTCAATAATAGCTTGTGTTGGCCGTGTCTGGAGTTACTACCGATGTGACTACGAAGCGAACGGATTTACAAGAAATTGTCGGATTTTTAAAGCAGGTAAATAAAAACAAAATATTCACACTTCACATTTATTTATTTACATTTGTATGCCTAAGAAATAACTTACAATAAAATATTTAAATAACAGTTTTAATTTTTAACCTATAACATTTTATATAATTTAAATATAAAGGTAACTTTAACGACTAAAAATATTGCATCTTTTAAAAGATGCTATTATCTCAGCCAAAAATATCTATTTACAAATAAATATAAATTTTGAATATGCTTTAAAGTTAAAACTTTAAATAAATAGATAATATCTATTATAATAAATTTCAAATAAATATATTCTTTAACAAATTATCTGTATACACATGTGTATATATGCATATGCATATTTTTTCTATTGCTTTTAAATATTTTCTGTAGATCCAATCAAAATTTAGAGTATATCACGAGCTATAAATTGTTGATTTTGAATGGTTAAAATTTTTTAACAACGGTATGTACCAACATGGCACATCTGCAAATATATGTGTATATTTAAAATATTTTAATACTTTTTATGTAGGCCTACCGGTATTTAAAACTAATTATTTAGGAGGCACAATAAATTAAAAATCACATTTAAGGAAAAATAAAGGACATTTTTCATAATATATTTCCATATAGGGATATAGACTATACCTACGTAATAAATCTAGTTATCTAAAATTCTAAACATCCCTACAAACATTGGTTTCTTCCGCCGACGCAAAGTACATCGGTTGAATGTTGGCCGTCGGGAGACCGAAGAACCAATGTTTGTAAGGATTTCGCTAATATTAAGCTAAACATGAACTGCGCATGAGCATTTAAATTTCTGAAATTCATTGTAGCAAAACTTGTATATTTTTGAATATTGACAACATTTTATTGTATAAATTTAATAAATTGTGTGGTCTTTTATAGCTTATTTAATTATTTAATTTTCTAAAAATATTTCAGCTATTTTATATTTTTTCTAACACTGGAATACTAAGCGTTGGAGGAACCTCGATGTCTTCTAAACAAATAACTGAAGGATTGAATGGGAATCGAACCGGATAGTTCAGTTTTACATCCATTAGTAACGTCTGGAAATAAAAAATAAAAAAATAGTTTTCCTTGCAATTTTATTTTCTCTATGCACCAAGAATTATACAGAGCGGTCCAAAAGTCACCCCCCCTCTCTTAACTTTTGAACCAGTTAAGATATCGACTTCAAATTTGGAACTTTTAAATAAGACAACTTAAACTATCTTTTAGCATATATTTAATACTTTCAGCTCTTAAAATGTGGGCAGGGGGGCAAGGGGGCACATTTTTTTAAATAGAAAGGGGGGTCGTGTAATACATCATTTTAAAGCTTATAAAATTCTCCATTTAACTCCATATTTTTAAATTAAAAAAAAATAATTTTTTTGGGTTTAAAATGGGGTTGAAAATGGGTATTAATGTTAAAATTCCTCTAAAACAAAACAAATAATTTTTTAAAAATGCCTGATTTCATCATAAAAAAATGTTAATTATACTTTTAAACTAATTTTAGTTGACATAAATTTATAAAAAAAAAAACTTAAAATATCGAATGTTTTATCACAAAAAATTGAAAAATCAAAACCTTAAAAAACATTTTTAAAAAATTTAAAAATATTAGTTTAAATAGAGAATTTTATAAGCTTTAAAATGATGTATCACACAACCCCCCTTTCAATTTAAAAAAATGTCCCCCCATGCCCCCCTGCCCACATTTTAAGAGCTGAAAATATCAAATATATGTTAAAAGATAGTTTAAGTTGTCTTATTTAAGAGTTCTAAATTTGAAGTCGATATCTTAACTCGTTAAAAAGTTAAAAGGGGGGGGGGGTGACTTTTGGACCGCACTGTATTTTAACCAGCACACTTGAATCAAATCACATATCTTAGTAATATTACGCTAATATTTATATATTTTTTTGTTTTCTTAAAAAGTGTTCCTAAAATCAAGATGGCAAACCCATCGCATTAAGCCTTTGGCTAGACCGGGTAAGTAATGAGTAGGCTGGGTCATAAAAAATTCAGCTCAATTCAATGATCAGAAACCCAATTTTGGGGATCTAACCGCCAACATTTTACGTTTTAAAATAAAATATATATATATATATATATATATATATATATATATATACTCATATTCCATCAATAGGGAGCCCGAAATTGCATGTTCGACCTGCGATACGAAGCCCACTACCGACATACGAGGCCCGGTTTTGGGCTTCGAATTTTTTATAGTGTATATCGTTTTATTGGACCTTAAATATAGTAGAAGAAGAAGACTTGAAAAATTGCCCAGGGCTTCCTATTATTCTAATACCCATTAAAATATACGCGCCTGTGTTCACGGAAGTTGAACTAGATGGCGACACAGTAGAACTGTATGTTGCATGTATTTTTATGTAGTTGTCATATGATATGAGTCCCTAAGATTTGGCAACGTTGTTGACTACTTCAACTTAAATTGTTCAGCACTGTAGTATTAATTGGCGCTAAATCTTTTGTGGTCATGTGCTTGTTAAAGAAGAAATGAATAGGTCTAAGAAGATATTAGAGCTTGCTTTAAAAGCTCAAGGTAAGTTAACGTAACATACCTAAATTCAATAAATAACTTTAAATATTTTCTATATTTCAAAGAGTTTTTATTGTAAGAAAAAAACTGTCTATCAAGTTCCGTTAACGGACTCTCGTGGGATTCACAGTGGGAAATAACGATCTTTTCCTGCGGAACGGTAAAAAAAGAGTACTTTAAATTATCCGATCGGGCTGAAATTTTGTACGCTGACTTAAGGGACCTTTCTGCACCCCATCATGAAATTTCAACCCCATCAAACAATATTTAAGGGTGGCTTCCCCCTTTAAAACAATTTTTTTTCAGCGGAACGGTAAAAAAAGAGTACTTTAAATTATCCGATCGGGCTGAAATTTTTTACAGCGACTTTAAGGACCTCCCTGCACCCCATTCTAAAATTTCAACCCCATCGGAAAATATTTAGGGTTGGTTTACGCCTCCGAAACGATTTTTTCTGCGGAATGGTAAAAAACGAGTACTTTAAATTATCCGATCGGGCTGAAATTTTTTATGCTGACTTTAGGTACCACCCTGCACCCCATTCTAAAATTATAACCCGATCGGAAAATATTTAGGGTTGGTTTACGCCTCCGAAACGATGTTTTCTGTGGAATGGTAAAAAACGAGTACTTTAAATTTTCTATGCTGACTTAAGAGACCTTCCTGCACCCCATCCTAAAATTTAAACCCCATCGGAAAATATTTAAGGGTGGCTTCCCCTTTGAAACATTTTTTTTCAGCGGAACGGTAAAAACAGAGAACTTTAAATTATCCGATTGGCCTGAAATTGTTTGTGGTGACTTTAGGGATCTTCCTGCAACCCATTCTAAAATTTCAACCCCATCTGAAAATATTTAGGGTTGGTTTATGCCTGCAAAACGATTTTTTTCTGCGGAATGGTAAAAAACGAGTACTTTAAATTATCCGATCGGGCTGAATTTTTTTATGCTAACTTTAAGTACCCCCCTGCACCCCATTCTAAAATTATAACCCGATCGGAAAATATTTAGGGTTGGTTTACGCCTCCGAAACGATGTTTTCTGCGGAATGGTAAAAAACGAGTACTTTAAATTATCCGATCGGACTGAAATTTTGTATGCTGACTTAAGAGACCTTCCTGCACCCCATCCTAAAATTTGAACCCCATCGGACAATATTTAAGGGTGGCTTCCCCCTTTGAAACATTTGTTTTCAGCGGAACGGTAAAAAATAGAACTTTCAATTATCCGATTGGGCTGAAAATTTTTGTGGTGACTTTAGGGACCTCCCTGCACCCTATCCTAAAATTTCAACCCCATCTGAAAATATTTAGGGTTGGTTTACGCCTGCAAAACGATTTTTTTTTGCGGAATGGTAAAAAACGAGTACTTTAAATTATCTGATCGGGCTGAAATTATTTATGCTGACTTTAGGTACCACCCTGCACCCCATTCTAAAATCATAACCCGATCGGAAAATATTTAGGGTTGGTTTACGCCTCCGAAACGATGTTTTCTGCGGAATGGTAAAAAACGAGTACTTTAAATTATCAGATCGGACTGAAATTTTGTATGCTGACTTAAGAGACCTTCCTAAAATTTGAACCCCATCGGACAATATTTAAGGGTGGCTTCCCCCTTTGAAACATTTTTTTTTTCAGCGGAACGGTAAAAAATAGAACTTTCAATTATCCGATTGGGCTGAAAATTTTTGTGGTGACTTTAGGGACCTCCCTGCACCCTATCCTAAAATTTCAACCCCATCGGAAAATATTTAAGGTTGGTTTACGCCTGCGAAACGATTTTTTTCTGCGGAATGGTAAAAAACGAGAACTTTAAATTATCCGATCGGGCTGAAATTTTTTAGGGCGACTTTAGGGACCTCTCTGCACCCCATTCTAAAATTTCAACCCCATCAGAAAATATTTAGGGTTGGTTTACGCCTCCGAAACGATTTTTTCTGCGGAATGGTAAAAAACGAGTACTTTAAATTATCCGATCGGGCTGAAATTTTGTATGCTGACTTTACAGACCTTCCTGCATCCCATCCTAAAATTTTAACCCCATCGGAAAATTTTAACGGTGGCTTCCCCTTTGAAACATTTTTTTTTCAGCGGAACGGTTAAAAAAGAGAACTTAAGATTATCCGATTGGCCTGAAATTGTTTGTCGTGACTTTAGGAATCTTCCTGCACCCCATTCTAAAATTTCAACCCCATCTGAAAATATTAAGGGTTGGTTTACTGCTGCAAAACGATTTTTTTCTGCGGAATGGTAAAAAACGAGTACTTTAAATTATCCGATCGGGCTGAAATTTTTTATGCTGACTTTAGGTACCACCCTGCACCCCATTCTAAAATTATAACCCGATCGGAAAATATGTAGGGTTGGTTTACGCCTCCGAAACGATGTTTTCTGCGGAATGGTAAAAAACGAGTACTTTAAATTATCCGATCGGACTGAAATTTTCTATGCTGACTTAAGAGACCTTCCTGCACCCCATCCTAAAATTTAAACCCCATCGGAAAATATTTAAGGGTGGCTTCCCCTTTGAAACATTTTTTTTCAGCGGAACGGTAAAAACAGAGAACTTTAAATTATCCGATTGGCCTGAAATTTTTTGTGGTGACTTTAGGGATCTTCCTGCAACCCATTCTAAAATTTCAACCCCATCTGAAAATATTTAGGGTTGGTTTACGCCTGCAAAACGATTTTTTTCTGCGGAATGGTAAAAAACGAGTACTTTAAATTATCCGAT
Organism: Brachypterus glaber; assembly: GCA_958510825.1. NCBI lineage: Eukaryota > Metazoa > Arthropoda > Insecta > Coleoptera > Kateretidae > Brachypterus > Brachypterus glaber. The sequence goes on from OY294049.1 coordinate 10,517,936, forward strand.
CGGGCTGAATTTTTTTATGCTAACTTCAAGTACCCCCCTGCACCCCATTCTAAAATTATAACCCGATCGGAAAATATTTAGGGTTGGTTTACGCCTCCGAAACGATGTTTTCTGCGGAATGGTAAAAAACGAGTACTTTAAATTATCCGATCAGACTGAAATTTTGTATGCTGACTCAAGAGACCTTCCTGCACCCCATCCTAAAATTTGAACCCCATCGGACAATATTTAAGGCTGGCTTCCCCCTTTGAAACATTTTTTTTCAGCGGAACGGTAAAAAATAGAACTTTCAATTATCCGATTGGGCTGAAAATTTGTGGTGACTTTAGGGACCTCCCTGCACCCCATCCTAAAATTTCAACCCCATCGGAAAATATTTAGGGTTGGTTTACACCTGCGAAACGATTTTTTTCTGCGGAATGGTAAAAAACGAGAACTTTAAATTATCCGATCGGGCTGAAATTTTTTACGGCGACTTTAGGGACCTCCCTGCACCCCATTTTAAAATTTTAACCCCATCGGAAAATATTTAGGGTTGGTTTACGCCTCCGAAACGATTTTTTCTGCGGAATTGTAAAAAACGAGTACTTTAAATTATCCGATCGGGCTGAAATTTTGTATGCTGACTTTGCAGACCTTCCTGCACCCCATCCTAAAATTTTAACCCCATCGGACAATATTTAACGGTGGCTTCCCCCTTTGAACCATTTTTTTTTTCAGCGGAACGGTAAAAAAAGAGAACTTTAAATTATTCGATTGGGCTGAAATTTTTTGTGGTGACTTTAGGGATCTCCCTGCACCCCATTCTAAAATTTCAACCCCATATGAAAATATTTAGGGTTGGTTTACGCCTACGAAACGATTTTTTTCTGCGGAATGGTAAAAAAACGAGTACTTTAAATTATCAGATCGGGCTGAAATATTGTATGCTGACTTTAGGTACCACCCTGCACCCCATTCTAAAATTATAACCCGATCGGAAAATATTTTAAGTTGATTTACGCCTGTGAAATGATTTTTTCCTGCGGAAGGGTAAAAAAAGAGTACTTTTAATTATCCGATCAGTCTAAAATTTTGTACGCTGACTTTAGGCACCTTCTTGCACCCGATCCTAAAATTATAACCCGATCAGAAAATATTTAGGGTTGGTTTACGCCTGCGAAACGATTTTTATCTGCGGAATGAAACAAAACGAGTACTTTAAATTTTCCAATCGAGCTGAAATTTTTTATGCTGACCTAAAGGACTTTCCTGCACCCCATCCTAAAATTTCAACCCCATTGGAAAATATTTAGGGTTGGTTTACGCCTCCGAAACTTTTTTTTCTGTGGAATAGTAAAAAACGAGTACTTGAAATTATCCGATCGGTATAAAATTTTTTATGCTGACTTAAGGGACCTTTCTGCATCCCATCATAAAATTTCAACCCCATCGAACAATATTCAAGGGTGACTTCCCCCTTTGAAACAATTTTTTTCAGCGGAACGGTAAAAAAAGAGTACTTTAAATTATCGGGCTGAAATTTTGTATGCTGACTTAAGGCACCTTCCTGCACCCCATCCCAAAATTATAACCTGATCGAAAAATATTTAGGGTTGGTTTACGCCTGCGAAACGATTTTTTTCTGCGGAATGGTGAAAAACAATTACTTTAAATTATCCGATAGGGCTGAAATTTTGTATGCTGACTTTATAGACCTCCCTGCACCCCATTCTAAAATTTCAACTCTATCGGAAAATTTTTAGGGTTGGTTTACGCCTGTGAAATAATTTTTTCCTGAAGAACGGTAAAAAAGAGTACTTTGAATTATCCGATCGGGCTGAAATTTTTTACAGCGACTTTAGGGACCTCCCTGCACCCCATTTTAAAATTTTAACCCCATCGGAAAATATTTAGGGTTGGTTTACGTCTGCGAAACGATTTTTTTCTGCGGAATGGTAAAAAACGAGAACTTTAAATTATCCGATCGGGCTGAAATTTTGTATGCTGACTTAAGAGACCTTCCCGCACCCCATCCTAAAATTTGAACCCCATCGGACAATATTTAATGGTGGCTTCCCCCTTTGAAACATTTTTCTTAATAAACGTTAACCTTATTTATTCCAAATTATGTTGATATTTTTTTACACCAGACCAAAACATCACTTTTTTAATAAAAAACAAAATAGTTTCATTACATTTTAAACATTTTAAATATTAAAAATAAAAACTACTTTTATAACAATATTATTCATTTATCATTAAAAAACAAGCGTTAAACTTTCATACAAAGACAACTTAAATAATTATTATATCGAATTTATAAGTAGGAAATATTGGCAACATCGCAGGGCTTCAAATAACTGTGAAAAATCAAAAAAATATGCATTTGGGCTTGCTATGACCGGAAAATATAATAGGGACTCGTATTAGCGTTACACATATATCTTTTTTCCTTGCCCCTAAACCCGGGCTTCGAATCACCTATGCTATGTATCGGGCCTCCTATTGATAGTTCTACGTGTATATATATATATATATATATATATATATATATATATTTTTTTTTTTGTATGTGTTGTTAAACGAGACGATACCTTAAGTTATGACGCTAAAAGGTTCAACAATACCTAATACTCAAAATAAATAATAATTATAAATATACGTAAAGTTTTAGGGGGAGGGCTATGTATAAAATTCATAAAAAATTAGGAAAAAGAAAATGATTTTTTAGTACAAAAACCTTTTTTTTAACCATATTCAAAAAGATAGGGGTTTAAAAAGTTTCTAAATATTCCAAAATATTTTACGTAAAATCTGGACGGTTAGACCCCCAAAATTGGGTTTCTGATCATTTAATTAAGCTGATTTTTTTACAACCCACTTTGGGGACCAGAACAAAGGTTTTAACCAATTTTAGTTCAAATCGGCGAGCAATAAAATTTTTTCGACCCAGCCTAGTAATGAGAAACCTCGTGAGCAACATTACTCCGACGTTGTCTGCTGATACTATTGGCAGGTATATCGCCATAAATTGTATCCTTCCACTAAAAAAACTTTTAATTTCTTAATGTTGCTATATCATTGGCAGTTTTCCTCTAACATATGTGACCAGGGCCGGCGGAAGGAGTGGGTGTAAGAAAGAGTAAGTGGGGTGTCAAAAATTTGTAGGTGATCATCACCTACGAGGGCTTTTCATTTAGTCAACAAAGTTTTTAGCAGGGCTAATTTTTTTTAAACGGCATATGACTAACGATCTGTTGCCGGTGTTGGCAGAAGAGCGGTATAGGTTCTGAAAACTGGTGGTAAATGGTCGTTGCTGACTGCTGGCCGGGTTCTCCTATTGATCGTGGGCCGCTAAAAATATGCGGTTATTGCCCGAACGGCGCTTAAGCGACTTCATCGTATGCCGACTTGCGGCAGTTAGCTAGCCACAAGACAATTTTTTGCTGGAAACCTATTAGATAAATCCGAGGGGTGTCTTACTGGCCAAAATGTGTACATGTATTGTCAAAAATGCAAAATAATTTCGTAATGTCGAGTAATGTCAAGGTAATGTCAAGGTAATGTCAAGTTAATATCAAGGTAATGTCAAGTAATAAATAATAAAATTAAATATGCTCCTAACAAGAGTGTCCCGTCCGGCTGTGACAGACGGACGGAAAACCGAGCGATCCTATACGGGTTCAGTATTTCGTTACGGACCCAGGGTCCGGGACCCTTTAAAAATGAACATATGTAGTGGTAAGTAATCTTTAGTTGGCCGCAGTATTTTATTTGAATGAATGGTTGATTTTTTTACTTATACACCATTACTAGTGGTCCACTGGTGGTACTTTTTTGCACTGGGAAAAAACTGCTTGTGTGATTTTTGATAACTAAAAAAAATCGTTTTTTAAGTTTAAGTTTATGTTTAACGAATGTGACCTTAATACTATAGAAATAAAAACACCCATCCCATGTCATGTTTCAGAACTAACCTCCCCCTTTCGCGTAGAAATTTTTACGCTTGCAATGTCTACGCGCAGGCGTAAATAGTAGATAATGTCTAAGCACATGCGCACTAGGATATAATGTCTGTAATGTCTAGTAATGTCAAGTAATGTCAAGTAATGTCTTGTAATGTCAAGTAATGTCTTGTAATGTCAAGTAATGTCATGTAATGTCAAGTAATGTCAGGTAATGTCCCGTACTGTCAAGTAATGTCGAGGTAATGTCAGCTAAAGCGTACATGTATTGTCAAAGGTGAGACACCCCTCGGATAAATCTTATAAAATCATATCGAATATCTTAAAAAATACAATTTTATTAAAATCTAGAAAGAATATTTGTTTAAACTCTAATTCTTACTTTGGGTATATAAAAAAGCCTACCTAAATAGTCAAATAAAATCTAACGAGATTTTATTAAGAAGAGATAGGATATTCACGTGATAACATTAGTCTATCTAGCTGGCCAACATTCAGCTGACGTAATTTACGTAAGCGGAAGATTGGCCATCGGGCGGCCGACGTACTAATGTTTGTAGTTTACGCCTCATGTACTTGATATCACGTCCAATTGACGTGGAATGGCGTCAAATCAACGATATCACGTCTTTACAACGTGAATTTTAACAAAAATAACATTATTTTAAGATATGTGAAATAATTTTATCTAAGAAAAAAATAATTGCTCACCCCTCCAAAAAATTTAGGGGATCCAGGTAAAATACGGGTACCCGGATAATTTGTAGAGCGTACTACAGAGTATCCGAGTAACACATTTGCAAGATTACGAGCCTACAAAAATAAATTAAAAAGTGAATATGCATTTGAAAATTTGTCTCAAAAATAAAAAAGATGCCAACAAAAAGATTAGTAGACAAAAAAATAAAATAAATCGAAAAAAATGATTTTCAAAACAAAAAACATAAGCAAAAAGAAAAAAATAATCAAAAAATATCTTTTTGCCGCAAACAATTCCCAAGTAACACAAGTAGCTTTAAAGTGTCTCTTAATACGTATCCGATATCAAATTAAAGCTAGCTTGTCTGTAACAGCTTTCTGTAAACGAGATTTGGTGGTTTTACCGATGCATTTGGTCAATTTAGGAGATTGAACCCAGTTGAAACCCATTGGGGTTTCTATTTGTCATTTTTCGCAGGGTTAATAAAGTGAAACCAAATCGAATATAAATAAAAATAAATTATTTTACTAACATGATTTTAGGAAATATTAAACAATCAGGCCTATTCACATGTACCATTGAGATTGAGATTTGTGGCAATATTGACGAAAATTGCAAGGTCATTTACGTCAACTGTATTAAAACTGCATGGGATTGTAATTTTTGTCAATATTGAATAGATTTCAATGGTACGTGTGAATAGGCCTGAATAAAGCGTTTTAAGGGTAATTTCGTGCGTTTTCTACTATAATAGTAGTTTATGATACGAGGGCGAAAAGTTTAGTTTTTAGGGCGATAACGGAGATTGCACCCGAGCTCGGAGAGCGAGGATGGCAGCCGTAATAGCCCTAAAAACAGTTATTCGATTGTAGGTAATATCTTTACAATAGTTATTTATGGTACTAGTGGGTAAAGTAAGATATTGCCCATGAGAAAATTAACCTTAAAATGTATTATGTTTTAATATCAGTCAACCAATCAACGTCGACTATTTTACTTTTCGCACCATTTATTATACAAAAAGTGTCGCTTTCAGATACTATCAAACAAAAATAAATTTTAAAATTATTACTTAGGTATGTATGGTAAAAAAATACCTGTTTTTTCCATTTTAATAACAGACGCAGATTTGGTAATTCGCGTTAAATTTATGCACGGTCAATGACTTAAGCCACGAATTCGTGATTATTCATGCGCTATAAATGGTTATTGATGCACTATAAATGGTTATTGATGCGCTATAAATGGTTATTGATGTACTATAAATGGTTATTGATGCGCTATAAATGGTTATTGCATTTATAGCGCATGCGCGGTAAATTTATGCTACTAAATTTTTGCGCGGAAAAAACATGACGATGTAAACTTTGCGCGGTATTTGTCTCGCGATTTTATCTGGCGCGGTAAATTATTCGCTGTAAAAGGCGTTTATGGGTAAATAAATATATCTTACCCCTTGTTCTTGGCTGATTGTTCTTTCCTGTAGCTTAGCCTGTACTTTTCTTATAAATGAAACCGGCACCCTTTGCTCAAATTCATCAACCGGAGTGTACAAATTTAAAATTTTACAGATTTGCAGGGGCGTAAGTGCGCTACACATTTCACAAACACTTGTTACATCCTCTTCCGTTTTTCTCGCTTGCAGCAAATGCGCAGCCTGTATTATTGGTTGAAGAGCTTGCTGAATACTGGTTTCCTACACAAGAAAATTTAAAATTAAAAAAAATCTTTAACAATTTTTTTTACGACTTAATGGTTTTATACTTACATCTAGATTCTTTTCTCTAGTCCACATTTCAAAATGGGATAAATTATGCCTAATTTGAAGTCCTTTTGACCAGTGGCAAAGTTCTTTGCGTAAGAGTAAATTATTAAGACTGGAAGCACATAAAAAGTAGTAAACCTGTTTAAAAACTTGTGATATAACCTCAGGATCCACACCATAGAATGTCAAAATCTGAAAAAGAGATTTTTTTTAAATAAGTATAGAAAATATTAGCAGAATCCTTTCAAAGAAACTTGCAATGCAGGGCTTATGTTGTTATGTTATGTTAAGATTCCCCGGAGCCCGGCGAAAAATTTCTGCCAGGGGTAAAGCTTTTTTTTTCAGAGGCGTGGACCTTTTTGAAAAAGGATGTCCAGGAAAAAATTTCCCCGGGGCCCGGGCTGTTTTATCCGGCCCTGTTTGAGAGAATCATAGGTATTATAATACTGCCCTGATAAAGCAAAGGGCAGTAAGTGACATTGGTCAATAGCAGCATTTTCAAAATATTACATCAGGGTTGACGTGAAAACGCCGCTATGCGACAATTGTCACTTACTGCCCTCTACTTTAACAGAGCAGAATACATATGCTGCTCTCGAATATGGAATTCCCCATAGACGAAGTTACGCGAATCGCACCCGAATTGATAATCTTCGCCTTTTACCTCACTTTCGCAGATGAGTCACTGCACATTAATTTGAATATAACGTATAGTTAGATAAATAGCCGAAATCCGCAAAAAAATTCTCATGGGGAAATGGAGAGCATACGACAGAGAGACGGACATAGGCGTTTGGATGTGGGTTTTCTGAGTGTATGATTTCTACTTGGCAGAACGGGTGACCCTATAGGGTCTAGACTATAGGTAGTCTTGGGACTACCATCAATCGGATGGCCTTCCTGACCGCCTAAGGTAAAATTGAACTCTCTGATTCCTTCAGCCACGCGTATAGGCTTACTAAGGGGTTAAAAAATATAAAAAATACGGTTGAACAAAACAGTAAATGGGGTGGAATCCAACTCTATTTTTTTATTTACCTTGTGGTGATTGGTAAGTTCTTGCATCAAAGCTGTAGTTGGTTTTTGTACACTAACAGGACTTTCCAAATTTTTTAAACTAGCCGCTCTTCCTCGGCCGCTAGGTTTATTCCCACTTATTCCTGCAATTTCTTCGTGTTCTAATATAGCAGGTACAATTAGAGGTTGGATTTTTTCTTCTAAAGACTTAATTAATACTGAAAAATAAGATACAATAATTTTTTGCGAAAAACGAAAAAAATTGTTTTTTTTTCAAAAATTTTTTTTTTCAAAAAAGTATTCAAAATTTTATTTTTTTTATTTAGTTTTTGTTTAGCTTAGGGCCCCTAACCCACTCCTAAATGAACCACGATCAACTGCAAAAAAAGCTGAAGTATATTGCCCTAGTGAAGGGCACATGAGCTGCATTATTTTTATTAACTAATTGATTATTAAATTTATAAGTAAACCAAAAGATGCAAGAAAGTGCCTGTAAGGTTTATAACCCAAAATACAAATAAACAGGTAACGTACGTAACGACGGAATGACCCTTTAACCCTTTTTTGCGTTTAGTGGGATTACTTTCAAAATTTGTAGAATTTTTTTTGTTAATATTTTTGTGCAGCTCAAGTTGTGAGCTTTGAAGCCTTTAGTTATAAAAGAAAGAAGCTTTAATCTTCTTAAAATAAAACGTACCTAGGTATATCCAAACTGCTATATCAGAAAGAACTTGTCTATATTCTGATAAATCAAAGTTTCTGAGACATTGTTCGTTTTGTTTCGATGTATTTTTGTCTTGGAAGGCTTTGTCACCACTATACTGTTTCATGTTATGCAGCAATCTACAAAAATATTTACTTTTACTTGCTATAAATATCAATAAAGTACACTTTTAGTGGTGAGTCACCATGATGGCTCATCACCTAAACTGCTGCCATCACTGATGACTAATAGTCATTGACTATTACGATAACCTAAAAAAAGCGTTTGCTCTTCATGTGATATTTTACCTTAAAGTATTTGATAGCCATAAGACGGTAGTTTCAAAATCTTCATGTCTTTTCCTAATCACTTTTTTTACCGAATTCGTGAATGCGGAAAGTAAACATTTTACTTTTTCATCATCGTTAATGTAATCCGTATGTCTGATGCACATAAAAACGATGTAGGCTGGTAATCCTGGCAATAACGCGACTGCCGTTCTTGGTTTTAACTCTAAAAAATATAGTCAATAATTTAAAAAGGGATAATGGAGAATTAGAATAGACAAAAATACTGATTATCAATCCATGTAGTATACACTTTACAGTATAATTTGTATCATAGCTATGCTGTCTCAGTCTCGCGCAACTACTGTTACACTCTCACGAAAAGGGACATAATGGAAATGTAAGCAGTGAAGCTGATAGATTGGCACGAGCAGGCTCGGGCTCAGTACCTATTGGTCCAGAGTCCATAATCCCCGTATCTGTTACTTTTAAAAAAGTTCCCATTAACCAAGAAACCCAGATAAAACACACCCGTAATTGGATTACGAGAAATGACTGTAAACATGCATGCATGCAAGGGCAGCCCTTCCCACTCCATGTGGAAAGACAGCACGCTTTTTTATGCAAATAAAAAGGGATAAGATAGAGATAAGACAGTTTGCAAGCATCGTAACAGGCCACTGCAAACTAAATAAGCATCTAAACACCATGGAAAAGCTAGTCGACCCCATCTGCAGAGGATGCTACATGGAAGAGGAAACAATGAAACATGTTTATTGCCACTGTCAAGCGTTAGCCCCCCGAAATCTTAAAATCCTATAAGAAAATATAAAAATTTTATACTCCCTTAGAACGATAAGGGCGCCAAAACAAGCAAATATGCAGGCCCTTTTTCGTGGACCATATATGGTCTATAGGCTTTCAAATTCTTAAAAATTTTCGCCTGCGGAGCTAGGAATTTATTTTTTTATTTAAGCTTCCCCGGTGCCTGGGTTTGATGGTACCCCAAAACGATAAGAACGCCAAAACCAGCAAATATGCAGGCCCTTTTCCAAGTGGAGCATATAACTATAGATCTTCAAATTCGTAAAAATTTTCGCCTTCAACGCTAAAGTTTTCTTGCATTTAAGTGAAACATTTAATTTTAACACTTTTAAAAATAAAATATACTAGGATATTTAAAAAAAATCGCCTGCGGTGCTAGACCTTCCTTGCATTTGTGTCAAATTTAAAATTACAACACTGTTTTAAAATGTTAGACCATCACAATTGTAGAAAAATTTGCCTGCGGCGCTACGACTTTCTTAAGTTTTATTAGAACGATAAGGGCGCCAAAGCAAACAAATATGCAGGTCCTTTTTCGTGCACCTGCGGCGCTAGGGCTATCTATATTTTTTATATTTAAGCTTCCCTGGGGCCTGGGTTTAATGGTCCCTCAGAACGATAAGGGCGCCAAAACCAGCAAATTTGCAGGCCCTTTTCGATGTGGACCATGTAAACTGTAGATCTTCAAATTCGTAAAAATTTTCGCCTGCGGCGCTGGGGCTTTCTTACATTTTGTTTCATTTAAGGCTATAAAACTTAAACATAAAATGTAAAAATTTTCGCGTTCGGCGCTAAAGCTTTCTTGCATTTAAGTGAAGCTTTTAATTGCAACACTTTTAAAATTAAAATATACTATAAAAATTACGCGTAGCTACGGCTTTCTTAAGTTTTATTTTAAATTTATGGTTTTACAACATTATACATTAAAAAAAAAGTCAGAAATTAACAGAATTCATAATTTTTTAGTCGTTTGTGCTTTTTATATTGTTTGTATTATAAATATAATATCTAGTTATTTTCTATACAATTATTTTTTTATATTATATATTTAAAAAAAAATTATTTTTTTCCTACGGCGCAAGATTTTCTATGTTTTTACTAACTTAAGAAAATTTCTGTTTAATTTCGCCCAATTGACCATTTTAATTCGTTAAAAACATTCAAAAAATAATGCAAAATTTGCGCCTGCGGCAGGTCAGTTCTTTTCCAGGTTTGTAAAAAAGTAAAAAATTCTGGATATGCTCTTGACCTTACATATATCCAAAGAATTGGATGGCTAGTATGCTGCGACCAAAGGGAGGTAGTATAATAGGCCCAACTAAGTGGCCTAAGTAACTAAAGATAGCTACCCTCCACCCTAATAACCATAACCATAACCAAGTCTCGCGCGAACTCGGGAACAATCGTACTGCATTTAGGATGCTATAGCGACTACCCTAATAGCACACTTTGTTCTACGAATATTATTAGAACATTCTAAAAAGGAAATAATATTCTTAGAAACATCTTAGAATATTCTTAGAATGTTTGTGCCATCAGGGTATAGTCGTAACTTGTAATTTAAGATAGTAAAAGGTATGCAGGGGTGTGCACTAAGGACACTAAATCTGTAAACTCTAGTTCAGTTTCCTAGTGGCAGCGCCACAGATCTAGTATCCTTAGCGTGCACTGCACACTGTAAAGTGTTGTGCAGGGGGTTCGAATTCTACCTTTAAATGTAAACTAAATCGATCGATTATATTATACCTATAACTAGTTGTTTCATAATAGTATTTTCTTCTCCTTCAGGGTATGAAAACATTCCTAAATAATCTCTATCCTTCTTCTTGATGTTAGGCAAAGCTTTATTATGCTTAGCCAGTACTTTATTATTATTATCATTATCTAACTCAACCGTGTCTTCAAGATCTAAACCAGCTGCTTTTAGTTTCTTCGTTAAAATTTTGACATGTTTTTTCAATTTCTGAACTGTTTTAGTTAAAGTATCGTTTTTATCGTGTAAATCTAAGTTTTCGGCTGTAAGTCTAGTGATTTCCAGTTGCATATACGCTTCGGCTTGAGATTGAGTTGACGATGTAAGGTTTGAAGATAAAATTCGTTGCTGACGTTCGTTATTTTCCCTAAGTTTTTCTATTTCAAGCTTATATTCTTTTTCGTGAGCTTTGTATTTGGCCTTCTCGTCTTGTAACTCGAGTTCTAGCTGCTTGTTGATGGTTTTTTGCGTTTCGTAAGCCAGTGTGAGTTCGCCGTCTTCGTTTATGTATTCTCCTATAAAATAGATTGAAAAATAAATAACGTATGATCGTAAAACACCTACATTAAAACCAAATAAAAAAATATTTTATAGGCATTCACATAATAATTGAAAATAATAAAATAAAATTGAACCTATAAAACTCAGACTGCAGTTTTATAGATTGTGCGAAAAAAAAAAACATCAGTGACTAGATTTAGTCTATAGTCTATTGAACTGCAGGATTATGCTGTATACACTTCAGGGCCGTAACTAGAGGGGGGCAGGGGGGCTAAGTCCCCCCTGGCTTTGGTTTGAGCCCCCCTGGCGTTATTTAAGTCACCTACCTTTGGGCGCCAATTTTTTTTTGCAGGGTCGCCAAGTCTGGTAGAAACCGTCAGGGACAAACTTTTTATACCTAAAGGTAATTTTTGGGGCGCCAATTTTTTTTTTTGAAGAGGTGCCAAGTTTGGTTGGTAGAAACCGTCAGGGACAAAGCTTTTTTCATGAAGTTAATTTTTTGGGGTCGCCCATTTTTTTGTAGGGGCGGCAAGTTTTGGTTTGATTTACGCAGGGCCGTAGCGAAGAAGATGTCGTGAAATATGCAACTTTTGTATTTGAATCCATGAAATATGCAACTTTTTTCTTCGAGAAAAAAGTTAATGACTAAAAAAAAGGTTCCCACCCTTTCGTGAAAACCTAAAATGATTTAAGTTAAATCATTGAATCGTTTTTTTTTTTATTTTATTTCATAGTTTTAATCATTTACCTTCATTTACCTTCATTTAGGTAATATGGTGGATATTTATTGAATATCTAATTCAAATTTTAAATCTATATTAAAATGATCAAGTAGATAATAAAAATGACTGAACATGTTTTTGTAAGAAATTGAACATATTTTTTAAGCTTGCTATGATCAATAAAAAGCCAAACTTAAATAAAATAAAATCTTCAGTCCCGTAGAATTTATAACAATAGAAAATACGCAGTTTCCATAAACGCAAGACGTGCCAAGTCGCTGATGCTTTTATACCGTAAAAAATAACAACAAATTAACAATTGGACCCAACATAAATTTTTTCATGCAAAAATACTTGCCTGGTCCTTTTTTAGGAGTAATACCTAGAATTATACAAGTTGTATTATATTTCAAGCTTTTACCAAAAATAAGCAAACCATATTTTACAAATTTTCTTTAACTTACCAGTTCTTGTTTTAGAATTGACGATAGTCTTCATGTTGTTGGTCTGATTGGTCAAAACTCCTTTCAATTGAATAATTTCTTCAGTTTTTCGATCAAGTTCACCTTGCATATTCTTTACTTGTTCCTGGAGCTTGACTTTTTCCATTCCCTCTGCAATACTGGCTCGTAACTCCATCAACTGAGATTTGAAGTTGGAGTTACATAACTCCAACTCATCGATTCTTACTTTATCTCTGGCAGATTCTTCCGCCTTTTCAATGCGTGGCGACTGGTCCAATTCGTCTAACCGTTTTTGCATTCGCATTTTTTCTCGCTCAACCTCGGCCAATTTGTGTTGCAGTTTCAAAACAAGGCCTATATCGGCTTTGGGGTCTGATTCCAATTTGGTTTCGGTTGAACTTGTACTGGGTGTTTGGCTATCACTTGCAGTACCTACACACAAAAAATAACCGCTCAAAACAAGCTCTATTCAAACAAACCTAATAATTTTACAAAGTTCAATGCAAGAAATACATTATTCTCGAATCAAAATCTTGAATTAACCCTCTATTGCATATAATTTTATTTTACAACGAAAATAAAATATGATACGTCTTTTGACTTGCAAAATTCATAAAAAATATTGATTTTTTTTTCTTTATTCGGAAAAATTTTGTTACATTTTTGTTCAAAGCCATTGTGCATACATATAAAGAACAAAAACGAATACAAAACTAAAAAAAGTAATATCTACTTGCTCATAAATTATGTGTGGTAATAAACAAAACAATTTTTAGAGTTTATTAGAACTTAAAAACTCGTTTTTAACCAAAACCAATACACACACTAACATAAATTCGACTTCAGCTAAATTTCAAACTTCGTAACATGATCACCTGTTTAAATATTTACCGGAAATATTAGATACTCCAATTTGAAGAAGAGTATTCCCTAGTGAAAACTAGGTGCCCATAAAGTTTGTATTTTGGTTATTAAAAAATGCAGGGGTCTCAATGCTAGTGTTCCCAAATGGGCACAAGGTGCAGTAGAGAGTTAATTTGAGGCAACTGAATGAACATATTTATTTTTAATTTTTTTAGGATTTAAAAAACGAAAAGTTGGAAAATTTACTTGAGTTATTGGCAATCGAGTATTTTCATCGGATTTTTTCCAAAGGGTTAGCTAATTATGGGTTAGGGTTAAAACTCTAAAAAATAATTAAACTGTCTTCGTCTAAGACCAAGATTTTTAAATAAATAAACGCCTAAAAAAAAGTTCCATGAGGCATATGTTTAAATTATTTCTTACCATCATTGACCTTCCAATCAATATTTTCCAATTTTTCTCTTGTATGTGAACTTGCATTGGATCGAACTGATCCATACCCATGATCTTCAGGTATATCAGTGGTTAACAAGTTATTCTCATCCACAGTGGAAATACTACTTAAGTCACTAACTGTTCTCTTATGTGACGCATGAACTTTATTTTGAAGTTGTTTTTCTAACTCCTCAGCGTGTTGTTCCAAAGAATTATATTCCTGCAATAACTTTTGGTATGCTTGCCTGTCGCTATCTTGTTCGTTCATAATTAGTATTTTTTCTTTTTCCAGACGGGTTTTCAAATTTTCTTCTGCACCTCTTTGGTTGACTCTTACTATTTCATTAATATTGTCTAGCTCTTTTCTTAGTTTCGAGGTTTCCTCAGACCAATGTTCGCGCTGCTTTTGAGTCTCCTTTCGATATTTATCCAGTTCGTTTGAGAGATCCATCTTTTCATCACGCTCTTTTTCGATGGTTTTTTGGAATTTGTCGATTTGTTTATTTTTTTCCATCAGGAGGTTTTTCAGATTTTTGATTTCGATTTCCAAGGCTTTAAATGTTGTTAACTTATTCCTGAAAATATATGAATATTTTATTAAAAAAATATTACAAAAACTTAATAATGTGAGCTACAAAATATTCTTATTTTTAAATTTTAGGTAAGTAAGGTAAAATTAACATTTTTACTTACTTTAACTCCTTGACTTCATTTTGGGATACCTTGAGATCATTATTATTCTTGTTGAGCTCATCAATTTTCTGCTGAAGGCTAATAATCTTATTTTCCAGTCCTTTGTTGAGCTTCTTGACATGTTCAATGGACCTCGCTTCAATTCTGAGTTTTTTGTATTGTCTTCTAGCCAAAAATCGTCGTATGGCAGCTTGACAAATAACAATTTGCCTATTTCTTTTACGGATGCATCTTCTAGCCAAATAACCACGTACCATCTTTTGAATAATAAGTGCCTAAAACAAAACAAATAATTATTTTATTATGAATCAGTGAAAAAATAATTTTGCTTACCTTTGCATTGTACTTGATTTGCATAAATCGAATTCTAGCCTGATAGCCACGAATATAGCATTGAAGTCCAGTAATACAATGTTTGAGTCTTTGGTATTGAGTTCTTTTGAGCCAGCCCTTGACAAATCTTTGTATAGTTTTTGCTGCTCTGTCCCTTCTTATATCAGTTGCCAATCTAAAACAGAACAAAAATACTGAGACTAACTAAAAACTTTCTCCGGATCTGAACATCCCCAGATCCAAAAATTTTAAATTAACAGATAAAATACAATTTTAGACCCATGGTTTTTCTTCTAAATTATTTTAAGTTTAAATGCAATAATGACTTCTAAGTAAAAATATAATATTTATTGTACCTTCTAGCAAGAAGTCCTCTACCATAACGCTGTAAAAGCAAAGCACTCTTCTTAATTACCACATACTTCTTTCTCCAGATAAAGGCTCGAGCAGTTTTTTGCATCATTATAACACACTGCTTCAACTTTTCACTTCTTAATTTTTCTAAATATGCTACTTGACCAGTTTTAAAGAAAATCTTGGTTTTTCCAAACTGATACACCTCACTATTTTTAATGTATTTAGTTAAAACTGTTTCACAGGTTTTTTGCATGTTGGTTCTGTTAATATCTTTATATTTACACAACACTCTATATCTGTAGAAAAAGTCTATGTAAGTCCATCGACTTGGGAATCCAGCAGCAGAAATTCTTACAGTTTCCAGGACTCCACAAGCTCTTAGTTGTTGTACAGCTCTTTTAGAGTTAAACTCAAATGCTGTTTTAGTATCGTTTGGTTTTATACATCTAACATAGTGTGGCGTAGTGGCGTTTAACGTTGACATGAGTAAATTTAAAGAGTCTCTAAACTGAGATCCAACACTCTTTTTGTGGGATTTTTGACTAGTGGGAGCTGCCTTTGAAGGAATTATCTTAACTTTGGTATTTGGTAACGCTAATTTTTGAGAATCACTTGCAAATAATCTCTTAACTAAATTATTTTTACTAGCTTTAATAACGGAGATCTGTTCTTCTATGACGGTATCACGATTTTTTTCCAGGAAACCGTTGCTTTCGTATTGAACTTTGTCTGCAAAGTGGTTGATTACGAAAGAGGATTGCCCGAATCGACCTTTAGCAAAATGGGAGTATTTTATACATTTTGTGTAGAGTTTGGATGTCCATGATGCGTCTGAACCACGCGGCATCTGCAGAAAAATAACAAAGTTTTTAGTAATTATTTACGTAGGTACTTAAAGACCAAGTGACTCACTGAGCATTAACAGCGTCGAGATGACATTCCGCTTGGTGAACAATAGTTTAAAGTGTCTATTTACTTGAAAAAAGAGTTTTTTAACATTCTAATATTTGCATGCCCCCGGTAAGGGAACGTTCAAGTATTACGTAACGCAAATTTTGATCATTTTGGACCCCACTCCCCCCCTGTAACGCTATTTTCCTATACCATTAACATAGGCGTAACACTCCAAAATTACCCCCCCCCCTCTAGGAGCGGAGAGTTACGTTATACTTAAACGTTCCCTAAATGGCTATTTCGATCCGACCCGTGCTTATGTAAAACAACAGTTAAGTGTATGATATACGTAACGCGTTAACGTATAATGGGTCTTTCTACCTTCAAATTTGAAAAAATATTTTTTTATATAGAAAGAAAAAAGATATCATTGTGAAATTTTGCACGTACCCTAGCGGATCTGTTTACAGGGTGTGTGACGGTGTAAACTCGGTGTAACGCCGATTACACCCAGTTTTTACCAAAAAAAAAAAACGCTAGATTAACACGGTTGACTTGGGAAAATTTTAACTGTACACTTCGGTATAAACACGGTGTACGCAGGAGTTTTTAGTCGTCACCGCGCCTACACTAAAATCCCACTGTAACACACTGTGTTACTCCAGTGTAAATACCGTGTAGGTACTTTTTTCACATTTTCAGTGTATTCGGTGTAATCGGATCCGCTAGGGTATGTTTATTTATATTCAAAAAATACGAGAAAAAAAAATTAAATTTTTAAAGTGCCATTTTTTGGCCATATTTTTTTTTAAACATCAAAAAAAAAACGGTGGTCGCCATGATCCCAACCGTTGGATAGACTGAAAAAAAAACATATTATTCAGTATTGAAGTTGCTATAGCCCGAACTAGAACTATAGCCAAAAAATAACAAAATGGCGGACTAAAATTTAAAGGTAAAAAGATCCCTTAAATGTATTTCCATTTTCCCTAGGTCATGACTATTAAAGAAAATTTAATTTAATTTCAATAAACGGAATTTTTATCTCCTATGTAACATAAAAAAATAAATATACTACAGGTTAAAGTTACTACTTAATATATGTATGACCGTGTACCGCTATATATCCATTAATATAGGTAATTACGATAAGGTTATTTGCATATAGTAAAGTACATAATAAGTTTAAAAACAATCCATGCAAAAACATATAATTAGAACGACTATTTTGTTAAACCTAGGGATCGTTTATAGGAATACATATTTAGGAAGATAAGGATTTATTCATTTGTTTCTACAGTGCGGTCCAAAAGTCACCCCCCCCTCTTAACTTTTGAACGAGTTGAGATATCGATTTCAAATTTAGAACTCTTAAATAAGACAACTTAAACTATCATTAAGCATATATTTGATACTTTTATCTCTTAAAATGTGAGCAGGGGGGCAAAGGGGGAAAGGAGGGTCGTGTGATACATCATTTTAAAGCCTTTAAAATTCTCTACATAACCATACATTTTTAAAATTTTTAAACATGTTTTTTAAGGTTTTGATTTTTCAGTTTTTTTGTGCTAAAAAAATAAATTTTTAAGTTTTTTTTTGTTAATTTTTATTTATGTCAACTAAAATTAGTTTAAAAGTATAATTTACTTTTTTTCATTATGAAATTAGGCATTTTTAAAAAATTGTTTGGATTTTTTAGAGAAATTTTGATAAAAATACCCATTTTCAACCCTATTTTCAAACCAAAAAAAATGTTTAAAAAAATAAAAAATATACAGTTAAATGGAGAATTTTATAAGCTTTAAAAAATGATGTATCACACGACCCACCTTTCCATTTAAAAAAATGTCGCCCCATGCCCCCCTGCCCACATTTTAAGAGCTAAAAGTATCAAATATATGCTTAAAGCTAGTTTAAGTTGTCTTATTTAAGAGTTCTAAATTTGAGGTCGATATCTAAACTCGTTCAAAAGTTAAGAGGGGGGGTGACTCTTGGACCGCTCTGTATATAAATATAAAATTTCACATACATTAATTGAGTGTATATAGCGGGGAGTAGAGTTATTGCTGAGTAGGAATGTTAGTAAGATCATGCTACGAACTGTGGTTATTGTAGAGTAGGGTTGTTATGGAGTAGGGAAATTAAGAGTTGTGATGTTAGACCAGAGCCGGACAAAGCCAGCCCATGCCCCGGCGAAACATTATTCCTGGGCCCCCATTTTTCCAAAAGTTCCTCGCCTCTGAAAGCTTTACCCCTAGCAGAAAATTTTAGACGGGTCACCCTTGGAGGCCGAGGCCCCGGGGAATCTTCCCTCCTCCCTCCCCCTGAATCCGGCCCTGTTTTAGTCTACCGTCATAACTATCTTAAAATATATAACCTTAATAATATAATAGAATAATTATTCTATTAACCTACCTTGCATTCCTCATCCAGTAAATCCAAAATACCCAATTTGGCCTCTATTAAATCTATACAAGGCTGATTATCATAAAAATCGATCATTTTCCATTCAATACTCTCCTTGATGTACTCTTCTTGCTCCAATTTAAAAACATGCATATTAAATTGTTGCTGGAGCTTTTCATTGGCATAGTTTATACAAAATTGTTCAAAAGAATTTGTTTCAAAAGTTTCAAAACCGTATATATCCAAAACACCTATGAACATAAATAAAGTAATTAGCCTTATAATTAACCCATTAGCGCACAGGCTTTTTTTATAATTTTTAACCGACTTCCAAAAAAGGAGGAGGTTATCAATTCGACGTGTGACTTTGTTTTTTTTTTATGTTTGTTCCCGCATAACTTTGGAACGGATGAACGGAATTTGATGAAACCTTTTGCGACTTAAAGAGGACATTCATAAGGTGGTCCCGTTTTAATTTGACGCTCGGATAATACCAGGTAAGCCGGATAATCAAGATAAATCTAATTGTTTTAACGCAATTTCACTTAATACCAACCAAATTTTTAGAAAATGATCGGTAAACTCGGATAAGTCAGATAACTTTATTAAGGGGTCACTCAAATAATACGGCAGGCTAAAAATCTTTTAAATGCCGCTAAACTTGATTCTGTGGATCTGCAATATTAAAATACCAAGAGAAATTATAAAATTTGTGATTATACCATAAGGCGTTATTTGATTATTACTTAACGCTTAAAGTTTTACAAAGATTTTAGTTAGTATTTCGTTAAAAATAAGGTTGGTTGGACTCTTGGTCGCTGAAATAAAAATACTACTCTATTTATTTTTTAGAAATTTTTCTTTAAGATGATTACGCCACAACGCACTAATAGTGTCTCTAAAAATTAAAAAATAAGTCGGTGCCAATTCCACAGCAAATAGTTTAACAACATAAATGATTGTTAGTATTTCATTTAGGGAGTGGTGAAATTGGCACCGGCTTATTTTTTACTTTTTAGAGACAGAAGTCGGTTCATTTTTTTTTGCGAAAAGTTTTTTTGTTTTATTTTTTGTGTAAAATCAATGGTATTACTCAGCGTTAATTGGTTAAATGATATCTATGTGATTTTCTCATTAGCGCCCAGATTTTTTTATTTTAATATTTATGTCAATTTTTGGTTCACATCAGTGATACCATTTGGTATCACTGGGAGTTAATGGGTTAACAAGAAGATGAAGTAGATAAAACTGTGTGATGAAAGAATGAGCGTGTGGAGAAAAAACTAGCCACAAAACTAATTATAAAGATGATGTAGTGACAATGTATTGTACAGTAAAATCACTTTTTTACCCTTGTAATATTTTTGTTTCCTACCTATAAATTTATGTTTTGATATATCAGATTCCAAAGCCTTGTTAATGACCAATACAATCCAGTTGAAAAGTTCTGCATAAATATGCTTCGCTAGAGCATCCCTCGACATCGCAGCGTCTTCAATGGACATCGGTTTCAGGAAAACTTCGCGCATAGAAACAATTTTTCTGGTACACAACCAAGTTCGCATTTCACTTTCTTCTATTTGAAGTAGATCCGACAAAATTTTTATATGGTTATCTTTGGACTAAAAAAGATATATAAGTTTTGTTATGGAAATTGATTGAAAAACCTAAACATTTTTTTTTGCATTTTTAGCATGACACTCCGAGAAAATGTAAAAAAGTGGGTGTTAAAAATATGGGTGCATCTGTCCGTTTGTAAACTATTGAAATATTCGATTAAATGATTTAAAACAAAGGGGGTAGAAACTAACATTTTTTTTCATATTTTCTCTAAATCCAAAAAATAAAAAAAAAAACGATAAATTTCAATAAAAATTATTTAGAGCTTTAAAAAAATACCATATCGAGTATTCTGTCGGTAACCTAAAATCCTTACGGGTATTCCACATCCTTCCTGATCCTGTTCGTTAGCGGTCCTTATCACACATTCTGCAAACTGTATATTTCCAAGGTGCAAAACAGCAGCCAAAATTCGAAACATGTCTTCCTGTTCTGTTTCGGAAAAACCCAACATATTTAATGCATCTAATGTACTTCCGAACTGTCTTAAATCATCTATACCGTCTACATCAGGACTATGTCCTTGATTTAAGTACAAGAAATTATCCTGATGTTCTAAAATTAAACAATATAAAAATTAAGAACATTCCATATCCTTAAGGCTTTACAAATTTGTAAAGCAAAAAAGCGACAATTTTAAACTAGCATCCTGAGAAAAACTTTAATATGGTCATACTACTTCCATAGTTCCTGCAACAGTGCCAATGGGAAGTTACAACTTTATACGTAAGGTTAAAAGGTCTAGATATTAATATAGAGCCTTAGTAAGCTTATGTGGAATCCTCGGTGGAATCTTTAGGGAAGTTAGAACGCTCTAACTTTCGCTAGTTGCAGGAAACTTTTACGGAAGTAGTCTGGCATCCTAGTTCTAGCCATACTAAAGTTATTGCTCCGTGGAAGCAGTTCACAGGGGCTTGGAAGTGCAGTAGTTCACAAGATTTGCTTCACAACAGTTTTGCACATGAAGGTCATGAAACGTCGTGAAAATGTGAAGAAAGTGGGTGTTAAAAAATGTATGTCTGTCTGTCTGTCGCTGTATGTAAACATTATATCTTTTGAAAGGAATGTCCGATTTGAAAAATTCTTTCACCAAACGATTCAGGACCTTTTCTACTTGCGTCACATCAAATATGGTTAACATTAGCCTAGGGCAAGGGGGCAAAATGGGCAAGAACTAAAAATTTTAGCGATATATCACCTATTATTTACAGTAGGACAATTTGTTTTTGCATAAATGAAAATAATGTTTACTTCTCTACAAAAACATATGGAATCATTTTTATCGTAGGACTATTAGTTTTCGAGATATAGGCATTTTAATAAATTTTGATATATTTTTACATTTTTAATTAGATGTCAAATTTAGACACTAGTAAAATTGCAATCATAGGTAAAATTAATTTCAATTAATTTTTCTTTTAATAAATTTCTGAAAAACAATCCGATAACTCTACAAAGAGAAAATAAAAGGGTATCGTCCAAAAATACAGGAAAAGTGAAATCAATTTGATATTTTTAAACTTCCTCATTTTTACACCCGTTTAAAAAAGGTACCCGTTTCACATTTTTAAGATTATTTTTGTTTTGCTACCGAATTAAAAAAAAACATTACTTTAAACCTTTGGGATAACCAGAAGATGTGCTAGTAGACAACGCTTGATACTTAGACATTTATCTCGAAAACTTTCTAAAAAACGTTCTAAAACAAATTCGGAATCAACGAGAACCAAACCGTGTGAAGCAAAAGAAATAGAGTTGAAATTTGTTGAGTAGT
The DNA here is from genome assembly GCA_958510825.1 of Brachypterus glaber. Classification (NCBI taxonomy): domain Eukaryota; kingdom Metazoa; phylum Arthropoda; class Insecta; order Coleoptera; family Kateretidae; genus Brachypterus; species Brachypterus glaber. Next base: position 10,539,996 of record OY294049.1, read on the forward strand.
ATAATTTATCTTTACCTAAATGAAGATGTGGGTACTGTTTTCTAGCAGAACAAAGCTGGTAAAAAATATGGTAATTTCTCTCATCTTGTGCTTGGAACACGACCCTTGATTTTTCCAAAAGATACGTTCGCATGGAAGCCCCGCTAATGCTAAATTGTTTGCTGAATTGTAGTTCAATGAATTTTCCGAATCTTGAGCTGTTATCATTTCTGGTAGTTTTAGCATTTCCAATAGCCTAAAATATTTATAAAGATTTAAATAATAATATTGTGCCTCGGCTATTATTTTTAGTATACAGTAAAAATACAGAAAGATCCTATTAATTGAATATTGTGTTAGGTACACAAAGGGAAAATATTGGCTATCCAGGTCCAAAGAAGAAATATCCAGGCAACGCGCAGATGAGGACAATTCGCCAATTTGCATAGATTATAAAATTCTAAAAAAGGTTAAATGGACCAGTATTTTAAAATCCTTAGTTAAAGGTAAAGAATTTGGAATTTTGATTGTGGTATTTATCTACATAGCATTTAACAATTTTGAATTTTAAATTGATAATCTCATGAATGAAATAAATAAATGTCCGCTTTCCAAGGTTCCACAGTAAAACCTAGAAAAGCCGCGTAAAATATTTATTTGGTTTTACTGAGTCTTCCTGGAAGCTTTAGAAACTATTTTATAAAAAAGAAAATACATGACGATGAACTTTAATTCGTTTCATAAGATATTGGTTTCGTTTTACTTTTTAGTATTTAAAATACTTATATGAGAATAAATTGTCTAATATATTTTTTCTTTCCAGTGACTAGGGATTGAAATCCCGCACGAGTTTGAATAACGCGGGATTCTTGCGCGATTGACTTCATTCCGTGGGATCCCGCATGCGGAATTGTGATTTTTTACTTAGGGATATATATTTTTGTTTTACATTGTTTTTCTATTTTATAATTTATAGATTCAGCTATCGTAGGTCCCTTTAAAGGAATATTTTTTTATAAAAAAAAATAAAAACAGTAAGAAATACTAATACTATTTGGTATTTATTAAAAAATATATAATATTATTTACTTATACCCTGCTAAAAATGATGGGTCTGGGCGGGTATAAATGGTGCATAAACCGGACTTTAGCGTATGAAATTCACCCGCTCAAGTCCGGTCTATGCAACATTTATACCCGCGCAGACCCGTCATTTTCAATAGGGTACATATAAAAAGCAAATTAAATTAAATTCTTAAAACAGAACAAAATTGAAATCTCACATATATGTATAATATAAATTATATCATACTTTATTATTATTTTGTAATTGGGTACGTGTATAAATAACATAAGATGTTTTTTAAAGGATTTTTGACCCCTAACGTAGAATTTTCTAAATTTTTCATGTACTTTTTACCTCACTTTTTACTAAAACTAAAATTTGTATATGCTCCTCCTAATAATCTTACATAATTTGTGCATTTGAAAGTATGCCCTCAACACACGTCATTTAGGTATACTAGGATCCCCTAGCCGAGTTCTTAGTTTTTTTTTAATATGATAATATAGATATTGTCTGTTTAGCGTTAGGTACTTTTCTTTAACTCCATGATTTTCTAGGTCCCAAATTTCTCTTTTTAATATACTTAATATCAAAATTATTACTTGAATTTACATTATTTGCTATTTCTGTATATTTTAATCTTATTTCTAGTTCCTCTTCCAAAGATAAAATAGGAGCATTAAAAATATGATACTTTTTAAAAGCTCGCGACACGACTGACTTAAACCCATATTAAATATAATTCTTATTAATCTTTATTGAATAATAAGTACATCTTATTTTAGATTTTAAGCTTTCACGGCCATTAAGATATAAAGAACTTTCTCTTTCGGGTTTAGACCGTGTTAATGGATTTTTCACTTTCCGACGTTTCGTCTCTTACTACTAGAGACATCTTCAGGGATTAATCTGAAACTAAGTTTCGAATCAACTTGTGTCACTATTTATGACGAGTTGTGGTTATTCACCCGTGACGAGGATTTTCCTATAAGTACATCGTCTATATCTGAAGATTGGCCCCAGATTACGATATTATACGATATTATTGAATGTATATTCGCATAATAATGTGTTAAAATTCAAATTGTGTTTTAAATACTTGCTTGTTTAATTTACCACAAAGAGATTTGACATGACTTGACCACGTTAGGTTTTTATCGATAATTACGCCTAGAAAATTAGTTGAATCTTCACATTTAAAAGATTGATCACCCATTTTAAATTGTAAATTAGCAACATTTTTGCGGAAGTGTCCGAATTCTAAAAAAACTGTATTTTCCTGGTTTAAAATTTATTTATTTTTTCTACACCAAGAGTCAAAAACATTCAGTACCCTATCTATCAGCATAAATGTACAGTTTTCCATTTTTTATTAAGTGTGGAAGGTCTATTATAAATAGTAGGAATAATAAGGGACCCAATATACTTCCTTGTGGTGTGCCTTTAGATTGTGCAAAAAAGTTTGAATTTTTTTATTAATTTTAACTTTTTTCTATCTTTTAAAAATATAAATATATAAATAATTTATAGTCTTCTGTATTATCTAACTACAAAAATCCAAGGAAAAAATACCTATAATATTAAATTAATTTCGGTGAAACCGTACCCTTTATTTTTATTTTATTCCAATTTTGATAACATGCTATAGTAATTTACTTTTTGCTCAGTAGGTTATACCTACTTAGATTTTAAAACTACGTGTATGGAAAACTAATTATTTTACAAATTTCTCCTTTAAAAAACATATTGTGTAGTTATGTACGTATTTAAAATACTTATTTGACTATTATTAAAATACATTAAAGATAAGGAAAACATAACTACCTCAGTATTTTAGTATGTCTGTAAGCTAGAATTACTGAATTTTAATTGATTCTTTTAAATAGTACACCCTCGTAACTTTTGAACCGAATGAGATATAAACTTTAAATTTAGAATATTTACATCACACAATAAAAACTATCACTTTCCATATTTTTCAGTTTTTTATTCGGTAAGGCAGCGCCAAGGGAGACAATATTTCAAATGGCACACTACGTCTTGTGATACGTCATTTTAAAGAGCTTAAAATTCTCTATTTAACCATGTAACTATTTATTTTTTAATATTATTTTTGAAGATTTTCTTTTCTTCAAAATTACTAAAATTTTTAATATTTTGTGCATAAATATTGAAAATTTTACATGAAAATAATAAATGTATTAACTATTTTGACCTTTTTTCGCAAAAGCCAAAATTATTTTTTTTAAATATTAAAAATTTCATCAATTTTAAAGAAAAAAAAGTCTTCAAAACTAATAATAAAAAATTGAAAAATATGACAAATTTTAGTTTTTGTTGTGTGATATGCATATCCCAAATTGAAAGTTTATATCTCATCCTGTTAAAAAGTTACGGGTGGTGTACCATTTAAAAGAATAACCCTGTAGTAGGGAAGGATTTTCTTTAAAAAATCTGTAATTTTCCTTAAAAACTCGGTATCCAACTTAAAAAAAGCTCTGAAAAATTCCCAACTGTGTCCAATTTTCCCAACTTCAAAAAAAGCCTTACCACTGACAGAAAAAAAAAGCTCGACAGATTTTTTTTTGACAAACTAAACTAAAAAAAAGTCTCCAGTACTCAACACTGAAAAAATACCCAACTCTGCTACTCCAATTTTCCCAACTTTATACCCATTTTCCGACATCTACCACTCAATTTCCCAAATATGCCACTCATTTTACCAACTGTACAGTGGATTTTCCCAACGAGCGCCCCCTACCCCCCCATGGGAGCACCCCTGATCCGGATACACTTAGGTAACCTTTATTTTTTGCAACTTTAGGTTCTTTAGGTGGAGGAAATTATTTTGTTTGCTACATAAGTTCAAGTTTATTAGGATGTTTTTACTAAGGAAGGTATATAAGGTATAATATATTACACATATCTTAAGATATACCCTAAAGCACGTAGATAATAACGGTACCTTATTGAGTAAAGTATTGTTATTGTTTATATATGAATAGACTTAGTCAAAAAGGAACCATATATGGCATTTACGTAGTGCCATGCAACAGAATGTAAATATACCAAAGAACTTTTACCTCAAGAATGAACATGATGAAATCTACCGTATGCTTTGTTTGAAGCGTGAACCAACTGCGGTGAGGGGCTGGTGGGGAGTGACTATTGTTTACACTTAGTACGCGTAAAGAGAGAGAAAGAATGTGTAAACTCACAGTCTAATGTCGTAAACTTTGTCAAGAAATACAGTGTTGCCAGTTGCAACACCTGCTTTAGATATTTTATTGTAAATTTTAAGAAATATTAGTTTTATTTGAGTTTTATATGAACTAGTAGTTTAATTTTAATAAATTTAATTATATTACATTATCAAATATAATTATAGTGTCGTAGTATAGTAGTTTTTTTAAATTTTAATATAGATATAAAGATTTATCATAATCATAAAGTGAAAATTACGCAACATCGCTCTGGTCACCAGAAGGTCAAACCTAGCGATACTTATGTTTACACCAGAAGCAGTATCGCGTACGTTTATGTAAACATACAAACAAAAAGATGACACCTTCATAAACATTGGTCTGAAATAACTTCTTGAGGTAAAAGTTCTTTGAAATATACCTATTTGACATGTAGTTGAATGCTTAAAAAGCACTGCTAGCATGCTTTTTATTTAAAAAATGTAGATATTTCTTATTAAAAAAGTTTAAAATTTAGGATATCTAAAGATGTTTATTATTACATCAATCTATTTTCTGATCATCGTACAGAGTGATATTGGTAGACTGACAGTTTCGGGCTGCTGGCCCTCTTCAGTACCAAGAGTCAACTCTGCACGCTGATTAAGAAAACGTTTTTAGACTTTACTCGCAAAAGGAATATAGCCATTAGATTGATGTAGACTTGTGCGCCATCTATTTCTAGATGTAGACAACTACTCATACCTCTCCTAATCTGGAGACTTTGAATGGTAGCAAGTTGAAGACTTGTGTGTCTCAAGTACATAGTACCACTAACGGGTGGTTAGACGTAAAATTAGTAAGGACTTTTTTTTCCTATCTAAAGATGTTTGTTTCATTTTGCATATATCTATTCAAAATACCATAAATGGCATACATACTTCCATGATAGGACTGCTTGCAAGCACCTTCTTTTCGATTTGCGTCTCTGTAGAATTTCCTCCGACCGTAGCGAAATACCTCATCGCGTATTTGGCTGAAACGGTCTTTCCTGCCCCGCTCTCTCCTGAGACAATGATACTTTGGTCCCTTTGTTCTCTTTCCAGCTTGGTAAATGCTTCTTCGGCCACGGCGAAGATGTGGGGGTCCAGGTCACCCATCGCCTGACCTCGGTAGGCCTGTATGGTGTCGGTATCTGAAATAATAAAAATAGACAAGGTATAGTTATGGACTAGTCGACTATACAGGGTTATTCAAAAATAAGTGTAAAAATATTTAGTGGTAATTCTACATAAAATACACTGCCCAGTATAGTTTGGCACAAGGTAAGCTAGCTAAGACCAAAGGGGGAGGTATACACAAAGCGACTAGCGCACTCTCAACTTTACGATTAAAGCGTCATAAGGCAGGATGCGTACAAGTGAGAGGCACATACATTCTTAACATTTTTTCGTTAGCTTCAAACAATAAAAATGCTTTCCTAATTTTCACCTCCGCGCGTGAAATAGATTTTTAATTATTAGATTCACTTACAGCAATCTTAAAAAACCCAAGATACCAATTTTCACGAAAACTACCACCGCCCACCAGGGGGTGGATTTAGAAAAAAAATATTTTAAGATTCAGTTTAGCACCCTCAAAAACCCCAATAAACCAATTTTCAAGAAAACTACCCCCCTACCTAGCTAGGGGCGGATTTATTTAAAAAAAAGCGCATTCACCAAAAATATAATTTTGAAGGTATTTCTATGCTAATACATCTCGCTGGGGGGAGACATGGCCCCCATGCCCCCTCACTAAATCCACCCCTGTACCAGGCTACCTAACCTCTTGGTCTTTAGAAGTAATATACGTATTCAACTTAAATCAAGAAAACCATTTAATTTAACTATTTAACATACTTTCGAATATACAAACTTTTGAGCCTTTGATTTGAATAAGCCGGATAACTAAGATCTAATAATTTTAACGCAATATCACTTAAGAACGGCTTAATTTGGTTCTAATACCAACCAAATTTTTAGAGAAATAGAATAGAATAGAAAAAGTCCAAACTCGGATAAGCTGAATAACTTTATTAAGGGGTCACTCAAGTATTACGGCATGATTTTACAATAAGGCATTATTTGATTGTTACTTAACGCTTAAAGTTTAACAAAAAGTCAGTGCCAATTTCACAGCAAACAATAATAAAATAATAAAAAAGTAATTGTTAGTAATTAATTTAGGGAATGGTGAAATTGGCACCGACTTAAGTATTTTTTATTTCTTACTTTTTAGAGACATTAAAGTCGGTTCATTTTTTTTGCGAAAAGTTTTTATTCTTCGTAAAAAATGTGAAAACAATTACTGAAAGAAACTAGCCATAAGAGAGTTGGGCCTACATATGCGTTTAAAATTGATTTTAGACACACCCTTAGCTAAATTTATATTGGCATTTTTTTTGGATTCGCAAAAAGAAGTTGTTTTTTTTTGATCATTTTTATGAAAAAACTCGCAATTTAGAAATTGCCAAATATAATTTCTTGGCCTAATTTATTTAACTATTTTCAATGCCAGCGATTAAAAATATTTAATTTAATTTATTTATTATTATAATAAAAATTATGCAAAATTTTACGGTATGTTTATAAATATGGATTTATAATAATTTATTGATTTATAGGTTAAATTTTATAAGGGAACGTTCAAGTATTACATAACGCTCTAGGGGGGGTCTCGAAACCGTTACGCCGCGTTACAGAGGGGGGGGGGTGACAGTAAAAATGTTATGTAACACTTAAAAAATTATAATTATAAAATGTTTATTGGATCACGTTTTTAAGAATGATCTAGGTCTAAGATACGGATTCGTTGCAAATTTTAAATGGCCAAATTTTGCTTTGCGTAATATTTGAACGTTCCATAAGGCAAATATTTATAAGGCAAATATTTATAAACCTTGTCTTAAAAAACGTGATTTTATTCCTTCTTTTCTTAAGCGAATGTAAAAAAGGAAAAAAATAAGAAAAGTATTACTGCACTGAAAAAACCATTTGGGAAGCAATTCACATATCATTTGGATGTGATGTGATAACATCGCCTGTGAACGGGGCCAATCAGGCTATCGAAAACAATGCTCTGAAGTGGGCTTTTACTGGGGATCAGATTCTGTGATGTGATAACATCACATCAAATGGAATGTTAATCGCTGCGTTGGTTATGGCAACCAGATTTATAGTTAAATATGGAACAACTATTTTCTGGTTGTTGGTATTCAACCAGAAATCTGGCAAGGGCAACAACAAAACTTGTTGTGGTTGCCAGAAACAAAACTTTAATTTTAGAGATGCACTGTAAAAAGTAAACTGAATATTCAGTTACAAATTGTTAGGAAATCGGAAGTTATTAACCTATACAATTGTACTTTAATTTTTGTTAAAAAGACGCAACATATCATGTCCGTCCTTAAATATTAAAGTACATGACTTTAGAACTATAGTGTTTTTAACAAAAATTAAAGTAAGGGGAGTTCGGGAGAGTTGACCATATGGGAGACTTGAACCATTTCAAATATTTAATTCAAATTATGCCCTAAACAAATAACGGTCGGTCTAGAAGATGCGCTTTGCACTCCCCAAAAATGTCACGTGACCACGCGTCGATATCCAATTTGCTTTGGTCTGACAAGAGGTGAACGTGTTTTCGTGCACTGAAAGTGATATCTTAATATTTTTTACTTTTTGTTGTATTTCCATCAAATAATAAGGGATGTTGGATTTTCTTTTATCTATATTCTCATTACTTATATTATATTTTTAAACTAATATATCGATGTAACATAATTTATTGATATTTGTTAAAAAAATTGTTAAATACTTTAAAATGTACCTATCGGGAGACTTATGCCGTTAGCCGAAGGGAGACTTGACCAGTGGTTCAATCTAGTGACAGTGATATTGAGGAAGAGAAGGAAGAAGAAATTGTTTATAACGATAGCTTAGACAGTCCATGGGAAAACGAATTATTGTTTGAAGAGTTTCTGAACGGAAAAAAAACAAAAAAAAGTTAATAGTTGGTTTTGTTTTATATGCAGAAGTGACGAAAAACTGGATATGCGCCTATGCATTACTTGTTTGAGATATGTCCACGAAATTTGTGTTGGTTTAACAAAAAAGATCATGAAAATTTAATTTGCCCTGAATGTTAATATATTAGAATAACTTTATTTTTTGTTGTTCCTTTTATACCAAAGAATAGCTATATTTTGTTTGTGTTTTACTTGTATTTGATAATTTTTTTACTTGCACTAATAAAGAATAATTTATAATAATGTTTTATTTATATTATTAGTGTATTTGTGGTGTATGGTCAAGTCTCCTTATCTAGTGGACCATGTCTCCCGACTATGTGGGAGACTTGAACCAAACTACATAATTTATTAAAAAAAAATTGACGCCAAGTCATTTAATTTTTTTAAATTATATTCTTCATAATATGTGTACAATAGGTTTAACTCGTAAATGATAGCATAAATAAATCATTATTTTCCTTACAAAAGTTTTTATATGGTTTTCAGTAAAAAGCGGTTCAACTCTCCCGCACTCCCCCTACTTATATTGTTTATAATTAATTTGGGAAGCAATTCACACATCATTTGGATGTGATGTGATAACATCACCAGTGAACGGGACCAATCAGGCTATCGAAAACAATGCTCTGAAGTGGGCTTTTATTGGGGATCAGATTCTGTGATGTGATAACATCACATCAAATGTAATGTTAATCGCTGCGTTGGTTATGGCAACCAGATTTATAGTTAAATATGGAACAACTATTTTCTGGTTGCTGGTATTCAACCAGAAATCTGGCAAGGGCAACAACAAAACTTGTTGTGGTTGCCAGAAACAAAACTTCAGTTACAAATGGTTAGGAAATCGGAAGTTATTAACCTATACAATTGTACTTTAATTTTTGTTAAAAAGACGCAACATATCATGTCCGTCCTTAAATATTAAAGTACATGACTTTAGAACTATAGTGTTTTTAACAAAAATTAAAGTACATATTATAAAATAATTAAAAAAAAAAAAAAAAAAAGGCTTATAATCGACTTCACGTTAATTTTATTATTGAAAACAATTAGTGTGACCGCGGTTTCGCTATAATAGATATAGCATCTACGGACTAAAAATAAAATAAGTATTACAGATTGTTTGTCGTGTAGAAAAAATATTACCTTAAATACATATAATGGGACATCTTTAACATTCTGGTCATAAATAACACTAAGGACATTACACAATTAATAAATTAGGTTACACATTAAAAATATGCATTTTCAGTGGCATGAATTAGGTTATGTTTACCGATTGGGCAAGGTGCGTTTTATTGTGCATTGGGTACGGTGCGTTTTATTACGCATTAGTTACTTTTGTACGTTTTTTCGCAGTTAATTAAAATGAAATGAATTGTTTATATTTATAAGAAAAAGGAAGAACAAACGATAATATTTTGGGGGAGTTGAAATTATTGGGCGAGTATCGAGAGAGTACTTTGGGAAAGTTGAAATTAGTAAGAACGAGTATTGAGAGAATACTTTCACTAGCAGCAATACATAACGTTACATTCATGTTCCTCACACACATACCGTGTGAGTGAAGAGTATTGATATCAGTTATCATCACTAGTACTGCCACCTTTAATGAAGGAACCGAAATCTCATCCTCAAAGACGCGGCATGAGGGGACAGAACAAAAACGTTTACATTTAAAGAAAAAGAAATTTGTGGAGAATCTTCCGACTGAGCCGGTGCACTGGCGCGTCCGCAGTCGAACATCAAGAATCATTGTTTTTGCTGCCACCTCAAACAAAGGACTCGAAATTCGCATTGGCCGCACAAATGGGTCAGCTCAGTCGAAAATTCTAAACAGAGATGTGTTTGTAAAAGTTGTTTGTTTGTTTAGAATGCTGCTAGGGAATCTTTTTAAGTGGCTTACTATTTCAAGCTCCTCAAATATGACTAGCTTCCTACGGTTATTTTCATTGTGGAGGATTTTTACGCCTTTATTTCTGTCGAAGAAGTGGTTTTCATCAATTAAATGGTTGAGAAAGTGAGAAAAATGGTTATTATCTAAATGCTCTTTTAGTCTGATGGAAAATGATCTTTCAGTTCTGCCAATGTAAAAGTCGCTGCATGTGTCACAAGTCAATTTGTAAATGCCGGGTTTGGTCATAGGGGGTAGGGGGTCTTTATTTCTGATTAGGAGAGGCTTTAGGTTTTGACAGTTATTAAAAGCTACGTTTACGTTGCATTTCCGCTTTAATATATTGGATATTTCTTGGCTTAATGGTCCTAAATATGGTATAGACACGTAAGTGACTGGTTCACGTATTGCTTGTAAATTTGTGATATTGTTTTGAGTGATTTTTAGTTTTTTCTTATTTAAAATTTTATCTATTATGATTGGATTGTAACCATTACTATATGCAATCTGTTTTGTTATTTCTATTTCTGAGTTGAAATTTTTAGGGGAAAGAGGTATAGAAAGTGCACGGTGGATCATGTGGTTAAAAGCCGACATTTTGTGTGAGTATGGGCTGTTGGAATGTTCTGGTATTACATGATCTGTTTGTGTACTTTTTCGGTATATTTTAAAGGAATGTTTTTGATTGATATTGCTTAGGGTTAAGTCTAAAAAATTTATGTTATTTTTGGTTTCAGTTTCTATGGTAAATTTTATATCGTTGTCTAAAGTGTTAAGAAAGTCGAAAAAAAGGAATAACTGTATGATTGTGCCAAGCCAATAAATGATAATGTCATCCACGTATCTATACCAATATTTTATTAATGTTAAACAGGGGTGGTTGGAAGTGAAAATGAGGGATTCTAAATGGTTCATGTATATTTCAGCTATAAAACTGCTTAAGGGATTTCCCATAGCTAAACCTTTGTTTTTATAGAATTTACCGTTAAAAAGGAAAAAATCTTGTTTTACACAATGTTTTATGAGGGTACTAAGGGATGATGCATCATTGTCTGACAGATTGCTGTTATGTATTATGTTGTCTAATAGTTGGAGGGATTTATCTAAGGGTACGCAAGTAAACAGGTTAGTGACGTCAAAGCTGGCAAAGAAACCATCCCTATTTAGGTCCAAATTTTTGACTTTGTCCACAAATTCTAACGAGTTTTTGACAGAATATTCGGGTTTAAAAATTTCAAGGTTTTGTATAGTTTTATTTAAAAAACGTGCCATTTTGTATATAGGTGAATTAATACAACTTACTACTGGTCTAAAAGGTGTGTTTGGTTTGTGAATCTTAGGTAAGCAATATAAGCGAGGGGGGTCTGGACTTTTTGTATAGAGATTATTGTCGGTGTGTTGTTTTATGAAATCATTATGGATTGTAAGATAGTCTTTAGTTTTGCTGTTGTATTTTTCGACTAAATTTCTTTCAGATATTTCTTCAATTTTATTTTCTGTCAAAAATTCGTTTGTTTTGTTGACATAGTCGGTTTTGTTTAAAATTACTAGGCAGGATCCTTTGTCTGCTTTTGTTAAAAATAGGTTGTTATCTTTTATTTTTTGTTTTAGTGATTTTATAGTTTGTTCTTCTTTTGTGGGGATTTTCAAGTTCTTTTTATACTCATTTTTAATTTTATCTAGGGACATATTTCTTACAGTGTCAGTGTCGACTGATGTGTTGGTTTCTTCAAGATTTCTAAGGATGTATTCAACGTTCACAGTGAGGTTTTTGAATTCTGGTTGTTTGGTTGTGTTTCTATGTGGGGTGTATTTCAATCCTAGGTCTAGTAGGTGCTTTTCATCGGTTGTGAAGCTGGTGTTTGTCATATCCAATGTGCGTGGATGGAAGGTATGGAGATTAGAGAGGTTTTGTGTTGGTAGTGTTTGTTTCTTGCTTTCCCTTAAATCATTTAATTTTTTCTTTAGTCGTGTATATGTTGTTATGCCGAATTTATTGACGTATTTAAATATTTTGTCATCTAGGTTCTGAAATTCTACATAGTTTATTTTTTGTGATAGTTCCCTTTTTGTGATGTAGATTTTTTGGTATGTGAGATCACGTAGGTAGTACCATTTTTTTAATTCTAGTTTAAGCCATGTCTCTACAGCCGTGTTTATTGCTGCTTCGGCTTGTTTGCTTTTAATTTTTGTGTTTATGGACATGTATTTAGGTTTTAATTTTTCTTTTTTGCATCGTGTGTTAAACCAAATGTTAAGTTCTATTCTCTTGCGTTTAATACTTAAATTCTTGTAAGTTAGCGTTAGATCTGCTTGATTGGCTGATATTATCCAGTTTGAAAATTCATTCATGGTTCTGAACGTCTGAACTTCTTATAGTGAAGTGGTTTATTATAAAATAATTAAAAAAAAAGGCTTATAATCGACTTCACGTTAATTTTATTATTGAAAACAATTAGTGTGACCGCGGTTTCGCTATAATAGATATAGCATCTACGGACTAAAAATAAAATAAGTATTACAGATTGTTTGTCGTGTAGAAAAAATATTACCTTAAATACATATAATGGGACATCTTTAACATTCTGGTCATAAATAACACTAAGGACATTACACAATTAATAAATTAGGTTACACATTAAAAATATGCATTTTCAGTAAAGTACATATGTATAGTATCATAAATCCATTTATAACTTTTAATTACAAATAGATAGGAAGTTATGATCCTATACAAATGTACTTTAATTTTTTTAATTATCCATTTATAACTGAATATTCAGTTTACTATAAAGAACTTTCACTTTCGGGTTTAGACCGTGTTAATGGATTTTCACTTTCCGACGTTTAGTCTCTTACTACTAGAGACATCTTCAGGGATTAATCTGAAACTAAGTTTCGAATCAACTTGTGTCACTATTTATGACGAGTTGTGGTTATTCACCCGTGACGAGCTTTTTCCTATCAAAGACTTCCATATTGCAGGTAAGTGTCCCGATTGATATTGTTAGGATGCTTGATTCCCGTATCTTCCTTGGCATTTTTCTGTTTTCTGTTAATATTTGTTTTGTTTCAGACAAATTGATTTTATGACCTGTTTCATGTACATGTTCGGCTACTGCCGATAAGGAAATTTGTTTCTTTCTTATATTGCGCTCATGCTCTTGAAGTCTTGTAGAAATTTTTCTCTTAGTTTCACCTATGTAAACCGTACCACAGGAGCAGGGTATTTTATATACGCCTTCTGAACTCAGGGGTATATCCATTAACACGGTCTAAACCCGAAAGTGAAAGTTCTTTATATCTTAATGGCCGTGAAAGCTTAAAATCTAAAATTCAGTTTACTTTTTACAGTGTCTGGTAAGCACAACAATTTGTCTTAGGGAACGTTCAAGTATTAAGTAACGCAAATTTTGATCATTTTGGACCCCCACCCCTCCCCTGTAAAGCTATTTTCCTATACCATTAACATGGGTGTTATAATCCAAAATGACCCCCCTCTAGGAGCGTTACGTAATACTTGAACGTTCCCTTATGGCTCTTACCAAATTTCTGGATGCGGCAACCAAATAAATAGTTGTTTCCTATTTTTGTAACTATTGATCTGGTTGCCCCAACCAGGTATTTTCTTTCAGGGTATATTATTTTCAGTGTATATTATTTTCAGTGTATATTATTTTCAGTGTATATTATCCGGTTAATTATCCTAATCTCTTAAGACTTCTTATATTTAAAAGTGAATGTGTTCTTATTCTTGTTAAAAATTACCTTTAATCTTAATTATAAATTATTATTTATAGCAGTTAAATTGTGCTACAAAAAAGTTAAGTTAAAAGGAAGTGTGAGTTAAGGCTCCTTTCGAATAAAAAAAAACTCTATAAAGTTTTTCTTGTCCATGATTAAAAAAATAAAATAAAAGATGTATGTGTAAGTGAGTAATACCCTGGGGCCCTGTTCCAATTCGTTAAAATGCAATTTTTGGCATTTGTAAGGCTTTTTTTGATCCAAAAATTCTCGATTATTAATCCCGAGTTAACTCGTTAACAGTAGGTTGGCCTTTTTTCGCTCACCTGAGTTAACTCGGGCGGACCTAGAACGTAGAAATTAAAGTTTTTTGCATTTTCTCAACATAATTTGTTATTGCCCTTCAGTGTAGATTAAAAATTAAGAAAACAAAAATTGGTGAAAAATTGACCACTTTTTCAAAAAAAGTAGTGCGTCAAGGGGTTAATAAAGATATGGGGTTTTCACCATTGTTTAATTAAAGAGTAGCTTGGTTGGCTAACGTGGCCCTTTCTTTATTTTTTATTTTTTGTTTTAAATATAATATATATTATTTAAAAAAATAGTAAATTTTACGCAATTTCAATGATAAACAAAAAGTCCTTAAAGTAAAAATTAAAAAAAAAGATCAATGTTAGCCACTCAAGCAACTTTTTACCTGTACAATAAAAAACCCATCTTAATATTTTTAATAATAACTGAGAGTTTTCGGATCACAATTTGGTCTGCAAGAGCGAAAAATGTGACTACACCTTTTTTTATTCGAAAGCTTCCTTAATTAACCATTTTAATAAATTATAATTAATACTGAATTTGATTAAAATGGACAAGTGCATATTGAATAGAACTGGAAAAAGAGTTATCTGGCATTTATACCATAAGCCATAGCTTATCTAAATTATTTTCTGTCTGAAAAATATAGCTGCAGTTACTATACTTTAAAGATAATAGAAACCATATGACAATACTTTCTAATACGAAGTTTCTATACATTTAACAATAATTTCTATATATTTAGGAATAAATACAAAAAAGCATGTGTCGCACAACTGATAAAATCTTCATATTGAATGCTAAATTCTTGGAAAAGATGGCTAAATTCTTGCTAATTATAATTAGCAATAATTATTGCTAAAACAATATTCTACCTGTAAAGGAGTTTCTTACCATATATAGATAACTCATCATATGGATTAATAGCAACCAGCACTATCCCACAATAGGTATAAATATATCTATTTTGACAAAACCTCACTTGAAGATTGTAAAGAACGGCAGGTTCGTGAAGGTAGGACAAGGATGTCAGATCATTTTCTCCGATCAAAATCTGAGGATTCCTAGGGAACGGCAAATCAGCCTCTGATTTCAGAGTAAGTGATTTTTGTTCTCTTTCCTCTGTTATCACACTTAGGGTGGTTTTGTTGCGTTGATAGTCTTCCACGAGTTCTGCGCCCTCCCACACTTTTTCCGGATGGGGAATCCATACTTTCGTGCCCTGTGAACAAAACAAGTCATTTATTTTTTGAAACCTTATATTGGTGTTTTAATGAATTCTTAATTATAGGAAAATTAACTTTTTAATATAGTTTTTATATAAAATATTATGAAGGGATAAAAATATTACCAAGCTGGTAAATAATAAATTAAAAACCCGACTGTACCGAAAAAGTTACAAAAAAGGAAGCAAACTTGACCAGTTAGGAAGTTAATTAGGAAGTGAAGATGATAATTCGAGGGCTTACGGTAAAATAGGCGTATCCAAAAATTATAGGTTTCTGAATTACGTTTTTTTCTGGTAAAGAATAATACGTATTTTTTTTTAACTTGTTTGTCGCAATGTACAATAATTTTACAATACTTTTACATTGCCACAGACAAGTTTTTTTTTAAGAATATTATTCTTTACCAACTGGATACAAATTAAGGGTACCAGGAAAAAACCTGGAAGCTTATAGAGAAAAGTGAATTTTAATCAGCTTGCGATAGTCAGCACAATTTTACAAGTTTTAATAGTGAAAGAGCACGAAACACGAACTGCGTTTCTGTGTACGCCATTACCAACTGTATAGAAATTAAGGGTATGAGGAGAAAACCAGGAATGTCCATCCAGAAGCTTATAGAGAAAAGTGAATTTTAATCTTTGATGCGTGACAGTTTGACGGTTTGGTTTGTTTTTTAATACCCTAATATCTCGGTACTGTCCCTGTTTTCAGCAGAACTGTTTAGTCTACATAATAATTTAGCGCATTCAATAGCAGACGGCGCGGTAATCTCAACTTGGCCAAAAAATGGACATTCCTTATTTTCTCACGATACCCTTCAAATACATTATATTTACAGGCAACTTTTTGATATAACATATACTGTCAGTGGACTTGACATATGGGAGGAACTAACAAGTTTAAGTGGTAGGTGGCAATATTAGGAACATGGCAATAATTGGCTTACCCACCCTATTTTATTTTTGCTTTCTTAAACTACTTATTTAAATTAAGATTTTATCATATTTGGGATTGATTGAAACCCTTGACCTTATAGAGATTTACATTCTCTTTCTCTTGTTTGATATAGTTTTACTGCGTTACAAACAAGACAATAAATCTTTTATACGATTTATCCTTATTTATCCTTCATTGCAAAATTTATCCCCATTTCAATTAAAGTCACGAAAAACGCGGTAAATTTAAAACAATGAAGGAAAAGCCATCGTAGGATATCCCAGGGATATCCGAAAGGACATCCACGGGAAATCCTCTCAGGACGTCCCTGGGATGTAAGAAGTACATACCGTATATCCATGGGATATAAGGGCAGTATATCCTCAGGATATACCTTTTGGGATATCCTTGGTATATACGACTAATGTCCCGGGATATGCGACATTGAAAAATCATATCTTCATTTATCAGTAAATTATTCCTAGGGTCACTTCATCCAGCGGCAGTTTTCTTTCCTGCTGCCATCAACGCGTTGCAACAGCGGTTTCCAAAAACCCCAGTGGATGGAGTGACCCTAATTATTCTAATGTGGGAGAATTTTATTGAAATATATTTTAAAATAATAAATAAAACTTCTTGATTTATTTATTTTTTATCATTAAATCCAATTTTGATAATATTTCCTGATTTAAACTGTATAAAAAAGAACAATTAGACACCTGCTGTGAAATAATTTTGTTAGTTTCATGTAATAACACTAAATATACCTAAGCTAGAAAAACAGCTCTTTTGTTACGTTTAAAGTAATTTTAAAAGGTATAATTATCCTTACAGTTACAATAATAATTCATTATCATGTCTTTACTAAGTTTTACGTTACTGAAAACTTGTTATTAAATAAAATAAAACTGGAACCATATTTTTGAAATAAATTTTTAAGAGGTTATTATTTCAAAAAGAAACTCATATTTTAGCAACGAACTAATAACTCTTCTCTCTAGAATACGCATACCGTTAATATAAATTATCGCCAACATCTCGGTTCAAACGAGAAGAGTTCGTTGTATTTTATAGGCAGCAAATTTTCTTTCTATGACAAAGTGCAACTTGGCTAAAGCATCGAAAAAAATACGGCTGTCACTTTGTTTGTGCGTAAATCTAAGCACGTTATATCACTATAGCAAACTGC
Organism: Brachypterus glaber; assembly: GCA_958510825.1. NCBI lineage: Eukaryota > Metazoa > Arthropoda > Insecta > Coleoptera > Kateretidae > Brachypterus > Brachypterus glaber. The sequence continues at coordinate 10,557,599 of OY294049.1, forward strand.
TTTAGAATATTGTTAAATATTCAAGTGGGGTAATTTAGTCAAACATGTGGCAAAACAGGCATACCCGCGATTTTAAATTTCATAAATTAAAAATTTTATTCATGAGTTAATAATTCTTAATAAATTTGAAATTTGTATCAGTTGGCTATAATAGTACCCATAATCGCACCCAGGATTTTTCTTGAAGGGGCGGATGAAACAACACAAAAACATAAATATATTTCAGCTGATCGAGAGGTTTGCTTAAAACTTTTATTATATTAGGTCGGTAATTTTAACCAAACAAGGAGGAGGTTATCAATTCGACGTGTGACTTTGTTTTTTGTGTTTGTTCCCGCATAACTTTGGAACGGATGAACGGAATTAGATGAAACCATTTGCAACTTAAAGAGGACATTTATCCGGGTAAGCCGGATAACTAAGATAAATCTAATCGTTTTAAAGCAATTTCACTTAAAACCGGCTTAATTTGGTCCTAATACCAACCAAGTTTTTAGAAAACGATCGGATAACTCGGAAAAGCCGGATAACTCAAATATTACGGCAGGCTAAAAATCTTTTAAATTCCCCCAAACTTGATTCTATGGACCTGTAATATTAAAATACCAAGAGAAAATGATAAAATTTGTGATTATACCATGCGTTATTTGAATATTACTACTGCTTGAAGTTTAACAAAGATTTTCTTTAGTATTTCGTTTAAAATAAGGTTGGTTGGACTCTTGGGCGCTGACATAAAAATACTACTAAATTTATTTTTTAGAAATTTATCTTTAAGATGATTACGTCACAACGCACTAATAGTGCGTTGTGACGTCAGCAGCTTGCCGAGATGGAAGGACGACTATAATTTAGCTTAGGTGACGTTACAAATCTACAAGTTTTGTGTCCCTAAAAAGTAAAAAATAAAAACTTTTCCCAAAAAAAATGAACTGTCTCTAAAAAGTAAAAAATAAAAAATAAGTCGGTGACAATTTCACAGCAATTTAACAACAAAAATAATTGTTAGTATTTAACTTAGGTAGTGGTGAAATTGGCACCGGCTTATTTTTTATTTTTTTACTTTTTAGAGACAGAAGTCGGTTTATTTTTTTTGCGATTTTTTTTTTATTTTCATAAATAAAATAGTTAAAATTTCGGCCACACAAAATGTAAAAAATCCAAATTGGATCGATCTGGGGGGCTGTATCACAGAAAATTTAGAATTCAAACTTCAATTTCTTGTATTTCTCTCTTATTTAGCCACCATATGTTAATGATCTCTGTTATATCTATTATATAATTTATTGTTTTTTTACTACTCCCAATCGTGAGATAAAAAAATCTATTTAAATAATACCAACAATATAAAATTAATTGAAATTTTAAACCTAGTGAAAGTGAAATGATGTAGAATTATTCCAGTATACCTACTTCATGAGTATAGTTTTTCAGAATAGTTTCATTGTTATTTTATGTAACCAGAAATACAGAAAATATTTATTATAGGTACTTTCAAAAATATATATAATTTTGTATTAAATTGTATTTTCCTTACCACAAATTATTAATCATTAACCTAATATTTCCTTGTTTTCATATCTAACTAACTTTATCACCAGGAGTCGGCGTAAACTCATTTATGACTCATCAACGTTGAAAATAAACACAGAAACATAGGCTTACGGAATAATTTTGCCGAATTATGAGGAAATTTTTTATAAAGATCACTAAATCGAAACATTTGACGACTTATTTGTTACACACAACAATATTGACTAGACATATTAACAGTAGTCGGCTTAAACTCAGTTATGACTCATCAACATTGAAAATAAACACAGAAACATAGGCTTACGGAATAATTTTGGCGAATTATCAGGGAAATTTTTATAAAGGTCACTAAATCGAAACATTTGACGACTAATTTGTTACACACAACAATATTGACTATACATATTAACTATACATATGCATATGTATCGGTGCTTTTCAAAGAAAAACCCGATATTCAATTTTTATCTTTTATTTAATGACTTTTAATGACTTTTTATTTAATGACTTTTTACCTAACAACCTTTTCATGTAATTACTAAATTTGTATTTCAAAATATATTTTTAAGAATACTAAAATTTTAAATTTTTATTTATCGATAAGTTTTTTTCCCACCTTACTCGTTTAAATTGAATAATTAAAAGAAATCAAGATCAAGCATATTAACTATACATATGTATATATATCGGTATTTTTCAAAGAAAAAACCGACTTTCGATTTTTATCTTTTAAGAATACGCAAGTTTTTAGTTTTTTATTTATCGATAACTTTTTTCCCACCTTAATCGTTTAAATGGAATCATTAAAAGAAATCAAGATAAAAAGAAATAAAAATGTAAATATTTAAAACCTCGCGTCAACGCTAGAGTCGACGCGGCGCCTATGCTAGTACTGAAAATTCGCCGAGTACTGTTTATCACGGTGGGCTCATTGCATTTTTTGCCTAAACCAATTTCTTTGTTTTAACTTGTTTAGTGTAGTAAAAATAGGGAAACTGGATTTGGTTTCAGTTAAAAAGTTTCTTCTCTTGCTAACTTAAGACCTAGATTAAGTGTCATTAGCTAAAAAATATTTATCTACGGCTTATAAACCACGGGACTGTAAACAAGGGCGTATTCAGGATTTTTTTTCGGGGTGGGGGGCCCAAAACATTTTTTCCCTAAATCTCGAAAAGGAGAAAATTTTTTCATGTTTTTTTTTACTTCTGTCAATTTCAGGCATTTTTTTAATTCAATGTAGTAAAACTCAAGTTTTAAAAATTCAAATAAAAAAAAAATAAGTAAGCACTAGCACCGCAGGTAAAAAATGGAAAAGAGCCTGCATATTTGCTTCGCTTTGTGCCCTTCTCGTTCTGGGGGAACAAAAAGCTATAGCGCCGCAGTCAGGCGATTTTTTTTAGAAATTTTATAGTCTATTTAAATTTTAAAGGTGGTACTATTTAAAGTTTAAATGCAAAAAAACTTTAGAGCCGCAGGCGAATTTTTTTACGAATTTGTATCTGTATGGTCCACTTGGAAAAGAGCCTGCATATTTGATTCGCTTTGTGCCCTTATTGTTCTGAGGGAGTAAAAAAGCTATAGCGGCGCAGGCGAATTTTTTTAGAAATGTTATAGTCTATTTTAATTTTAATAGTGTATTTAAAGTTAAAATGCAAAAAAAACTCTAGCGCCGCAGGCGAAATTTTTTACGAATTTGAATCTGTATGGTCCACTTGGAAAAGAGCGTGCATATTTGCTTCGCTTTGTGCCCTTATCGTTCTGGGGGAGTAAAAAAGCTATAGCGCCGCAGGCGATTTTTTTTAGAAATGTTATAATCTATTTTAATTTTAAAAGTGTATTTAAAGTTTAAATGCAACAAAACTCTAGCGCCGCAGGCGAAATTTTTTACGAATTTGAAGGTGTATGGTCGACTTGGAAAAGAGCTTGCATATTTGCTTCGCTTTGTGTCCTTATCGTTCTGGGGGAGTAAAAAAACTAGACTAACATTTTTTAGAAGTGTTATCTATTTTAATTTTAAAAGTGTATTTAAAGTTTAAATGCAAAAAAAACTCTAGCGCCGCAAGCGAAATTTTTTAAAAATTTGAAGGTGTATGGTCCACTTGAAAAAGAGCGTGCCTATTTGCTTCGCCTTGTGCCCTTATCGTTCTGGGGGAGTAAAAAAGTTATAGCGCGGTAGGCGAATTTTTTTAAAAATTTTATAGTGTTACTATTTAAAGTTAAAATGCAAGAAAACTCTAGCGTCGCAGGCGAAAATTTTTACGAATTTGGATCTGTATGGTTCAATTGGAAAAGAGCGTGTATATTTACTTCGCTTTGTGCCCTTATCGTTCTGGGGACGTAAAAAAGCTATAGCGCCGCAGGCGAATTTTTTTAGAAATGTTATAGTCTATTTTAATTTTAAAAGTGTATTTAAAGTTTAAATGCAAGAAAACTCTAGCGCCGCAGGCGAAAATTTTTACGAATTTGAAGGTGTATGGTCGATTTGGAAAAGAG
>OY294049.1:10561824-10605443 GCA_958510825.1 Brachypterus glaber
AGATCGCTTCTTAGCAATACTTTGTCAAGTCTGTTCGTCGAGTGTGTAGCAAGCAATTTGACAAGATTCTTGGTCAAGAATCTTGACCTACTCTAACAATTACGATTTGATCATGATAGAGATCGCTTTTCGATTTCTTGTCAGTTTTTCTTGCTACATTCTTGCTCAAGACTTGAATCTTGACGAAGTATCTGTAGCAATTCTTTGACAATTCTTAAGCAAAAATCTGTCGACAGTATCTTGCGCCAGGATTGTCAAAATCTGGATGTAGTTATTTAATCAAGAATCTTGAGCCAGACTTGACGAAAATTGTTACTAGGGAAATACGATTTTATCATGATAGAGATCTCTTTTCGATTTCTTGTCAATTTTTCTTTTTCTTTTTCTTGAAGAAGTATAGTTCTCCGCATGAAAAAAGTCTCCGACAAAAGGGGGAGAAATCGCTCGCGCTCTCTTCTTTCCGTCAAAAGCATTATAAGGCGTGCGCCCCTGCAACGGACCTCCCACTTGCACACACATTCCAAATATATTTCCCGTAGCCACAGATCCGTGGGTCAAAGTATATCTGTAGCAATTCTTTGAGCAAGAATCTGTCGACAGTATCTTGCGCCAGAATTGTCAACATCTGGATGCAGTTACTTGATCGAGAATCTTGAGCTAGACTTGCTCAAGACTTGACAAAAAATATTACTAGGATATAAACTTAACGTGACTTGACAATAAGGGGAGGGGGGTAGGTGTCCGTGGACACTTTGTGGCGAGGGGGAGGGGGTTCAAATGGGGCAAAAAAGCGTGACATACTTTATGAACGTTTCCTTATGACAAATATTAAAGATCACTAACCTTTAAAAATATATAGAACCGGTCAGTATGAAAAGGTCAAAGTTCTTAATTTAATATAAATTATTCAAAAAGAAAAATATATATATAATATAACCAATTAGGAAATATATGCATTGATTAAAAAAATAGTTTAAAAGATAAGAAATCAAAAATTTGAAATTAATTATAAAAATATTTAAATGAAAAATATTTGTTTTTATTTATCTCTGAAAGCACCACTTTTTGTATAATAAAGTTTGATTGTTCGTCGACGTTGACTGGTTGATTGAAAATTCGAAGTCAAACGTAAAATTTTTTGTCAAAAATATAAATTTATTTATTAATATATTACAAATAAATAAAAAAATAGTGTGTTTAGTACTTGTATCATAATATACCTACGTGCATCAATCGAGTTATTGCAAAAGCAATACCCTATTTAACTTATTTTACCAAAACCCAATTTTTTAAAAAAATATCACAGAAAATAAGATGAAAAACCTTTATTTATTTTCGACTTGCTTAAACCATTTTTTTATGGGTTATTTTCCTTATATGTACTAGTAATTACTGTAAAAATTTTTGCTTTATTAGGGTATTTCCATTTTTTTAAAATTAAATAAAAAAAAAAACGGGCATTTAAAAAATCATTCACATTCACAGTAATTACTAGTACAAATAAGGTAAATAATCCACAAAATTTTTTTGTTTTATGCCATATTTTTGTTAATTTTGACAAAATTAAAAAAATTAATAGGCCATATTTATTCCGCCATTTTGAATTTTAGGGTTTCGGGTATTGGTTCGCATTAATATTAACAAAAGAAGTCTTTATACCAAATTTCAGCTAAATCGGACATTTTTGAAAATTTTTGAACCACCCTAATAAAGATTTTTTTTTCAGATTTGTCACTATTTTTTTTTTCGTAATCAGCGGTGCAAAAATTCGCCTTATTAAAAAAAAACAGACTTTTGTTAATTTTTTTTCTGGGACCACTATCCCATCGGTAAAGTTTTGCTGAGGAGATTCGAAAAAAAAATATTAGTTTACCCTCTTTGATTGACCACCTTACTGTGAGTTTCTTTAAACACTTCCACTTTTACTAAATCATATGGGATGCAGTTAATTAAGTCTTTAGCTCAAAGCGTTCTTAAGATATCGTGGTTAATTTTTTTTTGGACAGGCAGTCAGATAGCCGGATAGATACCAAACAGTTTTTTTCGCGGATTTTTTTTTCAAGTAAAAATCAATTTTTTCAGTAAGGTTGAGAAAAAGCAAAAAGAAAACAATACAAATGGTGGTAGCTTGCTGTTTTAAATACAAATATTAAAATAATTTTGATTTAAAATATAATTTTGACCCAGAATTAGCCGAGATTTAGTAATATTTATTTAAGTCATATGGTATTGAGCGATTTTGGCCAAAACTAGGGCAAACGATAAAATATTGACTTAGACAATTATTTTTACACAATAAATATTTTTTAACTGTAATCCAATAAGTTAAATTTGCGTATAAACCCATTCTCTTTCAGCATACCGATTATTTTTGTTTTTTTAACAAAGAAATTTTTATTAAAAAACAGCTACTTGACTTTGATTAATAATAACTTAAGTATTAAATGTTTACCTTTGTGTATAGTTCCACATTTGACATTTTTGGATTTTTTAATCACAAAAACACTAATTTTTTCACCTCACATAAAAACACAATTTTTTTATTTTCCTATTAAAAAAAATGTTACATTTTGCACTGTATGTATTGAATTTGTAGACGTATCACCTGCACCAGTCAACTGTACATTTCTTATCTTATCACAGTTTACAAGGTATAGCCGAAAAAAACATGTACGTAGGTAAATATACAGCCCGAGCGCGAAAAATAGTACTTTCATTCGAGTGTAAAGGATAATATAAACCTGAGTATAGCGCGCACCATGCGCGTAACCGCTGTATTTGGTATTTAAACGCTGCGTTGCAGGACTTCCTCAACAAAAATCCTACAAAATGAATTAGATATATCTGTATGTGGGAGATAAAGCTTTACATAGTGCCACTATGTTAAAAAATGATTTTTTTTTCAGGAGAGCAGTCTTTTTTACTCCCCTCGCTGCAGCTTGCTCATTTATAAATTATTGTTAGTTAAATTTTGTAGAGTTATTAAATTATTAACTTTGAAAATGTAACATTTTAATTTGCTTTCTTATTTTTATACTAAAAGTATTTTTGATGTTGGATTTTAGTTGAATGTATTTCCGTTTACCTCTGATATTGTTTTATAGTGTACTAGTGGATCCATGGATTAATCGGATTTTAGGAATAAAGGCTGAATTTTAAAAATATAAAAGTGTTCGATGAGAAAATAAATTTTCAATTATTTTTGTTATTTTTGTTTTACTTATGTTTGGGTACCTAAAATATTGTTGGGGCGAAATTTGGTCTTTGGCCAAGTTTCTTTTTTTCTTTCGGGTAGGGACAACAGTTTTTAAATGAGCTTTTTACCTTACAATAGAGAAAACTAATTAAAAATATAACTAGTGAAATGGGATGGTTACAACTCTAAAGCTGGCGCAAACACTCACTTTTTCAGAAACTGGAGATTTAAAGTCTAGAGCGATAAAGTAAGGTTTTATCAGGTTTCATTAACATTTTACGCCTTTTAGACTAAGTTTTTGGTTGGTTGGCAGCACGAAAATGTCTTCACATCTAGAAATACGTATACTCGTGTCAATCTGAGAATGCGACTCTGACGTCACAGCGCGTAAATTAAAAAGCACTCTGTAGTATAACTGAAACTTATTTCTTAAGAATTAATAAATTATTTTTGTTTAAATACATTTTCTATATAATAATTATGTATTAAGTTTTAATAAATAAGTTTTAGTTACACTACAGAGTAATTTACGCGCTGTGACGTCAGAGTGTCATTCTCAGATTTTCACGAGTATAAAGGGTGATCAGTAACTGCCATTCCAAAATTTGAGACGTGATTCTACATAAAAAATATGAAAAAAAGTTTCCATAAAGGTTGATCCCGAAATGAGCCCTAAGGGAGATACGGCCCTTCGAAGATGACATATTGAATGGGCAACAAAAAAAAATAATCAATACTATTTTAATGCTGGAGGGTGATTATTCATTTAAAACTGAGCAAAAAACCAAAACACCTAAATTTAATATTAAAGGAGTAATAGCCTTTTAAAAAGTAACGTTTTTGGTAGCACAAAATATTACTTCCTCTTAATTGCATTTTTTTTGAAAGCGGTTGCTCCTACAGTGTGACACTATATGACATTTTTTATGTATTTTTACTCAAGGAATCGATAATAATAATAATGTACATAATGGCATGCGTAGCATTACATATCTTCACGGCTTGTTTGATATGTATTTCTATGTAAATGTTTTATCCTATTTCACTATAGAAATTTGTAATGTCGACAACATTGTGAAATAACTATGAGCATGTGTAAATGTATGGATTTTACTTTTATAAAACCATAAGCGACCTCTTACGTTGCTTTTAAACATCAATATGTACTAGTTTGCAGGAACGGAATCAATTACTTCTTTTAAATTCCTGCTGCATATTATATTTGGTAAAATAAACACTAGATGGCACATGTGAAACGTGTTCATATTCCTGCAGTTTTTAGTAGTGTATATTTTAACATAGTGTATTTCTGTAATATTTATACCTGCTCTTTGCAAATATATAACGAAATTCCTGCTGCGGAAAATTACCGAGGGGCAAGTCACAGGGGCGGTTTTCGTTCCTTCGAGAGGCGATATCGGGGGCGATATCGAGGGCGATATCGAGGCGATATCAGGCGCTCTCGAGGCGATATGGTCGATTAATGTAAAAGGCGATATTAAGGCTATATTTTGTCCCGCAAATGAAGAGTGACTTGCCCCTGGAAAATTACTTTCCAAAATCCTGAGACAGAAAGAATACCGGCCCACAAAAAGTCGATTACTCTCAACTATAATAGTTGAACTATTATAGTTAATAGGTATTGTATTTTTCTTATTAGTCCAGTTAAATAATAAATGTAAATTGCAATAAATGTACACGGCTGATTTTTTAAAGTGTAGTAGTGGATGGTTACAGAACACTCCTGTTAGTTTTTCACTGGGTGATTTTCCTAAGGGGTGTTCGCTATCTTGAATTTTGGGGGTGGATTGCTTGGAAATTTCCAACAATTTTTGTTTTTTTAACAATTGAGTTAATTTAAAAATAGCGATGTTGGAGTTGAAATTGTTTTTTTCCATTTTTCGGCCAAATTATTCATCGGATGATAAAAATTGTTATAAGCAAACTTGTAGCTCTTGAAATACTCTTATAAGTTTCATACATTATAAATTTATACGTACTTTGGTACGGTTGCAGAGGGCGCAACTCGACTTTCACCACTGTAACCGTAACAAAATACTTATGAAAATTCATAATATATAAAACTAATAGAGAATTTTAAGAGCTACAAGTTGCTCATAACAACTTTTATCCTCCGATGAATAATTTGGCTGAAAAATCGAAAAAAAAAAATAATTTTATCCCCATATTTGAAAATTTATAACTCGATTGTTATTAATATAATAAAAATATTATAGAGACAGGGGGGTAGGGGGAATATTTTTTTAAATAGAAAGGGGCGTTTTAAAGCTTATAAAATTTTCTATTTGCCCACATATTGTTTTATTTTTACGGAGCAATTTATAGGGGTTGTTTTAAACCCCCAAAAATGGGAATTTTCGTCAAAATTTATTTTAAAAAATCAAACAATTTTTAAAAATTGGTTGATTTCATTATGAAAATACGTCAGTTATACTTATAAACTAATTTTGAATAATATAAATAAAATATTATAAAATAAATCTTAAAATATCCCATTTTTTAGTAAAAAAATTAAAAAATGAAAACTTTAAAAAAAAAATAACATTTATTGTTAAAAAAAAATATTTGGTTGAATAGAGAATTTTATGAGCTTAAAATGAAGTATCACACGACCCCCTTTACATTTAAAAAAATGTACCCCTGCCCCTTTGTCTCAACTTTGTTTTTAGCATACAAAATACGTAAAAAAATGTAGCCTGCTTAAAATTAGCTTACTTTTTTGTAGGCCTGTGTAATCTTTAAGGTTAACCAGATAAATAATAATATGTTTTTCTAGTCTAGTCCAGACAGGCAGTTTAAAAGTTAAAGAGAGTTAGACACACACTGTATACAGTGCGTAAGTCTGGAATCACCCGATTAACTTTTTAGTTATAAGTCTTTAAAAAAACGCTCGGACAGATAGATTTTTGATTTAAATTTTGCAAATTTTGGTGTAAAAGAAGTTATCAAAATTTTCACCCCCTTGCACCTTCCCAACACAACTTTTTTTTGTTATAGCAACCTACCCCTTGTGACACTTCGTTGAAAAGCTTATTTAATATAATAGGCTTGCTAACGGTGTAGGATAAAGCCTTATTTGGCAAAGGGCTTATAAAAAAATGGGTGACTATTAAAAAAATGGAAGGGTGCAAGGGGGTGAAAATTGCGAGATTTTAAATATTTACATTTTTATTTCTTTTTATCTTGATTTTAATTTCATTTAAACGAGTAAGGTGGGAAAAAAGTTATCGACAAATAAAAATTAAAAACTTTCGTATTCTTAAAAGATAAAAATCGAATATCGTTTTTTTCTTTGAAAAAAACCGATATACATATACATATGTATATACAGAGCGGTCCAAAAGTCACCCCCCCCCCTCTTAACTTTTGAACCAGTTGAGATATCGACTTCAAATTTGGAACTTTTAAATAAGACAACTTAAACTATCTTTTAGCATATATTAAATACTTTCAGCTCTTAAAATATGGGCAGGGGGGCAAGGGTTCACATTTTTTTAAATAGAAAGGGGGGTCGTGTAATACATCATTTTAAAGCTTATAAAATTCTCCATTTAACTCTATATTTTTAAATTAAAAAAAAAATTTGGGTTTAAAATGGGGTTGAAAATGGGTATTATTGTCAAAATTATTCTAAAAAAACAAATAATTTTTTAAAAATGCCTAATTTCATCATAAAAAAATGTTAATTATACTTTTAAACTAATTTTAGTTGACATAAATAAAAATTTATAAAAAAAACTTAAAAAATCGAATGTTTTAGCACAAAAAATTGAAAAATCAAAACCTTGAAAAGCATTTTTAAACAATTTAAAAACGTTAGTTTAAATAGAGAATTTTATAAGCTTTAAAATGATGTATCACACGACCCCTTTCCATTTAAAAAAATGTCCCCCCATGCCCCCCTGTCCACATTTTAAGAGCTGAAAATATCAAATATATGCTAAAAGATAGTTTAAGTTGTCTTATTTAAGAGTTCTAAATTTGAAGTCGATATCTCAACTCGTTCAAAAGTTAAAAGGGGGGGGGGGTGACTTTTGGACCGCACTGTATATACGTATGTATAGTTAATATGTATAGTTAATATTGTTGTGGGTAACAAATTAGTCGTCAAATGTTTCGATTAAAAAAAAAATTCTCCATAATTCGGCAAAATTATTCCGTAAGCCTATGTTTCTGTTTATTTTCAACGTTGATGAGTCATAACTAAGTTTACGCCGAGTACTGCTTATAACTAAAAAGTTAATCGGGTTATTCCAGACTTAATGTACGCACTGTATATGAGGTTAAATTACTCTTCAATGCAAAGTTTATTCTAGCGAAAGCGAAGCAATACAAATCTGCACGTCTTGTTTAATTCATGAAATTTGAGTAGATGGAGCTAGTAACAAAAACGCGCAGGAATGCTGAAATTTTTAAGTGTGAGTGAACTCTCGTGATTTTTTGGTCATGTTCACAGCATTATATTGTTAAAATGTCAATGATCTTTTCTGCTGGATCTTAAAACCAGTAATCAAATATTTCGTTTACTATTACATTTTTACAGTAATATATTAAAGTTATTTTAGGGTTCCGTACCTCCGTCTGTCCCAATGATTTAGGGGATTGCGCATTGGCTCTGCTCATTTAAATTTTTGGTTCCACCCTGATAACAACCATTATCGTTTTTACATCGGCAAGTAAAAATCTTTGACCATGTTTTTTTTTCACATTTCTCGATGTTTTAGACCTTTCTGAGTCGAAATCAGTAAAAAAATTTTTTCGTCTGTCTGTGTCTGTCTGTAAACTCGATAACTCCTTTTCTAAATAAGCGGGTTTTTGCATATTATTTCTTATCGTATTTCGAAGAGCTGATTAGATTTTGGGGGTAAACGATTGGGTTAATAATGGAGTAAAACTTCTATTTTTAGCGTTTTTTGGTTATAATTGAGGCAATTATTATTGTATTTTATTAATTTTGCACTTATATGAAAGATAATTTTAAATTGGTCACAAAATGTTAAAAATTATTTTTTCCTAAAATGTATTGTTTTCGAGATATTGGCGTTTAAAGCAGTAAAAGGGTTTTTTTTAGCATATCTCACTTATTTATAACCCGATTTCAAAAAATTATATTTTATATGAAAGCTGTTTTTAAGCCTATAAAAAAAGCTATATACAGTTTTTTGCTAGAATATAACGTTTTGGAGATACATACTTTCACACTTTTTTTGCTACTAGTGACCTCTAGGAATTGTTCGATTTTGGCAAAATTTGGTCTGAAGAATTAAAAAAAAAGATTATAGGGAAAAATAAAATGTAGACCGTTAACATTTCGAACATTTTAAGAAGCACCCTACTGCCCGTCCGTCCGTCTTTCACAGCCCTTTATCTCAGGAACTACAGTACGTGTAAATGAGAACCCCCATAGAATTATAAAATGACAACGTTGCTACTCTTTTCATGCTTTGTAAAACTGAGGCTTAGTTGCTGAGCCATTTATCTCAGGAACTACAGTACATGTAAATGAGTCCCCATAGAATTATAAAATGACAAAGTTGCTACTCTTTGCATGCTTTGTAAAACTGAGGCTCAGTTGCTAAGCTATTTAGTTATCCAGGACCATAAAATACTTCCCACTAAATCTATGTGCGAGCTTGACGTGCTGTTGTAGTATTATGGGGAGAACTAATATACACGTACTGTATATTACCTAGGAATCTAAAATTTGGCATAGAAGTGATTTGCTTTAACAAAAATGTAAACCAGGTAGATATTTTTTTTTTAGTTTTTTTTTTACATTTTTTATATTAAATTGGGTATCGTATAAAATGGATTTTATTACATATCTCAAAAATATTGAGTTGTTCAAGAGTAGGTTTGTTTAACAGTTTATATTAGGACACGAAATGTCAAAGTCAATTCCTTCGCAGCTCTATTAGGATTGGAATGCAAAAGCATTTTCCGATGTCTTTATTTTTAACACTATTAAACATTATTAAATATAATATTTACATTAATTATTTTTAACACTATTGTAAAACTATCGAATGACATGTGAATAAATAAAGTAAATATTTTTTAATATTTGAAATGTGGGTCATTAGAACTGTTTTTCTATATTATCATTCAAATTCAGCAGTAGTTACTGCTTTATTATGCAGCAGCCGGTACCAAGTATGGCAGTAAAATTATTTATGTTTGTTATGTTTAAATAAATTGCTAATAAATCAACTGTGGTACTGTATTATATGGTTGTTAAACAGGTAGTTTTAAAAATACGAGGCTTTTGTATTTTTTTTTTTCATGTAGATAGGTATCGATTGTTGTCAAATTTAAGTTAAGGTCAAAAAATGAAGTAATTACTCTTTAAGATCTCTATTTTAAATCCTTGCGTTATCAAAAAAAAAAAAAAACGAAACAAACAAAAAACGGATTGTTTAGTTTAGGTACCAAAATTTTTTTCAGAATATTTTAAAAAAATATATTGAAAATAATATATAGAACCCTATCAAGGTCAAATAAAAGGTCTCAAAAATGCAAAAATAAAAAACATTGACTATCTGCCTATCGTGTTAAAAAATGTGTAATTTTCCAAAATTCTGAAAAAAATATGCATAATAAACTTGGAATAAACTATAGAGAAGTGCACCAGAGTGGGGCAAGAGTCCCCCAACTATATTTTTTATCCATATTACGCATTCCATTTTATACCATCCACTGTACATTCCAAATAACACAAGTTAAAACTATTTAAAACGCAAAATAAAATATTTCATTAAAACAAAAAATCAACTTAAAAAAGTCCAAAAAAGGAAAATTATAAAATATATATTTTTTGTTTTTGTTAAAAGAAAATTGTTTAAAAAAAGTTATAAAAAAAAGTTTAATTTTTTTCCAAAAAACAAAATTTCTTATCGGATTATTCGTTCTCAGACAGATGGCCCACTGTGCCAGGAATAAAAATTAATTGACAAAACTCTAAATTTTTGTATACTAATATTTTCGATTTTCGGATTTTGAATATCATAGTGAAAAAAAAATGGGCCGCTAGGGTGGAACATATTTTATTTAATATTTTAGATTTTGTTGAAATTTGGTATGGGTGCTCCATTTAAGGTCCTAGTGGCCCAAATTTTTTTTTCAGATTTTTCACTATGATATTCGAAATAGATAGATAATATTAGTATACACAAATTCAGAGTTTTGTCAATTTATTTTTATTCTTGGCCCACTGTGAGATGAACGGACGGACGGACGGATGGATATACGGACGGATAGACGGGCGGAGAGACGGACGGACAGACGGACGGATAGATGGACATTAAATTAAAATTAAAAATTAAAATTTTTCAACGTTTCTTATTTTTTATGGGAAATTCGAAATTACCGTATAATACTATTCTAGAGCTACGCGCTGTGAATAGTATTATTATCAGAAGAAAGCTCAAATTATTTTTACAAAAAATGTGCAATGCATTTTTGAGCTATACCCTTAATAATCGGGTATAGCACCTATACTATAGCTCGCACTTCACCCTTTTTTTTTCCTTTACTCGACGTTCTATATGCAAAAAAGTTCACTTCCACGAATGCTTTGGCCTTGGAGCTTGAACCATTTTTTTGGAACACCCTGTTTATCTTTTATCTGTATTTTAAAGCTGTAGAGTTCACAGTGTGGACCTGTAAAAATCTTACAATTATTTTGGTGAAACCTGTTCCGAAATACAGTTATTCTTCTTGGCCTTTTAAAATAAGTACCCTAGGCGTTAAATTAAACTTTATTTGCCATAAAGAAGCATTAAAAATAATTTGATAATAAAAATAATTTAAATTTATTGATCATTAATTACGAAATAATTATTATACTATTCACAGCGCCTGCGCTAGAATGGTATTATACGGCAGTTTCAATTTTTCTAAAATAGCCAAAAAACCTCCCAGACAAAAAAATCATGGTTTGGTTTTATGACAAGAAACTTTGAAAATGTCCGTCTGTCCGTCCAATGTCACGGTATTTTTGACACGATAACTGAAGAACGAATAATCCGATCGACTTGAAATTGAGGGGAAGACCCCCAATTTTTTTTAAAGTAATCCCCCAAAAAACAAAACAGTTATGGAGGGTAAAAATATCGAAAAAAGCTGAAAGCAATTTCCAATTTACGTAACTTTTTCAGGAAAAAAAAATACTTTTATTATAAGGATCAATTCTACCAATTTTGAAAGTAATGTCACCAAGTGTTGGGGGCTTTAAACTTTCTTAAAAAATTGAAAAAAATATTTTTATTTTTTTTGTTTTTCGCAAAAAGAAAATAAAATAAAAACAATTTAAAACATTTTTTTTTAGATTTTCTTTTTCGTTTTTGAAAAAAATATGTTTTTGCTTATGTAAAGTTAACATTTACTTGGCTTAAATAATATTTATTTGGATTAATATATTATTTTGATCTATGTGTACCCCAAAAAGTAAGTATTTGCAGTTATCTTAACAATTGAATAAAAAATATGTAAATAACTGCCAATTAAACATTAATTTTAGAAAATAAATTTAATATATTCTTAACTAATTTATAATTAAGAAATAAAACAAGATAATATCTTAGTAAGAACCTATAGGTTATAATTATAATTAACTAAAATTTGCACTATTCGGTCAGGCATAAGTGATAATAACTGGTATATTATATATCATTATTTATATAACTGTTTATACTTAATTAAAAGAAAGAACTTCATTCATTATTTATATGATTTACGTTAATTTATGATTGTTTATTTCAAAATTATAATAATTAATGTTTACATGGGTTTTATTTGAAACTTTAACTTGGGAATGAATACCAATTAACGTTAGGTAATGCCGGTTTGAATTATAAAATAAAAATAGAAATAGTAAAATATGCATGGCAGGAGATTTTATTTAATTGACCTACACTTTAGCGATGAATCTCAGATTTTTAAAAGAAGGGTTTTTAAAATGTCGATTTTATGATCAATATAGATATGTATTTGACGCCATTTGGCAAAAAAAGCAATTTAGCAAGGTCTAGTTTATCCGCAAGTGACATCTGCAGCTACAAATTTTCTTTAGGATGTTTGTTTGACTACTTTTTGGCCTTTTTCCGAGTTACTAATTTAGTCAAGTTTATTTTTTATTGTTATAAGTTAAGTAAGTAACAATAGATCACTAAATTTTACAAAACTTTTACAAAATATTATTTTATAAGATATTATTGATCTTTCCAGTTTTTAAAAACAGCATGGTAGCATGTCAGATTTGTATAAATAACACAGGCCCACAAAAAAAACAAAAGTGATCTGCGCCATGGATAAAACTATGATATTCCTATGTATTTGGGCCCGCCGAAACCGAATATGAACTCAGTTTAACCCCTACAAGTCTGGATTTTTCTGTACAGCCGCACTGTGCTACCAAGCGGGAAAAAAGTGACCAAATTATTTTATTATGTATTTCAATTTCAAATAATTACTAAGAAATAAAAAATATTTTTCTTTAACTTTCTAAATATTTTACATTGAAGAATTTAGAGTAAAACGGAAAAAAATGGGAAAAATTATTTTATTGTGTATTTTAACCTTAAATGATTAGTAAAATATAAAACAATATGTTTTTTAATTTTTTAATATTTTAATGATAACAATACTAGATTCTTCAATGGAAAATATTTAAAAAATTAAAAAAAAACATATTTTATATGCCTTACTAATTATTTAAAGTTGAAATACACAATAAAATAATTTTTGTCACTTTTTTCCCGTTTGGTAGAATAGTGCGGCTGTAGATAAAAATCCAGATGTGTTAAACTGAGTTCAGATTCGGTTCCAGTGGGTGAATAACATAGGAATATCATAGTCATATCTATGGCGCAGACCACTTTTGTTTTTTTTTGTGGGCCTGTGTAATTTTTTACAGTTCAAACCCGAAACAAAGTTAATAAAATATGCTAAAAAAGCTTTACTAATAAAAATTAAAAATGTTAGTAAAATAAAAATTTAATGAAATAAATGCTGTTTGGCATTTAATAATAATTATAGTCAGCATATTTATATTATAACACGAAATAATTAAGTCGTCTAGGTATTTAATATTATTGAAATTTAAGTAAAAATATATTTTGAATTTTGACAAGGAAAATCTACAAATTAGAAATTTTCAAAATTTAACCGTTTGAGTCAAGATCTTAAGGCTTAAACTTTAAGCTATTTGGTTTTTCAAATTTTTACCTTGAGCCCCCCATATTTTCCATATTTTTGTTTTTGTTTTTGTTTTTGTGGGGATTACTTTCAAAAACAATAGGGATCTTATCCTCGTAGAAAATTTCAAGTCGATCGTATTATTCGTTCTTGATTTACCTTGTTCACAAAAATCGTTACATCAGGCGGACAAACAGACGGACGGACATTTTAAAAAATAAGTTGCTTATTTTTTCAAGAAACAAATTTATATCCAAGAATTTTTTGTCTAGCACGATTTTTGAAAATTTTTGTATATAACATCGAAACCAAAAATTAAAAAATATTCTTTGTCGAAACTACCGTATAATATTATTCTAGCGCAGGCGCTGTGAATAATATAATTATAACAGTCATAACCGTCATTACTAGACATCGGATTTTAGCGAGTCGTGGCGTAAAGATTCATAGCCGGGTACAATAAGTTAACAAATTAATATTAATTTTATAAAAATGTTTAATAGGTAAGTAAAAGAAAATTAGAAAAAATAACAATTCTGAAAATTACGATGTAGTTGGGCTCTTTAATAATCCAAATTTAATTTTATAGTGGTGGCTGGGTATTACTTTTACCAAGTTAAAAAAAATCTGCCTGGCGAATCGTTTTTTATTTGCAATAAAAGGTCACGTGACGTTGATAACTTGTAAATTAATTTTGTATTTTTTTACTTACTTTAAATATTAAATTGTCCTTGCTCCTCATCTCCTCTATGGGTTTTTGTATTCACATGTCTTAAAATATAAGTTTTTCTTTCCCAGGTTAAGTCTTTTTTACAAAATGTGCAGTGTAAGATATTGCCGTCGAACTCTAGTTCTGGATAATCTTCAATCCACGATTTAACTCTAGTAAGTAATGGTTTTACGAACATTTTATTAAGGGATTTAACTAATGAAATGAACGGTGACAAATGAATATTCCAGTCACCTCTTCACAAATTGAATAAAACACAAAAAGATTTCGTCGGTAGTTTGTCTTTTCTAGAAACACTATAAGTTTTAGTTCTGTAATTTTCTATTTTATTTATAATATGAAAAACAAAAGATTTGAGTAAAAATAATAATTTCAAAGAAACGTGAGCTGTTACTGCGAATAGAAAAGGATTGACCAGGCAGATTTTTTTTAACTTGATAAAAGTAATATCCAGCCACCATGTTACAATACTATTAAATAAAATTTGGATTATTTAAAAGTCAAACTAAATCATAATTTTCGGATCTGTATTTTTTTTTTTAATTTTCTTTTAGTTAAAAACGTTAGGGGATTTTCATAATATTTATTTACTTTTCTTTGTAAATGTAGTAGTTTGATAGCTTATAAAACATTTTTATAAAATTATTATTTTGTTGTACCCGGCTATGGATTTCGACGTCACGACTCGGTAAAATCGATCTCTAGTCATTACCATTAGAGCAATTTGACAATACCTACTTTTTGACTTTTTAAATGTAATGATCATACTATAATTTTCTCGTAAAAAATTATCCAATTTTCTCACCATCAATTTTCTTCGTGGTGAGACCGCTAAAGATATCTGCCTATATCCTTCCCATTCAGATAATTTTACCAAGAATCACGTAGCACAAAAAAATAATAGATTGCGGATTTTGCTATCAAAGTGCCTTACTCATTTCTTGGTATCGAAATGACCGTCCTTAAAATAAACACCGTAAATACCTAATATTAATTTATATTAAGATTAATATTAACACTGAAGTAAATTGAACTTGTCATTCCAAAAAAGGCACCTACGAATATTTTTTCAAAATGCGGATTTCGACTCTTTTAATTTACGTGTTACATTTCCTATAAACATTGCACCTGTCAAAAATGATAAGTTAGTCAAAATCAAGTCCAAAGATAACTGTTTATGACAATGCACAAGATTTGGTTTCGACTTTTTGACACTAAAGAAGAGAATAAACAGACTAACTAAAAAAATCGAAAAAAAAAGAAAAGTCGTATCGACTTTTTTCATATAATTACACAAGAGGCTGATAATTATGCGGGAAAAATTCGCTGTTTTCATGAAAATTAGCTGTCTGGAAATAATTACGACCTGGGCTTTGTCCCTGGAGTAAATATTTCCTTTGACAGCAAATTTAAATGAAAACTGTGATTTTTTACCGATAACTCGAACAATCATGTGTAATTGGGAAGATTATTTTTTAACGATTTATAATATGTTAAACCAACTTTTATATCTTTTTCATCGCAAATTGATATAAATTGTTTTATTACTTATAAGTATATAAGATATATCTTAATATTTTTACGGGCATATTCTTTGATTCGGTTAATTTAATTACATTCTTAACTGCTAAACTAAAACCTTTTTGTCCATTTCTAAATGCAAATTATAGTTCTGTCAATAGTTACTTACTGCAGTACTGACTAGCGCGGTACTGCGCTAGACTTGTAAGCATGTTCATAAAAGTCAAACTATAAAAACTGTCATTAAATTTTATAATAAGAATATTTTGAGGTATTTTTTGGTAAATAATAAATTAATAAAAATAGTTATAAATAGTAATATATTCATATTTAATTATTTATTTGTTTTAGGTATGAAATGTTGCTGTAAAAAAGAAATACTGAAAAACTAAATACTACAGCGATTCTCACTAGAATTTTCTACAGTAGAAAATTCCCAATATAGCTATAATATGATTGGAGAGAAATAAACACGTGGTCAGAAATATTGTTAAATGATTGGTTGATAAAAACAAAGAATACTTTTATTATAAGAGTCAATTTTCCCAATTTAAGAAAAATAATTAAAAAAAAAGTTATAGGGGTCACTGCTTTTAAAATTAAAGGATAAAAAGTTTGAAAAAGTACAAAATTTCAGAAAGCTTGATAAAAAAAAAATATTTCCAAATTTGAAAAAGTTAACATAAAAAAAGTTACATAGTAAGCTAATGTTTAACGCAGTAAAAAAAGTATGCCCACAACTATATTTTGGGAAATTTTGAGAAAACGCAATAAACTATTCATTATGACGATATTAGGAGCAAACTATGGAGCAAATTATTACATATCTTCAGGGCTTATTTTTATTTATTTTAACAAGGGCTGCATCCACCTGAAAGAAACACTTGCCATGTTTATTTTAATTACAGCAGTATAGTCATAGATTGCGGTTACTTTAATGAACATCTCTCTCTCATCTTATAGAACTGCATATTTTTTTCAGCTGCATTCAGACTGGAGGAATTCGACAAACACCAATTTTCTTCTGTTATTCGAGAAATACATATACAGGGTTTATCCGGAAAATAGCATTTCCCGACTTTGGCGACGTATATTAATTAAGTAGGGGAAGGGACCCTAAGATGACGAACTGGCTAAGTTGACCAATCCTCTATAACAAGCGAACGTCAACAGATGGAGCAACAGTTGCAATCTGTGGTAACTACCTGACTAGAGCGCCAAATAAGAGCGCAAGTTTCATTCCTTCCAAAACGAAGTTGGTCGCCGTAGAAGCCATGTATGTTTAAATGGGTGAATCTTTTCGTGTGTACCAACTTTACTGAATAAAATTTTATGGGTTAGTATTAGCCTGAAATTTCTATATACACTGTTGACATTGTTATATTATAAATAGATTTTTTAACAATAATTATTATTATTTAAATAATATCAGTACAGTCGGATAAGATAACTAATAGCAAAAGCGGATAACATGATGATAGTATAATTAATATACATATATAATATCGATGAAGACATTTCGAACGAAACGGATTGTCTAATATGCGGGGATATTGGTAAAGATAATGATCAAGGCCCGGAATTGATGGGAGCTATGACGTCACGTTTTAGAAATTTTAGGGTTCCGGCGGTCAGACACAGGTAAAAAGTTGCGGATTAAAAAAAAAACCTAATTTTATTTTATTTTGGATTGTTTATAATTATCTAACTAGCGGTAATACAGGCTTAATGGAAAACAATTACCTGCTTTTGTCGGTTTTTTACCTAAAAGGGTTTTAAATTGACGCAATTTCAAAATGTGATGTCATAGCTCCCGGTGTTTCCGGGTCTTTTTTGCATTTTTGCATGAATATTAATTATGCAAAAAACCAAAAAAAAAACAAAATACCTGTATCCGTCGGCCGGAACCCTAAAATTTCTAAAACGTGACGTCATCGCTCCCATCAATTCCGGGCCATGATAATGATGTATGGTTTTAATGCTTAAGGGCATATCCACAAGCTCGCATAACAACATAGTACATAAGAATGCGATGCCGTGATTGGCTTGATGTGCCACCATGTATCTTGTAAGCCAATCACGGCATCGCATTCTTATGTTTTATGTTCTTATGCAAACTTCTAAATAGGCTATAAAGAACTTTCACTTTCGGGTTTAGACCGTGTTAATGGATTTTCACTTTCCGACGTTTCGTCTCTTACTACTAGAGACATCTTCAGGGATTAATCTGAAACTAAGTTTCGAATCAACTTGTGTCACTATTTATGACGAGTTGTGGTTATTCACCCGTGACGAGGTTTTTCCTATCAAAGACTTCCATATTGCAGGTAAGTGGTAACCACTGTCCCGATTGATATTGTTAGGATGCTTGATGATTTCTATCGATTCCCGTATCTTCCTTGGCATTTTTCTGTTTTCTGTTAATATTTGTTTTGTTTCAGACAAATTGATTTTATGACCTGTTTCATGTACATGTTCGGCTACTGCCGATAAGGAAATTTGTTTCTTTCTTATATTGCGCTCATGCTCTTGAAGTCTTGTAGAAATTTTTCTCTTAGTTTCACCTATGTAAACCGTACCACAGGAGCAGGGTATTTTATATACGCCTTCTGAACTCAGGGGTATTTTGTCTTTTGTTGAAGTCAAACATTGACCTAATTTTTGGTTGGACCGAAATATAGGCTTAATATTTGACTTCAACAAAAGACAAAATACCCCTGAGTTCAGAAGGCGTATATAAAATACCCTGCTCCTGTGGTACGGTTTACATAGGTGAAACTAAGAGAAAAATTTCTACAAGACTTCAAGAGCATGAGCGCAATATAAGAAAGAAACAAATTTCCTTATCGGCAGTAGCCGAACATGTACATGAAACAGGTCATAAAATCAATTTGTCTGAAACAAAACAAATATTAACAGAAAACAGAAAAATGCCAAGGAAGATACGGGAATCGATAGAAATCATCAAGCATCCTAACAATATCAATCGGGACACTGGTTACCACTTACCTGCAATATGGAAGTCTTTGATAGGAAAAACCTCGTCACGGGTGAATAACCACAACTCGTCATAAATAGTGACACAAGTTGATTCGAAACTTAGTTTCAGATTAATCCCTGAAGATGTCTCTAGTAGTAAGAGACGAAACGTCGGAAAGTGAAAATCCATTAACACGGTCTAAACCCGAAAGTGAAAGTTCTTTATATCTTAATGGCCGTGAAAGCTTAAAATCTAAAATTCTAAATAGGCCTTTAGGTGCAAATTATGGATCCATGCTTGCTGGAATTTAATGAGTTCAAAAAAAGCCAAAATAAAGATTTGGATCTATGATTTTTGCGAAAATTAAAGTATCCTAACAAGTTTTAAGCTATTTTGCTCTTTTATTTTTATTTTTTGTTTTTAATAAAGGTTTTTTTTTAGATTTTGTATTCTTCGTCAACTTACCTTCTCCTGATGGTAAGATGACTAGTTTTACATTTATTTTAAATTATTTGATTTCCCATTTTGAAAATTTTGGAAAAGCCTTGTTTTTTTTTAAAGAAATAAATAATTTTATCCACGGCCGTGGATAAAGTATAGAATTCTACTCGCGTATAATAGCTATTAATCATTCGGGTGATTAGGTAACTCGCCTTTCAGCTCTTGTCCCATAATTCACCCTCAATGATTAATAGCAATTATTATACGCTCATTGAATAATATACTATAAACAAAACAAAATGTATAAATTGGATAATATTAATTATCACCTCCTAAATAAAAAAAATTATTTAAGGTACTATTACCGTTTAGAATTTTCAAAAAACCGATTTTTTTACATTTATCAACTCCTTAGACCTTATATTTGTTTATTTACTTAAAAGTCTGAAAATATGAGTGATCAAACTTCTCTAAGGGTCCTAATTAGGCCCTTAAAATTCGTAAAATCACCGATAAATCGTAAAAAATCCTTAAAAATTGTCTGTAACTTTTGTAAAAAAAGTATTTTTTTTTACTTTCCCCAAGGAAAGTCTTGCGTCAGTAAAAAAAAATTTTTATTGCGTTTTTTACATTTCTGGACGTTTTATATTTAAAAAATATGATTTCCGTCAAAAAAAAATTCTGTGTCGGTTGGTCTGTCGGTCTGTGTGTCGGGGAAATTTGTGACCACGATAACTCAATAACGCTTGGCTTGGGGCTAAAGACTTCAAATTTAGACTACTTGTTGATTATAATCATAATATAATGATAATTATCCAAAGTTCTAGGCTGGGATTGTTTTTTGTAAAAGTCGGGTTGGGGTAAGGGGCTAAAATGGGCTAAAAACAATTCTTTTCAGAAACAAATATTTTTTTTAAATTTATTTTTCAATTTACGAAAAAAAGAAACTTTTTTGAAAAAAATTTTTTTTTGAAGAATTTAAAAAAAAATATTTTTTTTTTTTTTTTGAGTTTTTTTGTTTTTTTTTGTTAATTTATTTTTCGTTTCCTTTTGAGCATACAAAATTATGTGCCAAATTTCAATATAATCAAGTTTCTATAGCGAAAGAGTGACGCTCTCCTGATCCATAAAAATAACTTAACATAACCCAAACCATTAAAATCGATCCAGATTCGGGAAACAAAGAGACAAACAAACGAACATTGAAGGCAAACACATTATCCTCCTTCGTTTTACTTATACAGGCAAAATGCATAATAAAGGTTTATTATGCGTTGAAATCTATCAATATTTTTTGCATATTTGGATTTAGGGTATCATGAAATGTTAAAAATATCTATCTATCTGTCTGTCTGTCTGGTTATAATCCTTTTTGAACGATATATCTACACTGAAAGAAATTACATTGAAAAGATGTAAAAAAATACACTCTATAAATGTGTAAATTTACACCTTTTTATAAATGTACATCAACATTGATGTGACACTACACACGTGAGGTGATTTTGACCTAGACTGTGTATTTTTACATCCATACCTTCTGCAACAATACACTCGGAGCTCAAGAAAGTGTATTTTTATAAACATACCTTTGGCAACAATACACCCGAAGTGTAAAAATCACACTTCTGATGTATAAGCCAGCCAATCGCGGGCGTTAAGCTAGTCACGTGACTCGAGAAGCCAGAATAGTGTCTGGTGGCTGTCGACCATTATAATTGTTTACGTAAGAGCGTACGTATTATTTTGTGTGTGCTAGATTTTTCAAAGAAATTATTGGTAAGTGTTGATTAAAAGTCACTATTTAAAAAGTGTGATTAATACAATATCCTTAAAACATACATTTTATAATATTTTACTTATTTAGGCGGTAACACTGGCCTGCAAATTTTGAGTTGTTAAGACTTGTGTATGTTTTCTGTTTCTATTTTATATTGGTACTTTTTGTAGCGCTGATTACGAATATACGTTTTATTTTTCTGTTGCGTAGTTTTTCCATAAAACACTATTCATAAATAGGAAAATAACAAAATGGTTATTCTATTTTTTTTTTAATATATTGAAGGGTTTTAGGTAAAAAGCTCTAGTCACAGTGTGTAAACTTTACACACTGGATGTAAAAATATAATACACACCGCATTTATATTAACGCATCGAGTGTAAATTCACATCAGCAGCAGCTGTAAATTACCCATGCACGTGGATGTAAAAATTTATCTCAGTGTAACTTAAAAAAATCTTTAATAAAATCTTTGGAGTTTGCATCACATAAAATATGGTTAATGTTGAGGTAGGGTAAGAGGGAACAAAAATGGGTATATTTAAAAATTGGTTTTAACTTTTTGATTCCTCATCACCCCACCCTGATTTTAACCAAAATCAATCCCAGTCGAGAAAGCTATAGAGGAAGTTTTGTTCAAAATTTGAAATCTTTTGCTTAAAGCGAGTTATCTTGGTCACAAATTTTCCGGATAGACAAACCGACAGATCGACAGACCGACACATGGAAACATTTTTTCGCATAAATCATCTTTTTGCATATTAAACGTTGAGAAAAGTAGTTAATTTTTTATAATAACTATTAGGACTTATGAGGGAAAGTAGTTACCATCATCTTCTGTCAATCTTTCTTAAACTTTAAACTAGATGAAACGTTGCAAGCACCCTGTCAAAACATCGGCACTATTGTACACTAGAGCCATCTAGTTTGCAAATTTCAAACTAGGTGTTTTGTTTGATTTTAAATTCTGTATCTTTAAAACATTATATTCTAGCAAAAAACTGTATATAAAATTTTTTATAGGGCTTAAAAAGAGCTTTTATTTAAAATATAATTTTTTGAAATCGGGTTATAAATATGTGAGATATGTTAAAAAAACCTTTTACTGCTTTAAACTCCAATATCTCGAAAGAAATGCGTTTTAGGAAAACGTTGTTTATAACATTTTTTCACCAATTTAAAATTAT
This sequence comes from Brachypterus glaber, assembly GCA_958510825.1. Classification (NCBI taxonomy): domain Eukaryota; kingdom Metazoa; phylum Arthropoda; class Insecta; order Coleoptera; family Kateretidae; genus Brachypterus; species Brachypterus glaber. Next base: position 10,583,875 of record OY294049.1, read on the forward strand.
CTTTTATATAAATGCTAAATTAACCAAATTCAACAATAATTGCCTTAATTATAAACAAAAAACGCTAAAAATAGGAGTTTTACCCTATTTTTACCGCCTTACCCCCAATCGTTTACCCCCAAAATCTAATCAGCTCTTCGGAATACGATAAGAAACAATATACAAAAAACCGATATCTCATGTAGAAATGGAGTTAGAGTTTACACCCAGACAGACAGACAGACGGACGCAAATTTTTTTTTTACTGATTTCGACTCAGAATGCTCTAAAACGTCGAGAAATGTGAAAAAAACGTGGTCATAGATTTTGAATTTTCGGCGAAGGTTTCATTACATCGGCACTCTTAGTGCCACTAAGTGCCGATGTAATTTTACCAGATTTTATTTCGTCTTGAATATAGCAAAATTGACTAGGTATTTTTTATTAAGTTAAAGTTAAATCCGAATCTTAAGAACTAGAGATTTCACTGATTGATTAAACATAAAACCTTGAATTTATCCAACTTTACAAAATATTGCAACATCTGTGAAAAGTCACAGAATGCAAGTAACCACCAAAACTATCTGCCCTAGCGACAGCAAGAAACTTTCTTATCAGACCTCGTAGGTGCATCTTCCTCTTCTTCATTTAACAGTTTCTGCATCTTGTCGTAACCGATGACGTAGACTCGCAGGCAATACACATAGTCCTGTAACCTAACTGGTCTTCTTGGATATACCGCTACTTCAGCATGCCGTTATGTGCGACCGGCGGCATACCCCAGTGTCACTGACCCCTGGATCCTCCTCACCTGGGGACCAAGCGTTCAGTTTGATACCTTTGCGCGCACACAACAGGTGCGTGTTTTTCGGACTGTTGGTGGCAACTACCCCTTTTTGACAGTGCTTTTTTTGGGAGACCTCAAGCAGAAACGAAGTGGTGGTGGACCGGTGGCGTTGGACACGTGTCGTATGCCGCGAAAGAACTGTTGTCATAGACGATATTGCCGTGTTTTTGACTTTTGTTTGTGTTTATTTATTTTTTCAAAACAAGGATAATTACAAAACACTAATTGAAAGGTAATGAAAATTTAATTTCAGAAATATTTTTAATTTATTATAATAAATAATAACCAAAATAATTATTTTAATTTGAACTTTTTGTTTTTTTTTTTTAAATTTAAAATTTATTTTAATACAATTCATTTGCCCTGAACAAGCAGATTTAAAGTTATATCATATTATTCTTAATACCTAAAAATATCAAAATTAGACCCCGTTCCCCTAATATTTTTAAGGGGCTAATCAACAATTATGTCACCGCAATTTAGACAATGTTTGACCCCTTTCCCCCCTGTGCCACTCTTTGTCACTTTTGCTTCTACCCCCCGTGGAAAATTATCACCGATACAATAACCAACTCAAATAAAGAAAACACATTTTAAAAATATATTTTAGTGCATGTCTGCATCTGCATCTGAAGGCAGCCAAAGAGAGGATTAAATGTTGCCAACAGCCTTAAAATGTAAACAATCGAGGTTCGGATTCCTCGTTAAACTGTAGGTCCCGGGCGAGGGCTAAACCGCTGACAAAATTTTTTACACCTTTAGGAGGAAATCTTCCAGATAACCTCGCATTTCTAAGATGTCATCCGATATCACGGAAACTCAAAAACAAATAATCCGATCAAATTGAAAAATCAAGTTCTATGAGGGGAAAATCCTTATTTTTTTTAAAGTAATCCCCTCAAAAACTATTTTCATTTAAAGCCAGAGGCGTCTTAACAGCAGGGGCATGTTCGTCCCCTGTCCAGGCCGTTTGTAAGGGGCGGGCAAATAGTCAAACGAAGGGGCGGCCATAAAAATTTCTGCAAGGATTAAATTTTTTTTCAAAAATGAGTGAGGACCTGGGGCATCCAAAAGTCTAGAGACTTTAAAAAAAGACTAATACAGTATAGGTAATACTAGCCCACAAAAACGAGAGATTTCATTGATTGATTGGACAAAAAACCTTTAATCTATAAATGAAATTTAGTAAAAAAAATATCTGGCTTTTTATCCCCTTTTTCACTTTCTCATAAAGTATCAGAAAAAAAAATAAAAGTTTTTTTTTGCCTAAATCATCTTATTTTTTTCCTGAAACGTCGAGAAAAGCAAGAAAAAAAATGATGTCTGTCAGTCGGTCGGTCAGTTTGTCTGACTGTCTGTCTGTATCCACGATAACTTAAGAACGCTTTGAGCTAGCGACTTGTAATTTGGTATGAAAATGTATTTTTATATTATCTTGGACAAGTTTGTATTTCAGCAAAATCGGATGAGGGGAAGGGGGGTTAAATTTTTGTTTTGGTCGTATTTTTTTTAATATTTTAGAACAAAAATTTAAAAACCGCATGAATGGAAAAATAAAATAACACAAAAAATGTTATTGTCATTTTTTTCCAGCGCCCCCCCCCTTCCTCCAAAGTGTAAAAAATGTTTTTTAGAACTAACTTTTTTATTATTTACAATAAGAGAAAAACCACATAAGGTAAAATAAAATTATACAAAATTTGTAATTATAATTTTTTCTCTGCCCCCTCCCCCTCTCCCCCAAAATGTAAAAAATTGTTTGTGGACATAGCTTTTATTATTATTCACAATAGAAGAAAAATTAAAAACCACCTAAAGGTAAAATTAAATTATACAAATTATTTTATTGTCATCTTATTCATGAACACCTCTCCCCCTCTACAAAATGTAAAAAATTGCTTCTGGCCATAACTTTTTTAGTTTTCACAACAGAAGAAATATTTTAAAACCACCTAAAAAATAAAAAATCCCTCTCCCCGCTAAACCGCTCCCCCCCCAGCTTTAGCAAAAAAAATGCAAATCTCTCTTCAAAATCTATTTAGTCGTTAATTTAAGATTAAATTTAAAAAATATAGATCGGTTAGATTTATTTCAATCAACCATTTTTTTTTGGCCAAAGCTGTTTAAAAAAAGCGGGGTGTTTGAATGACTGAATTTTTTATATATTTCATATTAGCCATTCGTGCCTGAATAAATAAAATATAAATTATGTAAATAAAATTTTGAATTATGTTAAAAACTATAAATCAACTCGGATCATATTTTCCTATACAAAATGTTATACCCTTTTTACCGTTTTAAAAAATATCATAAGAAAATGTTATGCCAAATTTCAGCTCATTTAAAAATTGGAAAAAATATAAATTCTAAGGCACATTTTTTTTAATCTATTTTGTATACCTTGTCATACAAAATGGATGAATATAAATCTGTGCGAATTTAAAATTAAAAAAAAAAAAAATGTAATTTGACATCCACTACTTCATTTGAAACTTAGTTTTTAAATAAACTGGGAGGTAGCTAATTTTATTGTTTTGAGCTAAAATTTGACAGCGAAACTTGTTATATTAGATTTTTTATTTTTTTTACTTTTAAATAAAATGGGGAGGAATATTATTTATTATTTTTTTTTTGAGCTAAAATATTGCACAGAATTTTTTTATGGTAAAATGTTTTAAAAATCGTGTTTTTTTAAAAGGCTAATTTAAAATTTAATTACTAATAGCTAATAGTAATTTACAAACTTAAATGAATATAATAATTAATCCAAATAAAACTTAAAAAGTAAACTTGTGTCGAGACTTGTGTCCTTTGCAGTGTACGCTATGCACGAAGGGGTCAAATCAAAAAATTTAATCCAATGACTAGTTTCTGAAAAAAAACGCGCTTTTGATACAATCGTGCATTAACTACACTTATTTACCTGAATGCCCATATCAAGCAGGTCGAATACGACACTTTTTCTACAGTCAATACTTTTTATAAAAATATTTTTATTAATCCGAATTTATAATGTATCAATATTAATAAACTGTAAATCAATTTTTTAATTTGTCTAATAAGCAAAAAATATATATATTTTAATTTTGCTTAAAGGCATTTTTTGGTTTGGAAATTTTTCTACTAAGAATTTTTACAAATAAGGGAACGTTCAAGTATTACGCTCCTAGGGGGGGGGGTCATTTTGGAGTGTTACGCCCATGTTAATGGTATAGGAAAATAGCGTTACAGGGGGGGTGGGGGTCGAAAATGATCAAAATTTGCGTTACGTAATACTTGAACGTTCCCTAATTCTTTGCTCATTTTTGGACTTTGCTAATTTAATATGTCATCAACATTTAATTTGGAATACTTTACATAACCAAAATTATTTTTTTTAATGAAAAGGGGGTCGTGTAAAACCTTAATTTAAAGATTTTTGACCATATATTCTTTAATTTTATTTCTTTTTTTCGGTAAAGAACGCTATGTTTTTTGTATTTTTTTCTGAAATCTTTTTTTAAAATAAGTTTACAAGCAAAATTTACGTTTTTGTTTCATGAAATTATTCATTAAACAAAAATTGTTTTTTTTTTAAGAAATTTTGTCGAGAGCTCCCATTATCAACAATTTTTTAACTTTCTTAAAAAATACTGCTGCCAGTTTATTTTTTCGTAAATTAAAAAATAAATTGAAAAAAATATTTTTTTTAAAAAAAAATTGTTTTTACCCCATTTTAGCCCCTTACCCGATTTTTACGAAAAACAATCCCAGCCTAGAACTTTGGATAATCAACCTGTAGTCCAAATTTGAAGTCTTTAGCCCGAAGCGTTCTTGAGTTATCGTGGTCACCAATTTCCCGGAACATAGACCGACAGACCGACCGAAAGACAGAATTTTTTTTGTCCGAAATCATATTTTTTTGGATATAAAACGTCCAGAAATGTAAAAAAGCAATATTTTTTTTTCGATTTTTTTTTTTAACTGACGCAAGACCTTCCTTGGGGAAAGTAAAAATTAATAAAAATAAAAAATATATAGCCGAATAGTAAATTTTATGAGCTTTAAAATGATGTCCATTCTTGCGGTCCTGCCTCCAAATTTCAAGTTGATATCTTAATTCCTTTAAAAATTAAAGGAGGGCGAACTTTTATCAAATAAAGAATTAAAATTATTCTGAATTATTCTGAAAGTAAATTGTTGATAATAAACATAAAAATTAGAAAATTATAAATTAAATAAACTGTCACTTGATTTCACCTGATGCAGGATAAGGAACAGATAGGCTTTTTACATAAGAAGCAGATATAGTAAGACTTTCTGACTGGTGCTGTATAGGAAATGCATTGGATCTCTTTATATACAGTGCGGTCCAAACGTCACACAACCCTTTCTTAACTTTTCAACGAACTGAGATATCAACTTAAAATTTACAACTCGTAAATAAGACAACTTAAACTATTTTTTAGCATATATTTTATATTTTCAGCTCTTAAAATGTGGGCAGGGGGCATAGGGAATTATTTTAAATGTAAAGGGGGTATATAAAGCAAATAAAATTCTCTATTGGACTATATATTTTTTTAAATTTCTTAAACATTTTTTTAAGGTTAATGCGATATTTTAGCTTTTTTTGTAAATTTTTATTTATATTAATTAAAATTAGTTTAAAAGTATAATTTAAGTTTTTGCATAAGGAGATTAATCATTTTCAAAAATCGCTTAATATTTTTAAAGAATTTAGACGAAAATACCCAGTTTTAACCTAATCCCCAAAAAAAGCAAAACAATACCCCCATGCTCCCCTGCCCACATTGTAAGAACTAAAAACATTAAATACACGCTTAAAGATATACTCGTGTCAATCTGAGAATGCGACTCTGACGTCACAGCGCGTAAATTAAAAATCACTCTTCAAACTTATTTATTAAGACTTAATACATAATTATTATAAAGAAAATGTATATAAACAAAAATCATTTATTACATCTTAAGAAATAAGTTTCAATTACCCTACAGAGTGGTATTTAGTTTACGCGCTGTGACGTCAGAGTCGCATTCTCAGATTGACACGAGTAGGTATAGTTTGTTTTATTTCAGAAATAAATAAACAAATAAATAAAAAAATAAATAGTCTCTGTTTATTTCTTGCAAAAGTCTCAATACTTAACTTATTGTCTCGTCTTGCGAAGTCTTGATTTTTTTATTAATTACAATGATTCCTTATTTGTGTGTAAAGATTTTTTTCTACGACTTTCTTGGAATGTTAGTCAAATCGCACAAAAAACTCTTACGGTATAGCGCATATTCCTTAAGCGGATTACGGTATATGAAAACTCTTACGGTATATAGCACATTCCGTACGCGGATGACGGTACATGACACATACCGTAAGGATTTTTTTTAGCTAAATCAACGAAATAATACACAATTAACTATAAAATATTAAATTATTAGATGAAAATTAAATTATTGGATGTTAATTATTGTTTTTTTTTAAACTTTGGATTATTATATAATTTATATGAAAATATAAATGTATAAAATTTCAGTCGTAAAAAAAGTATAGTCTGCAACACTTGTAGAATGGCTATTTCTCACTAGTGCAACATCACCCTCGCCACTATCAAGGCTCGGGTGACAAACATCCACTCGTTCGGAATATGCATCATTCTACACTTGTTACAGAATATACTATTCCTGCTGAAGTTTTAAACTTGTCTACGAAAAAAAATCTCTGTCCTAAGGCTCTAATCAATTTTTATGTTTTTTTGGGGCGCTGAAACCGATTTCACCAAACCAAATTTTTTTTATGCCGAAATCGGATCCAGCGCATCAAAAAACATAGGACAAATTATCTTTTTTTTGTAGACTTGCGATATTATTGGGATATTTTGTTAGCCCTCCATAAATTTATAAGGCACAGTCCAAAAAAAAGGGATTGGGCTTGGATACGTCCGGACGGTTCCTAATTCCTGAGCACAGCTCAAAGAATAACAGAAGTTAGTGGACACTTACTTCTTCACCCGATTACCCCTCACATACCTAGTTACTAGATCCGCGCCTGGTTCGAGTTATTAAAATTATTGAGATATAATAAAAGTCCGGTTCTGCTATTTATTTTAAATGTCATCTAAAATCTAATAGAGTTCAAACTAAAGACAATGAACTTGAATTTTCCGCGTGAGTAGGTTGAATACTTATAAGTATAAACAAGCCGTGAAGATATGTAATGCTACGCATTCCATTATATACTATTTACAGTAAATGGTACATCGCATTTTCCCAAATAGTTAAAAAATAAAAAAAAAATAATTTAAAAAAAAATCAAAAAAAAAAAATCTTAACTCACTTGCTCCAAGTTTACCACTTTACCAACAAATTTTGATGACTAAAAAAAGGCCATCTCTTTAATTGTTTTTCTATTTTGTGACTATTATAAACTCATAATCACATGTGATTTGCATGTTCTTATAGGCACATAAGAGGTTAGTACTTTTGTGTTGGCAACAGGATCCTGTCGACAAATGAATGATGTTTTCCGTGCAAATGTCAACATCGCTTTTAAGTTTGGTTTTCTACGATATTGTGTTTTAAGTTAATTTTAACGTGCTAAAATTTTGGCTTGGTTATTTGCAGTGAAAAAGAGAAGAGCTGACTAAAAAAGATATAAAAATATCGTTTGTTCTTTGAATTTCAAACAATTGTAATGCCAACCCAAAACAAAAATCACTAAAAAGTTTGTTTTAATTTTCGAGCAAAATAGATAAAAATGTTTTTAGGGCACTAATACGTTTAAAAACTCACCGAAAACAGCTCGTTTTCTAAACTTGTACTCGTGCGCTAAAAACGGGTGTTATGAAACTAGTACTTTATTATACTATTAACTATACTGCCCGATTTTCCTAACTGCTATACCCGCAGAGTTTTTAATGTCTACAACAAAATGTAATGGCCTCTAAAAAACTACCAACTACAAGATGGTCCACTTTTCCTAACGTTACCTCATGGCGACTTCACTGCAAATATTTTGAATACAGGATTTCGATAAAATCTATAGTCACTGGTTTTTGTGAAATTCAATACTGGGAACTAAAGATATCTCTATTAGAAGAAAATCAAAATTTAATTCAAAAATGTATGAGTAAATTTATATGTTTACAAGATGTAATACGGCACTTGAGTCAGCAAATATTCGTGGACAAGTTTCTTATCCTGGGCCTAGGGAAAGAAACTTGCTTGCCCCTCTTTGCTGACTCAATTCATGTGACAAACGTTGCTTGTTTAATATTAATTATGGTTTAGAAATTAAAATAAAACATTTTTCTTTTCGTGGAATCCTAGAATTTTATGAGTAATTTTAATCTTAATTTAATGAAAATGCAGATGAGAACTTATAAATGTCATTGCACTTTGAACATGAACTATAGTTATAAACAATTTATTATTTAACCAAGCAACAGATGCAATCGACGCACTGTTTCGGCTCGATCAGATTTTAGTAAAAAATAATTTACAAAGGTAACAGGGGTGCTCCCATAGGGGAGTCGCCACCCGCTAACCACGCTCGATTTGGGAAAACTCACTGCCGAAATGAGAAAATTTTGCGGCAGAGTTGGGAAATTGGTAGAGGCAAAGACCTTTTTTTATGTTCTGGTCAATAAATTTATTAGTTGAGGAAATTGGAGTGGAGTTGGGAATTGTTTTAATTTTTTGCAGCAGTACCTAAAGCTTTTTTTTGCAGTAAATTTATTTGTTAGGAAAATTAGAGTGGTATAGTTTTAGTTTAATTTTGTTAATATTTTCCCAGTGATTTTTTTCAAATTTTAACTTTTTGTTTCCAACCCCTGATTTTTTTTATAAATTGTTTAAGACATAATTTAGGCAAATATAAAAAAATATCGTTCGGGCCCATCGTCTTTTTTATGTTTTTTATAATTTATTATATGTACAATGTACATTGTACATACATACATATGTACATTGTACATACGTATAACGTACTTCGGCTTCTATATATAGTCGAAGTCTACCGAAATCAACCGAGGCTCTCGAACTGTGGTCTATAATATATATATAAAATCTCTGCAGCCTTTAATAACGCGGGAATCGGGATATGGAGTGTATGAATTTTGGCACCATTTGCGTTACGTAATACTTGAACGTTCCCTTAGCGAAGAAAATTTCGCTACAAAGCGCAAAATTTTCAAGGGACAAAGCTCTTGCAAACTATTGTAATATAAAAATATTTTCTTAGCTCAACAATTAAATGATATATTTTTTTTCAGGGTTTTCACGATGAAGATTTTTCCTTGACGGACCCAGCATCGCTACAAAAATGTTTTGTGAAATTTTTGGAACTTTTAAAAAGAAAAAGAACTAAGAAAAATCAATGTGTTTAACGTTAAATACTTAATTTTTATTTATTTATTTTTAACTATTTTATTTATTGGTTTATTTTAAAAATATTTTCATTTATTTAAAAGTGATAATTCTTTTTTTTTGTATTAAATCTGGACTCAAAGATATGCTACAATGCCCAGCACTATAAGAGGTAAGTCCATATTTTTTGTTTTAATTTATTTTATCTAGTTAATTGTGGCCAACACGGAGAAAAAATTCTAGGTAAAAATTATCTTGCTTTCTTAAAATCGATGCATATGTGCTTATTCTTATAAAATTTACCATAAAAACTATAAAAAATACAATAAAATATATTTATAATAAAATTAAGCTAAGGATGGTAAAATTTTTCCCTAATTTTCCCAACAAGGTAATTGTTTTTAGACTCTTTTCATCAAACCTTTAACCCTTATATTACGAAAATTCAAGTATATTTCTTTGTCCAAAAATCGATTGTTATTTTGTTCTAAATTTAGCAACGTCTAAAAAATATTCATAAGGGTGGACGACCTTTAGAGGTCTCACATTATGTATATTGTGGTAGTATTTTGCATGTATAAGAAAGAACCGCCTGCCTACACTCATGCTAAAAAATTGTTACATGCCTAAAGATATGGATACAACGTAACACGACGATCGTACGACATCAACACGACGCCAATGCGACGTAAACATTACATGTACATATGTGTTGTGATGATAAAGTGTTTGGTCATGTTGACGTCGTGTTGATGATGTGTTAGTCGTGTTTGCATCGCGTCATTTCCTTATAGTTATTGGCTTAGGGAACATTCAAGTATTACGTAAAGCAAATTTTGATCATTTTGGACTGTAACGCTATTTTCCTATACCATTAACATGGGCGTAACACTCCAAAATACGAAATTTACTTTACTGGACTAAAATAAATGTAGGTTATTCTAGAATAAATTTAAAATAATTTCAGTAAGCCAGTTTTTAGATATGCAAAAAATATTTATTTTTTGAAAAACTAAAGCTATAAGAATACAAGTTTATGGGAACTATTCCGCCTATTTTTGCTTTTCCTATACGTACTATACTTTTATTAATTTTGTATATACGCTTTTCTTTCTTGTGGAAGCTCTATTTACCCTATATGTGCGTTTCCATTCTTACCACGAAAATTAACTTTTACTTTTTCCCATTATGCCTTGGAAAAACGTCAGATTGTATCGGTATATATAAATTATGGCACGCTGAAATTTCAACCTGAAACCCGATAAAAAAATTTTGATAGGCTCACATTTAGCATTAAAATTGCCTAATTACAGGGCAAAGACCTTTAATTAAAGCTTTACAGAATAATAATGTTTTTTTCAGACATATGTTCATGAAAAATGGAATTGTTTTCGGCTATAAGGGTCTTTATATCGCCACAAATTAACAAATGTGAAACGGGTACCTTTTCTAGACGGGTGGAAAAATGAGGAAATTTATAAAATAATAGATCAAATTGATTTAAGTTTTTCTGTATTTTTGTATCATATCCTTTTGTTTTTTCTCTGAAGCTTATCGGATTGGTTTTCTGGCCGCACCATTATCAGAAATTTATTAAAACAGAAATTAATTAAAATTAATTTTACGCATGATTTAAATTTTACTAGTGTCACAATTTGACATCTAATTAAAAATGTAAAAATATATCAAAATTTATTAAAATACCTATATCTCGGAAACTAATAGTCCTACGATAAGAATAATAACATAATATAAAATAAAATATATAAAATAATGCTTAAATCCCTACAAAAACAACCAAACATATTACGTCTTTGTAGGGAATTAAACATTATTTTCATTTATGCAAAATTTGTCCTACTATAAATAATAAATAAGATATCGCTAACAATTATAGTTTTTGTCCCTTCTTCCCCCCTTGCTCTACGCTAATGTTAACCATATTTGACGTGACGCAAACAGAAAAGGTCCTGAATCGTTTGGTGAAAGAATCTTTCAAATCGGACCTTCCCTTCAAAAGTTATAAGGTTTACATACAGACCGACAGATAGACAGACATTTTTTAACACCCTCTTTTTACTTTCCCTAAGGAAAGTCTTGCGTTAGTAAAAAAAATTCGAAAAATTTGTATTGCTTTTTTTACGTTTCTGGACTTTTTATCAAAAACATATGATTTCCGTAAAAAAAAAATCTGTCTGTCGGTCGGTCTGTCGGTCTGTGTGTCCGGGAAGTATGTGACCACAATAACTTAGGGAACGTTCAAGTATTACGTAACGCAAATTTTGATCATTATGTATCCCCCCCCCCATCCCCCCTGTAACGCTATTTTCCTATACCATTAACATGGGAGTAACACTCCCAAATGACCCCCACCCCCCCTAGTAGCGTTACGTAATACTTGAACGTTCCGTTAAGAACGCTTCGGGCTAAAGACTTTGGACTTTTGGACCACAGGTTGATTATCCAAAGTTCTAGGCTGGGATTATTTTTGGTAAAAATCGGATTGGGGTAAGGGGGTAAAATGGGGTGAAAACAATTATTTTCAAAAACATTTTTTTTTAATTTATTTTTGGTTTAAAAAGAAGAAACTTTTTTTGAAAAAAAAAATTGTTTTGAAAATTTTTATTTTTTTTTATTTTTTTTATTATATTTCAATTTTTTTTTGTTTTACGAAAAAAAGAAACTTTTTTTGAAAAAAAATTGTTGAAAAATTTTTTTTTTAATTTTTTTTTTGTTTTTTAATTTTAATGACGTGATTAATTAAGTGATTTGGAAGGCTGAGGCTTACCATATATTTCCATATCATGCGGTGTTGATTTATGAACCTAATGGCACGAAAAAAAAAACATTTGAAAACTTGTGGGACTTTTAATATGGCGTATTATAATTAGACGATCGATATAGAATTGGTACGTCCCTAAAACATTTTTTTCAATAGATTTTTTCAGAATTTGTAGGATTGAATAAAATAAATGTTTTCCTGTCCTGTGTACATTTTAATAAAGAAAAGTAAAGGGTAGGTATGCCTATTTTATGTTAATCCATTAAAGAAAATTACTTAGTTTAATAGTTTGTTGGTAATGATTTGTGGTATCGGTAATTTGATTGTTTATTTTTTTTATCTTATAAAATTACCTAAATACATTGTACGCATTTTTTTCAATATTTTAAACTATATGTCCTTTTTAAAGTGTTTTTTAAAAGGAGCAATACATTTTTAATAAAAATTATATGTAATACATATAATATATTATATATACATATTATGTATGTATAAGGAATCAAACCTATATACTCAAATTATACTTATCTTATATAATTATACCCTCACTGAAAAAATAACCTGTAGTAAAACCTAAATTTAAATGACGTATCTAAAGAAAATTTTTTATATTATATATCTATAATAGATACCAGCTGAAATAATATTTCCAATACTTTAATTTTACCTATATAGTATATATTATTAACAGTAGCCGGCGTATTTTCAGTTTTAGTCAAGTGTTCAGGTCAGTAAAAGAGGCTTCATCCGGATATAATTCAGGGAGTTTTGATTTTCGGTTTATTGGGTAGGGTTTAAGACCGTAAATAAAAAAAAACAATTTTGCGACGTTGAACTCAATTTGGAACTGTCATTTTTTTAACGTGGTTTTCACAAAAAACGGATTTTTAAAATATCTCTTAAACGTTACACATTTAGATTTTTAATGGTTTTTTAGAAAAAACAAAATTGTTCTTTATTGTCGGTTAGGCATGAGAACATTTTGTGTGAAAATTAAAAAAATCTATCTGGCACTTTCTTTTTTTTTACATAAAATTATTATTTTTTTTTAAATAATTTACATATTTGTGCCCCATTATTTCGAGTAAACCAATTTTTGATTGAATCACCATTGTATTAAGCATAAAAAAACTTTCCTAACCGAGTCATAAAGAAAAATCTAAAACCCTACAGTGTAACGTTTAAGGCGGTGCCGTGAATTAGCTATAAGTCGTACAAAAAAATATATGCCACAAAAAATGTTGGAGATTTGGTCCTCTTTATTTTAATATCAATCGTTTTTTATCCTATGACGCACCGATCTTGAGATATTTTAGAAAGTCCGTCTTTTGTGAAAAATACTTTTAAAAAATGACAATTCCAAATTGAGTTCAATTTTGCAAAATTGTTTATTTGCGGCCTTAAACCCTAGCCAATAAACCAAAAATCTAAACTCCCTGAATTATTTCCAGGTAAAGCCTCTTTTATTAACTTGAAGACTGGACTATAACTAGAAATATGCCGGGTACTGATTATTAGTCCATGCTAATTTTCTGTCTATGATGTTTTTAAACACAATGAAAACATAAATATGTGTAAATATTTAAATTCACATTCTGCATTTTAATATTTACATTTTCATTGTAATGTTACATTATATTCAACAAAAATTTGCATAGATTACGTAAAATTACAGTCTAGAAAACGTTATTTTATATACAATATAGAAATAACCCATATCTGTATCGTAAATTTTCTTTATAAAGGTTTCGCTCATGGGATCCGTTAGTTACACGTACGTGCACGTATTGGTAGGTGTTATTCTGAAAAAAATAATTATAAAATATAAATACAAAATATTAATTATTATTATCTTAATTATTGATTAATAACTTGATACTGGATAGTTGTAAATAACTTTATACCCATAATTCAATACAAATTGTGTTTAAATTTTACGTGATTCAATACATGTGTTTTATTGTAGGATAAATAATTCCCATCGAAACCTGTTATTTTCTGTATACGTAATTTCCATAAAATTTAAATTTAAATACAATTATAGTGAATACATATTAATATTACACCTACACTGTACAAAAAGGGGGGTAGAATTAGAGAACAATATTAAGATAAAATTATAAAATTTAAATGATATCTGAATTTTTAAATTTACCCTTTTTACGATGACTACGAATTATCCTAAAATCAAGCTTGGACATACAAGATTATTTAAACCCTCGGGCGGGCGCGCTTTTTAGAATTACATGAGCGGGCGCGCCGCTGCATTTACACCGCATTTAGAAGAAAATATATTTTGTGTAGTAAAGTAAGACAAATACACCAGGCTTAATGGTTTTATTAAACTAAAAAAGTAATGTTAAGCATTTTAGGCATTTTAAAACAAATATAGGTAAAATGAAGAGAAAATAGTATAAACTAAAATATAAACTTACACCACTTACCGACGAGATTTGAAGCAGGTCAAATTTGCGGTGTGTTTGCCGCAGCGCGCCCAGTCGTGTAAGTTTTATTTATTGTTAAATCTATAATAACTACCAGAAATGCATATGACACCAAACTGTCGGTATGCGGAGACAATAACATAAACAAGGAATATCTGGGCCATGGATAGGACCAATATATTCCTATGTATTTTCGCCCGCTGAAACCGAATCTGAACTCAGTTTAGCCGCTGCACGTCTGCATTTATCTATACAGCCTCACTGTGCTACCAAATGGGGAAAAAGTGACCAAAATTATTTTATTGTGTATTTCAACTTTAAAAGATTAGTAAGACATTAAAAGTATGTTTTTAATTTTTTTAATATTTTTCATTGAAATTATTATTATTATTAAAATATTAAAAAATTAAAAAACATATTTTTTATTTCTTCAATTTAAATTTAAAATTAAAATATATAATAAAAAAATTTTGGTTACATTTTCCCCATTTTATTTTTCACTCTAAACTCTTTAATGAAAAGTACTAAAAAAATAAAAAAAAAACATATTATTCAAGTATTACGTAACGCAAATTGTACCAAAATTCATACACTTAATACCCCGGTTCTCGCGTTATTATAGATTATATAGATTTCATATTTTGGCTACCCCCTTAATAGGGGGTGTATTAGGGGGGGTAGCCAAAAAATATGAAATCTCTACAGCCTTGAATAACGCGAGAACCGAGGTATGAAGTGTATGAATTTTGGTACATTTTGCGTTACGTAATACTTGAACGTTCCCTATGTCTTACTAATCATTTAAAGTTGAAATACACAATAAAATAATGTTGGTAACTTTTTTGCCGTTTGGTGGCATAGTGCGGCTGTAGAGAAAAATCCAGGGTATGTATTCTCGGGCTCGAGAGAACGCATTCCCGGGAGAAAGGTAGTGTGGGTTGCATATTCTTTCTCTCGAAACGCAAAACTACTTATTCTTGAACTTCACTTCGCACGAAAATTGAGGATCTTTACTTCTACTACTCGGGATCGTGAGAAGCGGTCGTTCACGGAAATTCTGACATATAAGTTAGTCTCGCGCATTCGAACATAACTCTATTTTTGCTTTGGTTTTGTGTTGTTAATTTGAATACCGTTTTGTTTTATAATAGTTAATCGTAATTAATAAAAGATTTTTTATATTTATAAATTATTATACATATTATGATAATAATAATATAACGATGGATGATTTGGAAATTGTGGGGGCTGTTGCCCTGCAAGATGCGGAAGACCAAAGACCAGCTCTTCACAGAACCAGGAACACTGTTTAAAGTGGCAGTTATATCTTGCCACGCCTTTCTTGCGTCCTGTTTCGTAAAAACAGGACTAAAGAGTCCACTATTCACAAGCGGGTTGTCTTGAATAAAATTTAGAAGGATTTTTTTTTGCCGACTGCTAGTTGGCGCAGATCTTTTTCTGGTTTTATTTTCAGTAATTTCTTACTAATAATATATTATACTTCTATATATTAATTAAAAAAATATTTAAACCTCAGCACTTGTTTACAAAAAAAGGAAATTAATGACAGCTTGTCACAAGCTGCTTGTACACGCAAACTCGTGTCGCATAATCTGATTGGTTATTAACCAATGGTTAAAATCCGCTAAAATACTTGGCAACGCTGCAGCCGGCTGCAGAGATCCCATCACGCTCCCTGCTCTTCAAGAATAGCATTTTTTAACTTTGGGGAACTTTGATATGATGTGATCAGTTCCCTTCCTACGAAAATTGTTCACGTTCTTTCGAGCCCAAGAATAGATACCCAGAAGTCTAGGGCTTAAACTGAATTCGGATTCGGTTTCAGAGGGTAAAAATACATAGGAATATCATGGTCCTCTCCATGGCGCAGACCACTTTTATTTTTTTTTTGTGGGCCTGTGTTATCTAACACAAGTATCACTGTCTTTGTGTTTATATGATGGTTTTAGTGACACGTGCCACTTTAAAAAAAATTGTAAAACATAGAAGGAAAAGTCGAATACCTTAACTCGATATTTTGTTAAAAATCAAATCAATTATACGAATACCAATTTACAAAAAAACGATAGGAAAAAAAAATTCCTTGGCTTTTACTTTTTGCAAAAATAGGGAACAGCAAAAAGGGAATCCGGATATGCGTGTTTGCCTTTAGCACGTTGTTAAAAAAAATCATGCTGGAAGTTCATTACACTGCTAGAGGGGTTTCCTTTTCAGCCCTTAGGATATTCTAAAATACATTTTTTTATAATAATTTATCTAAATTGATAAACATAGTTATTAAATGGCTAATGAAATCTTTTTAATAACAGTTTAGGTTGAGTAAAGGTCGTTTTTATGTTAGGAACATTATTTAGGGTCAGTCAGGAATCCCAACCGACCCTACGGCAGCGAAATTACGCCCTGCTATGGTTAGTTAGTATCAAAAACACCAAAACTAGCGTCACCCCCTCTCTTAATTCCTGAACCAATTAAGATATCGACTTAAAATTTGAAACACTAAAATAAGACAAGTTAAAGTATCTTTTAGACTTTTTTGGACTATTTTATATTTTTAGTTTTTGAAATGTGGTCAGGGGATTACTTTTTTAAATGGAAAAAGTAAATTCTCTATTCGACCAAATATTTTTTAAATTTTTTAAAAAAATTTTTTTAAGGTTTTTATTTTTCAATTTTTTTTACTAAAAAATACGATTTTCTACAATTTTTTTGTTTTATACCTGTCTTAAACCCGACATTCCCAGCAGGGAACTGGAGCTTAAAGCTTTTAGCGCTTCATGTAAAATTCTAAAAAAAATCTAAAACGAATTTGGTTATAGTATACTATGTACAGTTCAACTTGTATACCGTACTTTAGTGTAGTAGTTAAACTTTGGAGGTGGAGAAATGTAGAAGAAATACTGTGCGTGTCACGCTTGAAAATTTGGGAGTTTATTGGCCGGTCACTGAACCTGTTCGCTTCTTTCGCAATATTAAACACAATTATTTTTTGGTAAAGTGCCTTTGGCACACACAGGTGTAGGTATAAGAAATTATTATATTTTTTTGAAACCACAAATTCACCGTTTGACTTATAATAGTAATGAGTCCTACCTATTTTTTATAATTAATAAAATATATAAAATAAATATTAGTACGTAAAGACATAAAAAAACTATGCTTTAATTGAATATATTTAATAATAATATACGCGTAAATATATTTCTATTTTAATAACACAGGCACACGGTCATATTCTGGGGTCGAGAAAAACATTTCTATATGTTTTTGGGGTCGCTGAATCCGAATATGGGGTTGGTTTGACTCGGTCAGGTCGCTTTTCGTTCCTAAACTCAAAAAGGTGATGAAATGTGTTTCAACTTTTATCACATTTTTGAGGTTAGCAACGAAATGCGAGCTGACCGAGTCAAACCAACCCCAGAGTCAGATAGAACGACCCCAAAAACGTATAGAAATATTTGTCTCGACCCCAGAATATGACCTGTGTAATTTATGCTTAAAATATAAATTTTATTCCTAAAAAAATAGTTCTGTCAAGTGGGGTGACTTCGTACGGTGTGGAATTAAACCCCATAACCTGTGCACACAACCCCACAACTTGTGCACACGAGCTTTGGTTCAGAGAGTTTTGCGAAAAAGTGTTCACCCCACTTGACGGTACCTATTCTTATTTTGAGCAAATAATTATTGAAATATGAAGAATAACATTTATTTGCGCATATGAGTATAAACATATTAAAATCAAGAATGTTTTTTATGTGTGTAACTATCTAACTTTCTACAAAAAAAATCCTATACTTTTCAGGATAAAGATTTTGTATTTTTTTTTTAATTATCTTTATCTGAATTATTTTCAGAGAACGAAATTAGTAGCAAGTTTGTTATACAGGATATAATCCATATTATCCTCTTAAATTAAAAAGTTGAACCAGAATAGAACCAAATTTGGTTTGGTAGTCCTCCCTAAGGAGCACAAGACGGTTGAAATCCTTATATGACTCATATTTGGGTTAAACATTGCCAAAAGTAAAAGTTACTTCGACATTAGAGAAAAGGAGATCTAAAAAAACGAAAACAAGGGCATAACATAGTTTTCACTCTCTTTATTATTTTGTAGGTGGTTTAATATAAATGATCAAACCTAGCACTAGTTTAAAGGTATTTAACCCAAATTCTAAAATACACTAGCGGTACTTCATTCACAATTTTATATTTAATGACTTAATTTGCATTAGTTTAGCACTCGCACGATAGTTACTGTGCCAAATTGACCAATTAGAGGATTTTTATCCGACACCTAATTATAAACACCCCATTTGTTAAGAATTTGTATTGCAGTAATTAAAGCAAGGGGCTGTTACAATTACGTCACCTACGTATGGGTGGAGGACATTTATATAAAATATTTCAAGGGGGTCTAAAAATAGTAAAAGTTGGGTGAATTAATTAGTTAAAACCCTCTAACCTACTTTGGCAGCTATTAATAAATACTGAACGGTTTTTTATAGTCTGACACACGGTAAGAAACCTACTACGAAAGGGGGAGGTAGGAGCAAAAAAAGCCCTCATTAGAGTGTTTAGTTAGATCTTATGTTCATATATTATTACACAAGAGACTATGAATTATACTGTTTTCATGAAAGTTGGTTGTCTAGAAATAATTACGACATGGGTATCGCCCCTGTTTTTGTTTTCGGAAATAGTAGATATTTTACATAGTCGGTTGGACTAAAGTGGATCCTGTAGGAATACCTTGAAAAGTTAACCTAGATAAACTGTGATTACATTTTACAAAAAGAATATTTTGTGGTATTTTTTGATAAATAATAAAGTAGTAATAATTATTATAAAATTTATATAGTAATATACACACATTTAATTATAATTAAATAATATTATTAATTAGTTTTAGGTATGAAATTTTGTTGTAAAAGAGAAATACTAAAAAAAATACTACAACAATTTCCACTGGAATTTTTTACAGTAAAAGATTCCAGATATAACTGTAGTATGATTTGACAGAAAAAACACGTGGTCAGAAATCCTATTAAATGACTGGTTAATAAAAACGTTAAAAAATAGTCAGTGTAATAATGTTATTATTATAATGCATATACATAATACGTTCATAATTTAATTCAGTAATAGCAAAATGTGAATTAAGTATACTCTATACTGATTTTTTTTTTCATGGTTTTAGGGCACCCAGGGATTCAGGGGGGAAAGGAAGGAGATTCCCCGGGGCGCGGGCCTCCAAGGGGGGCCCATGAATAAAGTTTCCCTGGGGCCCGGGCTGGCTTTGCCCTGCCCTGAGGGCACCCTTATACCTTTTTGCTTTAAAAATGGGGAAGAAACACTAAATAGATCTCTTCCTAGGATTTTCCTAGGCAGCATCATGCCAGGAATTTCTGGCAGGAAATGGGTCATGTAATATGCCACAGGCTTATTATATAACCTAATTTCTTCAAGAGGTTAACTGAGGACACTTTTTACCAGACGGCAATATCGCACTTTCTGCAATTTGTTTTTTAACGCTTAATTTTCGTGTTGATTGCATGTCGTATTTACTATGTTCATGCAAAAATTTAGGGGCTATATTTCACTCGTTTATGCATTTTTATGTTTTTTTTCTATTAGTCACTACCAAAATAAATAGCATAAATTTAAATCTTGACAAGTCAACGATAAGACTTTTTATTAAAAAATATAAGGATGAATCGAAAAATATCGCGCACTTAAGGGAAATCTGTATGTGCATAAACTTTTATATGTTTACACTGTATACATACAGGGTATTTTACAATTTTGTAAAAAGCCTATATCTCCGCTATTATAAAAATAGATTGATCAAACAAGAAACTTAAATGGGACTAAGAGGACCTTTAATTACTGTATCAAAATCTACTTTATGATTTACTGACATGACTGCCTGTACCACCTGTATATTAGGACCACACCAACTTTGTTTATTCCACTTAACTTCGATTATAATAATATTCCAATCTATTTTTCAAAACTTAGGATCTAAAATCTATTGTTAGTGTTCTCTTTAGAACGGAAGAACGGAAACCTAGTTCAATTACAAGCACCACATGCACCAAGTGACAGCAAAGTGCGTACCCAGCGTGCAACTTGCCAGCCTCTGCATGTGCAGTAATACCCACGGTGCGGCATTCCCCCGTGGTACCCTACCATACTGTGACTTTTCATGACTAAGATAAAAAGTTCAGAAGTTCAAGTTTTTGTTTAATTTTAAACATGGAATGAACGTATCGTCGGCTTACAAGTAAAAGGCACTAAGTCACTTTTTTGCAAAAATGGGATTTTAATGGCACTGTAATTAATTTTTGATGATCTATGTATCTAGGTAAACCGAACTAACTTCTAGGTGGACTGCCAAGGGAGTTACACACTATACAAAAAGCACCAATTTGATTTTGATTAAAATTTTATCTGGCAATAGGCACTAAGTCAGTTAGTGCACTTAGTGCGTTTTACTTGTAGATTATTTCAAATGTTTCTGCACTAAGCGACTTTCTAAAAAGAGTTAATTTATAAAAATATGATTGCTTGAATCATTTATATGATACAATATCGCGTTATTTATTGTACTGACAAACGAATACAAATTTTGCTATGTTAAAGTTGATGGAATAGAGACAAAACAGAAATAACAAGAATATAAAAAAAATAAAGTTCGCGGCAAGTTCGGAAAATAGCCCTTAGAAATGCGCCGTGAAATGTTTTATCATTAATAATGATTCATTATAATTATTGACTTTAGGAGATGCTTCTTTGCCGGCACAGCCGATGGCCTCTGAAAACTGTCTTAGTTCGTGCACAGTTTCATATAATTAATACTAATTAATTATTTTTATTAATTTTGAAAACGTTCTTTAAACAATCAAAAAGTCCAAACCCTTCTTTTAAAAATCTAGTTTTTAAAATTTATGTAAATATTTTGTTTTCTACTTTATAGTTATACATTACGTTTAATTAATAGAAGGGTTTTGTCAATATCTCAAAACCATGTTTTTGGACTTAGTGCTCTTTACTTGTAAGCCGACGATATATTTTCTTATTGTTTAGCGGAAAATTGCCAAAATTTTCATACCCACAATTTTTTAGTGATTATTTT